>OZ038494.1:66586216-66683716 GCA_964036315.1 Acanthosepion esculentum | reverse complement strand
TTTTCCCCTCTCCTATAACTAGAGAAAAATGCCATTTATAATATCGGATTTTTTCCTCAATTTTGGCCATGTTCCATTGCAGCTATACTTAGATGATATGGCATAGACAGAGCTTTTGTTACCTTTATTGTGCCTCTTGACTGGTTGACAAACTGGCTTACTGTGTGAGAGACTCTCTGGGAGTCAATGCTAATTGCACATGTCTATTTTTTTTTTTTTGCTTTGTGAACACTGACTCAAATATCTGGTCAACCAAACCATGAAAACTGAATTTCTAAGTAATTTCTGTTTGTGTCATGGTATTGAATCTTTTTCATTCTTTTAATAAGATGTTAAAATGTGAATCTCTGGGGGTGGGGAAAAAACCCAATATTTATTACCCACTGTTACTTTATACTTTTGTACTTTGTTCAGATGTGGATTTATTGGAAAAAAAAAAACTAAATCTTAGTTGATAAAATATCTTACCAAATTATCAAACTGGTAAATCTGGACCCAGAGCCCTTATAGTCAATATCTTGAACTAATATTAACCATGTGGGATTTATTGGATGGGATCGGTTGTTTAATGGCATATAACCCTAGATAGGTTATTAATGTGAAATATTGGGTATTTTTGAAAGATCAAAGATATTTCTTGTAGAATTGGAAAGTTTGGATGAAGATTTTATATGTTAATGATAATTTGGTCCTGAGTAATCAAAAGTTTGAAATAGAGTTTGTTTTCACTTTTATTTATTTATTTTTTTAAGAAGCAGGGATATGTATTGATACTTTGTTTTTACATTTGTTAAAATTACATTTTTTTTTTCCAGAACTAATATAGTTTTTGGCTTGTTGCTGCTAAAAAGTTACTTTCAGTCAATTGATAATGATTTAAACAAATTTGGTTGAAGTTACAATTACAATTTATCTGTATATTATTTAAACTAAAGTTGGAACTCAAACATAGTAAAAAGAGAGACCGGTCTGGTTGGCACGAGTCCTGGAAAGACGGAGCAAGAAGGGTTATTGCATAATGTAAAGATCTTTTTGAGTTTATCAAGTAAAAATAAAAGACAAGTTTTTATTTTTAACTTTACTGGAAAACATTGTTTTATTTCACTATTTTTCTGTTTTCTTTCTTTTTATAATTTCAACTTCACAAATGTTTTTTTTTTTAAGAACTTCCCCAGTTAGGGAATTGAAATTTTTCATTAAGAGAATTTTGTAAAGACCCAAATAAACAGTAATCCAAAAGGTGCAACACTTGGTGAATACAGGCCCAAATAGCTGTAACATTTTTTGTTTGATCTTCAAGTTAACATGCAGTTTAGCTTTTAACCTGATTTGATATTAAGCCTTTTCTTTTAACTAATTCTGGATGCTTTTCATGGTTTACTGTCTTCAATTGTTTTAATTTGGAGCAGTACTTGTTTAAAAGGATGTGTAGGTAGTGTAATTTTTTTTATATACTCATGTTCACTCAATACAAAGCACAAGAGTCACTCAAGGTAGAGGGTCACTGTGTGGTGTTGCAAGAGTGTTTAAAAAAAGCAAGAAATGAATTTCATGGGGCTATGCAGGAAACATGATAAACCTCAGACTTGAAGGGATCAAGACTGTAGTGATCAGGAAAACATCCTGCTTGGAGTCTGTTCCACAAAGCAGCAGTCCTTGGGGAGAAACTGTCTGAATGGAATTTCTTACTATTGGAATATAAAGGGAATAGGTGCTTTTCACACTTGTGTACATAGCATGGTAGGTCACAGTTATAAAGGTCAGGGGTGACAGAACTAAGGAATATAGCTCATCAGAACACATGCCATGGAATTAGCGATAGAAAAGTAAGAGGATTGTAACATTTAGTTTGTGGGGAAAGGGGTTGTAGGGTGGAAAATAATTCATCACCCACAAAGTCATATAGATACTTTTGAACAAGAAAGGCACTTCCAGCCTAGATATGGTAACAATACTCCATTTTTGGTCTGATTTGGCTCTGGTAAAGATAGAATATCACAGGAGTCAAATACTTACTGGAGCACTACAATGAACCAACCATTTTCCAAGCATCTTTAACAATAGATCAGATATATCAGTTCCGCTTCAGGTCTGCGGAGAGCCTGAATCCCAACAAACATTCAAGGCAAGGATGTGTAGAAAATGAAATTGGTGAGATAAGTTCAAATTCCAGCTGAGTTTGAATTCACTTTCACACAGATACCCTTGGAAAAAGCATGAAACCATCTCTTCTCACTTGGCCCACCATAGGTTAAATAGCAGAGTAGACTGGTCTCTCACTTTAGGGTAGCAACCAGTCTAAGAGAAGGAAAACGCTGAACTCCAAAACTGTGAAGAAGATAACAGGAAACCACTCAACTATCTTTTCCAAGGCAGCATAGCAATTCATAGATTATAAAGAAAATGTATGGAACACCATGACTGCCTATGTGTATAGTAGTTTTAAAGAAACTTGTTCAAATCAAATGTTTGATTTTTCCAAAGGAAACAGTAGAGGACTATTGAAAACCCACAATATAAACAACGCCACCTTGAATGGCTTTTAGTTTTAATATGATTAGTGATGGTTAGTTCTGCTTCCTCTATGATCTCTTGCATTTCACATTGCTATCCATTATCCACTTTTCATCACCCAACCACAATTTATTAAAAAAAATAAAATAAAATTCCAGTAAATATTTTCATTTATGTGGAAGTGATTAACATAACTAAGGCATTACAAATGCTTTCAAGTATTTGATTTCTATATTGAGTATGTTGGTTATCATCAATATTATATAATACTGATTATTAAATATCTTGATTTGATTGCTACCTACCCAACACAGCACATTATTCTGCAAAAACAGTTTCCATTTTGGAATATTTTACCATTTACTGTACCTTATTTATAAATGAGAAATTGTGTGTGTGTGTGTAAGTAACAAAGTTTTACTTTTCTTAAA
Source organism: Acanthosepion esculentum (assembly GCA_964036315.1). Taxonomy (NCBI): domain Eukaryota; kingdom Metazoa; phylum Mollusca; class Cephalopoda; order Sepiida; family Sepiidae; genus Acanthosepion; species Acanthosepion esculentum. The sequence goes on along the minus strand of OZ038494.1, from coordinate 66,680,771 downwards.
ATAAAAAGAACATTTTGTTGAAAAATGTTACTTTTTTTTTTCCCCTTCTATCTTCAATGTTAGAAACAATATATAAAAATACACCAATTTTGACAAAGTTTTAAAAATATATGCTAATATGACAATTTGTTACAATAAAATCAATGGTGATCTTTTTTTTCTTTTTTTAATCATATCACCCCAAGCAAGGCTGGAGGCCACTATCACGCAAGGGGTTAAAGAAGAGTTGGAGGAAGAGCAGATAGGAGTGGCAAGGGAGGGGATGTGGAGAAAGAGAAAGACAGTGGGTCGATCAAGACAAGGGGGCCACAAAAGATCCGAAGCGAGAGCAGATAGGAATGAAAAATGAAAGGATGTGGAGAAGGGAAGTGGATAGATCAAGGCAACTGGAGATGTCGATTGACGCTACACTTAAACCGTTGGAGATTGTATTTGTCAGGGAAACAGTAATAGGGAAGGGAGTTCCATAGGCGAGATGTGCGAGACATGAAGCTATTGGAGTAGAAGAGACGTCTACATCTAACTGTTTCCACGGTGTAGGGGTGGGAGCGGGATGCCAGCCTGGTGGGGCGTTTAAATTCACGAGGCCTGGGGACAAGCGAACGCAACTCCTCAGAGCAATTACCGTGGAAGTACTTGTAAAAAAGGCAGAGCTAGGCAACATCACGTCTGTGAGAGAGCGACTGCAGACGAGATGACAGATCAGGGCCAATCACGTTGCCTATCTGTCTCTGGATCTTATCAAGAACCCCCAGGCAAACAGCAGGGGCCCCAGACCATATATGGCAGCAATACTCCATGCAAGGGCGAATGGTCGATTTATAGACTTGAAGGATCGATTCCAGGGAGAAAAATTTCCTGGCTCGGCACAGAGAACCAACTTTCTTTGTGGTGGCTGATGCAACTGACTCTATGTATTTATTCCATCTCAGATCAGCCTTTTGGAATAAAGTTAATTTTTTTTTATGACTTAAGATCTTTTAAGCAACCTGATTTTTATGAAATCAATGATAAAAGTAAAGGATAAAAATATACCTGATGGGAATTAATATTATATATAATAAATAAATAAAAATAGTTGATTTTGTTAATACTTTGATGTCTGTATACATACTTTCATGTCTGGAATAGATGGGCCTAGTTGGATACATAAATTTTGACCCCCCACCCTAACTTAATCACTTATTCCAAATACCATGTTTATTTTGTTTTCCAACCACATTTTTTTTTTTTTATTCCTAATTAATTTTGAATTAACTTTTCAAACCTATCCTTTTATTCCAGACTTAAGAGTACTGAATTAAAAAACAATATTTTTTGCAAAGTTACTTTAATTCATTGTTTTAAAATTGTCTCGTGTTTCTTTTTGTATTTTTTTTTTCTTAAGAGAAAAACCAAAGTTTATCTTTCTTCATTATCTTTCAATTTTTAGATTGACAAGATGTAAAAATGTAAGTTCTTATGCTGATGTAATGTGTTATCACATAATTACCCACAAGAACAAATTGATTTGAGAGCTCTCTCTCTCTCTCTCTAAATAAAAAAAAAAAAAAAAATTCCTTTTGAGGAGCCTTGAATATGGCGCCTATAAAAAACATTTCGGTCTGAATCTCTTCCCTGTACTTAGATAATATTCTGTAGAGAAAGGCAAGCCATTATTCACCCTGAGCAAAGTAAATGAAACACAAATGGTATGCAAATTACCCAGTTGAGGGATGAAAAGGAAATGAAAAAGAAAAGTCTGCTAATTGATGAGGAATATAAAGATTCATGAATGATTTAAAACAGAAAAGAAATAAAAGATTTGAGTAGCATTTATATTGAAAAAGCAAGAAATTCTTGAAAGTAAAAAAAATAAGCAAAAAAACTGAATCCAAAAGAACATTTTCTTTTAAATGTTCTTTGGGTTCAAAAATAGAATAAATATTTTGCACAGAATTCTGAAGAATTGTATAAACTGAATTCTTGGGTTTGTAAGAGCAGTTTTAAAATAATACATGTATAACAGTTAATTTTTCTGCTGTTATAAGTTTTAGTCAGAATCTTTTTTAAAACTTTGGTTCCTTAGAATCAGAAATACTTGAGTAATTTCACCAAGCATGTGTAAAAAAAAAAAAAGAAAAAGAAAGATTCCTGCTCATATATATATATATATAGCAAATATTAAAAAGATATTGTGTTGATTAATTTTACCAATCAACTATGAATAATACTTCTCAGACAAAGAGGTAATCCTGTCAGAAATTGTTTTTAAGAATATTTGCTACCTAAATATACAATATATATCTCTAAATAAGTTTGATCAAAAAGAACTGACAAGATCCATCTGGTTGAATTTTTTTTAATTGTATTTTCCAATTTTCAAATAAGGTGTTGAGTATGGTGTTTGAAATTTGGATAAACTACAAAGTCCTATTAATCCACAATTTTGAGCACAATACTCAACACTTCATATAAAAATTGGAAAATTGCAATAAAAAATTAAACAGACCTTGTTGGTTGTTTTTAAGCAAATTTGTTTGCATGAATACTTGCTGACTAAATATACCTTTTATATACAGTCCATATAAAGTCCATATAAACATGTCTGCAAATACTTAATTTTTGAGTTAAGTTTCAAGTAGATGGTGCTGTGTTGTCATGTAGACTAGGTTATATTTGTCATTTGTGTACATTTGTAGCTAGTCTGTCTTCAATGTTTAACGTGTAGTAGTGAATTAACTGAGAAGTTTTCTATTTAACAATGGCAGGATATTCATATCTTGAGCAGGCAGATATATTTTTTATGTGGCCACATAAATGGTAATACTGCACAGCTGTATTAGATTGCATATCCAGACTATATGTAGCTGAGTCATCTATCTTTTGCTGCTGTTTGTTGCATTGCTGAGACAGGATCTGTGGCACCACAAACTATGTATCAGGGAAGACCGAGATCCGCTCATGCACCTGACCATAAAGAACACATTCTACAGGCTGTCGGAGATAATCCAGGTATCAGCACACGTCAAGTGGCCCTAGCATGTTGTACATCTCATAGTACTGCATGGAGCTATACTTCAAGAGTAGCTCCTGTATCCGTATCATTTGCAATGTGTGCAGGGTCTGTCACCTTCTGATCACTCACCAGAGAAGAACTTTTGCTGATGGTTTATTGTACAAACTGCCAATCCGTTGTTTGTGTCTTCAGTTTTGTTTATGGATAAGGCAACATCTGGAAGCGCTGGAATAACAAATTTACACAACCAACATTTGCGGGCAGGTTGGAATCACCATGGTACAATATGGGCTAGACACCAGCACCAGTTTATGGTTAATGCGTGGGCTGGAAATTCAGGTGGCTGTCTGGTAGGTCCATATGTTCTCCCAGTACGTTATGGGAGCTGTCTACTGCTAGAGAATGTACCTCTGCTAATACGAAGAGGCATGTGGTTCCAGCACATTTTAGTCACATCGTTTGCAATGCACTGGCTGACATCTACCACGAAAGATAGATGGGCAGAGGAGCACTAGTTCCATCGTCCACACATTCCCCTGAACTCAATCCTTTGGATTTTTATCTGTGGCACCACCTAAAACAATTGGTCTATGCAGCAGACATTAATAATGCAGAGCTGCAACATCGATATGTTATGGGGGCTTGTGAAACTATTCGACGCCATGTGGGAGTATTTGAAGGTCTGCCAGCCAATGATCCAACTGGTCCATGTGTGTGTGTTGAAGCAAGCAGAGGACATTTTAGACATTTGTTATGAGTTGAGGTTTTAAGTTATGATGGTTTTTGAACATATGTTTATATGGACATTTTACCTTGTTTTGGTGTTAGGAACCCACCCACAAAATTTGGAAAAGTAAAAGATGTAGTTTAATCAGAGGAACTGTAACAAAGTTCATCAGAACAATTACTGTGAAAATATTTATAGAAAAGGCACAGGGAAGCTACATTATGGCAGTGGGAAAATAACAGAAGCTGAGATGCCAAGTCAAGATCAATAACATTGTAGATTTTTGTTTGGATTTTATCAAGAAACTCTAAATACATAGCAGAAGCACCAGACCATTAATAATGGTTTGGTTTCATGCCATTTCTTTTGCTACAGAATTATCTGTTGATTAATTCAATACAATCTTCCACAAAAATAACTTTGTACCAACATTTAAATTGCACAAAGCATTTCAGTCACCACTGACTGCAAGAGATTCTAGTATGAGCATTTGATCAATAGCCATTCTGTGTAAGAGTAGAGATATGATCTTGAAATGTGATAATTGTCACAAAACTGAACAAAAATGGTTTGATGCTACTGTAAGTTCTCTCCAAACAGTTTCTTATATTGCACTTCTCAATTGTGGAACTCTTCTGGCTTCTTGCTTCCCAGTCAACTTTGATCTTCAAACATTTTAATGCAATGTCAATCATTACCTTGTCTTAATTTTTGTTCATTTGTTCTCTCTCCTTAATATTTTTCTTATATTCTTTCATAATCACTAACCCCCTCCATATTAGTGGTTTCATTGCCTTGCTTGTGGTGATTAAAAAAAAAAAATAAAAAAAAAATTGAAATTTTATTTTTTTGTGATGTCAACGAACACTTGTCACTTTTGTGACGCCAATGAATACTTGTTGCCACTTTCGTAATGCTCATTGCAGTAGAGACTTTGTAATCGCTGATACAACTATAGTACGCCGTTGAACAATGTCCAATGCCTTCAAATAATCTCACACTAATAGAACTTGCTTGAATGGGAACCACCGAATAGTGATCTGAATAGAGAAGTCGTATAGTGAATAGAATAGAGAATATTGGTCCGTGTAGTAATAGAGGATAGAATAGAAATAGCGTTCCCTCTTAATTCAATAATGGGATCGTCTGGGTTTGCACATGGGCAATGTTTGTTCAAGCTCAAGTGTCGGCAGCGACACTTTATTCTTATATAACAAATTTAAAATTAAATTTATTACCCCCCCCCCAAAAAAAAATCTCCCAGTTATTTAAAATTATGAATAAGTATTTGAAGCTTCCTTTCATTAACCATTAGCACACTGTATGTAGGTGACTTCATTTGTCAAACAAAATGTTTGTACAGTCACTGCATGCAACTCAAAAATGTAAATTACAAATCAGGGATGCAAAAATCAAATAAGTACAAAACTTTAAATATCTGGGAAGTGTTCTAACAGAGGATGGAAAGTGTGACACTGAGATCTGAAGACATATTGGGATAGCAAAAGATGCAGCCCAAAAGCTAAGCAGAGTAATAAGAAACAGAAAAATTTCATTAGAAACAAAGAAAAGCATACTGTATTGTTACAGGATATCTGTCCTCCTGTATGGCAGCAAATACTGGACAAAAATGACTTCAAGCAACAGAAATGTGGTTCTACAGAAAGATACTGAGGATATCATGAACCCAACATGTGAGCAACAAGGTTTTGGAAAAAATGGAAGCATTAAGGTAACTTATACTTAACATCAGGAAGAGGCAGATGAAATGGGGCATGTAATGTAAAAGGAGGGCTTGGAGAACCTGATACTCTCAGGACAGATTGAGGGAAGAAGGAAAGCAGCACATAATGTACTTGATGAGCTTGAGCAAATGGATGGTATAACAGGATTTGGGAGAAATAACAAAAAGACAAAACTTATTAAGAGCTATACGGAACAAGAAGATGTGGAGGGACATGGCACATAAAAAAAAAGCACTTTCTTATTGGTAGATCATCCAGTAATCAGATTTTGTGGGTAAGGACAGTTTATGTTAGCATGTGTAAATTTGGGTGTGAATAAGTCAATGATACAGGATGTTTTAACTGATGTTTGAATAGTTCAGGTTCTATTCAAAAGTCACTGGCTCAAAAATACTGACTTGAAAGCAATATTTTTGAAATTTCTGATTGGCTCATAATATTTTCAAAACGTATTATTTTATCTCTTGTTCATGAATCCATTTGTATCAAGACAAGTTTTTGATAGTTGTATTAACATACTTGAAGTGGAAACCTCCATTATGTGGGTTGCTACAAATATTTAACACTAGGCATACAATGTACTGATGGCCAAGCCAAAAGATAGCATAGATGATTGGGTAAGAAATGAATGACGAAACATTAAATAGTTGACAATCACAAGTAGCAAATTAGTATCCAAGAGCCAAGAAATGGAAATGAAAAACAGTCATTAAGCAAGAACCAACCAATTCTAAAAGGCATAGGCAGGAACTGGCAAAATACAGAAAAATGCAGAAACAAAGGTATCAAGATTAGGATATAATCTGAGAATGTGAGTAGATGAGGAAGATTTTAAATCAATTCAAAGTTTTTTTTACTAAAATTTCACAAAAAAAAAAAAAAAAAAAAAATTATATATATATATATATATATATATATATATATGCCATTTTGCAAATCTAATCAAAGATTTGCTGTTCTTTAGGTGAATAGTTAGTTATTCATGAGGGAAATTGCTTTTAAAGTGAAGAAAATAATGATGTCCAGAATTTGGTGCTGACTGATATGATGGAAGCTGTATTAGTGGAAGAACTGAAAGAAGTGATGAAAGCCTATGAATCAAGTTGATTATAATCAAACAAAGATATTGGAAAATAATGAGATGGGAAAGATTTTTGTCTCCGTTATGAAAAGAATTCTTCCCTTCATCAGCAAGAAAGGGAAAAGAAATTGAAAAATTGTGTGTATTACACACACACACACACTCTATTAGGGAATTACTAAATTCTTTGATGACATCCCCAAAGTAAACTGATGGCTAATCTTTGGGGAAATGAATCTGACTAAAAATGATAGATAAAACTTGCCACAATGTCCATTAACCCTTTTTCTCAGTTTTTTGGCCTTTAATAAGATTGTTTTTATCTAGGTCTCTTATACTTTTAAAAATTATATCGTGTACTGGTATGTTGTTAAATATAACAGACAACAAATGTCTATTATATTCGATATCATGAGCCATTCTAAACTTCATGTTGTTGCTTTAATTTTGGGCAAAAATAAAAACAAAAATTGTCCAACATTTGGATATTTTTTTTTTATTATGCTGTTCCTTGATCTAAGCTTTCAGCTCACACCTTTCTGATCTTAGTTCTATTAAACAACATTTCTTAGAAAAACAGCCATGTATGTAATATTAGACATATTAGTTGATAACACAACAATACTGACATACACACAGTACAAAGAACCTTTGGATAAAACAGATTTTATTCAGCTATATTTAAAACAAAGCAACCCACACTCAACAAAATTACATTTAAAACTAGTCACAACACATTACATTGCATCTAGACATGGTCTTGTTAATATTGTTTTCTCATGTGGTACAACATCATAGAACTGCATCATGAATTTACAACCTGCATCTACTATTTCGCAACCATTATTGTCACATAGCAATCTTCTATGTCAACAGAATATCATCTTTGATGGTGTATATATTTGTTTAAATGTCCATATAACCACTCTGAAGATGCCTCATGTGAGCCAAAAGCTTAGATAAAGGAACAGCATAATAAAAAAAATATCCACATGTTGGAAAAGTTTTGTCTTTATTTTCCCCTGAAATTAAAGCTACTATACAAAGTTTAGAACAACTTATGATCAAACATAATAGACATTTGTTGTCTGTTATATTTAACAATATGTTTGAGAATATATATATATATGAGAGAGGAGAAACATTCATATGCATACAAATTTTTAATCTATTGTATTTACAACTAATGAATACACAAGTTTCATATAATTAACTGTACGCAGATGCATAATAACTGAATATGCATAGAAAATAGGAAAAAACAAATTTAATAGAAATAAATCTTATTTATCCATTTTAATAGGTGAAAAAGTATTCATACAATACAAAAAATACATAACCTTCATTTAATACTTTATAGAATAGCCATTATTTACTTCTACAGCAACCAGCTTTTCTTGTAGATCTCAATGATTTGCAAATTTTAGTTGGTATTTTGTTCCATTCTTTGCATATGGTCTTCAGATCTGGGATGTTTGTTGGAGATCTCAATTGGATTTGAATTTTCAAATAATGCCACAGATTCTTGATTGGTTAGTTGGTTGGTTTGTTTGTCTTATGGCATATCAACTTCAATGTGTTATTTAATGCAAACAAAATTTTTACAATAGATTTGTATAGATAGAATATATATTCTTTGTAAAGAAACAGTTTGTAGATTCGGTTTTATTGATATATTTTTGTAAAGAGGGCTGTTGTTGAAAGTCTGGTTTCATTAATGTATTCTTTTCAGACTTGGTTTGTAGAGAAATTGATTTTGGCATTCTCATTTACTTTATAATTTTGGGTTTGGTTTACTTTGTTTTATGGCACATCAACCCCAATGGGTTATTCAATGCCAACAAGACCCTTATTGCTGCTAATACTTTTTCCAAAAATGCACCACTGATAATACCTTTTTCTTCTTTCAGAAATGTACTGCTAGTAATATTTTTTTTCTCAAAAATGTATTGCTGGTATATTTTTTTTTTTTTTTAAATATATTGGTGGTAATATTTGTTTGTTTTTTTTTTTTTTTTAAATATATTGGTGGTAATATTTGTTTGTTTTTTGTTTTTTTTTAAATATATTGGTGGTAATATTTGTTTGTTTTTTGTTTTTTTTTAAATATATTGGTGGTAATATTTGTTTGTTTTTTGTTTTTTTTTAAATATATTGGTGGTAATATTTGTTTGTTTTTTGTTTTTTTTTAAATATATTGGTGGTAATATTTGTTTGTTTTTTGTTTTTTTTTAAATATATTGGTGGTAATATTTGTTTTTTTTTTTTTTTTTTTTAAATATATTGGTGGTAATATTTTTTTTTTTTTTTTTTTTTTTAAATATATTGGTGGTAATATTTGTTTGTTTTTTGTTTTTTTTAAATATATTGGTGGTAATATTTGTTTTTGTTTTTTTTAAATATATTGCTGGTAATATTTTTTTTTTTTTTTTTTTTTTTTAAATATATTGGTGGTAATATTTGTTTGTTTTTTTTTTTTTTAAATATATTGCTGGTAATATTTTTTTTTTTTTTTTTTTTTTTTTAAATATATTGCTGGTAATATTTGATGTGGACGTTTTAAGGTTTGATTTTTATTTATATTTGCTTGGGTTTTATTTTTTTTTTATATCCATAAAAAGGCCTATGGCTTCTTTGACTATGCTCCCTATTCACCACTGAGCCCCATGTGGGGGATGTGTCTAGGGGGAAACCCATTCGCCTAACATCAGGGCTACATAGTCAATATACTCATGCTGGTGATAATCAGTTTTGTTTCTGTCCCTGGGTTTTCATTCCCAAGATAACTACTTACCCAGAAATGGAAAGGAGATAAGAGTTCTTCCTCAGCATAACTGACCCTACAGCCATTGCCCTCATATTCAGATTTTTATAAAAGTCTGAAAGAGTTGTCATGACCAGCTGATTGATCAGATTGGGCTGCTCTGACCATCTGTCTAGCCTAGTAAGGGCCAAAGTGGAGTGTTGCAAGTTACATGATTACTATGAATCCTGGGTCATGTACTGCTAAACCACCAGGATCCTGTCCTGAGACCTTATGGGTTGCCACCTACAGCCAACGGGTGTCCCCATTTTTTTTGGGGGGGGGGTCTTACCCCTCTGCAGAGGTGCAGTTGTGTATTCTTACAGCCCCAACCGACAGGGCAGATTCTCAATTGGGTTTAAATCTGGGGACTAACTGGGGTCATTTCAAGATATTTACATTATCTTCAGCAAACCATTTCTTCATAGATTTTGCAGTGTGCTTACGATCATTATCTTGTTGGAAGATCCCGTCAGGAGGAATTTCAAGATTTTCAACCGAAATCATTAAATTTGCTTCCAAAATATTTTGATATGCTGCGGCATTCATTGAACCATCTATTACTGCTATGTTGCCAGTACCTTTTGCAGAAAAGCATCCCCAAACCATGTTTCTGCCACCACCAAATTTTTATTCTTTTGTTTGAAGGCATTGCCATCTTTCCTCCATTTATGATTTCTAGAATTATGTCCAAACAACTCAATTTTGGTTTCATCTGACCATATTTTTTTTCGAAATAATTTTTCCTTATCCTTACATTCACGAACCAATTTCAAGCTGGCATCTGTGTCTTTTCAATAGCATTGGAGTTTTCTGAGGGGAACGTGACTTTAGATTGTTCCTATGAATTTCATTGCTTATTGTCTGTTTAATGACAGATTCCTGAAAGCAAATCATCTTGCAACTCTTGAGTAACCATTGGATATTGTTTAATTTGACGCATTAATTTAATGATAGTAAATAGAATATTCAGGTTGTGTGAAATTTTCCTGTAACTTTTACCTTCTTTCCAGAGCTTAATCAGTTCTTTTTGTGAATTTGTCAATTCTTTACCTCTTGCCATGATGGTAACCTTCTTGCACGAATATCAATTACAGAATATTCTGTTTGTATTTTTTAGGCTAAACTACTGAAAACATTGGAACATTCTAGATTATTCTACTTGAATAAACTAGAATATTAAAGCAATTTAAAAGTTTTAAAATCTGAAACTTGCATTGTACAAATACTTTTTTCACCCATTAAAATGGATAAATGGGATTTATTTCTATTAAATCAAATTTTTTTCTGTTTTCTATGCATATTTGATTATTATGCATCTGTGTACAGGTAATTATATGAAAAGTATGTTTATTCATTAGTTGGAAATACAATAAGTTAAAAATTTACATGTGAGAGAATATTTGTTTCCCATATATATATATATATATATATATATATATATAGCTATTATTGCTGTTATTTAAGCAAGTTTTGTCATTTACTTTTGTTTTGTACACATTAACATGCTAGAACTAAAAATCATTTTTTTCTCGTATGAAAACAAAATCTCAAAAACTTATTACCATATACACAAATATAGCACAAGATTTTATGATCATATTTTTTTGATGGGGTTAGAAAAAAAAAAAAATCACATTTTTGGTAACTGGTTGCTCTATCAACATGTAAATTTTTTCAGGAGGAATTAAAATTCATGCAGAAATATTCAAGGTCACACAATATAAAGTCAGCTTATACATGAGTATGTACAGTATTGTATGGTGTATTTACTCTCAAATAACTACATCCAGAGATTTCCTAAAAAATGACCGTACCTGATAACATAATGAAATAAAAAATATAAAAACGAAAGTTCTCGTGTCAAAATCTTTATTATTAATAGGAAAGACCAAAATATTAAATTATATTTTTTGATGCTTTTTAGGATGTCTGAAATCTTGGTTAAAAATCTTGTTTTTCTTGTGCCAATGCAGGCACGGAACCAAAGATTAAATAGGAAATTTTAGTGCCTTTTTTGCAGTGAAAAAACATTTGGAAATTCTTGCAAAAATCAATTCTCAGATTTCAATGAAACTTTCAGGACTTATTCACAAATAAAATTATTTTAGAAAAGTTTTTTTTTAGAGAATCTTGGTAAAAATATTTTTTCTTACATCTGTTACCCACTCCACTTACTTAATTTTATGAAATTGAGAAATTCACGTTTGTACCATTTAATGTTTATATTAGAGATAAGTAGAACTCCCTGAAGAATTTCAATCAATTTTTTTTTTTTTGGTAAAACAGGATTCCCAGTTACCAAAAATTTGCTCTAAATTGTAAAATAAAAAATGCAATAAAACTAAGACATTATTTAATTAGAAAAGCTTTTAATTGCTTTTATGAATATAATGACTACTATTGTCTTAAAAAGATTTTTGATAAATAATGAATTTTTATAAGAATTATATACATTTTTTTTTTTTTTAATTTTAATTAGAATAATTTGTGTTTTAAATTTCTTTATTAATTTTTACCGGTGAAGTGATATTGTTATTATGCAAAAACTATAATTACTAATAATAAATGGAAAAGCTTATAATTCTGTAACCTTCAATATTTTAAAAAGAATTTCAAATTATTGTGTGTGTGTCTGGCAGTTTTTTGTAAATATGGATGTCTATACACAACATTATCAGAAAATAAGAGAGATAACTATAATAAATTTAAAGTTAAAGTAGCTAAAATTCAAGAAAACATGGAAAATATTTTCCTAGTATTTTAAAAATTACTGGATAGTTAAAAATTATATAAAAAAGGGGATCACATTATATTCAAGTAATTTTTACAGACATACTACCTGTAGTAAAAAATTAGATACACTTCTGCCTGCCAGTTAAGCTATCAACATCGTAAACACCAACCTCATGCATTTGTGATATTTTAAATATTTTAATATTTGTTTCAAATGAAATTAATTAAACTTTAAATCAGCTAATATTTCTCAAATAAAATTTCAGAAAAATATTATTTTTGAAAGATTTTTTTTAATAAAGTGAATTACATTGTGCTGGTAAATAGTTAAAATGCTAAAATCAGTGATTTTTAATGATTAAAAAATAAATAAATAAATAAAATAAAAAGAAACAAACTCCTTCCAGTCAATTTAAATTAGTTTTGAAATACAAAGTATTTTGCTTATTAGAAATATTAAATTTAATCTATCAGCTTGAAATAAAAAACTAAAATAAAAGCTTCAAAAAAGATTTTTCATATTTAAAATTCATTTTAATCCTTAGTTATTGCTTTTCTGTGGAGGTACTTACTCTCAAAAGTATCTTTAACAAATGATGATCCAAGTGTCAATTTAGGGTGTGGGAGTTAAAACATTACCATCATTACAACAGTGCAACCAAGCAGTATGTCAACAATACCACCATATTTGTATTTATTCATGTAGCTTAAAATGATTGTTACATGAATTTTACCTAATTTTGAAGGTTTTTTTTTCTTTCTTGTATCATCTTTTTGTTTCTTGCACATTTCTTCAGAACTTTTGAGATTGAAACAGATTGTGAATGACAACATCCAATCATCACATTATTTCACTCTCCATTTCTGTCCAATTTAAAATTTGTTTGATAGTAAGGTTATTATACAAGTACTCTCACTGTCGATATCATATTCCTACCACAATTCCCAAAGTGCATTTTTTAAAATTATCATGAAGCTTATAAGTATAGCAAGGGTATGATTATTTTAAAAAAAAAAAAAAAAAAAAAAAAGCATATGTTGAATATGAGGTAAGACTCATATTTTTAAATTAACTACTTTATACTTTGAAATTTTAATTTATTTTTGCTGCACATAAAAACTACTTAGGTGGTAGCACCTGTTAGAGTCCCAGCTATGGGCAAATAGTGAACTCCCAAACTGGGATCAAAACACTACAAGAGTGAGAGTATAAAAGTACATTTTTATAGTAAAAAAAAAAAAAATCCCAGCAATAGATTTTAATAGGAAAAAAAAAATACCAAACGGTCCCAAGAAAATTAAATTTTGGCATTAAATGACCCATAAAGAGTTAATCTACTGTGGTGGCACGGAGCAAGCGAAGGACCGGATATTAACCCTCAGAGGTTTAGACAGCAAATGACCAATACTGGTCTCTGCGCACCCGGCTCCACGCAGAATTTCCGGTGGAAAACTAAAAAGAAATAAAAAGAATGATAAGCAATTTTCCACCAATTAAACAGCTCCGCGCCATACCCAACAGTTTGTTTCAGCAGACTGACTCTGATCCGAAGGGCACACATAAATAGAGCGATAAATTCACTTCTAAGACAGAAAGCTTTGAAGTACCGTCAGTGAATGTCGCTACGCTTTTCTCACCCGTCAAACCCGATGCCTTCAGCCTTCCTTCACCAACGGAGATATCAAAGGACTCCTACCAACCCATTGACCTCACCTTTCATCTCCTGTGACCAGCACGTCATGAACTTAAGTATTAACAAAAGACACTTATATTCTTTTAATAATCGGATTTCTCTTCTATGAATGAACATTTTGTAATGGACTTTGTGCGTGTAAATCAAGAAACATTGTACTATTCATTGATGTTGCATTTAAATACAAATTGTTTTTTGATATACCCTTCTCTTTCGTATGTTATTTTGTTTATGTTATGGTGACCTCAATTTGATCGCTTGTTGAACCTTTAGGCCAAACTAGCTGCTGTCCCGAAGGACTGCTACTATTTATCTACCTTCTGATACAAGCAACAATTAACAACGAGAACTCTACACCCCATCACCATAAGTGGTGACCACGACGTGATTTTAACACATATATATACACGCACGCACAAAAAAAAAAAAATTGAACTGTCACAAAATTAGAATTTTTATTCAACACAAACCAAAAACATGGCAGATGACGCTGAAGAAACTACAATTAATCAAAACCAACCAATCCAAGCTGTTGCGATAAAACCACCAAACTTCATTGAATCGAACGTAATAGCTTGGTTTGCGATAATGGAGGCGCAATTTAATATTGCAAATATAAGACAGACCAGTCAAAAATTTTTTAACACTTTGGCAGCTCTCCCTGTGGACATAGTAGGAAATATACAGCCAACTATACTGCAATCAAAAGATTACGACGCACTAAGAGAAGCAGTGACGGGCGCTTACGAGAAAACAAAACCAGAGATGCTGGACAAATTAATGTCGTCATCGACTGTAACAGGTCGTCCCTCAGTATACCTGAATGAACTTATGTCATTAGCAAGCCGAATTGGCGTAGGGGACGATATCGTACGTCACAAATTTATTCAAGCCCTACCTCACTCCATTAAACCAGTGGTAGCGGCACAAGTCTATTTAGACACAGATCGCCTTGGAAGAATGGCGGATGACTTACTATTATATTTTAACAAACAAGACACCGCACATATTCGACAGATTTCGGGGAAGCAAAGGGATGAACAGCAAAATAAAAATGAAACTAAAAGGATACATGGCTGTTCCCACAGTGAAAATAAATTCCCTACCAGTGTTCGCCCTTTTAACAAGGACCAAAAACCTCTAATTTGCCGAGCGCATTTATACTTTGCGGAACGTGCAAAATTTTGTAAGCCGTGGTGCAGATGGCCAAATAAACGGAATGTTCAAATGCAACCCAACTCTCGCCCAAATTCACCAGTTCCTCGTGAGATTTCGGAAAACTAACTAGGCGAGAGGTGTTAGCTTCCATTTCCTCGCCGCTTCTCATTGTAGCCGCACGGTTAGGAGCTCAAAGTTTAAATTTTATTGTGGATACAGGAGCTGCCGTATCTATACTTCCGAAGAGATATTTAAGCGGAGCTGTAACATACCCAACCAATATCTCTTTAGTGTCTGCCAACGGTCAAAAGATTGAATGCTCAGGACAAGCAGTACTGAACCTAACACTACGGAACCTCAGACGAGAATTTACCTGGACATTTATAATAGCCGAAACTGCTCAGCCACTCCTAGGATACGATTTCCTAAACCATTTCGGGCTAATGGTGGACTGCACAAACAATAAGCTGATTGATAAAATGACTAATAGACAATCCGATGCACATCCATCGTCTATTATCATGAATATAGATTTAGTACCGAATAAAGATGCTAACAAAATGGTACGAGCAATTCTGGAGAAATACCCAAACTTAATTTCTCCTCATCGCGACACGAATGCAACAAAACCAAAGATATTCCATAGAATAGAAACTGGTAGCAACCCTCCTACTTTCTCCAGAGCCAGACAATTATCAGCTCAGAGATGTGAAATTGCAAAAGAGGAATTCAAAAAACTCCTAAAGGCAGGAATAATTTCCCCTTCAAACTCTGAATGGAGTTCAGCCTTACATATGGTACCGAAGTCAGATGGCACATATAGACCTGTTGGCGATTACAGACATTTAAATACCATAACAAAAGCCGATCGATATCAAGTCCCAAATATAAATTCCTTGTCTTCGAAGCTTCATAATAAGAAGTTCTTTTCAAAGATAGACCTGTCGTCTGCTTATCATCAGATACCTGTACATCCGGAGGATGTTTGCAAGACAGCCATCTCTACCCCTTTTGGGTTATTTGAATATAACTATATGCCTTTCGGACTGCGGAACGCATCATGTACTTTTCAGAGAATGATGGACAATATCTTTCGTGATACTGATTATACCTTTGTATATATCGACGATATCCTTATATTCTCAGAAGATGAAGAAACTCATTCCAAGCATATCGACCTAGTACTACAAAAACTGAGTGAGTACGATTTTAAAATTTGTCTCTCCAAATGCATATTTAGTGCTAATGAATTAGACTTTTTAGGATTTCATATTTCTGCTAATGGTCTCAAACCCAGTGCTAAAAAGTTGAATGAATTAAGTGAATTTCCTCAACCAAACGATTCCAAATCACTACGCCGATTCATCGGAATGGCAAATTTTTACAGAAAACTTGTGCCAAATTTCAGCGATATCATACTACCTCTCACGGAAAGAATACGTTTAAACCAAAATTCCAAGTCATTAACCCTAACAAAGGAAGAAATTGAATCTTTCGAAAATATGAAAAAGTCTTTATCTAATGTAACTGTTTTGGCTTTCCCCAGCTCGAAAGCTAACAACTATCAACTTGTAACAGACAGTTCGAATTATGCGGTGGGTGCAGCACTTCATCAAATGATTGATAATCAACCCATCCCCATAGGTTTCTTTTCAAAGAAATTATCCCAAACCCAACAAAAATATTCTACTTTTGACAGAGAACTACTAGCTGCCTATCTAGCAGTACTCCATTTTAAACATTTAATAGAAGGCAGAAATGTAATGTTACTGACGGATCACAAACCACTTTGCAGTGCTTTTAAAAGCCAGTCTTCCTTAAAATCAGATAGACAACAGCGTCACCTCTGTTTTATCAGCGAATATGTAAATGACATTTCACATATAAGAGGTTCACAAAATATAGTAGCTGATTGTTTATCACGACCTGTCAACGCGATCACTATTGATATATGTGACTTACAAGAAATAATGAAGCATCAAGCTACTGACAATGAAATTCAGGCATTCAAAGATCAACTGAAACCATACACAATAAATCAAAATGAAACCATATTATGTGACACGACATTACCTTTTCCACGACCTTTTGTGACTGAAAAGCTCAGAAAATCGGTATTTGACAGTCTGCATAATCTATCACATCCAGGAATAACATCTTCAAGAAAAATAATAAAATCCAGATACTATTGGCCGAAGATGGACAAGTCAATAAAAACCTGGTGCACAGAATGCCAACACTGCCAACAAGCAAAAATAATAAAACACACAAAGAGCAAAGTAAATCCATTTGAATTACCTTCCAGTCGTTTTGAAACGGTGCATGTGGATATTGTCGGTCCCTTACCACCAGTAAAGAACCAAACTGACCCTTATTTTTCACCATATCGATATTTATTAACATGCATTGATAGAAATACGAGATGGATAGAAGCATGCCCAATAACAGAAATTACGGCAAAATCAATATCAACGGCTTTTGTCAATCTGTGGATCTCCCGATTCGGGGTTCCTCTTCATGTCGTTACGGACAGAGGAAGCCAATTTGAATCCGAATTATTCTCAGAACTATCAAAAATAATAGGCTTCCACAGATTACGAACAACGGGGTACCATCCGCAAACGAATGGATTAGTTGAGCGAGCACACAGAACTTTAAAAACGGCTATTATAGCCAGGAAAGAATCGTGGTTGTCAGCTCTTCCTATCGTCCTTTTGGGAATGAGGATAACACCTAACGAATCAAACTATTCTTCATTTACTGCAGTAACAGGGAGTCATGCACAAGTCCCCCGATTGTTAATTGACTCTATCAAGAACGAGAATAGTGAAATGACAAACTCGCACGTTAAAATTCTAGCCGACAAGATGCAAAAATTTGACATGGACAAATTATCCAGGGGACACCTGCATACAATACCTAATTCTTACATTCCAAAAGATTTACAAACATGTAAAAGTATCTGGCTAAGAACAGACAGAGTAAGAAAGCCATTGGAAGCTCCATACACAGGTCCATTCCAAGTATTAAGTCGTCATGAAAAATATTTTACTATTAAAAGATCGGATGACGTACATAGTAATGTTTCAATAGATAGACTAAAACCTGCATATATTTCTGAAAATATAAAATCAAAAGATTCCATTGGATCAAGACCGGATTTGGATAACTCCCTATCTTGTTCCGAAGAAACTAATGATAACAAACCAGAAACTAGAACGAAGTCCGGTAGAACGGTTAAATGGAAGAAAGAAAACACATATTTTTATTACTAAAAAAAAAACAAAAAAAAAACAACAACAACAACTCCGTTTACTGGGGCGAAAGTTATGTGGTGGCACGGAGCAAGCGAAGGACCGGATATTAACCCTCAGAGGTTTAGACAGCAAATGACCAATACTGGTCTCTGCGCACCCGGCTCCACGCAGAATTTCCGGTGGAAAACTAAAAAGAAATAAAAAGAATGATAAGCAATTTTCCACCAATTAAACAGCTCCGCGCCATACCCAACAGTTTGTTTCAGCAGACTGACTCTGATCCGAAGGGCACACATAAATAGAGCGATAAATTCACTTCTAAGACAGAAAGCTTTGAAGTACCGTCAGTGAATGTCGCTACGCTTTTCTCACCCGTCAAACCCGATGCCTTCAGCCTTCCTTCACCAACGGAGATATCAAAGGACTCCTACCAACCCATTGACCTCACCTTTCATCTCCTGTGACCAGCACGTCATGAACTTAAGTATTAACAAAAGACACTTATATTCTTTTAATAATCGGATTTCTCTTCTATGAATGAACATTTTGTAATGGACTTTGTGCGTGTAAATCAAGAAACATTGTACTATTCATTGATGTTGCATTTAAATACAAATTGTTTTTTGATATACCCTTCTCTTTCGTATGTTATTTTGTTTATGTTATGGTGACCTCAATTTGATCGCTTGTTGAACCTTTAGGCCAAACTAGCTGCTGTCCCGAAGGACTGCTACTATTTATCTACCTTCTGATACAAGCAACAATTAACAACGAGAACTCTACACCCCATCACCATACTACCATTAAACAAACCCTAAAAACTAAGACTTAAAGATATTATTTTTTACAGAGGAATAACTACCAAATTGTTAACAGAACCTAAAATAATCCTCAACTTAATGCTACATCTCAACTTATGGATAATAAATGAAATTTCTAACACAGGTTAGTGTTATATTTTAAGCATTAAATAAAGTTCAAACTTAAATTAAATAACCCAAACATTTGATATATCATTAAAATAACCACCCAACCAATGTCAGTTATAGATATCTCTTGCAGTGTGATAATTGGGGTGAGGGAGTAGTAACAGAGGAGAGTTGTCAGCTTTTGAGGATAGCTCAGTTATAAATAAAACTATATATATATATATATATATATATATTGCGGAAAAAATTTTTATTATTAAAAGATAAGAATCAAGATGAGTTGCTAAATCTTCGTAGTGAGATCTTTTTTAAATGTAGACATAAAAAACGACTCAAAACAAACATGGTTTTATAACGTGTTGTCACTTGTGACAATTCCATCTTGGATCAATAATATCGGACATGACATTTAAATGGAATGACTTATGATCATTGTACATGTATCATTGTACATGTTTATGTGATGCACTATTTATTTACTTTTTTTAAAATTTGAGTTAAACTTTATTCATGTGTTAATATATGTGTATGTGGGTATGTAGGTAGAAGTTTTCCCTAATAACTGATATGCGAAATCAGATATTATTTATATACCTAGATATATATGTAAATGTAAGAGATAGATATGCGTTAAGCACTCCGCGGGTTTTTAATATTTTTAGTATTCTTAATGTTTTCTTCCCCAATGTTCTTGGAGTATAAATTAATTTAATTCCACCCATATATTTTTATATGTTAAATGTATATATGGATGGATATGATTCCTTAATTTTTTTTATTTTTTTTTTTTTAATTAATTCTTTTTGATTTTGAAATATTTTTAACTTTTACCTTTTGATTTATATAGAGACATGTATATGTGTGTGTGTGTGTTTAGGTATGTATGTATACATATGTATATGGGTGTGCATGTATGTATAGTTAGATAGCTTGAGGGATATGTTGTTTATTTGGGCGTGTGTATGTAATTGAATGGAGATGTGTAAGGTTTTATGTATATGTTTATGTGCACATGTGTATGTCCGTATGCATATGTGTGTAAATGTGTATATATAGATATATATATATATATATGTATGTATGTATGTAGGAGTGGATGTGTGTGTATATATATATATATATATATATATATATGTATGTATGTATGTAGGAGTGGATGTGTGTGTATATATATATATATATATATATATATATTGTATATTTAGGCAGCTATCCTTCTTTTAAACAAGTTTCATTAAAAACGACAGACAAGGTACTACGGTTAAGTTTTTTTATTTAATTATTCTTGTGTACGAACAAGAACTTTCTTTGCTGGACAAAGGGTATGTAAGAACTGTCCAAATGTTTTATTTTTCCGAGTGCTTTCGGCTATACCTTTAGCCATTATCAAGGATGATTTGATTTTTCAGCTTAATTGAGTGTGTGCATTATGTATATGTCTTAGTGTGTAGTAGTGGTGTTTTAATTTCCAAATACGGTTAGCACATTGTGGCTTTGTTCGTAGTTAATATTGTTATGGGTAGGCTTTTTCTTTTTTATTATTAAAGCCTCCATTATTTTTAACCTTTTTTTACAGGTGGAAGCAATTAATATATTTGTGTTTTCTACTAGTATATTTCTAATGGAGTCTGGTAAATTTTTGTGTGTGTTTAAATGGGTTCTAATGGAGCTGTGATCGGATAGCTGTAACGTAAGAAGTCTGGATAAGCATGTGGTTGTGTAACTGATGTAATTATTTAAGAGTCTGGTTTCGTTAGGAACGCAGTTCCTTAAGGGGCATTTGAACTCATAAATAATGTTCGTTCTTTGCAATTTTGACTTATCAGGCGTGCTGTTATTTTTGAGGATGAGGTTAGCTGTCTTAAATTTTTTATAATAGATAATTTGATTTTTTTTATTTGGGTCGATTGGGGTGGTGTATTTCTTTATATATAGTCTTAGTGAGCATTCATCTTGTTTGTAATTCTTATGCATTTGGTTTTTGTAATAAATGTGTATATGACTTTTGACTGTGTGTTCACTTTCATTATTACTTACTTTAGGGAGAAATAGTCTTATTTGTTGGTCTATAAGATGGTTAGGGAAGCTGTTGTTGATTAGGGTTTGTTTTACGTTAAGTTCTTTGAGGAAGAGTAGTCTAGAGGATGAATTTTGGTGTGTTCTTTCTAGAAAGTTTTTATTACAGCTATTTTATACCTAAGTGGACATTCGCTTTTAAAGTTTAGGTGACAAGAGTTCTTGCTGGTGGGTTTTTTGTATAAGGATGTAATGAAAGTGTTATTGCTGTATTCAACGAGGACATCGAGGAATGGAAGTTTGTTTTTCTGGCTAAGTTCATAAGTGAAGTTAAGGACAGAGTTTTTCTCAAATGTAGTCTTAAGTGTGTGTATTTGTTTATTTGTTTAATGTTGTTCGCTAAAATGAAAATATCGTCTACGTAGCGTACGTATATCTTCGGTTTACAGACTTGTATGAATATCGTATTTTCTACGTGGGATATGTAATAGTTGGCAAAGCATGGGCCGAGTGGATTTCCCATGCTGACGCCATTAGTTTGGATGTAGATATTGCCATTATGGTCATAGAATGGGACTTTGGTTGTGCATGCGTGTAGTAGTTTTTTTGGTATGGGTGGTTTGATGGGTGGGGGAGGGACAGACTTATTAGAGTATACGGAATTGAGGATAATGTCAATTGTTTGTTTGACGGGGACGTTTGTCAATAAGTTTTCAACATCAAGTGACGCTATTATACCTTGGTTTGGGTTTTTTGTAGACTTTAAAATTTGCAGGAATTCGTGGGTGGATGTGATGCTGTAATTGGTAGGCAGGTATGGAGTGATGATGTCGTTCAGGTGTTTCGATAGTTCGTAGATAGGTGTTGGGATCTGGGAAATGATTGGTCGTAGCGGGTATCCTGGTTTATGGGTTTTTATGTTTCCATATAAATATCCCGGTTGGTAATCTCCAACAATTTTTTGAATTTTCAGGGAACCTACTTCAGCGTTGTGAGCTGTTATTAATTTGTTGATGGACCTTTTTAAAGTCTCAGTGGGATTTCTTTTCAGTTTTGTGAATTTAGTCCGGTCGTCGACAAATATTCTTTAATTTTTGGTGGTAATTGGCTTTATCGAGAATAACGTATGTGTTAGCTTTATCAGCTCGTCTGATGATGATGTTGGGATTGCTTTTTAACTCTTTTGCGGCCTTTCTCAGTTTTGGCGTTAAGATGCTACTATGGTTGTTGCCAGGGGATCGGTTCTTCAAGTCTTCGGCTTTGAGTAGGTCTCTCAGGTCTGGGTGAACTAATATGTCTCCACGTGTAGCAAGTTGGGATAGTGACTGGTGTACAAATATACTAGTAGAAAACACAAGTATATTAATTGCTTCCACCTGTAAAAAAAGGTTAAAAATAATGGAGGCTTTAATAATAAAAAAGAAAAAGCCTACCCTTAACAATATTAACTACGAACAAAGCCACAACGTGCATCAGAAATTAAAACACCACTACTACACACTAAGACATGTACATAATGCACACACTCAATTAAGCTGAAAAATCAAATCATCCTTGATAATGGCTAAAGGTATAGCCAAAAGTGCTCGGAAAAATAAAACATTTGGACAGTTCTTACATACCCTTTGTCCAGCAAAGAAAGTTCTTGTTCGTACACAAGAAAAATTAAATAAAAAAACTTAACCGTAGTACCTTGTCTGTCGTTTTTAATGAAACTTGCATATATATATATATATATAGTTAGTTGTGTGTACACGCCTATATGTATGTGTGTGTGTGTGTATATATATATATACAGTTAGTTGTGTGTACACGCCTATATGTGTATAGTTGTGTGTACACACCTATATGTGTGTGTGTGTGTGTGTGTGTGTGTGTGTGTGTGTGTGTGTGTGTATATATATATATATATATATATATTTGCGATGGTACAGAAGCGTATCAAGGCATAAAAAAAACAATTTTTTTATTAACGGCCATGTTAGATTTAAAATAAAACACCAGTTAACCGGTTTCGTCCCCTCTCATCAGAACTGTTTAACGGGGAATAGAAATTATGAGAAAGATATTTGCTATGGGTGACATGAATGAAGGGCAGGGAAGAGAAAGATAAATACAAGTGTATAAAATTACATGTGTATAAAATTAAAGTACTACCACTCAAGATGCAAGAGACACAGCACAGCAAGCCCAAGCAAAGTCTCTTTGTTTGCAAAGAGACAGTCACCTGGACCTGATGTACAAAGTCTCCAACACCCTGAGATGGAATACTGAGTGTGCCCTGGCCAAAACGGAAAACCAGGTCACACTAAAATCTGACGCGCAAGTAGAATTATTTATTAGATCATCTGCAATCGACCCATACGTATTTCGAATGGAATCGCCCAACGAAAAATTGTTTAATATTTTCGTAGGTACGTGTTGTTTTATTCTAGCGTCCAAGCGCTGTGTCGTTCTACCTATGTAGTCGCATCCAAAACTGCATTTGAAACGATAAATAACTGAATTAATATGGTGGTGGTGGGGGGGGTAGAACATCTTTATACACAGATGAAAGGACAGACCTAGTTTGAAAAACAACACGGACGTTCGCTGCAAAATATTTTTTATGCCTTTATATATATATGTGTGTGTGTGTGTGTGTGTGTGTGTGTGTGTGTGTGTGTGTACACACCTATATGTATGCATGTACGTGTAAATATAAATATGTTATGCATGTGTGTATTTGTATGTGTTTTTGAACATAGAAATTATAGGTCCTTCTTAGATTAAATAATCGTTATTTTTTTTATGTTTATATTAGATTTGTAACCTGTAGTTGATATTATTTTTGTCAAATTTTCTTGATTGCACAGCGGCCCTTTTTTAAATGCCCTTTGATTCAACAAAGCAGTGGTTCATGGGAAGAAGATGCTCGAGTGGAACTTACATCTCACCAAAGGATTACAAAGGAAATGATGGTAATTCACTACAATCTGCATGGCATGATGGGTCTTAGATATGACGGTTAGGACTGGTGGAACTAAAGAGAGTTGTTTATCTGAACACTTTACATGGAAATTGCAATAGATATATGGCAGCCATACTCCATTTTCATCCTGATCTGGCTCTTGTAAAGGTAGAGGACAGAAGGAGTCAGGATCCTGCTGGAGTGGTATACTTAACTGACCATTTTTCCAGCATTTTTAGTGATGGATCGTATGTATGAATTCCTTGGGGTCTAGGCTTGAGCTTAAGTCTCAATAGGCACTCAAGATGGGCTCTCCTTGTAGGAAGATCTGTTCATCATGACTGGTGAAAGTTCAGGGTATGATTGGTGATGGTAGAATGTTACTAGTTCAGCTTTTGAAGCATTGAATGTGACCAGCCAGATTTTTTCTCCCTGAGCTATTAGAGTTAGGTCAGAGGAAAGATCAGCTGCCAAGCTCTGGTCATCGAGGGTTTGGGTGGTGCACCCATATACTGTTGTATTATCATCAGCATGAGGTTAAGATTAATCAAAAAATTAAGCATATTTTAAGCATGAGGCTCAGATTTTCTTTTACTGTAACTTACAGAAAATAACCCAAATTTCTAATTCTTGTTAAGGTTATATCTTAAGCCTGAAATAAGTCTCAAACTTAAAAAATTGCTAAGCATAATCAGGTTCAGGTTGAAATACCTGATGCTAATTAAAAAAAAAAAAAAAAAAAAAAAAAAAAAAATGAAAAACTGTGTACTGGAATATTGAGAACAATATACAGTTTAGTGTATCAATCAAGAGATCAGTTAAAAAAAAAATACGTCGAGATTAATTTGAGGTCACTTTAACAATACAGCCATTTGTGAATGAAGCACAAATACAAGTGGGGTTAGTCATTGGATTAACATGATGTTGAAGTTAGTACTGAAAATGAGGGAAGAACTCAATTTGGTGTACCAAAGTACAATAACTCTAAACACCACCAGAGACCACAATTACAAGCTGATATAAACTAAGACAAGTTTTATAGTATCAAACAAATGCAACATATTCTGAACATCTGATTAGTACAAAACTAATTTAACTATAAAGATTTCAGTTGTGTCAGCCAAGAAGTATAATAATACTGAAAAGATAACAGCTGGTAATGCGATACAAAAACTGGTCACAGATATAATGGTAATATTAGCCATTTCCTTAGGAAACATTCAGTATTCATTGATTGAGCAGTCAGTGTTACTTTTGGTTGAAATTTATAAAATCATTCTATTATAAGAATTTTTCAGGAAAATAGGTTTCTCGATTCCAGTAACTTATTGCTCTTTCCATTATTGATGGGGGCTTCCTTCCTAATGTTGAGTTTGAAGTAGTATGGAATGGTAATATACTGATTGTGTTAACTTTTTTTTAAGTTATGTGTACTATCCATTTTATTTATTGCTGCTGTTGGAAGTCAAGTGATGTGGTTTTTGTTATTTGGTACAGTTCTTTGTGATTTTGTTGCATCACTCCACAAGGTTTGATGGAGGAAGTCTACAGATCTTCATTCAAATATATTTTTAATCATTAATCTGAGCAGTTGTATACAGCTGACAGTTTAGATATTTCTGAATGAGAGTGGTGCCCATCTACTTGAAAGTTTTGATCTGACAAGGCTATTTAAAGACACAAATTTTAGGTTATTGTCAAATAGATGATACAACCATATTTTTCCAATTTTAGTTTGTAGATTCATTTACCAGTTTATATTTCTGAGATGAGGTATTGTAATTATTTAGACTATTATTACACACATGGCCCAGTGGATAACAGTGACTTTACCAAAAGAGTTGTGCGTTCAATACCTGGCTACTGCTGTGATGAATAAAAAAAACTTGGAGCAGTTGAGTTAAAGGGAGATAACTGAGACATCCAGAAGGGGCAGAGCATGTAGAACTAGAACAATCTGCCCCAGTGGAAGAAATAAAGGGTTCAATTCAAAATTCCAATCACCTGAAGATGGCCAGAGCAGACAACAGACAAAATGTTGTGAATATGGCAATAAAGAGGACAACAGTACAAATAGTGTAAATAGATTCATTTACATATTGTCTTTACAAATGTCTGTTATTTCTACAATATGAGTTATTTTCTAATTTAGTGACCAGAAAACTATTTTAGACAGACTAGATTAAAAGGGATGACAGCTGAAAGTGGGACACGTTTGAAATTTTGGTTGAGATTTGATTTAATAAAGTACTGTATTTTTATTATATAGTTTCATTTGCTTTATCCAAATTTGACTCATTTCTTCCAGAAATTTTGCACCCTAAAGAAAAAAAAAACAAAAACATTTTAAACTGAAACAATTAGCTTTACAGTGAGGATTTGATTAACTATATATGTATTGGATTGAAACAAAAATGTGGCATTTTTCAATAGGTGGTGCTTGGACATATTTCATTTCACATGTGACTGCAAATTATATATAAAAACAAAACAAAACAAAAAATCAAACAGCAACAGATTACATTGTTATAATAGTCACACAACTTGCAACTTACAAAACTCAGTGGAATTCATACATCAATCTATAGTAATATTCAAAATACAATAATTAAAATAGAGAATTTAAAGATTTCCAAGGTATGTCAAAAAATAAAACAAGAAGAGGATCAACATATCACAAAAGCAAGCTCAAAAAGAGATTACAATGTTTTAAATGAGTATTTTCTACCAATTGCGGTCGGTTTGATTAAATTAAAAAAGTAACTTCAAGCTTGTTTTCACCTAGAAACATAAATATGCTTTACAACAGGTCATAGTCAATTAAAAAATTCCCACTTGTCACACAAATCATTGATGGGTGACTTTTTTTTTTTTGCAGCAAAAAATATATTTACTAAATTTATGAACTTTCTATCAGACATTACCAGTTCTATGAACATTTCAAATAAGACTACAATAAAAATATTAATCCATAGATCATCAATTTACCTGTCCTGTTGGTGGGGACTGGAATGCATTGATTGCACTACATGTAGTGTGGTAATATTCTCCCACAAAAGGGGCCACTTACAAAGTAAATGCTTACAGATTCAAATATAAACCAATATTTACCTATTCTTGTACCAATTTAATGCTTATAGACTCAAATAAAATTGCTGATTTCAACATGAAATAAGGCATCAGGAGTTGACATGTCCTAAAATCAACCAAGCCAATTTATGCACACCTTTATATACAAAAACTGTTGCAAAAATGTAAAGAAATTACAGTTTTAGATTTTATAAGTTTTTGGTAGTTTCTTTACTATATTAATTGTGACTTTGACAAATTAGTAACACCGCTATAGATCAACACTTCACACAAGCCAACAGTATATGTATATTGAAAGGTATGGCAAAAGTGTTTTGGGGTTGGGAGAAACATCTAACAGATTGGTCTCCCAGAAACTATGGGGGTAATAGGCATAGAGGGAAAAAGGGACGAGAGGTAACAAAAATAACACTACCTCAGAAACCACAGCAACTTCAGGAACAAAAATGACCACAGGTCCGACTTCACAAGACACTGTCTGGCCGACCACTGCTCCCCCCCACCTGCTTTTATTGGCATGAGGCATCTTACAAAGACCTGGATCTTGACCAGTTGCAGCGAATCGATGAAACCCAGATGTAACTTGCGTTGACAAACATATCTGCATGTGATCCAAGGCCTCTTTTGTGTCTGTACTGAAGTGCATTCACGACAACAGAATAAAAAAGAGACTGCTGAAATTTTGGACACAATAAGGAAATAGGTTTTGGAGAATTTGACACACACAAGACATAATGAAGGTAAGAGGGACAGAGAGGAAACAGCAAGTAACTTTCCTAACTCTGTATAAATAAATAGCAGAACAGAATGAGAAGGAGAGTAAAAAAAACATTGTTAAAAGCTACAAAAGATAGGAAGTTGTGGAGAACTATGTCACTGATATCAAGGGAAACAACAGAAGACAAAAAACTAGTAAATAATGCTAAAATACTAAATAGTACTAATTGTAAAGTAAAACTTAAAAGGTACTTGAAACTATTCATAAACATAAAAAAGCCATTTAATAATATCTCTCAATGTGTGAAAGGACATTTTAAGATATTTAAATTTAAAAATAAAAAAAATTAAATTATTTGCACCCCCCCCCCCAAAAAAGCACGAATCCAAATGTTATGACTGGAACTTAAATAGAACAATTCACCACTTATGTTCACAAAAATATACTAACCATACTATAAAACTGAACAAGTTTATAGTCAGGTAAATAAAAATAAACAAGCCAAAATACATGTTCATGCAAAACTTTCCACATTAAACTAGGTACCTCCACAAATTTTTGATACTTAAGGTTTAAAATTGATTTTTAAAAACGAAGTCTTTCTTGAAGCTTTTTAGTTTTAATTTCAAGCTAATAGATTAAATATATTTCCAATAAGCAAAATACTTTGAATTTCAAAACCAATTTAAATTGATTGAAAGGAGTTTTCATTTTGAAATTGTGAAAATGGCTGATTTTGGTTCCATTTGTAGCCACCTGTCATGAGAATGTAATTCTCCTTATTAAAAAACTTCCAAAAATAAAATATACTCTTCTGAAATTTTATTTGAGGAATATTAGCTGATTTAAAAGTATAATTAATCCAACTAATATTATTTACTTTAAAATATAAAAAAAAATTTTTTTTTTTTTTTTACCACAATGGTAGCTGTTTAAGGTGTTGACAGCTTGATAACAAACCTCATCCAATGTTTCTTCTATGGGTAGGGAGGGGATTGCTTTATCTTTAACTTTAACTTTTTTTTTTTAATAATTTTTAAGTACTCAGTAATCTTAAAAATTTAGGTAAATATTCTCCATAATCTAATGTTTTATTGAATTTTAGATATGTTGACTTTAAATTTACTATAGTTATCACTCATATTTTCTGATAATGTTGTGTATGAACATTTGTATTTACAAAAATTGGCAAGTTTATACACATACAAAATTATTTTAAAAACATTGATATGTTTGATGAATTGTATTAAGCTTTTCCATTTATGATCAATATTCTTTACTTATTAATATCATCTAAAATGGTGAAATTAATACAGAATTTTTAAATTTCAAACTTGAATTATTCTAATTGAAATTTGAAAAAGAAAAGAAAAAAAAAATGAAAATTCTTGTAAAAATTTATCGAAAACATTTTTTAAGACTATAGTGTCCTTTATATGTCTCATTTAGAAAAGCAATTAAAAGTTTACCTAATTAAATAATGGATTAGTTTTATTGCATTTTTTATTTTACAATATTCAGAGCAGATTTTCAGTAATTCAGGTTTGTTTTACAAAAAAAAAAAAAAAAAAAAAAAATTTGATGGTTTAAATTCTCCAAAGAGTCCTGCTTTTAACTAAGTACTAAGGGGAGAAAATTTAATTTCTCGAAATTTTATAAAATTAAGTGGGTGTAATTGATGTAAAGAATTTCTTGTGAACAAGTCCTGAAAGTGTCATTAAAATCCAACAAATTTGATTTTGACAAAAATTTCCTGATCAATGTTTTTCACCACAAAGACGACGCTAAAATTTCCTATACTAATCTTTCTGCTGATGCAAAAAATTGATTAACACCGAAATTTTGAACATGATAGAAAGGATTACAAAATTTAATAAAATAATCAAATTGGCATTTCCTTTTAACAATAAAGATTTTGATAAATCTTTGTTTTTAAAAAGCTTGAGGCCTTTTTTTTTTTTTTTTAATCATGGTATACTCTTTAAAGTAACAAGACATTATATTACCTTCATTTGGCTTTGCCAAACTCCAATTAAGTGGCACTTTTTAATTTCTATAAAAAGACTAGCATTTCCTTTCTCTTTTTCTCCCTTGCTCTAAGATGTTACAGCACATTTGTTTCCTTGATCCACTGATGACATAATTCTCTTTCCACTTAACAACACAGCATTCATGTGGGTTTTCCAAAACCTCCACTTATGAAGTAAAACCACCTTTTTTTTTTAGTTGCTACAAGTCAGCGCAAGTGTGACTTGAGCTCGACCATTATAACGATGTTTATCCTTATTAACCCTAACTTCTCAACCAGAAAAAGAAAATAGACATACAGGAGAGACATCGAGAACTTTTTATTTATATATATATATATATATATATATCACACATATAGTGCTTGATGTAATAAAACAGTGCTGTTAAGTATATATTAATAAATATACATAAAATCCCTCACCAAATGCATGACAGTTTTATTCACAATGCAATCTCCAGGTACTGAGTATAGACTGTCCATTTAAATTGTAATAAAAATATTTGGTTATCAATGTTGGTGCAGTTATATATTATACTGAGATTACAGTTTCTTACTTTTTTTAAATAATTGACATTTAAAATAAACAGTGTGTGTGTGTGTGTATTATATATATGTTGCAGTGGGCCGAAAGGTGTGAGTGCCAATCGACCGTACAACTAAGAAAGGGGGACACGAAGGCAAGGATAGGTAACGGCAATAACAAAGAAGGATGACAAAACACGGATAGTCAGTTGAAGATATGGGTATCGTGTCTTTATTTATTTGTTCAGCGTGCGGTAGATGGTGAATCGTGTATCGGGATCCGGATATCAACGAACGCTGGAGTCCGTAGCTAGGCGTCAATGGCAGTAGATGGCTGGCGTTGCGATGTTGAGGTGCTGATGTGTTGATGCTCCAGTCGGGTCGACGGTTGATGATTGTTGATGAAGCTAAAAGCGGCAGGAGTGAGCTGTGGGTCGCTGAAGGCTGCAGGAGTGAGCTGTGAGTCGCTGAGAGCTGCAGGAGTGAGCTGTGAGTCGCTGAGAGCTGCAGGAGTGAGCTGGAAGCTGCAGGAGTGAGCTGGAGGCTGCTGGAGTTTAGCAGTAGCAGAGAGTGAAGCAAGTAATCGTGTTAGAATGACTTTTGAAAATTAGCCCTGAAAAGGGCTGTTTAAACAACTGCTGCTGCTACTACTACTGGACGCGTCAAAGTCGCGATGTAGGAAGGCTCTTGGCTCCCTAGCCGTCTCCCTTGATTGCTGTGAAATTGCTGGTATTTATGGAAACAGTCCGTACAACAGCAGCGGTTCTGCTAAACCAATAAGTGACTATAATTAATTTCAGGTCGTATTAATTACTGTCAAAAGTGTATTTGGTGTTTGACTGTATTTAAATTAATTTCGGTACGAAATTAAAAAAGTCTTTTGTTTTGGTTTCGTGGCGAAAATTAAGTTTTTGTGTTTTTTCTTTTGGTTTGAAAATAGGTCATTGCTATTTTTAGCGCACGTGAGTAGTGACCGTTCTCTGCCGAAGGCGTATACGGGATTGTTTACAAAAAGTGGGAGTGGTGATCGGGCTCACCGCCGCATATATATATATTTTAGATTTGTGAATATCAATTTTTTACATTAAGCATAAAGAGATATTACTGGTTATTTTTTAAAGAAACAAACCATGATTTACATTAAAAATTCATCTGGATCAATGTATTTGAGCTGATATTTATTTTTATGCTTATATGTAACCATCAATTCATTTCTCTTGTTTAATAAGCTAGGGTTATTTAAGTGTTTTAAGATAACTAATTTTTCAGCAAGACATAATTAAATCTATTGCCTTTCCGATTGTAAGATTTGGCTCTTGCTACAATATCCCATATAAAATAATGGGTATATTACCACCATTCTTTTGAGAGAGCAGTGCTGTTTATCTATTTTGTATTGACTAAAGTCATTCGATGATGGTAGAAACAAAATTTCCAAGGATTTTTAGTGGAACAAAAGTAAAACTTGAATTTGTTACCAGAATGTATGCTAGCCTGGTATATAATACTATAAGTCTTACATTGACCGTTTAAGAGAGATATTTTTTTGGCAGTTGCATTTATTTAAAGAAAAAAAAGATTAACTGTTGTCTATGCTGGAAATGTATTTATATAATATATATTATTATGTTGGGATATAGATTTAGTGATGTTACTAACACAGCTATAGATGATCTTAACATTATTTTTGTTAAAAAGCGTTTTTATAGTGTTGCTGAATGATCAAAGGTGCTTACGAATTAAATTTATGAAAATTCATCCAATATTCATTTGAGCATTGTTTAAAAGGTTGGATTAAACCATATAATATTATGTCTACAGTGTGTTTATTTTTACCTTCTTTGATTTTTTCTAAATACTCTAAATTTACTTTATGGTTACTAGTGTTCTAAAGCTTTTATATATTTAATTTTATTAGTATCAAACATTTCCTTGTTGCTGAAGTGAGTAGATAATTTAATTTGGACTGATTTATGTAAATTATCTAGAATTTTATGATAGTGGTCTGATTCTTTACTGATGTATCAATGGTTGTATAGATCTTTGGAATATGATTTATAATAACCATTATTCAAGGCCAAGATCACATTGAGAAAGATTACTTCAGCATTGGTGGTAGTGGTAATATTTAGCTTGTGATCTTTGTAAATTTTATCAGTTCCTTTCTCAATCAGTTTATATTTCTTACACTTGTTTTACAGAGGAGAATTACACCATCATCGCTATAGAGTTTGGTGTCCTTAATGTTGAAAATAAATCTTAGCCACCACAAATAAATAAATATATATATATATAAAAATGGAATAAATTGCCCATAGTACAAACCCAAGTTTTTGTATGCTTTGTTTACATGTGAACACAAACTTTAAATTCTATAATGCCAGAGGAAATAGAATGTTCACCAAAATATATTCTAATGTTATAAAATCCATCTCGAAACAGAAATAACAATGAATCAAGTTATGAGGAAGTTGAAAAAGCAATAAAAAAAATAGAAAAAAATAGAACATAAAGCCTCATTGATGTTGAAGTCTTGAAAGTAGTTCTGTTCCTGAATTCAAAGGTAAATTTCTCAACAATAAATCTGGAATCAAAAGCACATTTCAAATCGATGTATCATACATAAATGCACTTTGGAAACAAAAAGATAGTCATGAAGATCATCACATGTACAGAGATATTTCAATTAGGTTCATTAGGATAAAAATAGTAATTAATATTTTACTAACTAGATTCTCACCATTCGATGAAAGTCAATTTCTAAAAATCTAATTTGTATATTATTCTGGTAAAAGGTTCAATGATGATATATATATATTTCAAACTACTCCACAAAATAAAGTACTTAAATAGAAAGTTGTACACCTATGTCAATCTCACAGCAGCATATGATCACATCAGTAGCAACTTCCTTTTCTCATTCATCAGAAACTGTCTTCAAAGCTCTGACTTCACTGAATGATAACAGTAGTATAAATTAACATTTAGCATTCTGCATCATTTATAAATATTACTTCTTTTACTGTGTATGGAATCCCCTCAAAACACAGTATTTTGTATAGTAGTTCATTTTAAATTGCAGTAGCCTGGCTTTCAATTTCAGTCAAGATTGTTTTAGGTGTTGCCATAGAAAGTTATGACTACACAACCAAAAAATTCAAATTCAACTTGCATTGGCAGGACTTACATTTTGCTTCACAAAAATAGTCTCCTACAGAGTGCTAAACTTAAAGTCATATATGCAAGGCCATGTTATGATCTTTTGGGGGACATCTTAGATTAATGAAATTATGTACCTCGCCTCAGACAGAGCCACCTTCTACCTTGCCTGCATCAGTCTTGAATAGTTTTTACGCAATATATTTTAGCAACATTTTCTTTCTATATGCCATGCCCTTTCAGGATGTAGGCGATCATGGCTCTACCTCCCTTGCATCTCTCAACAAGTTCCCTCCCTCTGCCACCTCTTCCAAACCATGTTCTGTCATTCACTTGCTTAAGGCCACTAGGTATGTCATGTGTTTTTTCCCCTTGTTTCTCTTTCCCTCTATTCGACTGGTGAGTATCAAATTCTCCAGGCCCTCCTTCCTCATTATGTGTCCCAGAAATTTCAGCTGCCTCCTCTTGATGTTAAGTATAAGCCTCTTCTCTAAGACCTCATCATTACTCACACACTTGGTCCAAGATATCCTCAGCATCCTTCTGCAGAACCACATTTCCGTTGCCTCGAGTCTCTTCATCTTTGAGGAAATCATCCAACATTCACTACATAATTTAAAGGATTTGCAAAAAACACTAAGCTAACTAGAATAACTATCTTTTGTTTGTTAAAAATATTCTTTAAGAAATACCATTATTTTACTATTTATTGTAAACTAAATTAGCACATATTTCAACACACAAAAAACAAAAAACTTTTTTTTATAAGCAGTATTGTAACCCAGCTTAAGGAGGTCTGGGTTGCAGCCTATACTAGACTATAAGATAATTCAGCCTTGCATATATATCTGGTGAAGACACCAAACTCCCTTCAAACTTCATTATGAATACAACGAGGAGGAAATCAGTCCTAATTTTACTGTTTTCTTAGACTATACTTTGTGCATTTATAAGCACAGATGTGAAGAAATGGGTCAAGAAAATTTAAATATACTGTACCTCAACAGCACTCTTGACCCACCTCCTAGAGACCAGTGTACCAATGATGAAAGAAGCCATGCTGATGACACAGGTGTTCTTTGTTGGCATAAATATTATCTTGAATAAAAGATCAACATTCTATACCAATTGTTACAAGAATTAGGATGATAAACCTTTTTTTGAACTGAAACCTTGCTCTGGAATTGGAATGAGAGGAGTGATGGCACCTAATATGAATCCATCATTAGAATTCAGAAAGTTTAATACATTCTAAACACTTTAAATACCTTTGTGCCAGGACCATTTATAAATTTTTGGTAAGTGGTGTTTGACAAAAACAAATTGAGGATTTAAAAAGGAGTCCAGCTTTTAATATAAATATGAATTTTAATTACTCCAAATTTCATAAAATTAAGTGGGTACAACAGATGTAAAAAAATAAAATACTTTTAGCAAGATTTTCTATAAAAAAAATTTTTAATTTAAAAAATAATTATTTTATGAATAAATCCTGAGAATTTCATTAAAAACCAACAATTTGATTTTTGCAAGAATTTCCAAAACTGCTTTTACCAGGAAAAAATAAATTTTTTTAAAAATCTTAAATTTCCCATACCAATTTTTAGCCCACCTTCTAATGCAAGAAAAACAAGATTGAATGACAGTGTTGATAGCAGACATGGAAAGAAAACTACAAAAACTCCAACAAAAAGTAGTGAAGGAAAATAAGAAAGGATTAAACAACTTTGAGAATGCATGGTTATTAGCAAAAAGATGAAAAAAAAAAATGAAAATTACAATATTGGAGATACCAAAATAAAATAAGTACAACAATTTAAATACAAAGTATTAAAAAAATTTATTAAATACTTCAGTTTTTCTTTCAATAAACATTTTGATGATAAAACTGTTTTTATCAAGTTTGGGGCCATTTTTTTCATCATGATATGCTCTTTTTTAGCAAATTATTGGAATGTACCTACCACAGTAATTAAGCCATTTTGAGAGAATTGGAAATCATAACAGGATTTGTGGAAAAATAAGTGAAATTATCTGTGTGTGTGTGGGGGGTTTGCGGTCGAATGTGGAGGTGAAGTGTTTGCCATGGCTCGTTTTTCAAAGCACTGGTTTTGTAATCTTTTTACTGGAAAGGGTGGGATGCGCAGGTCTGCCATCTTGTTACTTAAGGCCTGCCTGTCTACCTTCTTTCCCCCTCCCTTTTTTTGTTAGAGGAACTTTATGAGAACAGAGTCATTCCACAGACTCTTCTCTCATTATTAATTGATCGCGACTGAATTTTGGGTCATGAGACTAGACAGTGTTTCACAACACTTAACGTACTGGATCGGCTTCTGATCTACCATTTGAGTCAAAAGGAATTTTAGAGATTCATTATTGGCAGCCCACAATCTTAACATAAAATATGCAGATGACAGTGTTGATAGCAGACATGGAAAGAAAACTACAAAAACTCCAACAAAAAGTAGTGAGGGAAAGTAAGAAAGGATTAAACAACTTTGAGAATGCATGGTTATTAGCAAAAAGATGAAAAAAAAAAAAAATGCAAATTACAATATTGGAGATACCAAAATAAAATAAGTACAACAATTTAAATCTTTGGGAAGTGTTTTATTAACAGAGGACGGAAAGTGCAACATTTAAATGAAATCAAAAGGCGTGTTGGGATAGCCAAAAATGCATTCCAAAAGGAGAGTATTAAGAAACGGAAAAAACTTTATTAGAAACAAAGAAAAGGGTACTGAACTGTTACTCTGATATCTTTCCTCCTATATGGCAGTGAATGCGGGACAATCTCCTCAAAGATGAAGAGACTTGAAGCAACAAAAGTGTGGCTCTACAGAAAGATTCTGAGGATACCATGGACCGAATATGTGAGCAACAATGAAGTTTTACAGAAAATGGAAACAGAAAAGAAACGTATACTTATCAGGAGGAGACATTTAAAATTTCTAGGGTACATAAGGAAAGAAGGCTTGGAAAATTTTATAATCACGGGGCAAAGTGACGGCAACGAATGACATTAACATACTGAGTACTCTAACTTAGTGAGCTCTAGTAAAAAATGGGTGGCAGAACAAGTTTTTGGAGAAGTAACAAAAAGACTATTAAAAGTTATGAAGGACAGGAAATTGTGAAGAGCCATGATAGCCTACGGCCTGAAAGGACACGGTACAAAGAAAATGTCAAATTTCAATCACGTGTTCAAACACCAACTTTTTGTTCCGACCATTACTTCCTAATTTATTTTTTTTTGCCTCAAATTAAATAAAGACTAATGTTTTTGTTTTACAATTGTCGTTGGTATTGGAAAGAAGGCCTTTAACCAGTATAAACTATAACACACTAAATTTCTCTTTGGGTTAATTTGAAGATAATGCCCCAGTGACCGATCAAAAAAAAAAATGAAAAAGAAAGGAAAAAGCAACTTTATTCCAAAATAGCATTAAAACCTGAGGAAACTCCACCGTTTAGGAGATATTGACAATCTTAGTTGGGGCCCGAGGACAAACTGGGTTCCAATACTTCGTTCCAGTAACTGTGTGTAAATGGATAAACTTTCGCGCAGTCATCGAGGCCAGTAATGGCGGCCAGTCTGTAACTGGGACCCAACTAAGGTTGTCAATATCTCCTAAACGGTAGATTTTCCTCAGTATTAAATGCTAGTTTTCGAATAATCAGGGTTTTTTTTACACCAGGAATAATGCTTTTTTGGTGGGGTGGGGGCACAGGGACTTTATCTGCAAATTAACCAATTTTTGTTCTTTCTTGCCTTGAAGTCAGAAAGATATGGCCACTTTACAACTGTATCCCCTTTATGTGTGAATATTCCTATTTTGTTAACTTTATGCTTAGCTTATTAGCGTCAAAGTTGCTTTGCTTTTTTGCATTATAATCACGTATTATTTTGCCTTACTTTTTACTTCCTGTTATTGTTAATTGAGAATCTTGTCAGTTCTACTTATTGATAATTTTGCCTTATTCTCTACAATCTACATGCGACAATTCAGTGTCTCCGCCCGGGGCGAGGAACTACTTCTTATATATCAGATCAATTTTTAAAAAGTTCTTCGTACCTACACCGAACTAAGAATTTCGTTTGAAATAAACAACAACAAAAAATTCCAAAAAGAACGCAAATATATCCTATTAGCCTTAGATTAAATATTTGACCGTTTCAAACAAAGCCTTTA
Source organism: Acanthosepion esculentum (assembly GCA_964036315.1). Lineage (NCBI taxonomy): Eukaryota > Metazoa > Mollusca > Cephalopoda > Sepiida > Sepiidae > Acanthosepion > Acanthosepion esculentum. The sequence continues at coordinate 66,642,963 of OZ038494.1, read as the reverse complement.
TTATTCCTAAGAAATTGCTTCGAAAAGACAAAATTCGAGGTTGAAAAATGAATCTACTAATTACTTAGTCTAAGTGTACTAAATATTCATTATATTTCCCATTAATTTTCTCTTACGCTATTGATTCTCTTACATATTACTTTTTTGGTTGAAAACATTGTATTCCAAATAGGTATTTCCACTAATAGCGAAGAAGTTAACTCTTGGGACAGTTTTTTTCACGTGATGCTTGGTGAAATTTAGCTATCTCAGAGAGCAGGAATGAGAGTTCGTTTGTGCCATCAAGAAATTTACTTCCACTAAAAAACCCTAGCTAGACGCAAGCGACGTTTCGGAACGACACTTATTTATCGAAGAACACGGCGACATTGAAGAATTCAAGGATGTTCAGTTATGCTATAAAATTGCTTTAGTGCAAGAAGTATTGATAAACGTGTATGAATTGAACGAAAAAAAGAAGAAAAAACACGATTTGCACGTTGGTTTGGCATCTCTGCAAGAGTAAAAATTGGACATCCAAACAAGCCAATAATCACAAATATCAATCAAAGCTGGTGATTGAATGGATGAAAAATGGAGAGATCAATGTATTGCTATGGCCGTCAAATCGCCTGCTCAGGATACTATTGAAAATTTGCAGTGTGAATTAAAAATGAATGTTAGAAAAAGAAATACAAAGATCATAACGGAATTAAAGAACTTCTGAAAAAGAAAACAAAAAATAAACAATGGAGTAAAATTTCTTTCTTCTCAAAACTTTACCAAAAGTTAAAGTAATAATTAAATGTCTGGCAAAAATAACTGAACAAAAATAAAATATTTACAATAGATTGTAGTAACTTGTGCTCAGTTTTGTCACTAGAAGCGACGAATAACCGCTTACCTATTTTTGAAAAACGAAACATTTCCTCTGTTCTTTTCGTTCCAACTTGGTGGGTAGAGGACAGGCTAATTTCTGCTTCTTTACTTGACGACAGTATAGTGTAAAAGTGGATTGAGTTCTTGGAATTGGCGGGAATTCTGAATTGTCACGTGATATTCTAGAAGTGCAGTGATTGGTCTGTACTAACCAATCAACGTATCTGTTCAATGTTAGTTTTGGCTGACGTCGACGACATCAACATTCGCCTTTTTAGAATGTATTATTTACGTTTTTTATTGTCTTTTTCTTTCATCAATGCTTTGTGGTATGTTGTTACTATACTGATACTTTTTTTGTTTGTATTTTTTAAATCAGTAATGAATATTTATTCCATATTGTGTGTTTAGTGTTTAGCATTGCACATGTATCTAACTTTTTGGAGATTGTGACAATATTCGAATTTACCTGATTCAAAGTGCTCAAGGTGTCTGGCCTGCCAAACAACCATTTACGAGAAGTCAAAGGCACATGCGTGATATTGAGCCTTTTTATGAACATCGGTCATTTGCATATGATGATGACCACCAGCTTTAAAAGCTGGTATACAACAATGATAAAAGGCAGAAAAAATAAAAATAGGAAGTTAAAAAGTCTTCCATCTTGCGGTTCCAGGTCCCTTTGGTTGGACTGATGAACTCCTCCGCATTCTAGGAGTGTGATTCTGGACTGGACTCCAGCTAGAGAAGAATTGGTCAGAAGTACAAGCAAAGGTCAGAGCATTGGTACAGACTTGGCTCTAAAGGAAGTTGTCCTTGAAGAGTACAGCTGAGGCATGTGCTACTTACGTCTTTCCTCTCATCCTTTATCAATTGTCTGTACTTCCTCTTTGCAAACACCATAGGAAGGTGATTGAGTGCTTGTTGTACACCCTCTTGTGGGGTGACCACAAGCAAAAGGTCTGTAAAGAAGCCTGTGTCCAGTGTCTGTGTCGTGGGGGGGATTACTACACTTGGTGAGTCATTGACATGCCTCAAGGTTGACTTTTCTACATCGCATTTTGACAGAGGATTTGATTTTGGCAGAGATTGTTAGGGATGCCTTCCCTAGCCTTACCATCACTCCCTCATTTCCTGGGCTAAGCACTGTCGAATTTCCTCAATGAGTGTCGAGCAGCCTTGAGGGGCTTTCCTTGGTCCAATGAACTTTCACACCCTCAAAAGGTCTTGTATTGTGAATTAGTGGGGCAGTTGAAAGGATCCTCTCTGTGGGTAGCTTGCCTTGTCAGTGGCCGAGTTGTGCTCTTTGTGTTCTTGGGTGCCAGCGGCAAATTATCTCAGCAACCCTGAGTTTTTGCTTAGCTCACAATTGATTCGGAAGTGCTATGTTGGTGAGTTGACAACTCGTATCACGCCCGATAATCTCGTGCTCATTGATATCGCATACATGTGCTGGGGAGAAGTGAATGGTGTTTCTGATGTTACTAGTCATGGCAAGAATAGTGATTTAGATGACATGAATGGAGGGATATACAAATGCTATTCTCATCAGGCTCTGATCAGATACTTTCAGCATTAGCTGAAGGTGAAGATCAGAACTGATAGAAAGTGTTTGGTGTTTCAGCAAAAGGTGGGTGAAAGTAGTGAGCTTGCTTTGTGTGCATTTTTTATGATCCAAGTCAAGATTCCCAACCTCCCCAGATGTTTTTGTGTGTCCCCCCCCCACCTTTTCATATCCTGGCTGGGTCAGAATTTGATTTTCCCATTCCATCATTTATTTTTATCCTTCGTTCTCCATTAGTGAGTGTGCCTCTTGATTCTGTCTATCGGCAGAATACAGTGGCAGCTCTTATTATTTTGTGGGTGGATGGGTCCTACTAACATCAGTTTTGTTTTAGTTTGTTTTGTTACAATCCATTGTTAGTTTATTGGTTTCATCCCCTCCCTGCCTGATTTCATGTTTTATTAAATTTTTATATATTTTAGAGAAATTATGAAATTTTTATATCATGGGGTGTTTTGTAGGTCCCCTGTGAATATGTTGTATTGTGGTTTATGTAGGATTGAATGATGAAGGATGAGTTCTTGTGATAAATGGGGAAATTGTATTTTGATGAATGGGTCATGCTTGTGCTTAACTGGGATAGTTAGTGATGACCAACCTCATCCCCTTTTGGCCTTGTGTCACAATTATTATAATTTTACAATAATAAATATTGAGAAAAATAGGAAGTGAGCAGACGTGAGACTGACTTAACATGACTACAGAAACTAAACAGCAGCGATATTTGAACATAGAGAAAGTATGAAGGAAATTATTGGATGAAACATTCAATTTTTCATACTGCATGAATATTTACTGCCTCCACTGTAATAGATAACCTCACTCTTATACAACTGTAAAGAACTTGGTTGCTATATAGTCATGTTATCAAAAAGATTGAAAAGTTCCATCAGAGGGTACTTCATTTTACTTTTATACTTAATATTTTCTAAGACGATTGGTTTATCCTTGGTATCATCTATTCTAAGATGATCGTTTTATCCTTGATATTATCTAAGATGATTGATTAACAAACATTGAGCATAAGAACAGCGAGAGCATTGAAAGCTTCCTCATTAGGAATTGTTTGCAGCACATCTGATGAATTTGCTAATGGTAAAACCTACATGGTGAACTTGTTTCTGGGGTGGCCAGAAATACTTACACAAAGACAATGACATTTTCCTATCTCTTAATACTTTGCTTAGTTTCTGAAAGGGATCTTTCTCCATTTCTATTTGCTTTTGTATTTCTGTGTCATATTTTCCATCATCTATTACTACAGTACTCATATAGTTTAAGATTAATTTTTTTTTTTTTTTACAGTAAGAATCACCCTGTACAAGGCTCAGGAGCCACTCAAGGTAGAGGGTTATGTTAAGGGGTAGTTTATATGAATAGGAGAGAAAGATAACGATTAACTCTAAACTTGAACAGATTAAGATTGTAGTGATCGGGGAAACATCCTCTTGGGAGTCTGTTCTACAGAGCAGTAGTTTGTGGGAAGAAGCTGTTTGAGTGAAACTTACTTCTTGCTGATGGAATATGGAGAGAATGTGGGTGGTTTGCTACTATGTAAGTGGCATGGCAGGTCCTAGCCATGAAGGTTACCTTCATGGCTAGGACTTGCCATGCCACTGGCAGAACTAAAGAATGTAGTTTGTCTGAGCACTTTCCATGGAAGTAGCGATAGACCAGTGAAACCACATCCCTCTTGTGAGAGAGAGGTTGGAAAATAATTCCTCTCTAACAAGGACCCGGAGATGCTTTTGAACTCAAGACTGGAAAATGAGGACTGGGCAGCTCCTGCCCAAATATGGCAACAGTACCTTCTGGCTTAATCTGGCTCTTTGTTCACACGTTGAATTGAATTCTAAGTTATTTTTACTACTGAACTTGCTCTTTGCTGTCAGCACAATTCTTCAGAAATACAATCCTTAAGAGAAGAGTCTTTTGACAGACTAAAAAGCGGACAAGCAAAAAAGTATTGTAGCTCAAACATTGACCCGTTTGGCTTTTTACTGGCAATGTGAGCCACACAATGTCATTTTCAACCCTCATGTAACATAAGTGAATCCCTATTGCATTCAGTTCCGTCCCAACTGAGCATAGAAAACAAGCTGCAATGAAATCCACATTCAAAAAAATGTTTCTTTGTTCTAAATCTTCTTACTCTATTGGATGGTGATTCAAGACAACTCATAGATGATCATAAAAGCATTGATTATTTTTAAGCTGTTAATGAGATATTTTGATGATATGATCTCACACATTGGCATCGATCTTATATAGAAATTTCAAAGGAAAAAATAGATATTTCACTTTTCTTCTTTGACGTGCCATGTCCCTTCAACTGAGTGTGATCATGACTCTCCACAATTTCCTGTCCTTTGTAACTCTAATTAAATTTTGCCGTTTCGCTATCTCTCCTAATCACTGTTTGTTCTGCCAACCATTTGCACATTTCTGTTGCCTCATTTCTCTTCTTCATCTGTGCAAAGATTATCCAGCATTCACTGCCATATTGGAGGGCTGATATTACATAACAGTACCCTTTACTTTGTTTCTAACAAGATTTTCTTATTTCTTAATACTTTGCTCAGCTTTTTGAAGGCATCTTTTGCTAACCCAATGCACCATCACATTTCAGTGTTACATTTTTTTATCTTCTGTTAAAATGATTCACAGATTTTAACACTTTTGTACTTGTTTCATTTTGGCATCTCTAATTTGTAATTTGCATTTTGGGCTGTTCCTTTTGCTGGAAACAATAATGGTTAAATGTAACCATCTCTTCTACTCAAACAGCTTGTTCTCTCACACTTCCCGTCTCTGGAATTCCCTTCCCCATATTTGCTTCCCCGATGACTACAATCTTCAAATATCCAAGTGTAATGTCAATTGACATCTGACACCCTGACCTTGTTCCCCGACCTTTGCTGTATCTTTTCCTCAAACACAACTCTTTAATCTTGTTCTCAATCCTTTATAACCTGTTGGGGTCAATTGCTTTAAAAAAAAAAAATATTCGGACTTATTATTGACACTTAGTCCTTTCTTCTCATTTTCCTTTACTACCTTCTGTAAGAGTTCCTGTATTTTCATTTATGGATCTGCTATCAACACTGTGTCATCTGCACATTTAATGTTGTAAAGATTGTGGCCACCAATAATGAATCCTGGTAAGACGTTTTTTTATTCTCACACAATCACTTCACTGTAAAGTTTAAATAATTCTGGTGAGAAGACACATCCTTGTGTTACACTCCTTTTTATTTTTGTATATTAAAAAAAATAATCTTGAATTAAAAAGTATGTTTTTTTGTTTTTAAATTATCCCAAACTCTAATAATAACCAAAAAGGAAAATTTCTTTTTAGGAGAAACAAAAGCAGATTAAATGAAGAAAAGAATATTTAATTAAGCTAATGAGATTTAATTTTAATGATAGCATTCATTGATATAAAAAAATTTTTTCTTTAAAACATTAATTTGTGCATTGATGTCACTGACCAATTTGACTTGGTTAAGATGGATATTTTATTAGCTTTAGAATTATAACCTAAATATTCATATCTAAACTTGTTTACTGATTAGCTCCTTCATTAATAATATGTGTAAGGTTTCTTACGTGAACGTTTTATAGTACATGAAATTATAGTGGTGAAAAAGAGTACATATGCAAAGTAGCAGAGCAATTGATTATAAATGCAAGATAACATTTATTAAAATAAAATTAACGAAAGGAAAGTTTAAAACAAGAGTTTATTTTGCTGGAAGTAAATTGCATACACAATGAAATGTTTATGAATATGTTTGAGTGGGACTTACTGTGTTGGTGTGTTTTAGTATAAAGGATTTACAGTCCTTTTAGCTTCAGCATGGACAGTTCATGTTACACAGTTTGAAAGAGGAAAACCTTGAATAGAGAGAGTTACTTTATGGTTCATGTGTTTTTATATTCAAGAACTACTGATACAAAGTTTATTTAGGGCTACTACAGCTATTATGTCCCTTATGTCCTTAAGGTCCCTACACTTGTCTGTTAATTGTTAATGAATAACCCACAAGGATTTATTTTTTATATGACAAGGATAAAAAAATTAAAAAAAAAAAAAGAAGCAAGATTATCTGCTACATTTATCCTGATATGAAGCTTAAAATTTAACAGCGATTCTCACTCATTATGAATTTTAAATGTAAAGAAGGAAATATATTTACCAAAATCTTAATCTTTCAGGCAAAAATAAAATGTAAGGGGCTAAATCAGATGTTAAAGAATAGGGGAGGGGAGAAGTCAAATTTTAAGTTTTAAAGGGTCCTGGTTCTAAATGTTTTGACTGATCCTTTCATAAAATGAATCTTTATTTAGATCTCTTATCCTTGTGTAAACAAACATTTTTTTTGTTTTGATTTTAAAAACACATTTTTTGCAGTTCATCTGTACTTGTTTTTTTTTTTTAATGAGACCTATAGACTTTTCCATATATAACATCTAGAAGTTTTAGAAGGTAATGTTTTGAAAAAGAAGATGAAGTTTTATTATTTATTTTGAAAATTAATAGCAGTAATGATTTTAGATAAATGATACAGCTCAGCTCAGTAGCAACATCATGCCAAGAAGACAAAGTTACTCTTTCTGTTTAGTTTTGTTTCAGTAAAAAGTGAGGGGCTTTCTGCCTCCTCCCTATAGCACCATGGATGCCTTTTGATGAGGACTCACTGAATAAATTATATTTCATCATCAACCTTTTATTTTCTTTATAAACAAAATTTATATTCAGTTAAGTCTTTGCATTGCCCATTAAATCACAAGCAACTTGATTTGAACATTTTTATATTTGCTCTTCTTTTTTTAATGAACATAAATTCCTCGTAAATATATAAGGTTTCAAAAATGGTGTCACTTAAAGAATGAAAGTATTGTTGATGGTTTTGAAATGTATGAATTGGAAATTTCTATAGACTTTCATCCTTATCCCCTCCTTTCTTTTGCAGGTTTAGAATTAGATAAGTTTTTTGTTCTACAGTTTTTGGATAGGTTGGAAGATCATTGTAAAACTGCAAGGTATTTCTTAAAAAGAATTGATATCTTTTATCTGACATTTCTTTTTGTCATTCATGTCTTTCCTTTATGGTTGTTTCATTTTTTTTATTCTCAATTGTTATCTACTGTCTTCCTGATTTCTCTTCTATTGTTCTCACTCGTCAATAATACTTGTTTTCTTTCATGCCAAAGAACCCTTTGTGTCTTAGTGGCTTTGCTGCCTTGCTTGGGGTGATTCTGATTAATAAAAAAAATTTGATTATTCTTTAATCTTTCATTCTTTTGATTTTTTTTCTATTATTTTTTTTCATTTTTTCATTCTATTTCTATTGTTCTTTTCATTCCTTTATCCTTTTTTATTGTTTTTTTTTATCTATTTTAATTCTTTTAATCTTTTTATTCTTTTGATTCTGTTTATGTTGTGTTTTTATTCTTTTATTCTTTCATTAATTACTTCTTGATCTTTTTCATTCATTTTTGTTACTTTCTTTGTTTTATTTTTTATCTCCTTCTATTCTTTTTTTTCACTCTGCTGCTGCTTTTCTTTTACTTTCTGTCTATTCTTTCCTTGTTTCTCACTTTCTATTTCACCCTACTGTTTACTTTTACTTTCTTTTCTTCATTTCTCCCATTCCTCTTTCTCTTCTTATGTCTTTTCTCTTGGATGTGTGCACATGTGTGTGTGTGTGTGTGTGTGTGTGTGTGCACACTTGGGTGAGTAGGGTATATAGTTAGATAGGAATTAAGAGATTGCACTTATTTTTGCATCTGTGCCTATTTATAGAAAAAAATCTCACAGCCTTGCCAAAATATTTGAGTGGCAGACCCAGAACAAATACAAGTCAAGCCAATAATACAATATTTCTCTAAATAGATTCTATAAGTTGATGGTATTTAAAAAAAATCATTTAAAACACCAAAGTATTTTCAATGTACCAAGGAAGTTAAAATCTATACAAGATATAAATGAATTATTTTATTATATGTGAGTCTATGGCACAATCATACCATTGTATGACATTAGAATGGAAACAATTTTAACTTCAAGTAAATTTCTAAAATGATAATAATGATTAGAAAAAACTTTTCACTAACCCTCATACCTAAATTTATGAGAAAGAATTTATAAACTGTTATATGGGTAAAAATAAAGAAGTTTTATTTTGGTTCATACATTTGATAAAAAATATATTTCCCTCACAATTATGATACTGCTATCAGTACAAAAAATATTCCAATTTTAATTATTTTTTTAAAATTATGCAAAAAGCTAGCATAGTGCTCATAAAAAATGATGGAATTATTTATTTATGGATTGGCACTTCTGTCAAAGATCACACTATCTTTGTACGCTGCCTAAAGTTAAAACATTATTCCTCAGCCCTTTATCTATGATCAGAATGTAATAACTGTGTTCTTCAAAGTATTAATGTGTTTTCCCCACTCTCTTGGTCCAGTACCTGTACACTCTGTAGAAAGTGTTATATATATAAAAATACAATTACATATATATATATATATATATATATATATATATATATATATTCTGTTTATATGTTATTTTTATAGATACAAATATTTAAGTAAATATTAAGTAAATGCTCTGCTTATAATAAACAGTATTAACTACATCTACCAGCCTGAATACTAATTAATACTGTTTATTATAAACAAAGCATATACTTAAATATTTGTATCTATAAATATAACTTATAAACAGAAAATATATTAAAATGATTGTTGGACTTAGACCATTATATATATATATATATATATATATATATATATATATGCATGTTTCATTAAAAACGACAAACAAGGTACTACAGTTAAGTTTTTTATTTAATTTTTCTTGTGTTCGAACCAGAGCTTTCTTTTCTGGATGAAGGGTGTATAAGAACTGTCCAAATGTTTTATATTTCCGAGTGCTTTCGGCTATACCGTTAGTCATTATCAAGGATGATTCGATTTTTCAGCTTAATTGAGTGTGTGCATTATATGTATGTCTTAGTGTGTGGTAGGAATGTTTTTAATTTCCCAATACAGTTAGCACATTGTGGCTTTGTTCGTAGTTAATATTGTTAAGAGTTGGCTTTTTCTTTTTTATTATTAAAGCTTCCATTATTTTTAATCTTTTTTTACAGGTGAATTCAGTTAATATATTTGTGTTTTCTACTAGTATGTTTCTAATGTTCATCCTGACCTGAGAGACCTACTCAAAGCTGAAGGCTTGAAGAACCAGTCCCCTGGCAAAAACCATAGTAATATCCTAACACCAAAACTAAAAAAGGCAGCGAAAGAGTTAAAAAACAACCCCGACATCGTCATCAGACGAGCTGATAAAGCTAACACATACGTAATTCTGGATAAAGCCGATTACCACCAAAAAATTTAAAATATCATCGACGATTGAACTAAATTCACCAAACTGAAAAGAAATCCCACTGAGACTTTAAAAAAGTCCATCAATAAACTAATAACAGCTCACAACGCGGAAGTCAGTTCCCTGAAAATTCAAAAAATAGTTGGAGATTACCAACTAGGATATTTATATGGAAATATAAAAACCCATAAACCAGAATACCTGCTCCGATCAATTATTTCCCAGATACCAACATCTATCTACGAACTATCAAAATTCTTGAACGACATCATCACTTCATACCTACCTACCAATTACAGCATCACATCCACCCACGAATTCCTGCAAATTTTAAAAACTACAAAAAAAACAAACCAAGGTATAATAGCATCACTTGATGTCAAAAACTTATTTACAAATGTCCCTGTCAACCAAACTATTGACATATTATCCTCAATTCTGTATATACTAATAATTCTATCCCTCCACCATCCATCAAACCATCCATACTAAAAAAATTACTACACGCATACACAACCAAAGTTCCATTCTATGACCATATTGGCAACATTTACACCCAAACTAATGGTGTTAGTATGGGAAATCCACTCGGTCCATGCTTTTCCAACTATTACACGTCCCACGTAGAAAATACAATATTTATATAGGTCCATAAACCGAAAATATATGTTCGCTATGTAGATGATATCTTTATTTTAGCAAATAACATTAAAGAAATAGATACACTTAAGACCACATTTGAGAAAAACTCCGTCCTTAACTTTACCTATGAACTTAGCCAAAAAAACAAACTTCCATTCTTAGATGTCCTTGTTGAATACAGCAATAACACTTTCATTACATCATTATACAAAAAACCCACCAGCAAAAACTCATGCCTCCTTAACTTTAAAAGCGAATGTCCACTTAACAATATTAACTACGAACAAAGCCACAATGTGCTAACCGTATTCGGAAATTAAAAACATTCCTACCACACACTAAGACATACACATAATGCACACACTCAATTAAGCTAAGTAATCGAATCATCCTTGATAATGGCTAAAGGTATAGCCGAAAGCGCTCGGAAATATAAAACATTTGGACAGTTCTTATACACCCTTCATCCAGAAAAGAAAGCTCTTGTTTGAACACAAGAAAAATTAAATAAAAAGCTTAACCGTAGTACCTTGTCTGTCGTTTTTAATGAAACATGCATAAACGAAGGATTGCTGCCTAAATATAAAACTATATATATATATATATATATATATATATATATATATATACGAGGGTCATTCAATAAATAAGGTGAATTTTTCGGTATAAGGACTTCTAATACAGATAGAAGCTTACTTTTTTTTTATTTTTCAACGTAGTCTCCCAGCACTGTCACACACTTTTTCCATCTGTGCACAAGCTTCCGTATTCTCTCAGCGTAAAAATCTTTGGACTGATGTCTCAGCCAGTTACTCACAACACTTTTGACTTCATCGTCACTTTTAAACTTCGTGCCTCTCATGAACGCTTTCAAGGGACCAAACATGTGAAAGTCTGAAGGGGCAAGGTCTGGGCTGTAAGGGGGATGAGGGAGCAGTTCCCAGCCCAGCTCATTGATGGCCTGCACCATTTGGGCTGCTGTATGAGGCTTTGCGTTGTCATGATGCAAGATGACTCCTTCTGATTGATGACCCCTGCGTTTGTCCCAACAGATAAGCTCAAAGTCCTTGCAATGTCATCCATTGTCACCCTTCTGTCAGACTGAATGAGGTCATTGACTGATTCGATCACCTCAGGAGACCTCACTTCTGTAGGCCTCCCAGACCTGTCTTTATCCTCAACACTGCTCCGTCCTTCTTTAAACAATTTAACCCACTTGTAGACATTTTTTTGGATGAAACATGTGGCACCATACACAGTTGACATTCTCCTATGAATTTCAACTGGTTTGCACCCTTCAGCAACCAAAAACCTGATAACTGACCGCTGTTCAATCCAGGAGCATGCTTCTTGGTCGGCCATCTTTGTTAATCACCAAAACTCTCAAAGTTTTTTTTAATCTGCAAAAGAAATTAAATCCATGTGAAAAAGAAGTAAAACAAAAAAAAATAAAAAAGAGTAAGCTTCTATCCTTATACCAAAAAATTCAACTTATTTATTGAATGACCCTTGTATATATAAGGCTAAGTCAAAAATTATCCACACTTTCACCATATATCTTTAAACAAGAGTGCAGATAATTTTTGACTTTCACTTTTTATATATATATATATATATATGCTAACAGTTTCTTCTCTCACACTTCTCACTTGTGGAACTCTCTTCTGGATTATTGCTTTCCCGTCAACTGTGATCTTCAAAAATTTAAATGCAATGTCAGTCATTATTTTCTGTCTTAATTCTTGTTCTTTTGTTGTTCTCTCACCTCAATAATGATTTCTTTTTCTCATAGTTTCTCACACACAGTAGCCGCTTGCATCTTAGTGGCTTTATTGCTTTGCTTGTCGTGAGATGTATTAATATGCATATCTATATCATAGCATATTCTATTAAGTCATTGCTTTCAAAATAAAATTGGTATGAGACAATTGACATTGGTAAAGATTTCAGGATATATTTATACCATGAATTTAAATTTGTAATATCTATTTCTATTAGAAATATTTATGATAAAGTTTTTGGTAGCTTGAGATTATGAAATTAGAGGGCGGCTCATCATATTGCAGTTTTCTTGGTTTATTTTAATTCAGATATATATATATATATAAGAAAACAGATATAACCCCAAATGAGAAACAAGATGTAAAATTCTGGGGGTTCAGAGGTTATCAGTTATAGTTGAGTTGTTTATCTTACAACAACATCCATTTCCACCATATATTGGTATAGGCAATTAGGGTGAATATTGGCCTTGTGTAATGATTAAATGAAATGCATAGTGTCAAAAAAATACAAAATAAATTTTTATATACACAATATAATAATACAGACATATAAGGTGAAAGTTAAAGTGTCAAGAGTTCAAGTATAAAAGTCCTGATGCATACATATAAGAAAGAGATAGGAAGAGTCAGTCAAGAAATAAATATATGTATGTATTGTATGTATCTATCAAAATGTAGTAGCTGCCACTTGACCACATGGTGAAGGAAGGTATGTTTGTTTTTAATGTAGCAAGGATAGTTTAGCAGTGTAAGGTCACCAGCTAAGTCATACAAATGTTGTATTTTATCTCTGGGTATGGTACGATGTCCACATCATTGGAGAATGGGCAAAATTAATTTATCGACTTTGATTTTGGTTGATTTGGCTGAGGATACTATAGACTGACAGTATGCTGAGGATACTATGGGCTGAGACATGTGAGCAACAACAAAACTTTAGAGAAAATGGAAACAAGGACACATACTTAACATTAGAAAGAGAAATTTCCGGGGCACATAATGAGGAAAGCAGACTCGGAAAATTTGATACTCATAGGACATATTAATGGCAAGAGGGACAGAGAAAAATAGCACATAACCTACCTAACAAGTTTGTGTAAATGGTTGGTAGAACAGGGTTTAGGAGAGGTGACAAAATTTACTAAGAGCTACACAGAACAGAAAATTGTGGAAAGCCATGATCACCAACGTCCTGAAGGGACATGGCACATATAAGAACTTCAGTCAAAGTAAAATAATAAGCAGATGCATATTGAAGTTGATATGCAAAGAAAATCAAGTGCTCATTTTACAATATTGTAGAAGAAGGCACGGTGGAGTAATGGATAGTGGCTTGGATTGGGGAATTGGAGAACCAAGTTCAAATTCCAGTCGAATCCATTACCTTCACTTACATGCTAATACTCTTGGGAAAGTTATGAATCATCTTTTTCTCCCCCCAGCTATGGGTAAATAGCAGGACAGACGGGGTTCTATAGCCTTGGATGGCAACTGGTCTACTGCAGAAAGAAATGGCAACCTACTGCGGTGAAAAAAAATCTGCCTCGTCTGTCATGTATCGAAAGATACATGATCGCCTAAACATGTATCATGCATGGCACATAACTGACTGAAGGTCATATAACATCCTTTCATGAGAAGCACTCACATTGTCATCAAGCAATCATTTACATCTAAAATCTGCTTCGTCAGTCATGTATCGCCTACACGTGTATCATGCATGGCACATAACTGACTGAGAATTGGCTCTCACTATGGAATTAGAACTGGAACATTGAATGAAAGTCCATTGCTCTATCTACTCAAAGACTATGCTGTGAGCCTTGATAAAAGTCTTTAAGGGTACTGATTTAAATCAGAATTGTTAGATAATTAACTGGGCATTAGACTCCTATCTGCTTATACAAGAAAATACAATGATGAATTGACTGCTAACTGGCACATGAACAGAAAAGTTAGTATCTACAATGAAGCAAGCATCTCCTATGAAAGGGCTGACAACAGATGAATTATCCACATGGTACAATGAGTTTAGAACATAGATCAAGAAGATACCAAATTCATTTTGTTTGAGAATAACTAATATCTTTCTGATGTAAACCAAATGAATCCCGCCCCCCCACACTGGAACAATTTGTTATTTTAGAGAGAACTATGTCAAGGAATAATAGCTAACCATTGACCAGGTCAAGTTTGAGCTACAAACTTTTAAATCGGTCTACATGTGTCTGATATTGGTAAATAAAAACTGTCAGGCATTGTTGATGAGAAATTTGTCTGTCACTAGTAATTTGGAATTTGTTTGGCATGGGCATGCAGAAAATGTATCCTACATAGAGAAACAATAATAAAAAAGAAATCTGTCAAGTACCAATGATCTCAAACCTCTTGTATTAATAGATGCGGATATGCTAGAAATAATTCTGCTGCTTGAAATTCTTGTTTTGTTTGATTTAATTTTTATAATTTTGACAAAAAAGAAATGCCTTTATGCAAACTATATATGTGTGTGTGTGTGTGTGTGTGTGTGTATTCTTATCTGTAGTAATATGTGACAAAAATTAATAGGTAAGTAAATGTGCTATTTTAGTTAGTGCATTAACATTAAATGATTATTCCTTACCATGGAATAAAGACCAGATCTAAATCTACTACCCTATCTACTTGTAGGTGACTAACCCTTACTTCATTACTGGAGAGGCATTCTGCAGACCTCTCCTAAGCTAGTGTTTCTCAACCTTTTCTTTTTTCTTCAGGGCACATTTGTAGAATAACTAAAATGCTGGGGTGCACTTTAAATTTTAATAAGGTAAAATTAGTCATGATATTTGAAAATATGAAACTTTGGCTTAACATTCCCAAAGAAGATTTAGCAGCACAGTTTTCATTTAAGGGGATTTATGAAGAATTATCTATTTTTCTTTAGAGAGGCCGATAATGACTGATTTAAATCCTTTGAGGAAGGCAAAAGGGGAAGGATTATCCACTCCTTTTAAAAGATTAAAGAATTTAACATTTAGTTTAAAATATCAAAGACAAAACTTGATTTAGACATGGAAGTCATGTACTTGGTTTCTCTAGCTGTTTAAAAACAAAGATAAGATTTTTTTATGTAAAAAAAATAATTCATAAATTACTCTTCTGTTAACTTGGGGCACACCTGGCTACCTTTCAGGGCATATCAGAAACACTGCTCTAAACAGTGATGAGTCAGAGCATTTTTCGACTTCTACAAGTTCTACAACTTCTGAAAGTGTATATATTTATACTCGGACTATTGTACTCATTTTTGTTGTTACTATCACATCATTTCGGCCATTGTACCCTCCAGCCTTCTTCAGATGCTTATCAATCTGGGTATCCTTTAGAGAATGTTGAATTTAACCCTTTATTTAATCTATAGAACTGATCTAGTTCTGCTATACATAACTAGGAATATGCAGCAATTTTCTGAAATGACCATCCAGCTTTGCAAAGCCCACAGTCTAACCACCCTTTTTATTGAAAAAAAAGGAGCATACATGCATCTTTGTTATGATACCTGCTTGCACTGGACTCTTTCGCCATCATCTTTTATGTGGCATGTCCCTTCAGGATGTGGGCGATCATGGTTCTCCACAACTTCTTATCCTTTGTAACTCTTAGTAAGTTTTGTCTTCACCACTTCTCCAAATCCCTGTTCTGCCATCCATTTACACAAGCTTGTTGGTAGGTTACTTTTTTTTTTTTTAAATTTTTTTAAGCGTATCACCCCGAGCAAGGCCGGTGGCCACTATCACGCAAGGGGTTACAGAAGGGTTGGAGGAAGAGCAGATAGGAGTGGTAAAGGAAGGGATGTGGAGAAAGAGAAGGACGGAGGGCCGATCGAGGTAGGGAGGTTACGGGAGATATAGAGCGAGAGCAGATAGGAATGGAAGATGTCAGGAAGTGGATAGATCAAGGCAATTGGAGATGACGATTGACGCTACACTTAAACCGTTGGAGATTGTATTTGTCAGGGAAACAGTAATAGGGAAGGGAGTTCCATAGGCGAGATGTGCGAGACATGAAGCTATTGGAGTAGAAAAGACGTCTACACCTAACTGTTTCAACGGTGAAGGGGTGGGAACGGGATGCCAGCCTCGTAGGACGCTTGAATTCACGAGGCTTAGGGACAAGTGAAAGCAACTCCTCAGAGCAATTACCGTGGAAGTACTTGTAGAAAAGGCAGAGTGATGCAACATTGCGTCTGTGAGAGAGCGACTGCAGACGAGATGACAGATCAGGGCCAATCACATTGCATATCCGTCTCTGGATCTTATCAAGAACCCCGAGGCAACACGCAGGGGCCCCAGACCATAAATGGCAGCAATACTCCATGCAAGGTCGAATGGTAGACTTATAGACTTGGAGGATCGATTCAGGGGAGAAGAATTTCCTGGCTCGGCACAGGGAACCAACTTTTCTAGCGGTGGATGATGCAATTGACTCGATGTATTTGTTCCATCTCAGATCAGTGGACAGCGTGAGACCGAGCAGCCGCAGAGAGGAACTCTCGAGAAGTTGGTCCTCAGACATTCTGATGGGATGCAGGGATGGGTCCTTGTGGTGTTTAATGGAGAGCAATTTTGTTTTAGAGGCATTAAAGTTGACCATCCATTTCTCTCCCCAGTCCACAACCAATTGGAGGTCCTTTTCAATTTGAGTTGCCAGGTTAATTTTGTCCGCCTCAGTAGATTTGTGCTTGAGGCAGGAGTAAATAGTAGTGTCGTCAGCGTAGATACCGACTTGGGAGTCTATGGCGTCTGGAAGGTCATTTATAAATATGAGGAACAGAGTAGGGCCAAGGATGGAGCCTTGAGGAACACCAGCAGTAGTGGGATAGGAGTTGGAGAAGGATCCACTGAGAACAACCTTCAAATCCCGGTTTGATAGGAACGATTGAATTAGGTCAAACAATCGACCTGTGATACCATAACCCTGGAGCTTGCGAAGGAGGCCGGCATGCCAAACCCTATCGAATGCCTTGGAGATGTCAAGGGCCACAGCACGGGCTTCGCCGTTACTATGGATAGCTTGGTAGACAAATTCAGTGATGGCCGTAAGCACATCGGCAGTAGACCGGGCAAAGCGGAAACCATACTGCTTGTCTGAGAGCAGATCGTGGGATATCAGGTGAGTAGTCACTTCGGCGTTGATAATGGCCTCGAAGACTTTGCCGAAGATGGGAAGGAGACTGATAGGACGGTAATTAGAAGGGTTGGAGGGGTCGCCAGAGTTCTTAAAGACAGGAACAATGGTAGAGGACTTCCAGCAGTCAGGAAAACAGGAGTCCTTGAGGCAGCGGTTTTACAATTTAGAGAGGGCAGGTGCCAGTTCAGGTGCGCATTTCTTCAGGACAATGGCTGGTATTCCGTCACCGCCGGTAGCCTTGTGGGGATCTAAGTTAGAAATAATGCCCAGTACCGACGACGGGGTTATGTGCAAGCCGTCCAGTAGGGCCTCAGTTCTGGGAGGGAAGTCGGGCAAGGGTACCCCAGAGGAGTCAAGCATAGAATTGGAAGAAAACTTTTGAGCGAAGCATTCGGCCTTGTCGGCAGAGGTGGTCAGGACCTCAAACTGATTGAACAGTGGAGGAATGGAGGGTTTGTTACTATTCAAAACGCTCTTGCAGAGGCGCCAATAGTCCTTGGAGCCAAATTTGCGGGATGCAATACGTTCCTTCATCCGAGCTGCAAATAGTGCCTTGGCATTGTCGAGGGTACGCTTACACTCATTGCGTGCAGAGGTAAATAGACGTCTGTTGAAGTCGGACATGTCACTACGAAAACGGTGGAAGAAGTGGTTCCTATGGGCAATGGCGGCTGAGCAAGCAGCTGTGAACCAGGGGGAGGAGCGCGGTTTGACCTTGAATTTCCTGGAGGGGATGAAAGCTTCGATACCGGCTTTGATCCAGGAGGAGAACTCAGAAGCACAGTCATGAGTGGGGAGCTTAAATACAGCATCCCAGGGGACATCGCGGAGGAAGTCCCGAAACGAGTCCCAGTCAGCCCGTTGGTAGCAGAAAGTGGTTCTGGTGGTAGGAGGTTCTTTGCAGGGGGTGGGGCTGAAGGAGATACTAACAGACACGACAGCATGATCGGAGTTACCGATAGGACAGAGCTGCGTGGCACTACACGACTCAGGGATGGAGGTAAAACACAGGTCGAGGAGTGAGGGCTTACAGTCACGATTGTAGGAAAAACGCGTGGGGAAATCGATTATCTGGGTGAGGGATTGAGAGATTGAAAAGTTAAGAGTATGAACGCCAGCGAGGTCAGTGGTAGCGTTCTGTAGCCACTGGTTGTGATGGGCGTTGAAATCACCAAACACAAATATGTGAGCGGACGGATGGACAGAGAGGGCCTTATCAACGCTGTCAGAAATGACATCGAGTATCCCGCAGTCCTGAGAGGATGGAGAGCGGTAGAGGAAGAAAAGATAGCTTACAGCATTGAGAAGAGATAGGCGGAGACATAAGTAGGAATGATCCGGCGATTCGAGAGAGGTCTCTCTAGCCAGAGGGAGATGGTCCTTGACGTAGACACCCAGACCATGCATGTGGGTTAGAGAGTCTTTTCTGAGGAGTGGGAGGTATCCAGGGATCGAGAGATCGGAGGAAGGGATAGAGGAGTTAAGATTGGTCTCACACAGGGCGAGTATATCCGGGCACTTAGCTATGAGGAAAGACTCAACGCTGCAGAAGTTGGTTCTAATTTGTTGCTTTGCATCTGTCCCTCTTGGCTTCAATGTCCTATCAGTGCCAAATTCTCCAAATTCTCTTTCCTCATTATGCGTCCTAAACATTTTAACTTTCTGATTACTGAACCATACAATACGTATCACCATCTAAGACTTGGACACAGCCAGTGCACTGGTATAAGTGTTGCTACATTGCAAGATGATCAAAGACTTTGGAAATTTTATAAGAATTTTTACTCCACACTAGCATGCACACATACATACTGTATCCAGGTAAAAAAACAAAAAAAACAACAAAAAAACAGTATTCTTCTTCAAGTCATTGCAATTTTATTATATAAAATAACTCAATTTTTTGCAAATACATGGAACTTTTCTTGAATCATTATTTGCATATATGACCTAATTCACTCAAGGGCTCCATTCTAGACCATATAATAATTAATTCCAGCATTGCAGGGTTGTCTTCAATTCTTACGATTTTGGACATATTCCTCTAAGTTTTTTTGGTTGCATTCCAATTGACTTTATCAAGATGTTGACATTTTGCACCACTTCAAGTAAAAGATTTGGGAAGACCCCCCCCCCCCCATTAATACTGGAAGGAGCAATAACAGTTACTTGACTTAAGAAACCACTTTTCCTGAAAACTATTGCATTAACAATTTTTTTGAGAATAACAATGATTTTCTAGAAACAGGTCCTACTATTAACCCATAGCTGGGGTGAGAAGAGATGGATTCATACCTTTACTAAGTAAATATAATGAACATGACTGGAATTTGAACTTGTCTCTTTGATTTCTCTTTCCAAGCCACTATCCATTACATCAACCACACATCCACCTTCCTTATAAGGAAACAGCTAATGTTATCATTACCATTATGCTGTTTCAGCTTATATTTGTATCTCAAAAGGGGTTCTTCCAATACAACACTGACCCTCATAAAGCTGACTGTACGTTAAGATTTCATATACACAGTCCCCTCCAAAAGTATTGGAACAGCAAGACCAATTCCTTTGTTTTTGTTGTTCACTGGAGACATTTGGATTTAAGATCAAAAGATGAATATGAGACAAGAGTTCAGAATTTCAACTTTTATTTTCTGATATTTACATTTAGATGTGTTAAAAAGCTTAGGACATACCACCATTTGTATCAGATCACCTCATTTTTAGGTGAGAAAAAGTAAAGGAGCAGATAGTTTTAAAGTAAATAACATTTAATATTAGTTTGGATAACGCTTGCTAGCAATAACTGCACCAAGCCTGTGACCCATTGACAGCACTAAACTGTTGCATTCTTCATTTGTTATGCTTTTCCAGACTTTTAACGCAACCGTTTTCAGTTCTTGTTTGTTTTGGCACAGCAGAGAAGGGGAGTTTTTTTCCTTCAGTCTCTTCTTCAAGAGATGAAATGCATTCTCTATTGGGTTATGGTCTGGTGATTGACTTGGCCAGTCTAAAACAGTCCACTTTTTCCCTCTGATAAAGGCCTTAGCTGTGTTGTCAGTATGTATTGGGTTACTGTCCTGCTGCATGATAAACTTCCACCCAATTAGTTTGGATGTATTTCTCTGTAAATTGTCAGAAAAAAATGTTTCTGTAGACTTCCAAATTCATTCTGCTGCTAGCATCATGAGTTACATCATCAATAAATATGAATGAGCCTGTTTCAGAAGCAGCCATGCAAGCCCAAGACACTGCCTCCTCCATGCTTCACAAATGAGCTTGTATGCTTTGAATTATAAGCAGATCCTTTCTTTCTCCATAATTTGGCCTTTCCATCACTTTGGTAGAGATTAATCTTGGTCTCATCAGTCCATAAAACATTCTTCCAGAACTTTTGTCACTCATCTCTGTACCTTTATGCAAATTACAATCTGACCTTCCCATTCTTACTGCTGATGAGTGGTTTCCATCTTGTAGTATGGCCTCTATATTTCTGCTCTAAAAGTCTTCTTTGAATGGTGGATTGTGAAATCTTGCACTGTGGAGGTTGTTGGTGATGTCACTGACTGTTGTTTTGGGGGTTTTCCTCACAGCTCTAACAATGTTTCTGTCATCAACTTTTGTTGTTTTCATTGGCCAACCTGTTCTATGTCTGTTGCTCAGTACACCAATAGTTTCCTTTTCAGGACATTCCAACTTGTTGCGTTGGTAATGCTCAATATTTGTCCAATAGATCTGATCAATTTTGCTCCTTTTCTCAGCTTCAAAATGGTTTGATTTTTTCCCATAAGCAGTTCTCTAGTCTTCATGTCGGTTTATCCTTTTTAACAAGAACTACAGTCTTTACAGGTGGAACCCAAGACTAAAACCAATAGTCGTCATTCAGAGCTATTTAATGTTTAAACATTTAATCTAAAAGGCAACACCTCAGCAGCAAAAAATCTGTCAGTCATGTGCTCCAATAGCTTTGCTCACTTGAAAAATGGGTGGGTTCAAACAAAAGGTGGTATGCCCCAAGTTGTTTAACACATCTAAATGTAAATACCAGTAAATAAAAGCTGAAATTCATAACTCTTGTCTCATATTCATCTTTTGATCTTAAACCCAAATGTCTTCAGTGAACAGCAAAAACACAGGAAATGACCTCATCATTCCAATGCTATACATGTTTTGTTAAAGACAAACCGACAAGGTACTGTGATTAAACATTTATTTAATTTTTCTTGTGTTCATACTAGTGTTTTATTTTCTGGATTATATCAATAGTTTGATTGACAGGGATCTGTGAAATGATGGGTCATAGTGGGCATCCAGTTTTATGTATTTTTATTTTTCCATATAGGTATCTATATTGGTCATACTACTACATGCATATCTAGATGACTTACATTGCACCTACCCAACCATAGCTTCATTAGGGCTCATTTAAACACACACAAAACATACCAGTAGAAAATACAATAGCCTCATCCACATGTAAAAAAAGATTAAAAATAATGGAAGCCAATACTCAGTAACATTAACTATGAACACAGCCACAATGTGCTGACTGTATTTGCAACTTTAGACACATACATAAAAACCCATTCATTTAGTTAAAAATAAAAATTACCCTTGATAATGGCTAAAACGATAACCAAAAGCACAGATATGCTGAACTTTTCTACAGTTTTTATACACTTTGTGTCCAGAAAAGAAAACACTTGTATGAACACAAGAAAAATTAAATAAAAAGCTTAATTGCAGTACCTTGTCAGTCATCTTTAATGACACATGTATAAATGTGGCATTGCTGCTCAAATACACACACACACATCTCTGAGCTCATCAATAAGTCTGTAGCCTAATGATGAAAAAGGATTCATTTTACACAAATATTTATTTTTTTTAAATAACCTAATTTCTAAAAACATTGAAAACTCAGATCAAAATCCAGCTAAGATGCCTGATTACAAACTTATTGATCTTTTTCAATATATTCACACAGGTAACAGTTTGTTATGACCATTTGCTTGTTATATTGTAGAATGCACTGGTTCACAAAAGAAACATTGTTACTCCCTCAGGAATGTCAATTGTGGTGAACAGAGTTAAAATTCTTTTCAGACCTTGCTGAAAAAATAAAAAGGAAAAGAAATTACAAGCTGGGTGATTTGAAATAAAAATTCTTGAATGAGCTGATAGCAGTCAGACAATACATTCTAGAAAAAAATGGTATATAATAGTGCATTATGAAAGACATATAAATGTTTAATGGAAATGAGGAATAAGTGAAGACAATTCACACATTAATATAGAATTCATAAGGTTTTGTCTTTTATATTGCATAATTAATATGATTTACTAATGTCAATAGATAAGAATTCTTTCAGTTCATATACTTTTCTTGTGTAGGAAATAATGATAATTTTTTTGGCAAAAGCATTATACTCTATATAAAAAATGTATCCTTTAAAAAAATCATATGAAATTTAAAACTCTTATGCATATACACCCCGAACTATGCTAATAGCTTGGTAGTGAAATTTAGGATTTTGGTTCAACCAAAAACTGTTGAATCTGAAATAAAAAAATAAAGGACATTATACAAAATAATAAAAGTCTAACAATGGTGTTGCTATATTGTGCAAACCAACTGGTGAAAATTTTATCAAGATCAATTCACAGAACACCAAGAAACCCTAAATTTCACTACCAAGCTCTTATCATGGTTCAGGGTGTAGGTCGAGATGTGTCAATGTTTGTGTATCTAGGTGTAATTGGGTCTGTAAGTAAATAAAGGACAAGATGGATAAATGAGTTGTGACATGTTTCATTCTGAAAAGACATCTTCAGACAACAGTTTTACTGATGGAATCAATTCTATACAAAAATAGAGCGTATATATAACAGAATAAACAAGGTGAAGAGAAAGTACATAAAACAATTCCTACGAATACAAAGTCCGCACAAAAGAAACAGATACCTACATTAATAAAAAAAAGCAACAGTGACTTTTAGAATTAAGAAATCCAAAATGGGAAACCAATTCAAGACAGAGCCATAGTCAATTGTCTAAAGATCATGGTTGGCATAAAACTAAGAGTAACAGTTGTAGATTGGTTGTCTGTAGTTGGGTTCTTTGCTGTTATTATATATACATAGTGAAGAATTTTCTTGTCTTTTCCTTTGATGATAAAATTTATGATTACACAAGGTTGTTTTTTCTACCACAATTTTTTTAGTTCCTACCAAAAGTCTAGCAACTATTTATATAACATTTACACAGTATTAGGCATTATAAATTATCCATAGATGATTTTAAGTTCATATAGGTTTATATACTAGAGTTATTTCTCTCTTTCTTCACTCACTGAACCATCTGAGGAAACTTGAAGTCATGGTGAACTTCTATGTCTCTGATGTTTTTGGATTGAATTCAAGCTCTATTCAAGATAAGTTTTCTTACTGGAAATTTTTAGATTATTGTACAGTTTGTATCATATTTAGTCGCAGTAGGTTTTTTAATGTTTCTTTGTCTTTTCCTTTCTCTCTGGTGATTTAGGCCTGGTTTCTTTGGGGGGTTTTTATTTTGCTAAATTGAAGATTGTATTAATTATATATAAGTATAGATGAATATCATCAGTTGATCTCTTAAATATTCCTTGCCAAATTATAGGCACATGTTACATGGTGAGAAAGACAGCAAAATAGGAATTATAATTATAACTATTTTGAACTGTCTTCCATAGATTTTGGTAGAGGAAGATAGCAACTTTTATTTGAAATAAAAACAGAAATGATGAACAGATGTGTCAACAAAATGATTGATAGTGAATTTATATTAGATTTTTCTTCCTTAAAATTTCATTTAAATTTGTTCTTTTCAACAGAATTAGTGCAAACTGAATCTTTTTCTTTCTCTTCAAGAAAATATGGCACAAGTCTTTTCCAAATCTGAGAGAGAACGAGAAAAGAGTGTGGTGGGAGAAAACAAAGAAACTATTCCCTTAATCTTCCCAGTCTCAACTAATTGGTCCAATTCAAGAAACACCAAATCTGATGTTTTAAATCGATTGTCATTCAAAAATAGAATCAGTGGCCGACTCTTTTGTAAACTGTAACATCACAGAACTTTGATAACTAGCTCTTTGCTTACTCACTTAAATTGAGCAATGTTTTACGTTATTTTTTTTTCTTTTAATGGCTAACCTTTTCAGAATGCAGCCAGCCTTTTATATCCACCAATTCAGGCAATCACAGATCAAAAATATTTGAAAGAAAAATTCCAGAAAGTTACAAAAAGCAAAACTTTAATTTCTCAAGCACCGTGCTGAATCGACACAAATGAAGTGAAGCATGGGCATACTCTACTGTAGTCTCCCACCATTTCACAGATCCACAATCTCTCTTCAGAATTCATTGGCTGAGCATTCCTCAACTATTTGTGATGTGTGCTTCCTTTCTTTTATTTTCCAAAATTTTGAATAGAAACATTTTAAAAAAAGTGCCAGAAATTGTATTAAAATTCCAATAATTGATTAGTAGATTTTTGAAACAGATATTTTTCAGCTAAAATTTTTTAATGTAAATTATTCTGGTTACATTTTTTTTTTACAGGTAAATAACTTTTCAAACTATCACTTTTCACAAATATCTCTTGTTCTAAAGAGTGTACACAGATAATTTTTATATCAGCATTTTCTTGTCTTTTCCTTTTCATGATAAAATTTGTTTACACAGGTTTGTTTTTCTTCTATCATAAGTTTTTGGTTCATACCAAAAGTCGAGCAACTATTTATATTGCATTTACACAGTATTAAGCATTAGTAAATTATCCATAGATGATTTGAAGTTTATATAGGTCTATATCCTAGAGTCATTTCTCTTTTTTTCAATCACTGAACCATCTGAGAAAACGAAGTCATAGTGACATTTTTGGATTGGATTCAAGCTCTATTCAAGGTAAGTTTTCTTACTGGAATTTTTAAGATTATTGTACAGTTTGTATCATATTAAGTTGAAATAGGTTTTTTAATGGTTCTCTGTCTTTTCCTTTCTCTCTGGTGATTTAGGCCTGGTTTCTTCTGTTTTTTTATTTTCATTTTGTTCAATTGAATGTTGCATTAATTACATATAAGTATAGATGAATAATCAATTGAATATCACCAGTTGGTTTCTTAAATATTTTTTGCCAAATTATAGGCATATATTATATGGTGAGAAATACAGCATGAAAAATAGGAATTGTAATAACTATTTTGAACTGTCTTGATACAGAAAGATAGCAATTTATATTTGAAAAAAAAACAAGAAAAAACAAATGATGAACTGATGTGTCAACACAATGTTTGATAGCAAGTTTCTGCGAGATTTTTCTTAAAATTTCATTTCAATTTGTTCTTTTCAACAGAATTAGTGAAACCTAAATCATTTTCTTTCCCATCAAGAAAATATGGTACAAGTCTTGTTCAAATCTGTGAGAGAGGTGGTGTGTATTTGTTATATGCAAATACTACACTATTTTATGTAAGGGATTTGAGCATGTATGGATTTTGATATTGGTGAGAGAAACCAAGAGATGACTGCTTTCTATTACAGGTGAAATATTTATATTATATCAACACAATTACCTACCTACACACTAGTGGCATATGCAATGCTCCCAACCCTTCACTCAATCACTTTGACCATTGTCACAAATTACCATACTACTCATGGATGCACTAATATTTTCTGACTATTCTTTACCAAATTTACCAAGAAATATGATTCAAGATAATTTTTTCTAAAACAGAAACTGTGATCTGGAATTGTAATGAAAGCAGTGATGACACCTACTCTGAATTTATAATAAAAATTGAGGATGTGGGATTATAGATACTAAACATTTCAGATACATCAGTGTATGGATCAGTTACAACAAATTTAGTATCGACTTTCACTATTAAACTCAGTTTTCTCTTCCTCTCATGACTGTTGCTTGCTATATAGAATTTTTGATAGTATAGATAAGTCTTTGTGTTCAGCAACTTCAATGCCCATCATGTCAAGTGGCTTCATC
Organism: Acanthosepion esculentum; assembly: GCA_964036315.1. NCBI lineage: Eukaryota > Metazoa > Mollusca > Cephalopoda > Sepiida > Sepiidae > Acanthosepion > Acanthosepion esculentum. Next base: position 66,616,492 of record OZ038494.1, on the reverse strand, counting down.
CCTCTAATACCACAGACTTCACTGGCATCCAGATTTTGAACTTCTCAATTGCTCAATCTCTTACTCAAATAGTAGACTTCCCCATGCATTTTCCTAGTAATTCTGATGGACAAGCTTCTCCACTTAATCTCTTCCTTCCCTCCCCTTCAGAGCAACTCCAACCCCACATTAGTGTCTATGGATATCTCTTTTCACTCTCCCATCAGGCAAGAACCCCCAATTTAACAGAACATTTTTCTGATATCAATGCACTGATTGGGACTAGTTCCTGTGATTTTCTTCATGATACTCCTTGGAATGATTTTTAATTATTCTGTTGAGAAATGTACCACTGAGATCTCTTTCTGGGTGAAAGCTGGCATCGAAGCTTTCATGCCAGCACAAAAATACGAAGTGAAACCACAATCTTCTCTTTGGTTCTCTTCTGCCTGTTCAACTGCTATAATCCACATGAATCACCACTTCTGGTTATACCAGTGCAACAGGTTCGATTATAAGATGTCTCTTTGTCATCACTCATAATATGTTTCATATGATTAAGCATGCCCTCAAAGAAGCAAAGTTACAGTTCGCTGATAGGATGAGACACTGGATAACCTCTTCTAAGTTTGGTTTTAGAGATTACTGGTGCTGAACAAAAGCAAATCCTCAGTCCTTCCACTCTTCAATCAATTTGAAGTGCTGATAGCTACCACAGATAAAGCAGAATGCTTTGCTCAGAAATTCTCTTCCAACATCACTCAACTTATCTGGAGTACCTCTGCCTGATTTTCCTCCTAGAACAGAGTGTTTACTGAGTGATATGCACATAACTCCATCATGGTTTCTGCTGTCATTTCTAAGCTAGATCCCTACAAAGATTTGTGGGTTCAACACTATCCCTGCAAGTCTCCTGAAGAAATGTGCTCCTGGACTGGCTCCTGTTCTCTCCAAACTTTACAATAAATGACTCACTGCTTCTTTCTTTCCAGCTTGTTGGAAATCCTCTGACCACTCAAATTATTACCCTATTAGTCTCTTACCTCTTTTCAGCAAAGTACTCAAGGTTGTAATCAATGGTTAATTGGTTAAGCTTCACTTAGCCTCTTTTTGGATAAATAATATGGCTTCAGTTTCACTAGGTCTGCTGCCAATGTGTTAACAGCTATCACTGAATTTGTCCATCAAGCTTTAGATAAGAATGGTGAAGCTCAGGCTGTGGCTCTAAATATCTCAAAGGTATTTGATAGTTTTTAATATGCTGGCTTTCTCCACCAACTCATGGTCTACAATGTCTCTGGCTGAATATTTGGCTTAATGCAATCATTCCTTACAAATCGTGTAATGAAGATTGTATTGAACGGGCATCCTTTCATATTAATGCAGAGATCCCACATGGCTCTATCCTTGAACCTACACTGTTTCTGATCTTTAACAATGACCTTCCCAATGTCATCAGTTCCCAACTAATTATTTGCCTTTGTCTTAGTAGCAAGTCCAACAGATCCAACAAAGAAAATCTGGTGACTACTCTCAAAAATGACCTCCAATCTGTTGTTAACTGAGGCAAGGAATGGCTTGTAAATTTTAAAGCCACCTAAACAAAACTGCTTTTGTTTAATCACCATAGAGAACCTTTTCTGTCTGCCATCAGCAGGTTTGATGCTAAACTTCAGGAGAGAAACACTTGGCACCTACTTGGGCTCATATTTTCCACTGACATGAAGTGGAGTGATTATATTGAATCAATTGCTACGTCTACTGCTAGGAAAGTTGGTTCACTGTGTTGTACTAGACAATTTTTCTCATCAGAATCCATCTTGCACATTTATAAATCTAACATTTGTCTGTGCATTGAATATTGTTACCATATCTGGTCTGGTGCTCCTACTATATATCTCAAGATTCTTGACAAAATTCAAAGAAGGGTCTCTAATGTAATTGATCCTGATCTGGCATCTTGACTTCAGTCCCTTTCTCACTGACATGATGTGGTTTCCTCTTTTTCCTTAGTGCCTTGAATGCATGAATTTAAGTGTGCTACCAGATTGGCACAGTGGAGTAATGGATAGCAGCTTGGATTGAGAAATTGGAGAGCCGAGTTCGAATTCCAGTTGAATCCATTATATTCACTTACATACTAACAATCTTGTGAAAAGTATGAATCCGCTTCTTCTTCTCCCAAGCTATGAGTAAATAGCAGGACAGACTGGGTTCTATAGCCTTGGATGGCAACTGGTCTACCGTAGAAAGAAATAGCAACTTACTGTGGGAAAAAACCTGCCTCGTTAGTTGTGTATCGAAAGATACATGATCACCTAAGCATGTATCCCGTATGGCACATAACTGACTGACTAGATTGGCAACTAGGTCTCACCGTTTTACTGTAGAACTAGCTAGATGCAACTGTCTGTTCTATTCTAGTAGTTTCTTTTCTTGCACTTCTCACCTGTAGAACTCTCTTCTGGTTTCTTGCTTCCTTGCCACCTACAATCTTCACAACTTTAAATGCATCGTCAATCACCATCTTCTGTCTTCTTGAATCCTGTTCCTTTATAGTCCTTTTCCACACTTCTCTTCACTAAAGTCTTCTCATTCTCTTTCACTTCCTGTAATCCTTTATATCCTAATGGCATTATAGTCTTGTTTGGGATGAAATGATTAAATAAAAATGAAAAAAAAAAGGAAATTGAATATAGAATAGACTGTGCTAGAGGTAGTTTTGCCCAACAACACAAGTTGTTATGAAACCAAAATATTAACCTAAAAACTTTAGTCATGTTCTTAAATAATCTTGTCAGATCAAGATTTTCATATGGATGTGTTAAGATCCAGAACGATGATATTTCATCATTCTAAAAATAACCTTGTCAGTGATGATAGAAAATACGGATATTTCATCACCCCTGAAATAAAAATAAAAAATTTCATCATCTTAATGAAAGTGAGGAAAGACGAGAAAGATATTTCATCATTCTAAAATTTGATTATAAAAACGACTCTTCCGCCACAAGCTATTGCAGTTAGGACAGGCAGTCAGGAGGGTAGTAGTGGCAAAAACCCAACGCTCTTGTATTCCTCATCCCACCTTGAAAATTGAAAACTGACAATCTCAAACATTATCCTCACTAACGAAATTCTTGGAACAAGAAAAAAAAAACAAGTAAGCACAAACTTTTAAAGAAACAAAAGAGACTGAGAACACTGAGGACATTTTTAACACACACCATACTTCACATAATTCATAATTCACATCACAAAAAAAAAATACACATTCTTGTTATTAGTATCAACACATGTCTCAAATCTTATTGTTGTTATGGCTGTATATTATATATATTTTATTTTCAGTATATAAAAAAAGTAAAAAGGATTCCTGTGTCAACTACTACTACAAATACAAATAACAATGTGGTAATTACTTTAACTACCTCAACATCCGTCCCCCGTTACAGATGCCATGTATGGCACAAAACTTGTTCAGAAATATATAAACCGTTGGTTGTATACAACTGCTTTCTCAGATTGATGGTTAAAAATGACTACAAGTGGGTGAAATGTGTCAGTCTCAGTGAGGACCATCCTTCTTCAAACATCATGGACTCCAGTTACAGATTCACAGATAAAAGAACCTTAACAGCAACTAAAAATGGGTAGCACATGTAACTCAAAGAGAAAATAATGACATAATCAAGATGCTGACGTTCCACACTACTTCAAACATAAGGCAAGGAAGGAAGCTCCCCCACCCCGGATCAATACTGGAAAAAAACGATAACAGGCAGTGGAATTGAGAATCATGTAAAAATTATTTTAAGAGATGTAGTGGGTAAGCCAATCTGTGTCGCTGAAAAAATACAAATTAAACTGACCCTCTACTATTTTTACTAAATCAAATGCAACAACAACAACAAGAGAAATAATCAAATAGGCAGATATTTGTTTTAACAGAAAATATTTTTATATAGCAGCAAGTACAAACAACAATATAATAAAGTTGTTTAAAATATTTTAGAGTTCTTGTGTGATCAAGGGTAATATAAAAGGTGTTATGCAATAGATCTGAATTAAACAGTTTACATTGATGGTGAAATTGAATGAAATAGATTGCTTGACTTACTGTAGAGTTGTCTTGCTTTGACTGATATAGTTACGATTTCCTTTATGTTGTTAAGATATTGAGTGAGTTGGTTACTGAATCTTGTCTTAGTTGAATTGGTCACTAGATGAGTTGATGTTGAAAAGAAATTGAATTCCACAAGCTGGGTTGATGTTAATAAAAATTAACTTTTAGCGAGGAAGTTGGGTTTCATGGGATCATGTGATGAGTTGATTATTTTAAGGACTCACTAAGTTACATGGAAGTTTCATATTTAAGAGTTTCCTTGATCATGTGGGAGGCTTGAGAATGTTTACATTTTTTTGGCGTGTAGAACTCTGAACAGGTGAACTTGAGCTCAATCGTATGAACGTAGGCAGAAACATGACATTATTATTTATGGACCAATCAGAAAGCGTTGTTTCGTACTGAACTCTGGAGCCAATTTTAATGGGTTCAGCACAATCTCAGAATACTTAGCTTTGATCCTCTTTTAACAAGTTTAGAACAGAGAATGTAGAAATCTAATTCTACAGAGAAAGATTTTAAAAATTTCAACTGAAACCAGCACTAACTGTTTGGTCAATGAATGGCAAATGTTTCCTTATAAAAAAGGAGTTAATATTATCATTACCATATACACTTCTGGGAGTGGAGAGTAAGCATTTTTTTTTTCAATTATTCTTTCATTCTAACAAATATAGGTGAAATGTGTGTGAATATTATACCACAATGCATGCAGTGTTTGTGTGAAGATTATGTTTTAGTATAGGTTTTCCTTTTTTTTCTTCAGAAAACTGAGTTGTTTTGGTCTTATAGTTGTTTATTATGCATCAGCAATGTTATGTCCATCTTTGTTTCCCACAAAAGGACGTTTTTCAATAACAGACTTTTTTCTACAGAAAGTCACCTCTTCAGGAAATGATTTTTTTTCAATTTCTTTTTCAATATGAAACTAAATATAAACTATCAATTATACTCTCCAGATTATGAAGATAATTTTGTTTTAATTTTCAAGGTTTTAAGAAGGGTTTTCAGTTTACTATCTATATTCATTATAAATTGATTTCTCTATGCAAGCTAAAAAATAAAATGAAGGAAAGTGAGATGATAATAATAAAAGGTAAAAGTAAGAATCTCCTTTAAATCCTTACCTCACAGCTGTTTTCAAATTATTTATAATTTTTTAAGGTAAGTAAGAATATGTTTTATTATATAGTATGAGCATATATTTTTAGCTTGTGTAGGGGGATTAATTTATAACGAATTTATATAGTAAACTGAACCCACTTTAAAATTTAGAAAATTTTAAAGAGAAAAAAGATTTTGATATTCATGATCAAAATTTGTAAAAAAAATGTATTATTTCTTAGAGAGGTGAGTTTCTGTAGAAACACTAGATAATACTTTAGTACACACTGTAAAAACAACACCATCATGGTTTTAGTTCCTGATTTTGTTTGTAGTGTGATGGCCTGGTTAGACGCCAGATTTTAATCCCATAGAAAACATAAAGGTGTATATTAAGACTAAATTGGCTGTGAAAAAATTTGGAAATACTGACCAGCTTTGAGAAGTGATCAGAGATGAATGGAACAACATTGCTGCAATATACTGTAAACAAATATCTGACAGTTTCCACAACTAGTTTTTTGAAGAAAAACAAATGAAAAGATATCCCATTGTTTGTATACTAGTGTATAATATTCTTATATATTTCATCTATATTTGTTAGAATAAAAGAATAATTGCAAAAAATTGATAAAAAAAAAAGAAGCTTACTTCATTTTTTTCCTCCTTAGGAGTGAATATGGTAAGATTTTAAGAAAAATTAGCTAAATCAACTGGATAGTCTGATAATGAGTTCAAATCTACTCATGGCTATTTTAGTGGGATTTTTTAAAAATAAAATTTTACATATGCATAGGTGTACATAATGGAAATAATTCTTTTTATTTTATGTGAGCAATGACAAAGTTTTAAAGAAAATGGAAACAAAAAGAATACATACTTAACATCAGAACGAGAGTTGAAGTTTTTAAGGCACATAATTTTGAAAAAGTGTTTGGAAAATTTTATACTCACAGGTCAGATTGCAAGAGGGACAGAGAGGAAAACAATGCATAACCTACCTTGCAAGTTTTTATAAATGGATGGTAGAACAGGATTCAGAAGAGATAACAAAAGAACAAAATTTATTAAGAGCTACAAAGAACAGGAAATTGTGGCGAGTCATGATTGACAACGTTCTGGAGGGACATAGCACATAAAAGATTTGATTTTATTGTATAATGTGTTTATGAGTTCAAATCTCCTCAGGGCTTTTACTTTTTTCTTTTTTAAATAATTTTTTTTTAAATAAAAGTTTTTTCAAATGCATAAGCATACATCAAAAAATTCATTTTATTTTAATTTTTATGCTATTTTTTTATTCTTTTTTTGTATTCATCAATCTTAAGATTCATTACCTATTCCTATTTTAAACTCATGAATGTTTGCAGAATTCTATTTTCTGGAAAGCAATTTTCCATTTTTGGTCCAAGAGTCTGAGACTGGACATGGATCTATTCTTCATTATTTTGGATTGCCAGGTGTCAGTTCATCATTGGCAAAAACTGGATATTTATTTTGCTGCTCTGTCAAACAGCTTTTCTGATATTTAGGGTGTATGCTGACAAAAGTTTGATGAATGGAGATCATTGAGTTTCTTATACATCACCATGACTACCAGCAACACCAAACCACCACCATCATCATCATATTCACCATCCAGTAAACATTGATATCAATACCATTACCACTATTTTTATCATGTAAGTATTGCAATCCACCAATATCTTCCTGTAACCACTGCTATTACCACCAACACCATCATAATCACAATCTTATAACTATTATGTTCACCATTATTATCATCTTGTAACTATTACTGTTACCCTGGACAACTACCCTCCCATAATTACTGCTTTCTCCCTAACCACCAATTTATAATTGTTACTATTACCACCACTCTGATATTGTAGCTATTACTATTATCACCACAATAATCATCATTCTAAAACTATATTACCATCACCACAATTACTGTCACCATCACAACTACCATCAAGTAATCATTACTATCTCTACCACCATGAACATCCTATAACTATTAGTATCAAATCACCATAACTATCACCCCTCGACCATTATCCGTTAGCAATTCTTATAACCAACATCGTTATCATTATCCTCATTATTCTCTAGCTACTAGTCTCACCATGAGGTGTGGGTAGTGTAGTTGATATCAGTGCAATGACTGGAAATGATAAGCATAAGCCATGTTGAAATTCTGGGTTTGTTGTGTTCATTTTTGCATAAATGCTCTTTGGAATGAATATGGCTCCATCTATTCTCCCTACTAGGTTAAACAGCAGGGGTTTGTAGCCTTGGGTGACATCCAGTCAAAAAGAAGGCTGGATTAAAAGCCATGGAGAAAACAATGGGAAACCCCTCCATTATATTTACCAAGAATGCGTGACAATTCCCAGATAATAAAGAAAGGGAATCCTGAAGTGACATGGCATTTAAAAAAAAAAAAAATTATCTTCACCCCCTACCATAATTCAGTGATCATTACTATAATCAGCCTGTAATGATTGGTATCAGTATCATCATCATCTTATAAACTGCAAGCACACACTGTTCTTAATCATCATCATCAAATCACAAATTCTGTCATTATTTTCCCTAATGCCGTAGAAAATATTTTATTTTTTCAAGTCAAATTCTGAACATCAATGTGCGAGTGTGCTTTTCATTGTATGTATATGTTGCTGTTTTTTTTTTTAAAGGGTCGTGGACGTATTTCCTGTCTCATTGCTTTTTTGCGTGTTTATATATGTAAATATGTCTGCGTGTTTGTGTATTATAAACTGATTGTGTATGTATTGTCTTTTGCAAGATTTCACCGTCCCTAACCCATATCTCCCATTCAAATGTATCGAAGTTGTAACGGAGTTCAGAGCAGCATTAGATCTTAACGTTTATTCCAACTTAATTTCAATAAAAATAAATTAAATAAAAACATATGAATTTTTTTTTCCTCAGTTTCTTCTTTAAATAATTTTATAATTTTAAACTTAATATAGATTAAATTTAAAATTGGTAATTTTTAATTTTATAGTATAATTTAATATTTATTAGTTAGAATGAATTCTATTTTAGTCTAACCCTAACATTAAAGCATTAAATAATTATTATAACCAAAGTTCGTTGTCAAGTTTTTTGACTTCTCATATACTTGTATTTTCATTGGTCATTCCAGCTTATATAACAGCGTTTCCACTAGCAAGGGGTGTTTGATTGATTTGAACTTTTTAAAACCCTTTATTCTACATTCAACACAATCACTTGAGAAGACATCAGAAGTGTTGAAAGAAAATAGCTATTTTTGTAGTGATTTTATAACATTTTTATGTTATAATTTGCAAATAAATGATTATATATATATATATATTTGTCATCCACAGACAGACTGTTTCGCTGTTTCACAGCTCATCAGTGTGGCTAGACGTCCAGTTGCCTCTAGCTAGGATCGAAACCCGACTGAATTTGCGTCAGTCAGAACTTCTCCCACTAAGCCATCAGCGCACGGTACGGGATGAAGGTGAATTTTAGTGTGTTTATTTTTAGATTTAGATAAACACACAGTGACTGACAGTGACTCAATTCTGCCAAAGAGTCGTGCAATATTAGCTTAAATAGTCACTGTTTACAAATTCACACCTCAAACCAGAGGGCTCAACCGAAATTAATTTTTGAGGAGCTGTGTGTGTGTGTGTGAGTATATATATATATATATATATATACACACACACACAACTGCCCAAAAAGTAAATATATGCGTTGGCTACACAATGACAACTATATTGAGGAGAATTACACTTGATATGTCAGATTCCAGTTCGATTGCACAATCTTTAAAGGAACATTCCTGTCCACATTCATGATTTAGAGAAATATGAATCAGCAATACAAGTATAATCTATCACAAAAACCAAAAACCAAAACTTCAAATTCTAGAAGCCCTTTTACATAAAAAAATTACAGCCAACGCTAGATAAAATTAATTATGAATATAGCAACAAGGTTTTAAAATGTTTATAACAGCAAGGTTTTAAAATATCTATATTGTAATTGCTGAAAAAAAGAACTACAATTATAAAAGATTGTTTTAAAAAATGTAATTGCAATTTTTAATAAAGATTTTTACAATATAAATTAAGTTACCTCCCTTACATAGTGATGAATTTTTTAAAATTAAAAGTACATGCATGCACACACAAAAAATTCATAACTGAAAAAACTACAATTATAACAGAATATTTCAAAACATGTAATTACAATTTTTAATAAGTTACCTCCCTTACATAGCAGTAAATTTTTGAATTAACTGAGTGCATTCATGCACATGCACAAAAAAATTCATAACTATCAGTTGCATTAATTCTTTGCCTTAGCAATTCACCCCTGAAAATGATCTTGGACGAGACTGAAAATACTTAGGAAAATAAAACGTATAAGAACAGCTATGGTGTCTATCTCAATCAGTTTAATTTCAAGCATTAAAAAGATTTCTGTGAATATGAGAGGATTAAAATTAAAATAAATAGACATATGTTTAAGTTATTCAACTATACATGCTTGAAAAAAAAAATATATATGTTAAAATGATTGGATTTCCCCATATCCATAGAACGTAATATTATGAATGTCTGTACTTATAAAATTCAGTAAATTTCAAAATAAATTATTCCAAAATTCACTTGAAAATGAAACAGAACTAGGGACTTTAATTTAATTCTATAATTGAATTTGAAGTTTTTAGCTTCCGTTTTTGAAACATGGTAATTCCTTTGTAGTGATGGAACCATATTTTTAAATAAGTAAATTTATAATATTTATGCTCTGTAGATTTGCATTGAGCACTGTTTTGTAAAAAATAAAAAATATTAATAAGAACACCAGATTATATATCTTACTGTTCTTTCTCTTCATTATAATATATATATATATATATATATATATATATATATATATATTAGTATCAAAAATATTTAAAGTTCACCATACATATTGGGGTTGAATGAGTTTTGTGATTCTTCACAACTCATGTTCTGAAGAGTAAAGAATTGTTGAGCTCACAGCTGATCTCTGATAAGTATTGTGAAATTTGAATATTTTTTACATAATTATTATGCTAGAAACCTATTGAGCACTTTATTGACAGAAATTCTGTTTGCCTTGACATCTGTTGAATCAACCCTACAAACAAGCTGCTAGAGGCCTGCTGGCTGGCCACTGATGGCAACGCCAGCAGTCCTCTGATTGCAGTGACCGGTGGGCCTCTAGCAGTCCGCCAGTGGTAACATTGCTGAGAGGAACATGCAAGCAGGCCACCAGCGATAAACACTAGTGGCATTCCAGCCAGTGACAGTTGGTGTCTTGTGTGTAGGGAATAGATATCATTACTATTCTAAACAACTAGCTGGTTATAATAGTAATGTCTCTTTTTCCACCAGCTAACATAGCTGGTGGGAGAAGAGACATTCATGCCTTTCTGAAGGGCATTAATGTGAAAGTGAACACAACAGACTAGCCTGGAAATTTAAACCTAGTTCACTGAGATCCGATTTCTATTTGTACTTCTTGCAATCCTTTCTAGGTACTCCAAAATTTGATGAGACATTCTTAGTTCATATTTCTAAAATATTTCATGTCTGAGATGTCTATCAAATCCATGATATCACAGGTAAGATTTATCAAAAAATGTTAAATCTTTTGCTCACTAATGATTATATATACATTATATATATATATATATATATATATATATATATATATATGTATGTATGTAGCCTGGGAGGTCTTCTAGTTCTCCTAAGATTGTCTTCCTGTATAGCTTGAATAAATCTAATGAGCAAACACATCTCTATATATGTTTATATGTACAACATTTAAATGTAGTCAATGTTAAAATGTGATTGTTATTTTATTTTCCCCCTGCCATAAGAATTTTCTACTGTAATACAATTGTATTACAGCAGAAAATTCTTAAAAAGGAAACTGGATGAATTATTAAACAAAGCAGTAAATCAAAGCAAGAAGAAAAGCCTAATTATTAACTATAAGAAGACAAAGCATGGTTGTCAGCAAAAGAGACAACTGAAGGTGTGAGCAACATATTGGGGATGTCAAAATCAAGCAGGTACAGAAATAACTAAATGAGTAGGTAACAGACAAGAGAAAGTGTAGCATGGAAATCTGAATGTGCATAGGAGTCATTTCGGCCAGATTCAACAAGGGTCTGTTCTGAAGGTCCTCAGATTTCATCCAAATTTTCACTATTTGTTGAAAAGTTTTCCCAAATGACATACATTGATTTTTGGGTCTCTGATTTTCCTCAAAAATTGGAAAATTTCATTTTCACACATGAATGAAGAAAAAAGAGTTCTAAAAGCAAGAAATGAAAGTTGTCTTCAGTGAGATGTCTCCAAAAACAAGAAAATTCAATGTTTTCAAAATTTTCAATACCTTTAGAATCTTGAGAGTGACCTAAAATTTGTTTGAAATGAGGTATCATGCTGAAAATTTCAGGATCAACTCCTTGTGAATGTTAACAAATAGTGAAAATTTTTGATAAAATTTGAGGGCCTTCAGGACAGACAATTGGTGACTCTGGCTGGAATAATCCATAGTAATAGAAAAAGGTGTCTTCCAGAAATTAAGTAAAGTGTTAAGACAGGAAAATATCATCAGAAACAAAGAAAGGCATTCTAAACTGCTATGTGATACCTGATCCCCTATATCGCAGTGAAAGCTGGTTAGTCTCTTCATAGATGAAGAGACTTGAAGTGAGCAAAATTTGGTTCAACTGATGGATGTAAAGAATACCATGGACATAGCATGTGAGTAATGAAGAAGCCTTAAAGAACATAGGAACAACAACAAGGAAACTTATAATAAACAAGAAACAGTTGAAATTTCTGGGTCACATAATGAGGAAAGAGAGCCTGGAAAATTTAACACTCACAGAACATATTGAAAGCAAGAGAATCAGGAGGAAACAGTGAGTAACCTATTTAATAAGTTTTTGTGAATGGTTGGCAGAATGGACAAAGATGGGCGGTAAAAAAGGGTTAAAATTACTTAAATCAGGTCTCTCAGGGTGGGGAGGGAAAAATCTTTTACGTTTTCACAAGATTCTCATTAACTTTAATCTTCACCAGAATAAAATCGATTTAAATACTCTGATCTTTTATTGAACTACAATAACCTGGCCTTTTATTGACCTTTTTGTTTATTAAAGTAGGCTTTAGTTCTTTTATGTAATAATAAGCTATGAATTAAAACAAATGACTGTACATATATTCAAGTTTAAAAATCCAACATTTTATATTGCTATTAAATTTGTAAAACTCCTCTATAAATGCAGCCTTTTGAGTTGGACAATCTTAGAAAGCAGGGATGACATTCTGACATAGAGTGAAAAGAGTGCATTGGGTTAAAAAATTTGAGAACCCCTGATTTAGAGCAACAAAAGACTGGAAGTTGTGTCAAGCTATGATAGTGTACATTCTGAAAGGATTTGGCCCATAAAAGAAGTAAATATACAAGCAAGGTTTCAGCTTTTCATATCAAAAGCCCACTGACTCTACTACTACTCTACTTATCCCCGCTCCCATTTAGCGTTAAATATTTTCTGTACTAACAAATGAAATGTTTCCTGATGGTATGAAAAAGTATTAAGATTAAAAACTGAATTTTGCAATTGATTTTATTTTAAATCTGCTTCAGCAAATATTCTCAGCAAATCTGCTTCAGCAAATTTCACTTGTAATTAAATGTGCATTAAAAAAGGGATTGTCTAGCATCAGGAATTAATCTAAGCATTACTGAAAGATAGAAGAGAGAAACCATGTTTGCTACTTGTGTGCCAGGCAACAAATTGAATATAAAACAAGTGAAAAATAGGAAAGAAATGAAATAGTGTAATTTCTGTGATATTTTGAACAAGAAGTAAGTTGAGATCCCAAGTATTTTTTTTTTAAATTAGTGAAATCTTAGGAATAAGTTTAATAGACTGTGACACCTGTCTCAATGTTTTGGGCTCAGACATTTCTTTGATCACCTCTGCTTTGTCCAAATCAGGCTTGATTCTGTCTCTACCTATTACGAAGCCTAAATATTTGATTTCACCCTTCAGAAATTAAAATCTTTAATTTTCTTTATTGTAGCTGATCAGTCTATCCTTCATTATATCTTTTAACCCTCTTTTTCCAGTGTTAAACATCTACAACATTAAACAGTGTCACAAGATTAAATAAAAAACATTTGAATCCTTTTACTTGTTGTTTTTTTTGTGTTTTGTATTTGTACAGATAAACATCATTGTAACAATCAAGCTGTATTGAAATAATGAAATTCTAATTTATAAAAAAATTTAAGCTGCTTGATTGTGCATTGGGTTTTCAGAGAAAAAGCAGACACTGCGATGGGCTCTTGCTAATTTTTAAATTTTGAAAATATTTATGGTACATTTTGATTTGTGGTAATTCAGTTGCGCTTGTTTTTCACCCCAAGACCAATAAAAGGGTTTCTCTCCAAATTCTGAGCAGCATATTAGGAGCCTACCTGTGGGTTATTTAAGGTGGCCCTTGGATTTGATTTTCAGAGTCAACAAACATCTATTGCAAGGATCCAGGTTGTCCCGGTCCAGAAAAAAAAACAACACAGAAGAATTTAGACAACCACCAGACAAGAATTGAAAGGAGCAACGTCACTCCCACATCTAGGAAAAGTCTTCAGCTGGTGTGCTTGATCTATTCTTCGCTATTTTGGCCTTGCATGGAGTATTGCTGCCATATTTGGTCTGGGGCCCCTGCTGTTTGCCTCGGGGTTCTTGATAAGATCCAGAGACGGATAGGCAACGTGATTGGCCCTGATCTGTCATCTCATCTGCAGTCACTCTCTCACAGACGCGATGTTGCCTCGCTCTGCCTTTTTTACAAGTACTTCCATGGTAATTGCTCTGAGGAGTTGCGTTTGCTTGTCCCCAGGCCTCGTGAATTTAAACGCCCCACCAGGCTGGCATCCCGCTCCCACCCCTACACCGTGGAAACTGTTAGATGTAGACGTCTCTTCTACTCCAATAGCTTCATGTCTCGCACATCTTGCCTATGGAACTCCCTTCCCTATTACTGTTTCCCTGACAAATACAATCTCCAATGGTTTAAGTGTAGCGTCAATCGACTTCTCCAGTTGCCTTGATCTATACACTTCCCTTCTCCACATCCTTTCGTTTTTCATTCCTATCTGCTCTCGCTCCAGATCTTTTGTGGCCTCCTTGCCTTGATCGACCCACTGTCTTTCTCTTTCTCCACATCCCCTCCCTTGCCACACCTATCTGCTCTTCCTCCAACCCTTCTTTAACCCCTTGCGTGATAGTGGCCTCCGGCCTTGCTTGGGGTGATATGATTAAAAAAAAAACAAAAACAAAAAAACACAAATTTTGCTTCAAAAATTGTACCATATTATTCTTTGAAAACTATTCAGAGAAGTATTTCTCTTTTTCTTCACTTTACGTAGTTTTCTTTTCTGAGGACCTTCTTATGCAGCATTATCATTTTAAATGTAAAAAGACATTTCATTTTCATTGGTAAATTTACATACAGACAATTTCCTTTCTGTAATTGTAAAGTTTTATCATACGCTATTATAACCAAATAGTAAATCACTTTTAAACAAGGGATTAAACAGTTTCTGTTGTGGAAGTTCTCTAAAGTGTATTTTATATCATAGATAAATAATGTTTTGATACAAATTGAACAACAAACTTAATATAATAACACATAAAGAAAGAAAGCAATATAAATAGATCAAAAAACCCGAAATTATAAATAAATGATTTCGTTAGGATGGTTTAAAGTAATGGGATTTAATTTGAACTTTTGAACATTTTTATTACTTATGAAAACCTATAACATTTTAAAAATACTTTCCTATTAGATAAATAAAATAAAAATTCATTTATTGACACAGGTAAAAACAGGATGTTATAAATCATGTTTACCTACTTTTTTTTTTTTTTTTGTTTCTTTTTAAACCTACCAAATTCTGGTCTTGAATAGTTTCCACAAGTTAGTAAGCAAGCAAGCAGAAACATTTGTTGTGCACTATTTATCCTGACACCTCCATTTGCAAATATTTTAATGCTATTTTGATATTGAGGAGTCATGAAATACTAGAAATTATTTTTTATAGGATCCTGGACAAAAGAAAAACTGGAGATTCTTCCCAACACAAGAGTATTTCTGATCCATACTAATTACTTAACTGTTATATAGTAACGAGCTGAGAGTTGTAATAAAAAGTACAAATATTTTCATGGCTATTGCTCTGATGAGCTTTTTTCCCTTGGTGCATGGTGAATATGTGAGTTTAAGTGTGCTACTAGATTGGCATCAATGTCCCACCTTTTTACTGTCAAATTAGGCAAATGTAACTGCCACTTCTATTCCAACAGTTTCTTTTCTTGCACTTCCCACCTGTGGAACTCCCTCCCATTTCCTTGCTTCCCTGATAACTACAATCTTCAAAAATTTAAATGCAATGTCAATCACCATTTTCTATTTTCTTGAACCCTGTTCATCTTTTATCCCTTCCTCAGTTCCCCCTATACCCAGTCTTTTCTCTAACCTTCAGTCTCTGTAACCTACTGCGTACTAGTGGTATTCCTGCTTTGCTTGGGGTGAAATGATTAAAAAAAAAAAAAAAATAATAATTAAATAAAAACTAATAAAAAATTAACAATAATGATAAAGATTTATCTAAGAAATTCAAATACTACAGAATGCCCAGTAAAAAAAAGAGTAAATTCAGAAAGAAACTTATTTAGCTATCATGATTTATGCACAAACTGAACAATCATCGTATGTGTACAACATGTTTGCCTGAATGTTCAACACAAATTGTAATTGTGGTAACCAGGAGAGAGTAGCGTTGTGTGTAGTGTCAAGAGGAATTTAATTCCAAGCTTCAGTTAAGTTCCACTTCAATGAATCAATATCATAGATGTCATGACGACGACTTTGCAAGTGAGGAGTATACTCCAGATACAGGCATCCATAACATTCAGACCTGGGCTTTTAGAGAGCCACTGAGATGAACCAATTAGAGCTGGTGTATTTTCTCAAAGAATAAATTTGCCACTTTTTTTACTGGGCCCCCTGTATTACATTATTACTGTATTATTCAATTCAATAAATTTTTCCAAAACAAAATTTTTCCAAAATGAAAGTAGACTTGTGATTTATAAAATTAATCTAAGCTTGACTTAAAACTACCGAAACATAACAATAGAAAGAAAAAAAAAACAAATTATAATTTAAAAAAAAAAAAAAAAAAAAGAACTAAAACACATAAATAAAAAACCTGATTTAAACCATTAAAGATCACTCCTCCCAACAAATCTCAGCCCCTCTCTCCCTCAGCTCCTCTCAATTCAACAGTGTGTACATTTTATGACATAATAACCACTGTCAACAATTAGTTGAAGAACCTCTACAGGTGTGGAGGTGATCGCTTGTAATTGACTGTAAACACAATGTGTTGTAATTAGGAGGACATAACTGCAACCAGAGTTCTTTTTAATCAGAGAGGGGAACTTAATCAGCCATTCTATAAATGGTCAATTGTGAAGTATAAATAAAAATAATTATCCAGGGAAGGAAGACAAAGTTGAGACGGACTGTGGATACTGCTAAACTCAATGAGGTTATGCTAAGTGTTATGTAATTAACAGTGACTGATAGAAAAGTACAGATTCCCTGTGATAAATTAATGGAATATAGTAATAAAAGAAAGAGCAATTAATTAGAGTGTTGATTATTTGCCAAGGATTATAAATTAGTGTTATGGTCCAGGTTCCTTGTACTACGGTGATGGTCCAAGGTAGAACCAATGAAGAATAATTCAAACACAGGTATGGAATAACACGTATATATTACAAACAGAATATGTACAAAAGAAGTAGAAGTGTTAGTAATAACAATCAGGTTAGGTTAGAGAGAACTATGTTGCCTCAACCAGTATCACTATTCCAATGTCATACAGTAATCGTCTGACGCGATTCTGTCTCGGACTGACTGTCTCACTCTGTGACTGCTGCTTCCTCTTGAGGAGCAGTATTTTTGGTGCACGGAATAGTCCATTACTATTATGGGTAAGTTCCCATAACACCCCCCTTCCAAAGCTTTTGCGTAGCAGGGGTTTTTAATATCTTTTTTTCTTTGGATCTATTTCTAAAGGTTCTGTAAATTTTCTTTTTCGAGACGATTTTCTTGGTTCTGGCATTGTTTGCGGTCTTTTTATATCAAACGTATCGAAAATCGTGTCCATTACCTCTTCTTGAGGTGGACTGTTAGCCTCCTGTAACAGTCTTTTCCTTATTTGGTTTACGTGTCTCCTGTGTGAGAATTTTTGTCCCTGAACTATGTAAGCCATCTTGCCAATTCTTGTCTCAATTGTGCCTTGATCCCAGTAAGATGTGTTATTTTTATAGGCTTAAAAAAAAAAAAACTTTTTCTCTTGGGAGAAATTTTCTTTTTGGTGCATAGGACTGTGTTACTTGTTTTGTTTTACTTGGTAGCAATTTATCAAATGCAGATCTGTTTTTTCTAGCAAACATCACGTCTTCTGGTGATAGTGCTGATGGTGTAGCATTATTTGGCGTTATTTGTTATACCTGAAGAAATTGCTGTAATGCTTTCTCCATTGGCACATCGTAGGCTTTTCATAGCGCTCTTTTGAGTGTATCAACGAATTTCTCCGCCTGCCCATTTGATCTTGGGTGATAAGGCGGGGATTTTATATGTTTTACTTGATAAATTTCGCAAAACTCTTGGAAATCTGCTGACGTGAATTGCGTTCCATTATCTGTGACTAGGCAATCCACTACACCAAACCGAGCGAATAGCTTGTGGAGGCAATTTATGGTCATTTCTGAAGTAGGATTTTTGCAACGAAATACCTCCAGCCATTTACTATAGCTATCGACAATGATTAAATAGTAAAAACGGTCAATTGGTCCTGCATAATCTGCGTGTATTCTTGACCATGGACGATCAGTCTCTGGCCATGGCTTATGTATGATTGGCGGTGCTTTGGCTGCTAAATTACAACCCTTGCATATTTCCACCATCTCAGTAATATCCTGGTGCATATTCTTCCAATATACATACCTTCGCATTAGCGACTTCATTCTATTTTTACCAGGATGGCCCCTATGGAAATCCTTTAAGATCCGCTTTTGTAATGTTTTGGGAATTACAACCCTTTCGTTGTAAAGTAACACATTGTCGCATAGAGAAAAGCTGCTCGAAATTTGTTCATTTTTTTCTGCTATTTTTTCTTTTGTTTCATTAATAAATTCGTCATTTTTGGCTTCTTTTTTTATGACTTGCAATGTGACTGGGAGGTTTCTAACTGTACAATTTATTACTGTCTTCTTCATTTCTTAAGGCTACGATTACCGTATCTTCCAATGGCTCTGTCTTTGTTGGTATAAGTCTTGACAGACCATCCACATGTGCAATCTTTTTCGTTGGTAAATATTCCAATAATTCAGAAGAATTGTTCCCCATCTAAGTAACCTATTTGCAGTGTAAACCGGTAGACCTTTTTTCAAACCGAACATTGTTAGTAATGGTTTGTGATCCGTCTGCAGAGTAAAATGTCTACCATAGATGTACCTATGAAACCTCATGAATGCGAAGATAATTCCTAGAGCTTCTTTCTCTATTTGTGAATAATTTTTCTCCGCTGGTAGTGGGGTTCAAGAAGCATGTGCGATGGGTTTTATTGTCCCATCTGGCATTTTATGTAATATACACGCTCCGACTCCGTAGGCGCTAGCGTCACTTGCTACAATAATTTCTAGTTTGGGGTCGTAGTGTGCCAAAACTAAATCTGAAGTTAATATTTTGATTATTTCGTCAAACGCTTTTTGGCATTGATCTGTCCACTGCCAAACTTTTTCTTTCTTTAGCAGCTCATTCAGTGGTGCGCGAAGTTTATGCATGTGAGATATAAATTCCTGGTAGTAACTTACTAATCCTAGAAAACTTTGTAGTTCTGTTATGTTTTTAGGCACTGGCATTTTTTTAATTGCTGTTGACCTTTCAGGGTCTGGTTGTCTACCTTCTTGATCTATTATATGGCCAAGGTATTTGATTTCCTTCATGAAAAAAATAATCGCACTTATTTTCTTTTACTTTGAATCCATAGCTTTGTATTCTTTTAAATACTTCCTATACATGTTCTCTGTGTTGTTCAACGCTTTCGCTATTAATCAATACGTCATCCAGGTATGCAATTGTGTACTCTAGTCCAGCAAGCATCGTATCTATTGTCTGTTGGAATATAACCGGCGTGACCAAAAGGTAATCTTTGGTATCTGTACAGTCCTTTGTGTGTGTTTATGCATAGTAGTTTTGAACTTTCCTCATTGACTGGAATTTGCAGGTATTCCTCACTTAAATCAATTTTTGAAAAATATTTTCCCCCATTTAATTTAGTGAATACTTCTTCTGGACTGGGTAGAGGATAATGGTAGTCCTTTATTGCTGCGTTCAAACCTGTAGAAAAATCAGCACAAACTCGAATTTCGCCTGATTTCTTTTTGATGTAGACCATCGGAGCGGGCCATTTACTGTATTCCACTTTTGTCAATATGCCAGTGTTTTCGAGTCTGGTTAATTCTTGATCATTTTTTTCAATTGACGCAAATGGTACGCTCCTTTTTTTCTTGAAAATAGGCTGAACATTTTCCTTAATTTCGATATTAGCTGCCATTTTCTTACATCTTCCTAGGCCTGCTGAAAATACTTCGGGGAAACTCATTTTTAGCTTCTCTTTTAATTTGTCTGCCTCAGTTGGTAAGCTTTTTACATTTTGGCAGTACGTACTTATAGGTAGATCCCACAGTTCGAATTTTTGCATCCAGTCCGTTCCATATAGGTTTTCGGTATTTCTTAAGACGTACATTTTTAGTTTTTTCATCATTCCATTAAATGTTACGTTTGTAATTACTTCACCCTCGAATTTTATCTTTCTCCCCGTAACTGATCTAGCAATTTTATCCATTTTCAACATGGCAGGTTTATTCAGTTTTCTCCATGTTTGTAGGTTTATGATAGTTAAGTCTGAGCCAGAATCCAGCTGTAGCCTAACTTTTCTGTTTTGCATTTCAACTTGTATGTATTTTCTTATGTTAGTCTCATCTGCTTGGTCAGTCCTCGTAATTCTTATTCTGCTTTTATTTTCTCTTCTATTCCAACAGTGAGAACTTTTGTGGCCTATTTTTTTTACATGATAGACAAGTTTTAAAACGATAAGTACAGTCTTTAAACCAATGCCAAGTCCCACAGCAATAGCAAGGACTGGGTGGTAATTTTTTTTTATATTGATTTTTAGAGTTAGAAAATTTTGTTTTACCTGTCCTTGAGGGGGAAAATCGGTTTGGTTTGTTTGTGAGGAGGGTAAGTTGGTTTGTCTTCGTACTTTATGTATGTGTGCTATGCCAGCTTCTTCTATGTCTTTTGAGTCTTTCTTCACACTGATGCATCTCTGAAATCGTCACAATATTTGTTGACAATGGACGCGAAAGTTATGTAATCTTCGTTGTCATTTTTTGTAAGGTTCATGCATTTCCATCTTTTGTGGAATAGTGATGTATTATGGCTGAAAAGTTCTGTTAGCAGTTTAATGGCTTCTTTGAACATTAACTCACTTGTTTTTCTTGGAAGGATATAATCTACAAATTTGGTATATTCGTATGTGCCTAATTTTCTTAGTAACAGGCGTACTTTACGTGCGTCTGACCAATCTTTGCAGTCAAATTCATATAGATCTTCATACCTTCGCAAGTAGTTTGCAAAAGTTTTATCTTCATTGGGTGCGTGCTTGAAATCTTCGATAGTTCTCCAAATAGCGTCTTTTGAGAGAACTGTTTCGTTCTCGGGTTTTTGCTCTTTATTTGACATTACACATAGCAATAATTCTTGCAATTCCAAATATTTCTGTTCGTTTTTTTGCTGCTGTTGAAATTGGATTTTGATAAGTCCCACAATGGTTGACTTGAAATCTTCCATGTTGACGTAAATTTTGTGTAACCTGATATTCTGTAACCTGTGTACGTAAAAAAAAAATTTCCTTTGTTGCCAGTAAAATTTGATATCCAAAAAGAAAATTCTTTTCTTTTTTTTTTCGCGTAGAACTAGTTTTTTTTTAGAATCTCGCGTAGAACTTGTTTTTTTTAGAGTTTACTCGTTGACACTGTTATGTGCAACGGATAGCAAAAAAAGGTATGTCCTCCGCGTAGAGAATTTGTTTTTCTTTTGGAGTTTTCCTCATCGCCACTGTTATGTGCGACGTATAGCAAAAAAGTATATTCTCCGCAAATAGAGTTTGTATGTCCTTTGGGTTACCTCGTCGCCACTGTTTTGGTCCAGGTTCCTTGTACCACGGTGATGGTCCAAGGTAGAACCAATGAAGAATAACTCGAACACAGGGATGGAATAACACAGATATATTACAAACAGAATATCTACAAAAGAAATAGAAGTGTTAGTAATAACAATCAGGTTAGGTTAGAGAGAACTATGTTGTCTCAACCAGTATCACTATTCCAATGTCTTACAGTAATCATCTGACGCGACTGTCTCTGACTGACTGTCTCACTCTGTGACTGCTGCTTCCTCTTGAGGAGCAGTATTTATGGTGCACGGAATAGTCCATTACTATTATGGGTAAGTTTCCATAACAATTAGAAACAAATGAATACAGCAATAATGGAAGATAAAAGAAACGGGTTATGGTGCCATGTAAAATTTTTTAAAAGTTGACAAATACAGTGGAACCTCGGCTCATGAATTTAATTCATTCCTGAAGGCCGTTCATAACCCGAAATTTTCATAAACCCAAACGATTTTTCCAATAGGAATCAATGTAGAGAAAAAGAAGTCACAGTACAATAAAATTGGAAAAGAAAAGCATACCACAACACATGAATGTATACAAAATGGTGGTCGACTCAGGAATTATTCCATTAGGGTTAATGTTGTTCTAGAACCAAAATTTTGTTTGATAACCGAGACATTTTCATCTCAAATTTTCTGTTCAAAAACTGATTTGTTCAATATTCAACGACCGCGGCTGCTCTGTATATGAATAAGCAGGTTTACTTAACTAAAATTACAGGGTTGTTAGGAAAATCCATTACTAATCTAATTTTAATTTATTGTATTAAATTTATATTACTAGCAATAAACAAAAAAACAATATTTACATTCAGACTAATATCCTTAGATTTTCTTAAACTGAAATAATGGAGTTGTAAGAAAAATCTGTTATTAATCTAATTTTAATTTTTTATTTATTCTATTAAATTTATATTACTATCAATAAAGAAAAATGCATTAATTACATCCAGACTAATGTCCTCATCATTGTTGTTGTTATCACAATCTTTCAACTGTTGTGCCCTCCAGCCTTCTTCAAGTATCTACCAATCCAGATAACATTCAGTTTATGTAACAGAGAATTGGTGCTGTAAGCACCAAGAATTGCATCCCCTTCCACAATGGGCTGATGAGAGAAGACCTTCTACTTAGAGTATGTGGTGCAGACTGTTTGCATATGAACAATACTGGACAGTGTGGGTCTGGAACTGGGAGAGCTATATAACACCAATGTTCCTCTCAGTTGAGAGAAGCGTTCTCAATGTGTGAAAACCAGACAAGACAAACACAGTTTACTTGGAGCTAAAACCTTTATTTAATCTACAGGGGCAGATTGTTCTTGTTCTACTGACCATGTCTAGGGATATCTCATCTTGTTCTTTTTAATATTTCTCAGTTACTTGAAGCCTTGTTTCCACTGAATGTGAGTTTGTACTACCCAGTTCAGAGATTGAACTCACAATTACTATGCCACCAATTTCACGAACTTTAATCCACTAGCCTAACAAATATGATAATATATTATGAAGATTACAAGATCAAAATACAGTAAATGAAAAAAATAGAGAGGAGTATAGTACTAATTGCCATTAAATCACTCAAGAAGAAAATTATCTTATCCCGTAGAACATCAGGGTACCATACTGAATCTTTCATGGTGTTTCTGTCAGTTATTTGAATGTGCCCAATTTATCTCCAACATAAATGTCTAGCTCCACTAGGTTATAGAACAATTTTTCTATGTGGTTTGTCCTTTCAGAACATAGGTGATCATGGCTCTCCACAACTCTCTTTGCTATGGCTACCTCTCCTATTCCAGCATCCATTTACACAATTGCATCAGGTAAGTGGCTAGCTGCCTTCTGTCCTCAATATGCCCTGTGAGGGTTAAGTTTTCCAAGCCCCCCTCCATCAATGTGCCCGGATTCTGAGTAGAAGTGTTCTTTCTGCTGCTATTTTCTTTAAGACTTCCTTGTTGCGTGCTCACTCCATCCATGGAATTTTCAGTATATTTCAGTAGAACCACATTTCTGTTGCCTCTAGTTTTCTCCCCATTTGTGGTGAGATTGTTCAGCATTCACTGCCGTATAAGAGGATGGATAACATATAGCAATCCGTCACTCTTTTTTTTTTTGTTTCTAATAACATTTTTCCATTTCTCAGCACCTTGATTAGATTTTGGAATGCCTCTTTTGCTACTCCAATGCATGTTTGGATATCACTATTGCATTTTTCAATTTCTGCTACAACACTTCCCAAATAGTTAAACTTCTGCACCTTGGTATGAAATAATAATTCTGGACATCAATTTAAGAAAATTTCAAGTAATATACAAGAGAATTAAAAAAAATATCATCCTCTTAGAAACTTCACAATCAGAATTTGCTCATGTAGTATTATTTAGATTTGGTTGTTTCATTATTATTTTTTTTAAATTGATTTCATTCAATGCCGGGCAAAAACCCCACTAAGACACAATAAGTTACTGGTTGTGGAAGAATTAGGAACAGAAACATTAATAATGAGCAGAAAGAGAAAAGATAGGAGTTTAGTAAGAAAATAGAAAATAGGTACACAGTTGTCATGGAAGAATATGGGAAAGGTCTTTGTCCTGCAGTAGACTAGAAATTAATGTTGCTGCTGCTGCTGATGATATACTGTTATGAACTCTCAACAAAAATTCAATGGTTGTGTGTGTATTTACACTATTTACATCATTTGGACTGTTGTCCTCAACTTTATTGCCATATTCATGATGTTGCCCAGTGGATAAAAGTGTTGGTTGAAATAATCCAAAGAGGGACTTGACCCAAAGAGTTGTGAGTTCAATACATGACCATGACAGAGGTAACAAAAACTTGGAGAGTTGAGTTACTAAAGGGAATTAATTGAAACTGAGATATCCAAAAAGGCATGGCATGTGGAATTAGAACAATCTACTCCTGTGGACTAAATAAAGGGTAGAGTTTGAATTCCAATATATATCACCTGAAGAAGGCCGGAGTGTACAATGTCTGGAATGTGAATATGGCAATAAAGATGCGGACAGCAGTCCAAATAATGTAAATAATGTAAACAGTTACTGTTAAAAGAGGATCTTTATCAATAAACTGAGTGACTGAATAACAAGAGAAAATTTAACCCTGAGAAGAAATTTCAAAAAACTTAAATAACGCCTAACAGTTAAATCCACTTTGGCAGGAAGAGAGACAAGCTACTGCCACTGTTTAGGACACATCCATTAAACTGAACAGTAGGGTAGGAATTGAATATCTTCAGAAATTTGTTAGCCAAGGATAGTGAGTTCAATCCTAGGTGGGACTACAAGAGTCAGCATAGTTAACAGTTACAATACCTCATCTCAGAAATATAGACAGATGGTGTTTGTGTGTATAAATAAGAAAAAAATTGCCCATTACAGATTTGCTTTAGATACAAACAAAAACAATGAATGATATAAATTAAATTTGACTTAATAAATTATTATCATAGCTGTTTTGACTTAAAGGCACAATGATTTCTCATCTTGATTAATTTTATAAATAACTCTTATCAGTTCTTTTCCAATCTCCCTGTCCTATGCTAACTCATAAAAGTACTGCCAGTCTTCCAAACTTTTCAAAGTATTTGTGGAGAATGATAGAATTTTATTGATAGTTCTTTTAATGTTGTTCAATGTGTCTACTAAGGTTGATCAAAGTATTCATTTCACTTAATATTAATTTTCTTCTATGTATTTTAAGATTTATAACTTTAGACTGAGTGCATTTATATTCGTACAAAACTGATATTCTATCTGAGACATTCAAATGTCTATGGATATTATTCTTCCATTTGGTATTAATGACAAAACCATTTCCATAATATTTACTGTCTGTTCCAAAGCTATTTTCTTGTGATGACTAACTCTGATATTAATATTAAGTCCTGCTTACATTTTGGATTCTTGGAGTTAACATATATCATTGTTAACTATTAATGCCTCAAGTCAATAATCCCTGCTTTTCTTTTTTCATGAGTCCTCTAAAATTAAATTTCATTCTGGTAAAATTTTTATATGAAATTGGACACAGTTATAATTTTAAATAAGAAGTTGTCAACTTTTAATGGTTGATAAACATAGCAGTTATTACTGTTATTATAGCACAGAAAAACAAATGAAACAACAGTGCCACTGGTGAAGCAAAAGGAAAAGATAACAACAATTATAAATAAAAAATTCTTTTGTATTGCTGACACACTGGATACAAGCTGGTGTGTCTCTAAATGTAAGCAAGGTAGGTGACTTTGTAGGAAAGGTAGAGTATGTAGGGCTTGGTGTTGATGCATTTGTTGGGTCAGTTGGCTGAGGTCATGATGGTGGCGAGAGAGGCCTAGAGTGGATTAGTGAAGCTACAGATTTTATTTTTATCAATGCAGAGAGTGTAAGTGGAATGTTTCTGCGAGCATGGTGTGGGTGTTTGGAGGAAGGCACGTTTCAAGCCAAATGTATCAGGTCAGTTGATTGAAGTCACAGTGGTGATGTTGAGAACCTGCCAGTCTCAACAGCTGGCATGTTGACTGTGTTCTGTACCAGTCATTTATGATCAGCTTTCTTAAAAGCAAATCTGGTGGCTCCCAGAGTCATCTTTTTTTTGTTTTTTCTTTGGCAGCAGTGTTCATAATTGGCTTCTTTTATGCTGTATTTTATATTTTTTTGTGGAGATTTGTTTTGTGGACCAGATGTGCAGAGGACGATTTTTTTTTATTTTGAGTTTTACTTTCTTAGCGTTTACATCTGTCCAACATGTAGAGTAAATCAAAAAGAGATCTAATTTTCAAAAGAGTATAACATTACCTTTTGTGCTAAGTTAATAAATTCATATTAAAAATTTAAGTTAGGGTAATTTTAAAAATTTATATCATTTTGTAGGGTACTTTAGATTTGTTTGAATTTTGTGGGTATTCATGACTAAATTTATGAAAATTGCCCCCAAATATCTGAAAACTAAGTAGAACTATAGAAAACTCAAATTTTGGAAAGAATTTAACCAAATATTTTCACCTAGCTATATACAAGAAGTACTTAAAAATAAGTCTGAGTTCATGAAGGAATGTAGAATTTATAGATTAAGATTTAATCCAGTGTTCATTATATTAATATTTATCCTTTTATACAATAGTTTATTTGTAGTTCCTAAAAGTTTCAGGTAAGTTATCTAGGATATGATATATATAAAAACTCTTCTGTCAGTAACATTTGCATTAACTCCTGAATGCAAAAAAAAAATCACATTCTTTTTGCTTTTCAAAACCCCAACATACAGGTTAAGAGCTATTGTCCTACTAGAAGAGTTATAACTGAGTACTAAGTTCGATTCTTACTGGGTGCCCCATACTTTCACCCTTGAGCCACATCTAAGCTGTGCTTAGAAGATCACCATACAGATTAAGAGCTAAGAGTTATTCAAACAAATTTTAGATAAGACAATTGCTGAATTCATTATTTGAATCATTGTAGCCCACTTTTAAGCACTGGTGTCACTGTCATTATTAATATACATTATACTCAATTATCTTCTTTTGAAAGAATTTGTATGAGTGATCAAAATGAACTTGAAAGAGGAAGGGGAAAATTGAAAGAGAGCAAAAACAAAAGAGTAATTGAAAAAAAGAGAAATTTGTTTTTATTTTTTACAGTTTATCAACCCTTTTGGGGTTATAAAAAGCCAAAACATTTTTGGATTATAAGAATAATTCTTTGTTTGCAAGTGAATTTTGCATTAACAATTTTTGAGGAGATAATGATTTTTTTTACAGATAGAGGTCCTACTATTTAACTTGTAGCTGAGGATAGAAGAGAGAGATTCATACCTTTCACATAATTGGAATTTGAACTAAGCACTCTGATTTCTCATTCCAAGATGCTGTATATTACACCACCTGCACATCGTAGGAGAAAGAGAGAAGGAACATAAAATGATGTAGTGAGAGGAGAAAACTGAAGTATCATTTTATATTATACTTTAGTCTTTTCCTCTCACCCTCAAAAACAGAAAGCAAGAAGAAAGTGAAAGAGCAAGAGATAGTCTACTTAGAAAAGTTATGGACATATTTGAATTTCTGCAATTTTTAAAAATATAAACTATAACACATTTATATATTGTTATAACATGCCTTTAGTGCTTATAGTATAAGTAATGCTTTGGCTAATTGCTGTGACGCCTGTATTAATTAGTCTGAAGAATGACTCCAAATGGCTTCTTTGTCCTAGCTCTGACCGGGAGCTCTTTATTTATAGTTATGGATTAATTCATATAGTCACTGGGGGTGTACTATTTACTCCACAACACATATATTATCTATATTTACTGTAGTTCTTGAAATTTATAGTTTTTTTAAATAAATGAAAAATAACTTTTATTTGTTTCTGGTAAGTTTTAATGACAAAATATGATGAAAGTAGAAAAGTAGGACAATTTTTCCTAAAACTATGTTTTATGAAAAATTGTCCTGTGGCATTGCTTTCTCAAAGCAATCAGATAATTTTGGAGGCTGGACATTAATAATAAAAGGAAAATTATAGTCTAACACCAGACAGTTATAAAATGTAATTTTAATTATAAAAGATAAATTTTATAACAGAAAAAAAAATCACCCTTCCCATCTTTCATTATGAATAAAAATTTTATTTATTTATTATTTTAAACATTAATGTTTTTCCTGGGTTCAATAAGTATGTATGGATGGATACCAAATTTGATGGTTCTATATGAAATGGTTTATCTATGTACACTATATATATATATATATATATATATATATATATATATATTAAGAGGCATGGTTGAGTAATAGATAGTGGTTTGGATTGAGGAATCAGAGAGCCAAGTTTGAATTTCTATCAAGTTCATTATATTGACTTATGTACTAATACCCTTGGGAAAGGTATGAATCCATCTCTTTTCCCCCGGCTATGGGTAAATAGTAGGATAGACTGGGTCCTATAGCCTAAGGTTGCAACCATTCTAGGAGAAGGACATCCCTGAATTCAAAACCTGAAGAGGGTGGTTTGGGAATCTTGCAGCACATTGTATACTTGTTATTTGTATTTGGCTCTCCCAAAAAGTGTGGTCAGTTCTGCACAAGCCTTCAGCACTATAATCAAATAATATGTGTGGGTATTTCGGCTGTATGGTTCTGAGCTGCTGGACCCACATATGTCGAAAAATAATGGGAGAGTCCTTCACATATATATATATATATATATATTACAGGGCACGATGGATAAATTGTCGTCTAAATTACACAAAAATAAAAATAACACTGACATCTCATTTTAACAGGTATATTTACCAAAATTACACAAAAATATCTTGAAATACTAAAGAGTAAATTTATTTAATAAAATCACCATTGGCTCCAACCACAGCCTCCAAACAATCTTGGAATCTCTTGAAACTCTTCTGAATGGTCTCCTTGTTTAAATTGGTGAATGCTGCCAAAATCCTTGACTTCAGTTCATCTTTGGTATTACAATGAGTTTTGTTGGTCTCTCACTCAACTGCGTCCCACTCATAATAATCAAGGGGGTTTCAGTCTGGGGAGTTAGGTGGCCAGATTTAAGCGGTGAAAATTGTCTGCCAGCCATCACTGGGTTCTCCTTCTTGTGTGGCATGGGGTTGCCAGACACAAGTTCTTCCAGCAGCCACCCTCTTGACCCAGGGTAGCACTACCTCCTCAAGGAACTTGATGCAGGCCTCTGTGTTGAGTCTGAGACTCTCACCAGCAAATTCAGGAGTTCTTTTCTTATTAGAATGATCATAGTGAATTTTCCAAGCTGCCATATCTTTATAACTACCACAAGACTCATCCAACTCTTTTCCAAATTCTCTGCACTGTTCTCAGATTGACACCCAAACACTCTGAGATATTTGTATTGGAGCTTCCAGCATGAATACCAAACAATACAGCATGCAGCTTCCAAATTTCTAGCAGAGTGAATTGCATCATGGGGCTTGTCTTTTCACAGATTGTGGCCAACCAATCCTACTATACTATGCAGTCAACAAAATAAAAAACAAAAACCGCACAAAATTAGAAATATAAAATAGCACCTATTGTATTCTCTATGTATGAGAAGTACAGGAATGTTCTCAGTTTGAACTACTTTGTAAAATTTGACAATGCCATGCACAAGCATTTATATATATATATATATATATATATATATATATATATATGTGTGTGTGTGCATGCACACACATAGCCATAAATAAAATATATCATGTACATTCATTATATATCTAAAATAAAAGGTAACCATTGAAATGATGACTTAAGACTTCTTCCTTTCTCTTTAGAAATACAAGGCTATAGCAGCTGGTGGGTGAGCAGCTGGTATTTGAGGCTTGACTCCCCCATAATTTTTACCAATTGTAGTATTTTTTTAAAGGGTTTTCTTTTAACAAAATACAATAAAGAAAGAAATTTAAGAAAGAAAAACTATCAAAGCAAGGAGGTCCTGGAAATTTTAAATGTTCTTGCCACTAACCATGTTGGTGACCTTTGATAACTTAAGACTAAATTCTAAATCCCCTCCTACCAAAAAAAAAAAACATTTGTCTCTGCTACAGCTCTGCTAAATATTTG
This sequence comes from Acanthosepion esculentum, assembly GCA_964036315.1. Lineage (NCBI taxonomy): Eukaryota > Metazoa > Mollusca > Cephalopoda > Sepiida > Sepiidae > Acanthosepion > Acanthosepion esculentum. The sequence continues at coordinate 66,586,222 of OZ038494.1, read as the reverse complement.
GGTAAA
>OZ038494.1:66473716-66581216 GCA_964036315.1 Acanthosepion esculentum | reverse complement strand
TATATATATATATATATGTATGTATGTATGTATGTATGCACTTTAGGCCCAAAATTTCTGAAAGTAATAATTAATAAGTTTATACATTCTTTGATTGTTTTTTTTTTAAGCATTTTACCCCAAGCAATGCGGTAATGCTACTAGTACGCAAGGGGATACAGAGAGTGTAAGTAAAGGAAAAGTCTGGGTATAGAGGGTATTCTGGAAAGGATAAAAAGAAGAATGGGGATCAAGGCAACAGAAGATGTCGACTGACATTACATTTAAATTTTTGAAGATTATAGTTATCAGGGAAGCAAGTAATAGGAAGGGAATTTTACTGTTGGGAAGTGCAAGAGAAACTGTTGGAGTAGAAGAGATGGTTACATTTAACTGTTTCAGCAATAAAAGGGTGGGACTGAGATGCCAACCTAGTAACACGCCTAAATTCATGCAGTCGAGCCACCAGTGAAAATACCTTGCCAGAGCAGATGCCATGAAAATATTTATAGGAAAGACAGCAGGAAGCCACATTATGTTGGTAAGAAAGTGACTGGAATCGAGACCCAAAGTCAGGATTGATCACATTGCATATCTGTCTTTGGATTTTGAGAGGGGGTTAACTAGAATTTAAAATCCATCAGCCCTAAGATTAGTATTAACTAGTAAGGTAGATTACCCCAAAAGATCTAAAATTTTAAGGAAACTTTATGCAGTAATGACTTAATTTTGTTATCATTATTGAATATATGATAAAATCCTTCAGGAAGAGAATGTCCCTTTGGCCCAAAGTGAGCGAGTAAATTAGTTTTGAAAAAGCATGCCACCTTCTACTTTTAGATGAATTTTCAAAATTCAGAAGGTGGCATGAAACTTTTGCCCTATAGTGTAATTATATTAGGGTTATAAGTCTTTATTTTACTCTTTTTCTAAAAGAAATAATTCCTATATCATAAACGTTCTCTCAATTTCCCAAAAAGGTTCTGTCTAAATGAAAAAAAAAAAAAAAAAAATAGAATTTACATGGACTTAAAATTCCAGGTCATATGTAGTAGTAATTTCTGACAATTGTTGGCTGGTAACTAACTGTTAATTTTCCAAATAAAGATTTCACAACCCTCTACAGATTGTGATGAGTGACAGAGCTGTCACCACTGTTGACTCTACATATTGAACATCTGTTTATGTCAAAACTGATTAAGAATTATGAAAAACTAAAAACCCAGTCTGTTAATGGAACTGAAGAGTTTCTTGATAAATCAGGATGGAGAGATGACAAAGTTTTTATATCATTTAACATGGGTGTTTAGGTTCTTTTCCTTTGAGTGAATTTAAGAAAAATCTTGAAATTCAAGAGTCATTCTCATTCACTTTGCATTCATTCTTATACTTTCAATGAAGACATTGGTGAAAATATGCAGATTTATTTCATACAGCTGGGCAGAGGATTGGTTTAATAATCAGATGTACAATGAAAATGACTTTTAAGAACTTGTCAGAAATAGTGAAACCTTACCAAAAAAATAAAAGCATTAAACTCATTGGAAAACAACTGGAAGCAGAAGTCACCCATAATCAAGATACCAAGAAGTAATCAGTGTGCAGAATATGCATTGAAAATAATGTAGGAATTGTAGCCTATAAAATAAAAGAAACTGCAATTTCAATTTATTCTAAGCAATAAGCAATGACATTCAACTATTATAACATTTGTGAGTAATTTAGTTTTTTGTATTATTCAATATGTATATTAGACAAAATTATTATTCAATATGTATATTAGACAAAGTTACATATGTAAAATCATTTTTTCATCTAAGGGTAACAATTTCTAAAAAGATATTGAAATTTAATTTCTTTGATTTAGGCAAAAGTTCATTGAATTATGATACAGAAACATGAGATTGCAAAAAGGTTATAACCCTTTATATATATATATATATATATATATCCTGTGTATTCAGACAGCAAATGTTCTTTAAGGCAAATAATATTAAAAACAACAGAGATTTTGTGTTGATTAATTTTTACTGACTGACTTTTCTGAATTATGAGTAATCCTTCTCAAACAAGAAAAGTACAAGAAATATAGTTCAAGCTTTTGACATATATATATATATATATATATATATATATATATATATATTATATATATATATATATATATATATATTCAAATACAAAATGAAAGTGGCTTGATAAGAAGATAGCCTGACATAGTTATTAACTAAAATTTGTTCTGAAATTTCTCTGTATAATGTTTGGTCTGTATGACTGAATTAAGTGGATTTATGAGGAAAGAGATCATGCTTAAATATTTTTTTTTATCATTAAGCTGTAACCCTTTTATATACCTACATGTATGATGGTCAAAGCCACATAGCACTTTGGCATGTACTTAGTTGTCATATGAGACCTAGTTGGTCATATACTTCACACTGTGTACTTTGTCACATCATGTTACTGAATATGGGAGAGGTGTATTTTGATCATATAAGGAGCCATGATCCTCTTTGTCAAGGTAGGTTGCTGAATGTATTAAATAAATCAAGTTTGTATCATCTGCTACAGTAGGACAAAAACATAAATCAAGCTAAAAAAACAAGATGAAAAGATCTGATCATTGAAGTGGCTCATTAAACACATGGCAGAGAAGCACAAGCAAGAATATATAAGCCAATTGATTGTTACATGAAAAAAAAACTTATTGTCTATAAAAGGTGCAGGTTTGTGGTTAGTGCAACAGATATGTGGGAAGCAGAATTGGTGAGCCAAGTTCAAATTCCAGGTTAGTCTATTGCATTTACTTTCACATTAATGTTCTTGAGAAAGGCATGAATCCATCTCTTCTCCCCACAATTATGGTTTAAGTAGCAGGATAGATTGGGCTCTATAAGATTGAGTGGCATCCAGTCTAAGAGAAGGAAAAATATGAATTTAGAATGCGACAAACAAAAACTCCATTATCTTTCCCAAGAAGTCATGGTAATTGACAGGTAATAAACAAAAAGACACTATGGAGAAACAGCAACATCTTTTTTTTTTCTTTTATTGAAGATATGTTACTTTCTTTTTGTAGTTTCTTATATTTATTGAAAATTTATTACCGTTTGTAGTTCAATATATATATATATATATATATATATATAGTTCAGCAATTGTTACATTTTTTGCCTTTTTATTGATTTTAATAGACATAAAATATCTTTTAATCATTTTGCCCCAAGCAAAGCAATAAAGCCACTAAGACGCAAGGGGCTACCAAGTGTTAGAGAGGATGAGAAAATAATTCCATTAAGGAGAGAGAATAATAAACAAACAAGAATTAAGACAGAAAATACAATTGGCATTACATTTAAATTTTTGAAGATCAAAGTTGACAGGAAAGCAAGATGTCAGAAGAGAGTTCCACAAGCAAGAAATGCGATAGAAGAAACTGTTAGCATAGAATCTCCAGTTGCATCTAGTCATTTCAAATGTAAAATGATGAGATCTTATCCCCAATTTAGTCAGTCAGTTATGTGTCATGTGTGATACACACTTGGGTGATCATGTATATTTCAACACACGACTGATGGGCAGATTTTTTTCCCTTAGTAGGTTGCCATTTTTTTCTGCGGTAGACAAGTTGCCATCCAAATCTATAGAACCTGGTCTGTCCTGCTATTTACCCATAGCTGGGGGGGGGGAGAAGAATAGGATTCATAGCATGTAAGTGAATGTAATGGATTCGACAGGAATTTGAACCCGGCTCTTCGATTCCTCAATCCGAGCTGCTATCCATTACTCCACTGTGCCTCCCCAATTTAGTACTGTGCTTAAATTCATAAAGTCCAGGTACCATAGAAGAAAGTTTGTCAGAACAATTAGCATAAAAAAAAAGGCACAGGGAAGCTAGGCTATGGATATAGATAAAGACATTCTAGGAAGAGATATTTACTCTTAAATCATGAAGAACTGTGATTATTTATAAAATTATCTTCAGTCTTATTACTTGTATTTAGGTTTTTTGTCAGAAAATCTGTTAAAAGAAAAAAAAAATGATTCTCTTCACAAATGTTTATATTTGTTATTACATATTTACATGCAAAAACACTTCTGTAGCCATTATTATACAAAGAAAAACTTTTCATACTTAGGAACAAAAACTGTTTTAGTTTTTATTCTTTGACTTATTCAGAGTAGAAATATGTATGTATGTTTAAACATGCTCTATTAAATATACCAAATTAGGAACATCTAACAAGTCTTTTCATAAGTTTTTATAGGTGTTTAATAAGTCATTGTGGAAACTTGTAAAGTGAAATGTTTCAGGTACTTTTGTCTATCAAGGAAAGAAGGTAAAACGTTGAAAATAAGCAGCATAGCATTTATGTTGTTAACAGTCTGAAGCTTGAAATGAATATAGATTCACATGCTATGGTTACAGAATAGATTTTAGCATCATATAGCTGAAATGATCTTACAGTTCAAAAGCATTTTAACAATTGTGTACCTAGATTGAAGCAAACTTTATTGATAGCAGGTTACTGTCTCTTAAAGCAAAGGACTTCTAGGATTCTTAATTGTTTATTTATTTTGTTTTAGTTGGTATGGCAGATAATTGTTGTATTGTTGACTAAAATCTGATGGAAATTGAAAAGGGCACATTGGATTTGTGTCATGTTTACATATGGCACTTTGCTTAGAGAGATGACAGGTCAATCTTCTTGAGAGTAATGTTGTAGTATGATCAATATATATTGATTTTTGTATTATCAACAGTGACACAGTCTTGCAAAAAACAAGCCAAGAGAATTGGTATACATTAGTCTTTTACAAAGTGTTTTTTTGTGGTGAAGTGTTGTTAGTAACCATAAAGTTGAGAATCTTGAATTTTTTGTAGCCTATGGTGAATTGTAAGGAATTTTTACTATCTACAAGATTTATATATCTATAGATTATATTTCTTATTGCTTTGTCATGTTTTATTTAACTGAAGTGCATTTGGTTATAGTAAAATAAGATAACAGTATTTTCTTATGGTTTAAATAAGTTCTATTATGTTGCTATGGTTTTTTGTAAAAATAATTATATTTGTTCATTGACAACGTGATTAAGAATGCTATTATGGCTAAGCGTTTCTTTACTGTTATATTCTCTATAGAACAGTGTTGTAGAAAAACAGATTAACTTTGCATGCTTTATAAGTTTTTTTTTATGACTGCTACCTTGTATTGAAAGGGGAATGGTATAGTGCCAGTGATGTAAGAGCATTCACTTTGATAATTAAGGAGACGAGTTAATACTGATAGGATTTTTGCATGCTGGAGTAATAAAATTCTGAAGGGCATCAAAAAAGGATTTTTTTTTTATTGATGCTGAGTTTATATATGAAACAAAGAGAAGAATTTCTCTCAAATGTTTACTTTAGTTTTTATCTGATAATGATTTTTCGCAAGAAGATATAGGTTGTTGATGTACTGGATATATATATATATATAACGTAAATCATTCAAACGAAAAACAAATACTGAAGCTAGTTATAACTAGCTTCAGTATTTGTTTTTCGTTTGAATGATTTACGTTACATAAATTGAATACGCACTACAAAACCGATATATATATATATATATATATATATATATATATATATATATATATATATGATCCATGTTTTTAAAAATTATAAGCTGTATAAGGTCTTTCTTTAATACGCAAGTATTTTCAACTGTACATTCAGTCATCCTCAGGCATGGAAATTATTTTGTTTTTGGTAAAATTCAGGTAGCAACCGAGACAAAAAAATTAAATGCAAATTGAAATAGGTTTTTTTTTAAATGTGTTATTGTTAATGGATACAAACTTTGGGAGTGTGCAGTCACAATGCTAAGGTTGAATTTTTTTTTAAAATTTAAAAGAGTGCGTTTTTTTTACTAATATTTCGCTTCGCAATTAATTTTTTCGTCACAGATGTTATCTGAATTTTACCAAAAACAAAATAATTTCCATGCCTGAGGATGACTGAATGTACAGTTGAAAGTACTTGCGTATTAAAGAAAGACCTTATACAGTTTATAATATATATATATATATATATATATATATATTACATATAATATATATATAAATTAAATATATATATTTAATTTATTTGTTGAAACGTTATTTTTAACGGATACTCATATTTGAGTAGATGGTCTTTTTTTTTATTATTAAACAGTATATTTATTTATTTACATCTACTGGCCTGAATATTCAAGAAATCTTGTTAGAAAATATGCACCCTCCAGTAGGCTTTGAACCTGTGTACCCTAGGGGAAACCATCATTAGATCTGACATGCATTCACCTCTTGGCCACGTAGAACCTCCTGATCAAACAAAGCCCAAGTATTGCTTTTGAACACGTATCTTCCCTAATAATAAAAACAGAGCTTCTACTCAAATATGAGCATCCATTAAAAATAATGTTTAAACAAATAAATAAAAAATATGTTGGATTTAATCCATTTCCTAAAAAAAATTGTCTTTGTTTACGTTAGGGTACGAAACATAGCAGATATGCATATTTCAAGAATCGAGAAAGATATGTGTTGTATATGTGTGTGTGTATGTAAGTATACATATATATATATAAGTGTGGATATAAACCAAATAATTAAATGATTTTGAAAAACCATGAAACTTTAAGTTGCACTACGGACGTAGGTATATGTATATTTATTAATATATATATGTGTGTGTGTGTGTGCACGTGTGTGTGTATATGTATATATATATTTGTGAGTGGGTATATGTATATATGTGTGTGTGTATATATATATATATATATATATATATATATATATATACACACACACACACACACGTGTATATATATATATATATAGAGAGAGAGAGAGAGGGAAGTGTTATGTGCTGTGCTAAAAATTTTATTTTCAAAGCATGCTATATAATATTTTGAAAATGAATGTCCTTGGAGTGATCACATAGCTATTTCGTCAGTCTGATTAGAGATTATCATAGAAAGAGACCTGAAAATGATGAACGACATTTGAAAATACTTGAAATATCAAAATTTCAGTAAATTCCTTCACAAGTTTCCACCTGTTTAATAGACCATTTTGAAATGAAGGATAGTTACCTAAATATACTATGTTTCAAATACATGTATGTTTGCTATTATTGAATTCAGAGCCTAATAATGAAAATGCATGTATTTTGCACAACGGATATTTACTTTTTGACAATTTCCATCCTTGTCTATGCACTTCATTCAGTGGTGAATATTAACACAGGTTGAACATTATACATTGGAAAAATCAGATAAAAATTAAGATGTAGAAGTACAAATTCATTGATCCACCTTTTGTGTGTGTGTGTGTATCTTACTATATAATATGCCAATAATATTTGTATATTTTTCTGTTTGTAATATATATATATATATATATATATAACCCTTTGCTGTGTATGAATTGTCTCCCTTGCACTAGCAATGTCAAATGGCAATATCTTTGACTGAATATATTTACAAAGTCAGGAGGTGCAAAATTCAAAATGAAGTATATGAAAAGGACAAAGTACAATAATATCACACACACACACACACATATATATATATATGGAATATTGCTGTCATATATGGTCTGGTGCCCCCACTGTATGTCTCGAGGTCCTCGACAAAATCCAGAGATGAATATGCAATGTGATAGGTCCTGATCTGGCATCTAGTCTATGGCCGGTTTCTCACGTGGCTTCCTTCTGTATCTTCTACAAGTATTTTCATGGCAACTGTTCCAATGAGCTACTTTCACTGGTTCCCAGAATGCATGAAGCTACTAGGCTGGCATCTTGGTCCCACCCTTTCAATGTCAAAACAGTTAAATGTAACTGTCTCTTCTACTCAAACAGATTGTTCTCTCACACTTCCTGTCTGTGGAACTCCTTTCCCCTTGCTTGCTTCCCCGATAACTCTAATCTTCAAGTGTAATATCAGTCAACATCTGATACCTTGATCTTGTTCCCCGGTTCTTCTCTGTATCCTTTCCTCAAACACGCCTCTTTACTCTTGTTCTCCATCCTCTGTAAGCCATTGTGTGCTAGTGGCACTCCTGCCTTTTCTTGGGTGAATTGCTTTAAAATATATGTATTACTTTGCATCTCTTAGATCATAGCTCTATTAAGACCCATTTAAATGCACCTACCAAACTGTCTGCAATGTACTTGTGGAAAATATGATCATAATAGACACATCCACATGCAAAAAAATGGGTAAAAATTATTGGAAGTGTTAATAATAAAAAAGAAGCCAACTTTCAGTAATATCAATTAGAAACATGTCCACAATGTGTTGATCACGTTTAAAAATTAAAAAAAAAAACAAAAACACCCCTAGCCCTATATATATGTATAAAAAAATCTACATATTCCATTAAATATAAAAAAAACCTTGATAAATGGCTAATAGAATAGTCAAAAGCACTCGGATCTGTAGATCATTTGGACAGTTTTTACACACTATGTCCAAAAAAGAAATCACTTGTATGAATCTAAGAAGAAAAATTTAAGAAAAAGCCTAATTGCAGTGCCTTGTTAGTTGTCTTCAATGAAAATTGTATAAAAGAGAGATTGCTGCAATTATATATATATATATATATATATATATATATATATATACCCATCACATAAAACTCTAGGAATACCAAATAAAGCATACATCTTAGAAAGGATGAAGAGCACAGCAATAAAAACATTGTCATAAGAATAAGAAAGATAGGGATACTCATCCAAATAATTCAGAGAACAACTTCAATTTTGGAATTTGGAAGAGCAGTTTATAAAAAATTATTTTTCTTGGATGTATTAATTATTAGCTGATAATGTTGCATCTTTATAGTTTATTTTGCATGAGATAACTTAATGGTATCCAAAATGTAAAGGTAGTTAACGTCAGTATTGTTAAACTGTCTACTTTTTATTTCCAAAATCGTCTCTCATCTCTGAGAATATCTCCTAAAAATTCCCCCTCAAATTTATAGACAAATCCTACAGATGCATGCTGGGATTTCTTCTTGGTCAATAAAAATGAACAATTCTTGATCTTAGCCTATACACTTTTTTCTTTCTTACCTTGAAGTCAGAAGGCTATGACTACTTGACTGTAGGCTGCTTGTGTATGAACACGATTTCTTTTTTACTATCTTATAATTGCTTTACTTTGCAATTGTCCTATAGTTGGCGTGTATGACATTGTTCATTTCTTTTATTATTTTACTCTGTTCTTCTTATTTTTATTAATTGTTGTTATTGAGAATTTTATCAATCCCACTTAAAAATGCCTGAATTACTTTTAACTTTTGTGGACTTTTGATATTTTCACTCACAAGGAACAGGAACACATGTTTTTCATCTTTTATTTATTCAAAATCTTCATATATATTTTTTTATATGAAATAGAACTGTTTTTTAATAATTTAATCTAAGCTTTACTTCAGCCATGTTATTTCTGGGGATATTAACTAAATTTATTTTTATCAAATACAAAGCCATAATACCCAGAGAGGATTAAATTAACAACCAATGTCTAGTAAAATAAGCTTTCAAGCTACCACTATACAGCAGATTCCTCTATTTGACTAGTTTGGTACAAAGTCATGATAATTGTGAACAATTTTGCTTGCAAGTCAATGCTTTACTGCAGGCATCCCATAGTTTGCTGGTTGATTTCATTTAGCAGCATATCAACTTCTATGGGTTATTTAATGCTGAAATTTAAATATTTTGAACACAATTTTATGGCTTCAACCAGATATAATTTGAACACAATCGTATGCCTTCAGTTACAGATAAAATATATTGTTGGTCATTTTTCTATAACATGTATTGTTGGTAATTTTTTTTTATATATAAAAATGTATTGCTGATAATTTTACCATAAAATGTATTTTTATACTTTCATAATGTTTTGCTTTTGTTTGGGAGTTCACTATTTTCTCATGGCTGGGATGCTAACACAGTGTGTCTCAACCTTTTTAAGCAACAGCACACCTAGGAGCAAAATGAAAATATCATGGCATACTTTGCAAAATTTTTAAAGGGTATACATTTAATTATTATGATATAGAACCATAGAGTTGAAAAAATACATACACAAATATGAACTTACTTTATTTTAATGTTTCTATTCAACTATTTGTGCAGGTTATTTAGTAAAATACTAATGGTGTACCATTACTACTTCCACACACACACACACACACACACACATGTATGCCATGACAATATTTCACAGCACACTAATGCCACAGCACAGTAGTTGAGAATCATTGGCCTAACAGGTGCTACCACCCCGGGTCAGGGTGGATGTGGGAGCAACAGCAATTAAGCGGTTCCATGCCCTCAAACTCCAATCTACCAATCAGAGGCATTACTGCTGGAGGTAGTTTATCGTCATATCCAGGACTAGCATCCTATAGTATTTGTACATGTTTATTTCAAAAATTAAATTTATATTCTCAGAGAAAATATATATAATGTAAGTTATTTAAAACATGTTCTTCACTTGATAAAATAAATAAAAATAAACTATTATAAAGAAAATAAAACAATGTGGTTTCATGCACCAAGGAAAAAATTAAATGCAAGTAGAAATTCTCAGATCTTATCGAAACAAATAAATTTTGTTATAAGTGATGATAATTATATTAAATCTAATCCTCCTGCTATATATTTAGAGATCATTGATAAAATCCAAAGAAGAATCTGCAATGTTAATGGTCATGACCTGACATTTCAGCTTCAGTCATTTTCCCATCACCATAATCCCTGTGCATTTTCTATAAATACTTTCATGGTAATTATTCAGATGTGCTTTCCTCTTTGGTACCTAGACTTTATGAATTTAAACACAGCACTAGATTGGTGGCAAGGTCTGATCATTTTACAGTTGAAATGGCTAGCTGTAACCATAAATTCTATGCTAACAGTTTCTTTTCTCACACTTCTTGCTTGAGGAACTCTCTTCCAGCTTCTTTCAAGTCAAGTTTGATCTTCAAAAATTTTAATGAAATGTCAATCATTATCTTTTGACTTTTTAATTCATGTTCTTTCATTATTCTCGTTCCTTTTTCTTATATTCTCTAACATTCAGTAAACTTTAGTGGCTTTATTGCCTTGCTTGGGGTGAAATTATTTTAAAAAAATAGAGGGTTTCCTATATTTAAGTTTTTTGTTTTTTTTTACTTTATTCACTATTACCTTGCATATTTAAAAACAGAGATGGCATTAGATATGATCATCTGTTTTTATTAGAATTACTCATAGAAATTCCTATACAAGAATATTATAAAAATATCCAACAAAGTCAATCTTTTCTTTATTATCTGGAAATTGCCATGCTTTTTTAACAAAGATAATGGAGTAGTTTTATACTGTCATCTCCATTGTTTTGAATTTAGTTTTCCTTCTCATAAACTGGTTGCCACACAAGGCTAGAGTGTCCAGTCTATTCTGTTATTTACATTTTTTGTTGTAAGGTAGCAGAGATTTGAAATTATAGTTTTTCCTTTTCTTAGATGAACAACCATTCTAGTCTCATGAGTTCCATCTAACTAATAATATTATTTATGCTTTATTTTGTTAAATATAATTAAACTTAGTAAACTATACAAAATAGCACTAATATGTGTCATCTATGTTGGCTTTGTTTATTATCCACAGTGCTATATAACACATTTGTGTTTCATGCTCATTTATTTATATGTGTATCGGAAGTAATGATATGTATAATATGGTATCAAATCTATTAAATCTTGCCATATTATTTTGTGCATATAAAAATCTTCTTTTTTTTTAATTACATTTTTTTAAAAAGAAAAGTTTGATACAAATTCAGATCCAATAATGACTTCATAAAAAACAAAACAAAACTTTAAAAAACAAAAAAACAGATACCACTAGTCACGATTTGTTTTGTTTTTTTCTTAGCTGCTTGTAGGAACAAGCTTTACAGACCCAGCTCTTGATCTTAAAACATTTGTTTGTTTTCTTATTTTGGAAATATAAAATGGTGATCTGATTTGGGGTATTTTCAGTTTTTCAACTCTCGAATGAGTGTTATAAATGATCTTTGCTTGTCTAACACTAAATGGACAATCCAGTGGCCTGCTGTTCAACTGTCTTGCCCCTGAATCAGTACCTGACACTACCCTGCCAAGTGAGTATCATAATTACACAAATCAATGTGGACATAATTCTGTTGCTTTGGTCTCCAAGACACTGGTAACCATGGCAATAGACAAAGTAAACATCCTATTGGTCACTACTAGTGCTGCAACTAGATTGCCTATGGCAGAATCATAAAGAAACAGAAAGAACATTAATGCCTAGACTGTGTTCCTGATCTCCAAGGAATAATAAAAAAAAAAAAATAAACAAATAAAATGAAAAGAATTGGTGAAGGTTCTGGTTGGAGGGTAAGGTGAAAATAAAAATCAATAAACAATGTGTTGGGTAAGTATTGAATGTCATAAAGATAGTTTGATGAGGTTCCAATACAGGTGAATCAATTGTTTGGACTGAATTACCTTGGCATCTCAGGTGAGCCAAATCACCTATAGGATTAGCACTTTATTTATATCAACCATACTGTTGCTTTATAACAAAGTGTATCAGGAGCATTTCGCAACCAAGTGATCATTATGTACTTTCCAACTACTTCTGAATACATGATAAATAAAAGCACTACTTTACTATTTACTACTGCTAAATTGATAATATCCTTAATTTTATCTGTTTTTTTCTTTGTCATCAGCCAAGTATCTAGAATAGAACCTGAGACATTCTGGGTTCCAGTTCTATGTCATACTCTCCTATGCCTAAAAAGTTGTGGTAGAGGTTAACTTCTATTTTTTTTCTTCTTAACCAAATATTACAGTTCTTGCAAGTTTTTTTTATACTTCATGCCAATCTCCCTAGATTTATGTACTAACTTATTTTGACCCTCTCTGAACTAAAAATTTGTAAGAAACTTCTAACCACTCTAGTTATTAGATGCCACTCATCCAACTTATTAGTCACAAGAAAGTACCTCAATTCTTTTTTTTATGTACCATGTCCCTTCAATTCCACAACTTCCTATCTATTTTTACCACAAAGTAATTTCTCTCTTTACTATCCCTCATAGCCTCTGTTCTACCAACCATTTATACTAACTTCTGAGATAAGTTACTTGCTGTTTTCCTCTGCTCCTCTTGCCTTCAATGTTTCCTCCGAGTGTCAAATTCTTTAAGCCCTAGAAATTTCAAATGTCTCTTTCTGATTGTAAGTACCTGTCATTTTCTATAAAGCATTACAATAAAATTAATGCTACATGTTTTGGGTGTTTTACTGGTTTGCTTTTAGAAGGGTTTGGAGGTCCCTACAATATGTAATGATCTTGGATATGTTGAAAATTAACAATAACAAGAGTAAATCTGTCTAAAAATATAACTGAATAATTAATTCTTTCACTTTTTCTTTTTTACATACTAATTTTATTATATATAGAACCAAAATTATGAAAATTTAAAACTCCACCTTTATACTTTATAACTGTCAAAATAAAAAGTACATATATATATATATATATATATATATATATAATTAAGTAATTCATTGAGTCTGAAAGAAACCTCAACAGAATGCAGAAAGCACTGGACGGCCATTTCGTCCTATATTTGGGACTCTTCAGCAGTGCGCATCCACTACCGAGAATTGAAACCCGGACAGTTAGGTTATCAAGTGAACGTCATACCAACTGTTCAACGGGCCTCGGTGACGAAGAGGTAGCAAATCAGACTCAATATAGAGCTGCTCGCTCACATATTCCGTGGTGGAACTCAACTGAAGTTCTCTGTAACCAAAGGAGTGTGCCCCGGGAGCCATGACTACTATCACCAAGCTGCTCAAACTGAAGCATTAGAAGCCGGATCAAGCAATGATATACACAGGATAGAAATTGTTAGGAGGATTTGATAATTATAATTAAGTAATTCATTGAGTCTGAAAGAAACCTCAACAGAATGCAGAAAGCACTGGACGGCCGTTTCGTCCTATATTTGGGACTCATCAGCTGTACGCATCCACTACCGAGAATTGAAACCCGGACAGGTAGGTTATCAAGCGAACGTCATGCCAACTGTTCAATGGGCCTGTGACGAAGAGATAGCAAATCAGACTCAATATAGTGCCGCTCGCTCACATATTCCGTGGTGGAACTCAGTTCTCGGTAGTGGGACACAGTTCTATGGTTACAGAGAACTTCAGTTGAGTTCCACCACGGAATATGAAAGACTTAGGAATTGATTCATGAGTGAAGGACAGTCAGTGAAAGACAGTCAGCAAACTTGACCATGCCTTGATCAACAGCTTAGACACACTATGACAATGCGTCAGTCAGCAATAATTTTCCTACATACAAATCCACAATTGACAGCAAAGTCTCATCATTTTACACTTGAAATGGCTAGATATAACTGTAAATTCTATGCTAACAGTTTATTTTATTGCATTTCTTGCTTGTGGAACTATATTCTGGCTTGCTTCTCAGTCAAGTTTGATCATCAAAAATTTAAATGCTATGTCAATTATTATTTCTTTGTCTTCTTAATTTTTGTTCTTTTATTGTTCTCTCTCTTTAATTGTAGTTTTTCACATATTCTCTAACGCACGGTAATCCCCTGCCTCCTAGTAGCTTTATTACCTTGCTTGGTGTGAAATGGTAAAAAATATCAAGAAACGAGTTATAAAAAAAAACATCTTCAAGCTATGAAACTTTTAGATGTTGTGGCAGCATGAGAGTACCAAAAAGATATTGAGCCCTTAATCAAGTGACCAAACATGTTGGTTTTTTGTTTGTTTGTTTTTAACCAGTTCACCCCAAGCAAGGAGATAATGTCACTAACATGCAAGAGGTTACTGGGAGTGAAAGAGAATAAGAAGACTTTTAGAAGGAACTGGAAACCCAATCTTAAACAGAAAACAAGGGTTAAACTTCTACTCCTGTTCAATAGAGCAGGGAGGAGTATGATTTGAGACCAATAACTTAACCCCTTTTAAAAGACATCCATAAGTAAAATCAAATAAAATAAGCAACAAAGTACATGAAAGTTATTTTTCAATTGTTCTCATGAATGTTTTACCTTCAATGGGCCAAATGGATCAAGCAAAGACTAGGTGACTACTTTTTTTTTTTTTTAAACGTATCACCCCAAGCAAGGCTGGAGGCCACTATCACGCAAGGGGTTAAAGAAGGGTTGGAGGAAGAGCAGATAGGAGTGGTAAAGGAGAGGGTGTGGAGAAAGAGAAAGACAGTGGGTCGATCAAGGCAAGGGGGTTACAGAAGATTTGGAGCGAGAGCAGATAGGAATGAAAAATGAAAGGATGTGGAGAAGGGAAGTGGATAGATCAAGGCAACTGGAGATGTCGATTGACGCTACACTTAAACCGTTGAAGATTGTATTTGTCAGGGAAACAATAATAGGGAAGGGAGTTCCATAGGCGAGATGTGCGAGACATGAAGCTATTGGAGTAGAAGAGACGTCTACATCTAACAGTTTCCAGCCTAAAGAAGTAAATCACAAAGGTGGTATGAAGTTCTGAGATGGGAACATAGCTGATAAAGTTATTGGCCTATAGCAAGTTCAGATAATAGTAAGATGAGAGCTCAGGCATTCCTATAAGTTTTGAAGGCACACGTAGAGCCATGGTTCAGGAAAAAGTCAAATACTGATTTCTCTTTTAATCATCTTAGAGAACCTTTTTTGCCTTCCATCAGCATGATTGATGCTAACCTCCAGGAGAGTGAAATTGAACCTTTTTTGGCTGACATTTTCAGCTGACATGAAGTGGAAAGATTATATTGAATCAATTGCTAGGTCTGCTACTAGGTAAGTTGGTTCACTGTATCACACTAGAAAATCTTTCTCACCAGAAACAATCTTACACATTTATATGTGTAAGATTTACATTCGTCCATGCATTGAATATTGCTGCCACATCTGGTCTGGTGCTTCTGTCATATATTTAGAGATTCTTGATGAAATCCAACAAAGAATCTGCAATGTTATTGATCTGACCTCAGCTTCAGTTACTTTCCCACCACCACAACAGTTTCCCTGTGTCTTTTCTATAAATATTTTCATGGTAATTGTTCTGATGTGCTTTTCTCTTTGGTACCAATGACTACAAATTTAAGTGCAGTACTAGATTGGCAGCTAGGTCTCATCATTTTTACAGCTGAAATAGATAGCATAAAACTTACAGTTACATCTAACAGTTTCTTCTTGCATATTTCTCATTTGTGTACCCCTTTTGGCCTGTTGTTTTCCAATCAATTTTGATCTTCAAAAATTTAAATGCAATGTTATCTTCTGTCTTCTTAATTCCTGTTCTTTTATTGTTCTCTCTCCTTAATAATGTTTTTCTTTTTCTTATATTCTCTCATGCTCAGTAATCCCCTGAGTTTTAGTGGTTTTATTGCCTTGCTTGGGGTGAAATGATTAAAAAAGAAAGAAGCCTGTTTCATACAATGAAATCCAAGATCTCACAAAATGAAAGGATATATAACTTCTAAAACCAGTTTCAGAACAATGACCATACAT
Source organism: Acanthosepion esculentum (assembly GCA_964036315.1). Classification (NCBI taxonomy): domain Eukaryota; kingdom Metazoa; phylum Mollusca; class Cephalopoda; order Sepiida; family Sepiidae; genus Acanthosepion; species Acanthosepion esculentum. Next base: position 66,564,614 of record OZ038494.1, on the reverse strand, counting down.
TTCATATTAATGTTGTTTTTATTACAATGACACTGTTTTCAGATTTTTGTTTAAAAAAAAATTGTGTTAAGCATTAATTTTTTTTTACCTTACTACCAGAAATATTATACTTATTAAAGCAGAGAAAATGTTTTGAGCTAAACAAAGGAATGATGGAGTAGAGGTAAAGATGGTGGGTAGCAATAAGAAAAGTTGAAACATCATCTATATATCTTGATGGCATAAAAGAACAACTGATTATTGTCTCAATTTTTCTCCTGCACTACCACCAGAATTTGCCATTTCACTTTGTATGTAGTCTTTAGAGTGACTGGAACTTTTGATATTTTTAAAAATAAATTTGACTTCCGGTATTATGGTTTAAATAAATAATAAGTTGAGACTTCATGCAAAAACAAAAACTTAAAAGAGAATTGCTATTGTAGTGATATATAAATGACTAATTAGCATAGTGAAGGCATAAACTATATAAATGCCCAAGCAGTAAGGGTGGAGCAGCTCTTGGTATGCGAGATAAACAACTACCACTGGACTGATAAAATACAAAAATCACTCTTCATAACAGGTACATTAATATCTTTCTGTATTTTACAAACAGTGAAACTTTTAAAAATGCTTCTACTCTCAAAAGGAAAAATTTAAACTTCCTATATGAATTCTTCAAAAGAAATTTTATATATTTTTTAATCAATAAATGTATCCGTTTCAAAATGAAACCTATTTAACAGGCTTGCTATTTTCTAATACTGCAAAAGAAAAATTTACTTCTGTGGCTTTTAATGTTCATTTGTCATTGTGAATAAGCTTTGTTTTTTTTTTTGCTTTAAATTTTTTTCATTTTACTCAAGACTCAAAAATTATAAAATTTTTTAAGACCACATTACTCTTAAAAACAATAAATTGTTGGCTTTCTACTTTAATTCAATGCAGCAATTTCTCTTTATTTTGTCAGCAAAAAAATGAGTAATAAACCAGTTATATATAATAGTGATAATTTTAAAAGGGATATTGTTGTATTACAAAAAGAAATATATCAAAGCAACCTTAGAATTTTGTAGCAGGCATCTCACATCCCACTGGGAAATTTGAGTCAGACAATCTTTGTATGTAATCATGGTTAAAAATTCAAAAGATATTAACTCAAAGAGAATATTTAAGAAAAGAAATTACCATTTTAGAAATGGCAACATGATCTTCTGAAGAAAATATTAACCATTCTAGAAATTTCTAGCATTATTTTCTATTGAGTAGCCCCCAAAATTGCATTGGTTTAATAAGTAAAAATTAAAAATAAATTTTTATTTTTAACATTAATTTTGTTGCCCAACATATTTACTATTTACACTATTTATATTCAAACTATCATCCTCATCTTTATTGTTGTTATCACAATGTTTCAGCTGTTGTGCTCTTCAGCCTTCATCAGGTGTATATCAATCTGAGTAACCTAAAGGGAATTCAGAACTGAACCCTTTATTTAATCTATGGGGGTAGAGTGTTCCTGTTCTACTGCCCATGTCTAGGGATATTTCATCTTATTTTATTACTAATCAGTTATTAGTTGTTCATTTCCACTTATAGTAGAGGATTTTTTCCCAATTCAACTATATACATAGCATAATCTTTTGTTGAATGAACACAGGTCTTTGGCAGGGCCCAAGTCCAAGTATACACAACCCACCTGAGGGATTAAACTCACAATAACTATGTCACCAAATTCATAAATCCACTAGGCTATTGTACTGTAGGGAAGTTTGACATGGGAAGTGGAATGAGAACAGTCTACCCTTGTAAATTAAATAAAGGGTTTATTTCAGATTTCCCTGCAGGTTACCCAGATTGATATACACCTAGGAAAGGCCAGTGGGCACAACAATTGAAATGTGATAACAACAACAAAAACAAGGACAACAGTCCGAATGTAAATAGTGTAAATAATGGTAGCTACACATCCCAGAAATTCAGACAGAAACAACATGTTTACTATTCCCTTCCACTATTTTCTGCCATTTTTAGCCAATTTCATAATTCCGTCTTCCTAGAACTTTTTGAAAATCTTTTTGAGTAAAGAAATTTCAGAGATTTATTTGAATGACTCACTTGCTTTTAAGGAAGGAGCTTATAGTAGAGGACTTTTTTTTTTCCAATCCAACCATATACATAGCATAATCTTCTGTTGAATGAACACTGGTCTTTGGCAGGGCCCAAGCCTCATTCTGTTTTGTTTTTCCATCCAAATCTGTAAATTTTGCTCATGTAAAGTGTCAAAAAAACACTAGATTAAATTCACTATTTTTTATTCATAATGTTGGATGTGTTAAATTATTCAACTTTTTAACAAGAAAAATCTCATGTTGATGTTAAGAATTGCTAAAAAACATTGTTGATTTATTTAAGATGGAATGGTCTATTTATGACATGTCACTAATTTGTATTTAGATACATTGTATTTTCAATTTTTCTCATTGAATTGTTCACCTATATTGCATACGATCCATTTTTATACATAATTAAGTTACAATAAAATGAATACTACCTTATGAAAATTGAGATGTAGTAGAGTGGAGGGCCCTGTATCATAGATTGGGGGGGGGGCACAAGACCTTTGCACTGGCCCTGGTTTTTTATATAATTAATTGTAATTATACATAGTACCTTCTCTATAAACAGCACAAATCTTATTTCATGTTGTATTTTTACCTTTCTTAAAATAAAGCGTAATATAACAATAATTTATTTTCTTCCACTTTTAATGTTAGAATGAAAAAACTAATATGCCAACTTTGACAAGATTTTAAAAAATATGCATGCTAATATGCCAGCTGTCACAATACAATAAAAAAAAAAATCTTTTTGAATGTAGTTAAAAATAAATTCTCCTAAGGCTATTTAATGACAAAAACAAGACAAGCTTTTGAGGTAACCTAATATTTAAACCAGAGTGTTTGTCATGAACCATTAATTTGCAAGCTTTTGCTAATGAGTTCAATCATCACAGATCATTTCTCTTCTTTCCTGAACAAAAGAGCAGATAATGAATTAGCCCTTTTCAAAATAAAACTTCTTCAGGAGACATGTACTATCCTAACTTTGTAAATAATTTACTTTTGTATTCTTTTCATGATCATTTGTCACTCTGCTTATATTTATAGCTGAAAGGAAACAAATAGGAATTTCTTTTTTGTTTAGATTACTTTATATTTAATCAAAATGCAAGCATAAATAACTTCCACTAACTTATTTCTATATTCCATCAAATTACAAAGTAAGAAAATTAAATATTTTTTTTTATTTAATTTTTTTTTTTTTTTACAAGGTTAAAATTGAACTTTATATTTTCATTAAATTAATTTCTATATTTTCTGTGCTTCTTCTATGTGTGTGTGTGTGTGTGTGAAAGAGAGAGAAAGAAATAGACTAGTTTGCATAATATCTAACTGACGCCTACATCTCGAAGGAGAAACACATCACACGAAAAAATTTTATACTTTTTTATTAATTTTCCTAAAAATTTTCAAGTATATAAAGATCATATAAGTATCATTTCCTCCATAAATGTATATATACATATATATATATGAACAATGCTACTTCTGACATGAACCACATCTGTTTACTTTCCCTTATCCAGCATTCATAATAGTCACTACAAACACATTGTATTTTGTTTAACGATCAAAAGCAAACACTTTTATTGAACACAACGTTGGAAAATCTCACTTGTGGTTGCATAAAAAATCACAGAGACAATATCCAATCTGGTGGCAGTACTGTTTTAGCCACCGAAACTGTGTTACCTCCCCTGGTTAGTGGCTGATGAGGGTAGAGTATCACATGTACTTTCACACATTGTATGTAGAAAAAAATATATATATATATATATATATATATATATATATATATATATGGGTCATTCAATAAATAAGGTGAATTTTTTGGTATAAGGACTTCTAATACAGATAGAAGCTTACTTTTTTTTTTTTTCAACGTAGTCTCCCAGCACTGTCACACATTTTTTCCCCATCTGTGCACAAGCTTCCGTATTCCCTCAGCGTAAAAATCTTTGGACTGATGTCTCAGCCAGTCACTCACAACACTTTTGACTTCGTCACTTTTAAACTTCGTGCCTCTCGTGAACGCTTTCAAGGGACCAAACAGGTGAAAGTCTGAAGGGGTAAGGTCTGGGCTGTAAAGGGGATGAGGGAGCAGTTCCCAGCCCAGCTCCTTGATGGTCTGCAGTGTGAGGCCTTGCATTGTCATGATGCAAGATGACCCCTTCTGACTGATGACCCCTGTGTTTGTTCTTCATGTCTTTCAAAGTCCTTGCAATGTCATCCATTGTCACCCTTCTGTCAGACTGAATGAGGTCATTGACTGATTCGATCACCTCAGGAGACCTCACTTCTGTAGGCCTCCCAGGCTGTCTTTATCCTCAACACTGATCCGTCCTTCTTTAAACAATTTAGCCCACTTGTAGACATTTTTTTGGATGAAACATGTGGCACCATACACAGTTGACATTCTCCTATGAATTTCAACTGGTTTGCACCCTTCGGCAACCAAAAACTTGATAACTGACCACTGTTCAATCCTGGAGCATGCTTCTTGGTCGGCTATCTTTGTTAATTGCCAAAACTCTCAAAGTTTTTTTTTTAATCTGCAAAAGAAATTAAATCCATGTGAAAAAGAAGTAAAACAAAAAAAATAAAAAAGAGTAAGCTTCTATCTGTATTAGAAGTCCTTATACCGAAAAATTCACCTTATTTATTGAATGACCCTCATATATATATATATATATATATATATATATATATATATATATATATATATATATATATATATGATAAATGTACTTGCATAGTTTTCACTGTAATATCCTTAACATTTTGATGTACTAGTGTCATCTTCCTTATACTGGTAACATCAGATGGCAGTATTTTTGTTATGATAAAGATGATAATGTAAATCTAGTAACACACTGAAATTCATGTAGTCTTAGCACTGTGGAAAAAGCATGTCAGAGCAGTTGCCAAGAAAATATTTGTAGAAAAGACAGAAGGAAGCCACATCAAATGTGTGAGAAAGTCACTGAAGTCGAGATGCCAAGTCAGGATCGCTTACATTGCAGATCCTTCTTTAGATTTTGTCAAGAACTTTGAGATGAACAGTAGGAGCACAGTATTCAATGCACAGATGAATGGTAGATTTGTAAATGTGCAAGATGGACTCTGATGAGAAAAACCGTCTGGCATGACACAATGAACCAAATTTCCTTGCAGTAGATGCAGCTATTGATTCAATGTAGCTTTTCCACTTCAAGACGGTTGAAAACATGAGGCCAAGAATGCACAGTAAGATGCTCTCCTGAAGTCGAGCATCAGCAATGCTGATAGCAGGCAGGAAAATTTCTCTATGGTGGTTAAATGAGAGCAATTTAGTTTAGGTGGCATGAAAATTTACAAGCCATTTCCTGTCCCAGTTAACCACTGATTGGAGGTCCTTTTCAAGAGCAGCGGCCAGGTTAACTTTGTCAGTTCCAGAGGTTTTGCTATTGAGACAGGAATAAATGGTAGTGTCATCTGCATAAATGCCTACTTGAGGAAGATCATGGTTGAAGATCTGAAACAGCATATGACCCACGATAGAGCCTTGGGGGCACCCATGTTTTTATGAAAAGATCTGGAAGCGAGCCTATTCAGAATGACCTTCGTTTCACAGTTCCATAAGAATGATTGGATTAAATCAAACAATCATCCTGTAATACTGTAGCCCTGAAGTTTACGTAAAAGAGAAGCATGCTAAACCCTGTCAAATGCCTTTGAGATATCTAGAGCCACAACACAAGCTTCGCCGTTATTATCAAGATATACATATTCAATGATTTCTCCCTGGAATCGATCCTCCAAATCTATAAATCGACAATTCGCCCTTGCATGGAGTATTGCTGCCATATATGGTCTGGAGCCTCTGCCGTTTGCCTCAGGGTTCTTGATAAGATCCAGAGACGGATATGCAATGTAATTGGCCCTGATCTGTCATCTCGTCTGCAGTCGCTCTCTCACAGATGCGACGTTGCCTCACTCTGTCTTTTTTACAAATACTTTCATGGTAATTGCTCTGATGAGCTGCTTTCTCTGGTTCCTAGGCCTCATGAATTTAAACGTCCCACGAGGCTGGCATCCCGTTCCCACCCCTTCACTGTTGAAACTGTTAGATGTAGACGTCTCTTCTACTCCAATAGCTTCATGTCTCGCACATCTCACCTGTGGAACTCCCTTCCTTATTCCCATTTCCCTGACAAATACAATCTCCAACTATTTAAGTGTAACGTCAATCGACATCTCCAGTTGCCTTGATCTATCCACTTCCCTTCTCCACATCCTTTCACCTTTCATTCCTATCTGCTCTCGCTCCAAATCTTCTGTAACCCCCTTGCCTTGATCGACCCACTGTCTTTCTCTTTCTCCACATCCTCTCCTTTACCACTCCTATCTGCTCTTCCTCCAAACCTTCTGTAACCCCTTGCATGCTAGTGGCTTCCAGCCTTGCTTGGGGTGATAAGCTTTAAAGCACATCAGCAGTAGACCAGCAAAATGGAATCCATATTGTTTATCAGAGAGTAGGTTCAGCATTGATTAAAGCTTTGAATACTTTGCCAAAAAGTGGTAAGAGACCAAAAGGCTGAAATTAAAAGAGTCAGAAGGTTCTCCAGAGTTCTTAAAAAACAGGGACTACAGAGGAGGACTTCCAACAAGCCAGGAAGCAGCAAAGCAATAGTTGTAGAGTTTGGAAGAGAACTGGAGTCAGTTCAGGAGTACATTTCTTTAGGACAACAGCTGGTATCCTGTCACCTCCACTTACCTTATGGGTATAGCTTTTGTTGTTTTCTTATCTGTTGTCAATATTTGGTGGCAAGAAGATGTGTATTCACTGTCCAGTTTTTCTAGAGATATCAAATCCATGTTTCTGCTTTTTGTGTTGCTGGTAAAGAGATGTGTATTAGTTGTCCAGGTTTGTGTTGCTTGTTTTCAGAGGGGTTGAAGTCCACATCTTGCCTCAATGAAGGCTGGTGGTGAAAAAAAGATGTTAGAGTTCTTGGAGTTGGCAGGGAAAGCTGAACTGTCATGTGATATAGATGTGCAGTGATTGGTCTATTTTAGCCAATCAATGTCTCTTCTGCGTTAGTCTTCACTGACTGCAACAGCATCTATGTAGCGCTTGACTGTTTTATTTTTCTGGTTATCTCCCTTCTACCAGACCTTTTTTTTGTCAATTGATTTTGTCTGTGTTTTGTCACAAGTTGTTTGAATATTTACAGAACAAAGATCAGCAAGAATGATTCTTTAATTTTGTTGGGTATCCGTATTTTCTTTCTCCTTATTTACAGGAAAGTGTTTATGTATTTATACAAATTTTACAAGCATTCAAATGAACTGAGTTTAGAGAATGCAGACACTGTTAATGAAACCTTAAATACAGTCCTGTGCTCTAACACTGAAACAAACCAATAAATTGAACCAGTGAAAGAGAAAATTTATATTTTATAAGTACTCAAACGTAGAGATTGTTAAATATTTCTTCAAAGTCTAGATGCCTAGAAATGAAACAATTATGTTTTATTAATCTTGTCAATTTCTGTCTGAATTTCTAGGATGAGGAGTTATCATTACTTACTTTATTTATATTCAGGCTATTATTCTCAATTTTGTTGTTATCACAATGTTTTGGACATTGAGTTCTCTGGCCTTCATCAAGCACAGCTCAATCTGTGTAACCTCCAGGGAATTCTGAACTGAATTGAACCCTTTATTTAATCTATGGAACAATAGCCTAATAGGTTAAAGTGTTGGTTTGTGAATTTGGTGACATAGTAATTGTGAGTGGTGTGTACTTGGTAGGAACAGGTGAGCAATAACTGAGAAATAAAATCTAGACAAGATATCCTTATATATGAGCAGTCTATCTCCATAGATTAAATAAAGGGCTCAATTCAGTACTGCCTGAAGGTTACCTAGATTGATATACACTTGATGAAGGCAGGAGGTCACAACATCTGAAACATTGTCAAAACAGCAACAAAGACAAAGAAAATAGTATGAATATAAATAGCGTAAATAATGTTGCAAAATTTAGATTTTGATCACACAATATTCCAACCCCTATCAAATTGTAATAGTTAGAATGAAGACAATTTTCCCTTAAGTACTGTATGTTTCATTAGTATATAAATGTTGACTGCGATAACAAATCCCATGACCCATCAGGGTTGTAGGGCACCACATATACAGCAGCTGCAGTAGAAGTGGTGTTTCTTGGGAAATATAGCCTGATGGAGCCCAATCCTCTCCAGGCCAGTTTTGAATTCAGAATTACCTTCTCCTATACAGGTTGCCACTCAAGATTATAGAACCCAGTCTCTCCTGCTATTTACCCATAGCTGGGGGGAGAAGAAGAAGATTCATATCTTTCCCAAGGGTATTACCACGTAAGTGAATGTAATGGATCCAACTGGAATTTGAAATCGGCTCTCCAATTCCTCAGTCGAAGCCACTATCCATTACTCCACCATGCCTCCTATATAAATGTACCAAGAACAAAAACTTGTTTGAGACCTCGATACCTGTTCATTGTTTAAAAATGGAACTAATTATATTTATTATATAAACCAGAACAGCTGCTTGAAAACTAGATGGTTATTTTGTTTATTTTCTGGGCTACTGATTATGATTTTTTTTTTTTTTACTAGTTGTTCCACTAAGGATGCCACTATCACTTTCAAAGAGTGCAATGCTTACTCATTTTCAAAGAGAATGATAAAAAATAACCATGTCATCATGACAGGTTGATTCATTCTAACCAAGAACTAACTTTAAATGCATATGAAATGAAATCAGTGGAAATTCCATGGTACATCCTTACAAACAAAGGAATGAAACTCAAGATAATTATTATATTTTAACATACACAAAAAAAAAGATATTTATAGTTTTAAATAATGGCTTTTTAGATATATTCTTGGATGTGCAGGTGGTGTAATGGTTAGAAGCTTGGAATGTGAAATTGGCTAGTTGAGTTCACATTCCAGTAGAGATCATTGCATTCACTTTTGCACAAATAACTTTCTGAAAAGTATGAATTCATCTCTTCTCCCTCAGCTATGGGTTAAATATCAGGATGGACTGAACTCCTTAGCCATGATTAGCAACCAAGACAACTCTTTATTGAAAACCATATGTAACCCTGGTGGCACATATGCTTGAACTGTAATTAAGGTCTTCTTAGCATAGTTGCAGTATAAACCAGAGGTTGGATCTATGAGTGTTGAAGAAATACAAATAGATCTAAGAAGATATGCATGCTCAGAAATGAGTAGCCATGCTGAAGATTTGTGCTTTCAAGTCAAAACAGCTCTGATGATGGAGATGTATCCTTTATCTCTTTAAATTAAATATTTGGTCATTTACTGATACAATCTCACTGGACATTTTAGATAAATTTCATTTCTTTAAAATTGGTTCTGTTATAGTAAAAAAAAAACTGCGTTGACAAATATGAAATCTTACATACAATTTGCTCAGACTTATTCTACTTGCATGTTAGGTGATTAGACATTGGTGCATTGTATTGGTAAATTGGGACTATGGATTCAACAGAGTAATAATTGTAAACAATTTTACAAAATAAATTCCTTTGTGAAAAAAAAATGTTGCTTTGTTGTTAATCTCTGTCTGATTTTTATTATATATTCATTCTTTAATTTGTCAGAAGTAACAAACTGTTATTAACATGGTCTGGGTGCTACTTGTTTCTGGGAACATATTTGTAACCCCTATTGATAATGTGACAAAATATTCACAATACTTGAACTTTAAATCTTCCACTGTGTCACTCACAATGATTCTGACTTGACTCACCAAATTGAGTACTCTTAACATCACTCAATTACCAGCCATTTATACAATTTGGCCTTTATCAGAACAAAAGTAGCAGGAGGTGATACCACAAAAACAGTGGGAGTAATATTTATTCAACTAACAATAATAATCTTGATGATGATAATTCTATTAATCTTTATTCAGTTAATAAAGTTGTTGTGAATGGCCAGTCTTCTGAAGCTCATATCAATGCAGACATTCCTCAAGGCTCACTCCTTGTTCCTACACTTCTTTCTGTTTTTTATTTGCTGAGGACCATTCTCAGCTTGTTAGAAAACACCTTTGTAGATGATATCACTGTTCATGAACACACTTCAAAATACTAAGATGATCAGTGTCTAGCAGAGGATCTCTTCTTTGATCTAGCTCTAACAGCTTGAAGCACAGAAATGCTTATTAAGTGATGATATTTCATCACAGCTAAATATGGAAAATCTTTCCCTTCTTTTACAGTCAAGATTTGTGTGATAAAAGAATTAGTGTTCCCTTAGCCACTAGACAAGCAGTAGGACTTTTGATTCCCAATACAACTGATGTAAACATTTGACTACTACAAAACCAAGAAAAAAAACAGTCTCTGAATCTCATTACTGGTTACACAGTTTAAACCTCAAAAGAATTCAGAACTGATATATTCAAGTAAGTTGAAAAAAAATACATAATACAAACAAATAATCATAATACTGAAAACACTTATTTACTGTGTCACATCTCACAATTTAACACACACCATACAAAACATGTCTGTAAATTTATTACCCACATATCTATCTTCCAAATAAATAAACGGCAAATTCTGTCTGCCCATCCATGTGTCTGAAACACCTCTAACTCAGGCCACACTTGCTCAACATAGACATATTATACCTTTTTGGAATCAGTATGATCTCAGGATTGAAAATTTACCCATCATCTGGTGTTTGAATATCCAGCATTGGGATTTGTGTCTGGGTGAAGAAGGAACAGTTAATTCAAATTTTAAAATAACTGAAAAAAAATTAGTGATTTTAAAAGTTTTTAATTTATATTGAGTTTAAAATAACACAAGAGGATTTGTGAATTTTAAATTTTTTGTCTTAAATTCAGTTTAAATTATCTCCCGAACTTTTTGAATTGAGGAAATCAATTTTATTTCTTCAAAATGCTAAGGAATCAGAGTTAAAGTGAGAGGTTTTTGATGTGCATGTGGTTTTGAAGTTCCACATGTTAATCCTCACTTTAGTTCCTCCTCTTATCTCTTTAGTCTTCCATCTATTCCAGAATAAAAATCAAGTAAAGCTAGCCTCGACTTTACAACCTTATATAGGTATTAAAATCAAAGGAGTTTGTGGCATCATATATTCACATTGTACAGACAATAGACTCACCCATGCAGTCTATATTTTTTTTTTTTTTTAAGCGTATCACCCCAAGCAAGGCTGGAGGCCACTATCACGCAAGGGGTTATAGAAGGGTTGGAGGAAGAGCAGATAGGAGTGGTAAAGGAGAGGATGTGGAGAAAGAGAAAGACAGTGGGTCGATCAAGGCAAGGGGGTTACAGAAGATTTGGAGCGAGAGCAGATAGGAATGAAAGGTGAAAGGATGTGGAGAAGGGAAGTGGATAGATCAAGGCAACTGGAGATGTCCATTGACGCTATACTTAAACCGTTGGAGATTGTATTTGTCAGGGAAACAGTAATAGGGAAGGGAGTTCCATAGGCGAGATGTGCGAGACATGAAGCTATTGGAGTAGAAGAGACGTCTACATTTAACAGTTTCAACGGTGTAGGGGTGGGAACGGGATGCCAGCCTCGTAGGACGTTTAAATTCACGAGGCCTAGGGACAAGCGAAAGCAGCTCCTCGGAGCAATTACCGTGAAAGTATTTGTAAAAAAAGACAGAGCGAGGCAACATCGCGTCTTTGAGAGAGCGACTGCAGACGAGATGACAGATCAGGGCCAATCACATTGCATATCCATCTCTGGATCTCATCAAGAACCCTGAGGCAAACAGCAGAGGCTCCAGACCATATATGGCAGCAATACTCCATGCAAGGGCGAATGGTCGATTTATAGACTTGGAGGATCGATTCCGGGGAGAAAAATTTCTGTGACTTACCTCCCTTTTATTTTGTAGTTTAGTTTTGTTTAACTAAATAAAGCTTAGTACTTTTACTTCTGTTCTGAGTTTTGTTTTACTTATCAGAATTTATTTAGCTAAATCAATACAAAAACAAACATGGAAATGGTGTGGAAGCCAAAGCATGTGGATATTGACCCCTGTTTACCAACAGCTGTCATAGATTATCGCCATTGGCAAACCATCTTGTTGAACTATTTTGATGATTACAAGGACAGAATTCCTAACAAGTACCGGACCCTCTTGAGTTGTGTGAGTTTCAGCATATTTGAATATATAAAAGGATGTACAGATTTTGACATGGCTATACAAAAATTGGATAATTTATTTGTTAAAACACCTAATGAGGTTTTCTCAAGAGACTTGTTGGCTACAAGCCGGGAGAGTCACTGGATTATTTTTTCAGGGAGTTAGAAAAGCTGATGAAGAACTGCAACTTCAGAGACCATACTGCTGAAGAATGCGACAGTGAAGCTATGTGAGATGCCTTCATTACAGGTATAGGTCCACACCCCATATGGCAATGTCTCCTGAAAAATAAGACATGTACAAATAGCTTATACTTAAGCTTCTGCATTGGACTTAGCCCAATGAAATAACAACTTGTGTGCTACTTCAGAAGCTCAAATGGCAGCAATAGTTGACACATAACCCACAAAGGTATGTGAGAATTGTTATAAACCTTCAGTCAAACCTAACAAACCAGAAGTAGCCACAACCTATCAAGAAAAATGTAAATGCTTTTACTGTGGATTTCCTTATCATTTGTGGGACCACTTTCCTGTTTGCATAACTACTTGTAAAAAATTCTCAAAGCAAGGACATTATGTTCAGGCATGTCAGTTCAAACCTTTGTCAAATTCATTAGCAACAGCGGCTGGTCCTCATATACTGACCATGCTTACTAACGTTCTACAGGAACTCTAGCCTGCTGCAAGGCACATAATTGTTAATGGAAAAAACTATGTGCTCTACGCGATTCTTGTAGCAATGATAGTTATCTCAGTGAAGGAGTTGTGTGGGAACTAAACTTGAAAGTTCACCTGACTAGTATAGACATCACCATAACCGAGAAAACTTTAAACACTAATGCAAGGGGCTATGTATTTAATGCTACGCTTTAATGACCAGTTGTATATTGCCATTCACTTGGATGTTTTGAAGGATTTGTATTTTAACATGATACTTGGCCAGGATTTTCTGTGTCAGCACCAGAGGACAACATTCAAATATGATGGGTCTCTGCAGATAGTGCTCATCAATTCTGTGCATTAAACATGGCAGAGATGGGAGAACCTTCACTATTTCCTAATTTATCACCCTAATCTTAATTTATCATTTATTTATTATTATAAGCCTAATCCTAATTTATCATATAACCCTAATCCTAATTTATCATTTATTTATTATTATAATCCTAATTTATCATATAACCCTAATCCTAATTTATCATTTATTTATTATTATAATCCTAATTTATCATATAACCCTAATCCTAATTTATCATTTATTTATTATAATCCTAATCCTAATTTATCATATAACCCTAATCCTAATTTATCATTTATTTATTATTATAAGCCTAATCCTAATTTATCATATAACCCTAATCCTAATTTATCATTTATTTATTATTATAAGCCTAATCCTAATTTATCATTTATTTATTATTATAAGCCTAATCCTAATTTATCATATAAGCCTAATCCTAATTTATCATATTATTATAAGCCTAATCCTAATTTATCATTTATTTATTATTATAAGCCTAATCCTAATTTATCATATAACCCTAATCCTAATTTATCATATAACCCTAATCCTAATTTATCATATAACCCTAATCCTAATTTATCATTTATTTATTATTGTAAGCCCATTGATGCCAAGTTGAGGCACTTTAACAAGGAATATCAGGCCTTCATCAGAACTTGCTTTTTGAAGGCATTATTGAAGAAAGCATTTCACCATAGCGAACCCAGCTGGTAGTGGTGAAGGACCCTAACCGCCATCATAAAAACGAATGTGCGTAGATTACTCACAAACAATAAACTTATACATAGATTTGGATGCTTATGCCCTGCCAAGAATTGATAAAATTATTGATGACCCCACTAGATACAGCATTTTTCCTCAATTCGATCTCAAAAGTGCCAACCACCAAATGCCACTTAAAGAATCAGATGAAAAATACACTGCTTTTCAGGTGAATGGTCACTTGTTTCAGTTCTGTAGAATTCTGTTTGGGGTCAAAAACAAGGTTGCCTCATTCCAGAGAGTTATTAACAGAATAATAAAGAAAACCTACACAGTACATTCCCTTATATCAATGATATCGTAAATGCAGAGCACACGCAGACAGAACACAATCAAAATATAAAAAAAGGTCCTGGAGGCTATTACGAAAGTTAAACTTACCCTCAAAAAGTCAAAAACTGTGGCTTCGGTATGCTCTGTCAATGTGTTGGGATACTATATCAGCAGTGGATTTATTAAGCCTGATCCAGAGAGACTTTATCCCTTAAGAGAGCTACCTGCACCAGAAAACTCGAAATCATTAAAAAAGAGTGCTGGGCACGTACGCATATTAAGCAAAATGGATAAATGAATTTTCTTATAAAATTTGGTCCTTTAAAATAGAAACTAAAAAATTCCCACTTGAGAAGAGAGCACTCAAAGCTTTCAATCAATTAAAAAAGAACTAGGGGAGGCTGCACTACAACTAGTAGATGAAAGTTTCTCTTTTGAGGTTGAGTGCAATGTCCTTAACCAAGGCAGGCACCCAGTAGCATTTATGTCAAAAACGCTACAGGGGGAGCAAATTAAAATATTACATAGTAGAGAAGGAGTTGATGGCAATTATTGAGGCAGTTAACAAGTGGAACCACTATCTGTCACAACATTTCATTTCATGCTTATATTCAGGAGTAGCAGTTGGAACTTGCAGCATTTGACTACACAATAAAATATTGTCCTGGCAAGGAGAATGTAGTTGCTGACACATTTAGCCGAGATTACATTAGTTCAGCCATTGCCACTTCAACCCTCACCAACATTCACAATGGACTATGCCACCTAGGAATTACTTGACTCCTGCATTTTTTAGAGCAAAAAAAATCTCCCTTTTTCTACAGAGGAGGTAAAAACGTGTGCACTTTTTGCAGAATCTGTGCATAAATTAAATCTCATTTCTATTGCTCACCAGAAGGCACTCCTATCAAGGCAACCAGACCCATAGAATGACTAAATATCCACTTCAAGGGACCTGTGCCTTCTGTCATGCATAATTGACAAATACTTGTGGTTTCTATTCGTCTTCTCATGTCCAAACATGCACACAACATCAGTAATTAAATCCCTAGATCTATTGTTCAGCTTAGCTGGGATGCCCAGCTATATACACTCGGACGAAAGAGGGTGTCCTTCCTGTCTGAGGAAATGAGAAACTATCTCTCCCAAAAAGGGGTCACAACAAGTAAAACCACTCCATACCATCCAACTGGGAACACGAAGGCTGAACAATTTGATAGCATTATATGGAAGGTGATTCATCAAGCCATTAGGTTGTGTAACATAACTGAGAAGTACTGGGAATTGGTGCTTCCTGAAGTGTTACAATCTATAAGATTGTTGCTGTGTACCTCAAAAAATGCCACCTTTCATGAACGCGTCTTTGCATTCCTGCATTGCTCATCATATGAAAGTTCACTGCCATCCTGGCTAATGTCACCAGGTCCCATACTATTAAAAAAGTTCATAAGAAACAGTAAAATCAATCCTTATGGGGACCAAGTCAAATTCTTCAACAGTAATCCAATATACACCAACATACAATATCTAGGTGGAAGGGAGTCTACTGCATCTGTTCATGATTTGGTACCCTGCCCTGAAATGGAGTTTATCCATGAGCCCCTTACTGTGGAACAAGATAGGAGTACCTCAATTGTTCCTATACTGTTTGAGGACATGCCATGTAATGGATCTGTTGCTGAGGTCCAACAGATAAGGAGATTTAGATGGATGACGAAACTTCCAGATCATTACTGATGGTGACACCACAAAGGAGGGAAGAATGTGGTATCCTACGCTCACATTGTATGAAGAATAGACTCACCTAAATTGGACCTTTGGACTGGCTTAGAAAACAGCAATCATAATTTTGAAGAAATAACTTTAAATTCCTCAATTCATTCCATGAAACTTCAAAACCTCACTTTAACTCCAGAGAGTTCCACTGCGAGTCTGTTCCACAAAATAGCAGTTCTTGAGAAAAAGCTGTCTTTTACCCCAAGAACTGCTATTTTGTGGAACAGACTCCCATGTGTATGCTTCCCTGAACACTTTAATCTTGACATCTTCAAGTTAAGGATTAATTATCTTTCTTCCTTATCCTCATAAAGAACTTCATTTCCTGCCATTTCTTCCATTCATATCATATACCTCATTTAATATTAAAATTTTGAAACCCACTACCTTGAGTGACTTTCAAGCCTTGTATTAAATGGAAGTTAGTATTATAAAATACAATAGTTCTATTACTTTAACACTTGTATTTTGCAATGTTTTAGTTATGAAAAAGCAACAAAGTTATCTGCAGCAAAATATGTAGGAAATATATTTTAACCAAGTTAAAAGTAAAGCTTTCGGCCTTACAAGTTGTGGCTAAATAGTGTAAATAGTGTTTTAGAAGTCATATTACCTTGAATTTTATCATTATTCGATGAAGCCTTATAATTGATTAATAATTTCTATGATTTATTTCCAAATAGTATTTCTTTCATCCTAATTCCACTTTGTTTTTCATCACAATTGCTTCAAGTGTCTTTTATAAATGTTACTGATAGCCATAGAATGATAGACTGAGTAGTTGCAATGAAAAATAACTGAAATTAAGTAATACTACTTGGTACAAATATTTAAATATCTGGGAAGTATTTTCACAGGGGACATAAAAAGTGATACCAAAATTTAAAGGCACATTTAACTAGCAAAAGGTGCCTTCCAAATTCTAAGCAAAATATTAAGAAACAGGAAAATTTCACTAGAAACAAAGAAAAGAGTACTGAACTGTTATGTAATATCACTTCTATATGATAGTGAATGCTGGACAATCTCTTCACAGATGATGAAGAGACTTGAGGCAACAGAAATGTAGTTCTGCAGTAGGATACTGAGAATAACATGGACTGAACATATGAGTAATGAGAAATTTTTAAGGAAAATAGAAATGAAAAGGACACTTATACATAGAATCAGAAAGAAATAGTTGAAATATTTAGAATATAATGAGGAAAGAGGGCTTACATAGTTTGACACTCACAAGAAGACAGAGCAAAGCAGGAAGTAACATACCTAATGAGTTTGTGTAAATGGATGGCAGAACGGATTGTGACAGATGCCAAAAAGACAAACCTTACTAAGAGCTACAAAAGTTAGGAAGTTGTGGAGAACAATGAACACCCACATCCTGAAGGGACACAGTACATAGAAGACATCAGTAATAGTTGACAATATGTTATATAATAATCAAATTTATGATAATATTACTACAAATACTACTAGTGTATATAAGTAAAACATGAAATATGACAATGTCAAGCACTTATGGAAAATAAAGAATAATATGGTTAGATGTGATTTTATGCCGTACTGACTCTTGTAGCTCAA
Organism: Acanthosepion esculentum; assembly: GCA_964036315.1. NCBI lineage: Eukaryota > Metazoa > Mollusca > Cephalopoda > Sepiida > Sepiidae > Acanthosepion > Acanthosepion esculentum. The sequence goes on along the minus strand of OZ038494.1, from coordinate 66,546,894 downwards.
GGGGTAGAGCAGCTATCATAAGTAAACAGGCTTTCCAAGGAAAGAGTGTTATGACTTTGAATCCTTTTTTTTTCTGACTTGTATTATTTACTTATTTAGGTACCTGCAACAAGGATTGGCTAGTTGCCCTCGTAGACAGCCATACACAAATCTGAATGATCAGCAATTATATTACTTACTAATAGTTGTAGAGTGATAATCTGTGTAATTACAATGAAAAGCAACTGAAATTAAGATAAAATACTATTAAAAATTAATAATCATATTTTACAGTTACTTTCATCTTTTGTTTTAAAACTGAATAAATATTTTTTTTGCTTCTGAGAGTGGAATTAATGCATTTGGGGAATAATTTAGGGAGTGTATACAGGGTGTGATGTATAAATTGTCATTTAAATTATGCAAAAATGAAAATAACTCTGACATCTCATTTTAACAGATATAATTACCAAAATTGCACAAAAATATCTTGAAATACTAAAGAGTAAATTTATTCAATAAATTTGCTATTGGTTTCAACCACGACCTCCAGACAACTTCAGAATCTCCTGCAAAACTTCCAGTCTTGGTGAATGCTGCCATAATCCTTGCCTTCAGTTCATCTTTGGTGTTACAAGGAATTTTGTTGGTCTCTCGCTCAACTGTGCCATACACATAATAATCAAGGGGATTGCAGTCTGGGGAGTTAGGTGGCTAGATGTAAGGGGTGATGTGGTTGCAGACAGACATGACTGGGTTCTCCTGTTTGTGTGGCATGGTGACATAGGGTCTTCCAGCAGCTACCCTCTTGACCCAGTGTAGCACTACCTCCTCAACGTGCTTGATATAGGCCTCCATGTTGAGTTTGAAGCCCTCATCAACAAATTTGGGAGTTCTTTTATTATCAGAATGACCAGAGCGAACTTTCTGAGCTGCCATACATTCATAATCACATTAGACTCATCCAACTTTTTCCAAATCCTCTGCACTGTCCTCAAATTGACACCCAAACACATTTTACCTACACATTCTAAAAGTATAGATTCATCACAAAGACAGTATACCAGCCCTTGGAGTGCATTCAGGTTGGATACTGAGAAAGTGGGAGAAGGGAGAAAGAAATTAGCACTGCCTATATGGAGTGATGGTGTGAAGAGACATGAAGGGAGTTGGAGTTAAGGGGAAGCTTGATTCCTCTGACCACTCTCAAAAGGGGGCTGAACAACCCTTAAATTTGGAAAATTACTTAAGTAAACATAATTTAAAAATATGGAATTTTAGAAAAAGGTTGATACTAAGGGTGGGAGATAACCAAACTCCAGACCCTGGTCAATCCCATATCTGCCGGACACAGGACTCCATATAAGCTGGAGGCTTGATCAACTTGACCAGTCCTCACATTACTGCTAGTGAAATCCACATCATTCACCGAGACCTCCTGACCAAGACCTTGTGCCAGCCTTGAAGATCAGAACGTAGAAATTTAAATTACTACTAGTGCAGCCTGTAAACTTCCAATGTCAGTTGATTATAACAGTATGTAGGAATTGTTAAAAAAAAAAAAATTGCTGTATACAACAAATCATATATAAACAAAATCATTGTTACATTTTTAACCCAAGTTAATTCTTTATTCCAAAGAATTCTTTCTTGTGTAGCTCCTCACTTTCGACCTGTTCTTAGCTCCAGTTTACTTCACCAGTAATCTTCTCACCCTCTGAGATCAAAAATATGACGTGGCAGAGGAGTGAATGGTTATGAAGCAAACAAGCTATATCAAGTGGAACCATACTCTTCAACACAATACCAGTGACACACCAGCAACGCGTTAACGAGTGAAGAGTCAGCTAGATGGAAACTATTGTGATATGAAGGAACCTGAAGACCAACACAGAGGATGGGGTTGCACTTGTACTGAGAGCTAGGTAAAATAAGTGTATTAATTTACTGATATTTTTTAATAATGGCTTATATAACTGAATATAAAAACAAAAGTTCAGTATATCTCCCTAGGGCTTTCTTTCATTTATTATTTATTCTTTTGTTATTTCATTTATTCAAGAGACAAATTGATACACTTGGAAAAAAAAAAAAAAAAGGAAAAACAAAAACACATGAAAAGTATGATCAGGGATATGAATTTGAATGCAGCCACCATTTTCATGTTTAGGCTAAAAATCTCTTGAAAGGCAAGATGTAATATGCTCTGAAGCCATGTTGTGTTGTAACATGATCTTTTCTGGACATGCTACAGTAATAAACAACAAAAAATGCAGTGAATATTGAATATCCATTATTAGCTATGCAAGTAAAAAATGTAACAACCTTACTTAATTCTGAAAGAGTAACAAAATATCAATGGCCAATCATTGACATATGGAAAGTAATGCATTTTAGTATTTTTAATGGATATTATTTTCAGCTGTGATATTTAGGATGGCTTAATCTTCATTGGGGTTTATTTAAAACAATTTACAGTTGATAAATTTTGAATAAACTTAAAAGTTTATTTTTGAAAAATTTATACATATACATATACATACATACATACATATATATATATATATATATTAGTGGTGGAAACAAATATTCGTACACATACAAATTTTTAATTTATTGTATTTCCAACTAATGAATAAACATATTTTCCCTATAATTAACTGTACACAGATGCATAATAACTAAATATGCATAAAAAACAGAAAAAAAATTGATTTAATAGAAATAAATCCTATTTATCCATTTTAATGGGTGGAAAAGTATTTGTACAATGCAAATTTCAGATTTTAAATTGTTTTAATATTCTAGATTATTCAAGTGGAATATTCCTGAATGTTCCAATAATATTATCAGTAGTTATGTTTAGCCTAAAAAATACAAACAGAACATTTTGTAATTGATATTCGTGCAAGAAGGTTATCATCATGGCAAGAGGTAAAGAATTGGTAAATTTGCAAAAAGAACTGATTTTTAAGCTCTGGAAAGAAGGTAAAAGTTACAGGAAAATCTCAGACAATTTGAATATTGCATTTACTACAATTAGTTCATTCATTGCAAAGTATAAAAAACTGAAAACTGTTGAAAACCAATGAAGAGCGAGTGCTCCACGGAAGATTTCTGGAAGATCTTCAAGGAAATTAATGTGTCAAATTAAACAGAATCCAATGGTTACTTATTAAGAGTTACAGGATGATTTGCTTTCATCAAGAATCTGTGTTGCTAAACAGATAATAACCAATGAAATTCATAGGAACAATCTAAAGTCACGCTTCTCTTGGAAAACTCCACTGTTATTGAAAAGACACAGAGATGCCAGGTTAAAATTCATTTGTGAAAATAAGGATAGGGAAAAATCATTTCAGGAAAGAGTATTATCAACAGATGAAACCAAAATTGAGTTGTTGGGACGTAATTCTAGAAATCATGTATGGAGGAAACAAAGAACACAGTTCCAACAGTGAAATTTGGTGGTGGAAGCCTCATGGTTTGGGGATGCTTTTCTGCAAAAGGTACTGGCAACATATCAGTAACAGATGGTAGAATGAATGCCACAGCATATCAAAATATTTTGAAAGCAAATTTAATGATTTCGGTTGAAAACCTTGAACTTCCTCCTGATTGAATCTTCCAACAAGATAACGATCCTAGGAACACTGCAAAATCTACGAAGAAGTGGCTTGCTGAAAATAATGTAAATATTCTGAAATGGCCAAGTCAGTCCCCAGACTTAAACCCAATCGAGAATCTGTGGCATTATTTGAAAATTCAAATCCAATCAAGAGCTCCAACAAACATCCCAAATCTGAAGACCATATGCAAAGAAGAATGGAACAAAATACCAACTAAAATTTGCAAATCATTAATTGAGAACTACAAGAGGTTGGTTGCTGTAGAAGAGAATAATGGTTATTCTACAAAGTATTAAATGAAGATTATGTAATCTTTTTGTATTATACGAATACTTTTTTTCACTCATTAAAGTTCAAAGACCTTTTAACATATGCACTGAGTTTAAGACAATTTTTTTAATGGTGGATTGTTGTCACTTGATGCCTTCAAAATGAACACACCACCAGCTATTTCTAGGCTTTTTCCTTCTTTTCTTGAAAATGACCAAGGATGTTCAAAAGTACATGGAATAATGTAAAATTTCAGCAAGTTCCTTGATAAGTTTATATACAACATAATACAACTTATTCAACACTTGGAGAAACTTATCAAAAGGTTCAACAAGCATTCCTTGTTCATTCTTATAGAAAGAGAGTGATATATAGATAGACAACTAGATAAAGATAGATAAATAGACAGATAGTGGGAGAAAATAGATATATATAGTTAGAGAGAGATAGACAGATAAAGAGAGAGAGAGAAGATATATAGAGAAAAGATAGATTAAGAGACAAACAGAGAGACAAAGAGAGAGACAGAGAAGAGATATAGAGAAAAGATAGATAAAGAGATAAATAGAGAGCAATAGACAGAAAGATAGAGAGATAGAATGATGTATAAGATCTATTTGAACATCAACCATTTTAATTATGTAGAGATCAAGTTGCACAGTCTTGATATAATTTGGCAACTAATCAGAGTAGACTTTATTGATTCTGATTTGATTTTTTTTACAGCTTATAAACTCTTTGTGAGTCATTTAAAGCCAAAACATTTTTTTTGCAAGTGAATATTGCTTAAAAATATTTTGAGAATAACAATGATTATCCCAGATAGAAGTCCTACTATTTAACCCATTGTTGGGGAGAGACCTTATTGAACATACATTGACATTCAGCCATTGGTTTATTCAGTGGAGAGATTCCATTAAGTGAGTTTTTATTGAGTGTACTGTATGGCTACTGTATTTACAAAGTAGATTCTTCCTGTCTTGTGCACAATTTTTTATTTTGTAAATCATCTCATCCAAGTCTATCAGGACAATATTGTCCAAATATGGCTCACTGCAACTTCTGGCTTTTGTCAAAGCTACAATAAAATGTGGGTGAGATTAAAGAGAAAATAGCAAAGCAACTTATGATCCAGAATAAGGATGGCAGGCTATTTTGATAAATGTAAACAATACTGGGATAGGTGTGTGAGGTCGATAGGGTAGTATTTTGAAGGGGACTGAGGTACAGTCGCTCCAGGTAGGATATTTTAATATTCAATGAATAAATCTTTTTCGGACAGATTTCATTTATTTGCCTAGTATCTGAGGTAGTTGTGCATTTCCAACTAACATCAGTAATTGATGTTTCAGCCCAGGTAAAAGTATTTTAAATGCCGATTTTCAAGGCAGAGATACCTTTTCCACTTGCAAGATTGCCAACAACATTTATTTCTCTTCAGCTGACTTTTGTACAAGATTAATCTGAATTTAGTAACTAAGGCTCTAGGATCAGTGGAATGCTGTAATCTCTTATAGATGCTTGGAAATCTGGCATGTCTGATCATGTATGGAGAGAAAAAGGGTCACATCAGTCCCTCTGAAATGAAGTTAAAATAATTAACTTAAAATAACACAGGAGATTAATATATTTGAAAGAAGTATTGCACATACTATGCTCAAATCATCCAGTCAGTAGGCTGAGCATAAATATCAATATTGAATAGTTTCTTACTGGAGCTACTGATTAACAAAGAAAAATCATTAGATTAAAAATTTCAAAAGTCATGACTTGAGTGTCCAATGCATAATAGATAAAAGTGCTATTAAAAGCCCATCTGGTTCTCTGGAAGCCATAAGTTTAATCTCATGGTCTAGCTATGCAAAAATTAAAGCTTATCTGGTTTCTGGAAGTTCTAAGTTCAATCCTTGGGTTAGGCAGTGCAGAAATATTCACTAGCTTAGCAGAGAGATATATCAAAAACGAAGAACTGATTAATTCTGAAGAATTTCCTAGGAATGAAAGTTATCATTCAGTATTTCTGGGAGGCAACCAAAATGCAATATATACCTAAGGAAGGCTTCAGCAGTGTTGGATTTACATATGAGGTGGAGACTAGGACCCTTGGGTGATCTTCTACCTCTAGTTTGGAGCCCTGATAAAGCTAAAATAAAAATAAATAACAGAGGAGATCTATTTATTTTCAGATTTAGTGGGGCTCCTTTGAACTAATTTGAAACAATTCAGATTATTTGGGCCCATCTAGTTGGAGTGAGTCTTTTAAATTTGATGGGGCCCCTTGAATAATTACAATATATATTTGTAATTACTAGCTTGCCTATTTGAAGTTTCAACCAAAACCATGTGAATTCCAAAGTTCCATCTAGGTTACTCAGCTCTATTTCAATTTTTAATTGCTAAAAATTATTTCGACCAATTTCCATTGTCTTCTGATGACCCAGATTCAATGGCTACAAATTCTGCCCTAGATCAGATTTCCCCATCAGTAAACAAAATGCTCTGATTTAATTTCGCTATTCAAATCTACTCCAATTTCACTAAAAAAAAATATGTGTGTGTGTGTGTGTGTGTGTGTGTGTGTGTGTTTTCTAGACTCTGTCACACAAGGGTTGTTTTTGCGTTCTCAATCTTGCAAGAAAGGAACCTCTTACATGGACCATCATAATAATAATATACGATAATTTTTATTTATAATATATTTTTTTAATAATTCTAATAATCTTTTGTGTTAAATTTCAACTCTCTAAACTGATTGTAAACTGTTTTTTTATAGACATTAAATTTTGTATTTAATTTTTGCGCAAAGTGTAAAAAATCAGTTTTTTGATTTTTCACCTTCAAGGCTGTAATTTTTTCCAGCCAATTTGGTCTCAAAACCGGCACTGAAGAATTATCTATCAAACAAAAAAAATTTCAATGAAATGGGATGAAAACTGGAAATGCATATACAACATCTGATCACATGCACACACATACATACACACACACATTTTGAGAATTATAGATATAGATAAGGTCTTTCAGCTTCGGAACAATTACTCCACCTGTTTCTTATTCTTTCAGTAATCTTGCTTAATATTGGATCTTGTAGAGTTTCCAATACCAATCTTTGTAGAGATAATATGTCAGTTTCAACCCAATGTAATATTTCTTCATCCAGGATTTCCATTTTTTCTTTTTGACCCTTATTAAATTGTAACCATGACAACACATCGACATATGGTATTTTTTTTTTTTTTTTAATGTGGAAATCCAACAATTTATTGAACAAAGTAACTAATAATAACAAAACAAAAGTCATTGAAACAAAGCAAGTTCAGTTGACCAATGATGATAATTCCAGAACAATGTAACTATAAACAATTTTTTCTATCTTCTGCCAGCCGCTATGATGGAGAAAGCATTACCTCGAACCGTTGCCAGTGAGACACGTTGCAAGAGCCACTCCGTTTCGCGAGGCTTGTTCCTTAATCGAGACGCAATCACGCCAATCCTCCGAAGGAACACCATCGAACGAGGACCAATAACCCCTGAAGTCTCCACTGCCACAGCAGTAAAAAAAAAACTATCAGCAAGAGAAGAATATTTAGCTATTTTTTTTTATCTCTGCGTCTCGGGCGACGAACCCCCGGCTCAACCGCGGACCTGATCAAATTACCGGTATATGACAAATATGGTATTGTATTTCCTATTACATAATCAATGTCAAAATCATAAGCCATTATTTTTATGGGACATCTTAGAATCCTGGAAGTAGTAACTTTTGGTAACTCCTTTCTAGGGTTAAAAATAGACTTTAGAGGTTTATGGTTTGACTATAGTAGTTATTTCTTTCCTAATAAGAATTGTTGAGCTCTGTCTGTGCTCCAGACACTGGCCAATGCTTCTTTTTCAATGTTTGAATAATTTATTTCTGCTGCTGCCAATCTTCTTGAAAGGTACATTATTAGATGGCTTTCTTGTGATAAAATTGCAGATACAGCTTGCTCACTTGCATCCATAGTTACCATAACCTCCTTTCTGGGGTCAAAGATTTTTACAGTGGGTTTTTCTGCAAGTATCTTTTTAAATCCTTGAATGTTAAGTTTTGTCTATTTGAACTTAGTATTCTTTTTTTGCAGTTCAGCAAATGGTTCTATTAACTTGCTGTATTTTGGTAGGTATCTATTATAAAAATTAACCAATCCTAAAAAAGGATTCTAATTCTTTTTTATTAGTAAGTATAGATACCTCTGAAATTTTCTTAATTGACTTTGGATCTGGTGCAATGCCATCTTTTGAAATTTGGTTCCTTAAATATGATATTGTGTCACAATCAAATTAACATTTGTCTCTGTTTATTGTCATCTCTGCATTTTTTAACTTGTTTAACATATATTCTTTTTTTTTGTCTTAATTCATCTTTACTGGTAACACCAAGATAAATATCATCTTGATAAATAATCACATTACTGATTTCATCAGTTAACATGTTTTCCATTACTCTCTGAAAAATAGAACTTGCTGTTTTCACTCTAAAAGGCATTTTCATGCATCATAATAATCATATGGTAGGGGGGGGGGTAATTTTCTTGAATTTATTGTCAATCTGTATTTGATTGAAGGCCAATTTTTAATCAATTTTTGCAAAACATTTCATGCCCAGTAATTTGTGGATAGTGCTTTTGATATTGGGAATAGGAAAGAGTCTAAGCTTATTTTATGATTTAAGCCTATTTTAAATTCACCACATATTCTTAAATCCCTGTTTGCTTTTCACAATACAATGGGAGAAGACCATTTACTGCCACCTGGAGGGATGTGCTCCAAAATTCCCTCCTCTAGCATTTTCTTTAACTTAGCAACTATCAAAGGTAGAGGATGAATAGGTAATTTATGAAATTCAAAATAATAGGTGGGTACTATTTTTATTTAATTGTATACTCGATTTATATGCCTTTAACACTTCCATTTTTAATTTTCCTGATTAGTTTTGATGTATTCACCTTTAGCACATTTATATCTAGTAGTCCATGAATTTTTTTTCTATTCTACTACTGCAAGAGGAATAATTTCAAATCAGTCACAGTTTTCAAAAGTTACATTGAAGTGTCCAAAATCTTTTCAAAAAGACCTATCAATTGTCCTCAATTTCAGATGACTTTCTCAGTTTCAGTTTACCTATTTGTTCCCAGAAATTTTCTGGGATCAGAGTGACTTCACTCCCTTTATCCACTTGCATTGGAAACATCATGCCATTTAATTTGAAGTTTTAAAAATATTCTTTTCTTTAGGAATTTGTATTGAAAAAAACATCAATTTTCTCATTTTCCACTTTTTCTATTCTGCCTATTTTCTTTTTCACTTTGCATACAGACTGAAAATGATTTTTTCTTCGGCAGTTATGACATTTTTCTGTCGATTTCATGCTCAAAGTTACAGTATTTTCATTTTTTGCATTCCTTTTTTTATACTGTATGTTTCAACATTGCCCTCAGTAGAATTATTTTATCAATTCCAGCTGTTGTATAACTTTCACACATGCAGTTAGAGACAAATTATTCAAATGTAATTGTTCCAATATCTTATATTTATGAAGTGTATCAGCCATATGTTCAATCAACTGTAATTCAATCAATTCATCCTTAAAAGTCAAACCTTGAGTTCCAAGTTTCTCAAATTCGCAGAATCTGCTAGCTTCTCTTATTCTGTGAAGATATTGCATAATTGTTTCATCTTGTTTCTGTTTAATGGACAATTTTTTTTTGTTTAATGGACAGAAATTTGATTCTTTCTGCTATGATAAGTTTCTTTTTAGCTTGTAAACTTCTTTTCATAATTTATGAAATTTCGATGAAAGTCAAATTCTCCAATTGTTTGGGGTATACTGTAATAGAAACTTTCATTATTGCTTCACAACCTGCCAAAGCTAGAAAGAGATTAATTCATTTTCTTCCCTAGTCGTCTTTCAATTTTTTAGCCATAGCCTGGGCTGCAAAATACTGGATCCAAGTTTCAATAAATTCTGGTTCATCCCAGCAACTTAAACATCCTATCGGTGATGCCATATTATTGTATTGTGTTGTTCTATGACATGTGACTAGGAGTCAACTTCTTGCCTGTCTCTTAGTTTACTATACACTTTATATCTCTTCTACTTAACATATGCAAATAGGTACAATCCTATCTACTAATCCATTACAGTAATATTAGACATTTGCTTACAAGGAAACATTCCACATTCACTGACTGAACAGTCTGTGCTACTTTTGGTTGAAATTTTAAAAATCTTTTCTCTTGAAATAATAGGTTTCTCAAATTCAGTAGCTGTTATCACCCTTTCCAGTAGTGATAAGAGTTTCTTTCCTAACCTTTTATTTGAAGTAATGTGGAATGTCAACATCTTGATTATACCATTATTTTCTCTTTGAGTTACATGTGCTATCCATTTTAGTTGTTGCAGTTGTTGAATCCTCAATGTTACATTCCATGCTAATAGGAATATATACTTGACAAACACGGTGGATAGAATAAGTAAAGGTTTATTGTAAAATACAATACAATAAGAATAAAGGTAACAGTTATGCACAAGGTCATCATAAGTCAATCCAGTAGTGAGTGCTACTATTGGGAGGTTGGTAGTTCTTGCATAAGTCCGAGTCGTACTAAACAGATCCCAGCTAGACGGTATCTAGCAACTGCCCCACGCAGTCACATGTGGTACAAGGCCGAATTCAATGTGGTGTTCCCATGCCCTTAGGATCAGCTAAAAAATCTCCATAGACCCCGCATAAATGGGATCGGGTCAGTCTACCTCCCCAAATGAGACTGCCCTTTTGCATAGCCTTGTCCAGGTTCTTCCCTGAACAAGACTCATCTGGGTTCCTTCAGGCAGAGAGTTTGACCAGCACAGCTGAAAAAGACTTCAGCTAGACTCTGTAGTCTGTTAGCTTACAGATACTTATAGGTAGTTACTACCTATAGTGTAGTCACTCATGGGGGTGACAGGTTATTCCATTACATCACTCAAGTTATGTGGTTTCTGTTATTTGGTACAGTTCTTTCTTTGTCATTCTATTGCACCAGCCCACAAAGTTAGGATGGTCCTTACTAAAACCTACAGGATTCATTCACTTGAATAAATTTTTAACCATTGATCTGAGAAAGCAGTTGTATACAGCTGACAGTTTAGTTATTTCGGAACAGGGTTTGGTGCCATGCATGACATCCGTATGAAAGTCTCAATCTGATAAGGCTATTTAAGAACATGACTTGAGTTCTTAGGTTAATGTTTTGGTTTTGTAGGATCTTGTGATGTTGGACAAAACTAACCCTAGCACAGCCTATTCTATGTTCAATTTCCTTTTTTCCTATACAAAATGTGTCATATCTAATCCATACACTTAGGTATTTGTAATGTTTATGTTATATTCTGTGCTAATAGGAATATATACTTGACAAACACGGTGGATAAATAAGTAAAGGTTTATTGTAAAAACCAGTACAATAAGAATAAAGGTAACAGTTATGCACAAGGTCGTCGTAAGTCAATCCAGTAGTTAGTGCTACTATTGGAAGGTCGGTAGTTCTCACGTAAGTCCGAGTCGTACTCAACAGATCCCAGCCAGACAATATTTACTAGCCTCTCTTTGAGGTGGCACAAGGCCGAATTTAATGTGGGGCAATCAGAGTCCATAGGCTCAGCCAAAAATTCCCCGTAATCCTGCATTAACAGGTTCGGGTCTGTCTACCTCCTCGGATGAGACACTGCCCTTTGGCATAACCTCATCCAGAGTTTGACACCAGCTGAGAGCTGAGTAACAGATCCCAGCTTGGCTCCTGTAGTCTGTTGTCTTATGGATACTTATAGGTAGTTACTACCTATAGTGTAGTCACTCATGGGGGTGACAGGTTATTCCATTACATCAGATTAGTACTTACTAACTCTATATCCTGAATTTTTATGATAGATTCATGGTAGGATATCACTGCTTTTATTCCAATTCCAGATCATAAAAAAAAAGCTTTCAAAAAAGAACACTTTGAAGTTTTGCACACATCTAATAGAAAGATAAATAAAATGGATTTTTCTGTTAAGATAAAAAATAATTATAAAGAGAAAGAACTAGAGAAATATTAATTATTTTTCTATTGATTGATAAATTAATTTGTTTTCTACGGCTTATCAATATTTGCAGGTTATTTAAAACCAGAAAAACTTATATTTTAAATTGTAAGAATTATTTTATTGGAGATAATGATGATTTTGTGATACAAGTCCTACTAATTAACCTATAATTGGGAGAAAAATAGGTGGATTCATACCTTTCCCAAGAGTATTTGGATGTAAATGAATATAACCCAGCTGGGATTGGAACTCACCTCTCCCATGAAAAATTCTGAGACTTTATTCATTACACCAACCACACATCCAAGCTTACAGCACCTGTTATTTCCAAGTAGTCACCCATCTAGGTACTGACAAGACTCAACATTGCTTAACTTACTTCGGTGATTGTACTGAAACATGTGTTTCAAAGTGATGTGACCGTAAGCCTTTATTTTTCTAGATATACAGATACAAGCCAGATAAGTGTGTCCATATTTGGTCCTAAAACTTAGAAATAAATTCTCAGAACAAACAAACTGATAAATATTTAAACCAGGTGAGAAGTCAGATTTCATCTCATGAAAATCCTCTTTTCCTTGATAGGATAAATTAAAAATGAGAGAAAACAAAAGTGGCTAGTGCTGATAAGTTCATCCCTAATGCAAAAGACAGCCAGGTTCTTCTAGGCCATTAGTTTAATGGTTAGAGTAGCCACCAGTGTTAAAGTTGATGACAAATTGGACAAGCAACAGTGTTGGCATGACAAAGATTGATCAAGGTTAACTGAAAATTAAACAAGAGTGAAGTAGAGACAAATGAAAAAAACAAAACATCTTGCCATTTTATCCAATGCATTTTTTGTGACTTTTTCCTTTATTATAATTTAATTTTTTGTGAAAAAAATTAATTTGCAATAAATTTTGTTTTACATTTGGGAGAATAAAGTAAAGAAGAGTGAATTGTGTATGGGTTTGTGTTTGTATTAGTGTCTCACAACTTATCTATATATCTATTTGTGTGTGAAGCTAAAATTGTGTGTTTTTTATACAATGTTCCCCTAACCTATTAGTGCTTTTTTTTTTGGTTTTAGCTACTTACAGTCAACCCCAAAATAAATAATTCATAAATTTAATTTGATAATAGTCCCAAATACTAGTGACATTGGCAATTCAGAGAAGTGCTTCCTTTAAATAAAAAGTTGGACATTAACCTAATAAGGAAAGAGGGAAAATACAATGTTGAGGTTGCTAAGATCTTATGTCAAAATTCTTACTTTCCAACTTTGACATAGTTAAAAAAAACAAAAACATTTACAGCCTTGTAAGGGGAGGTGACTTATTTTCCACTCTACATCCCCTTTCCCCACAGATAACATCACAAGCCTATCGCTAATTCCATGACAAATGTTCCAATGAGCTTCATTCCTTAGTGTCTCCAACTCAGTCCTTCACAACCCAAAACAGTTTGCTGCATCCATAGGGTTGAAACACACCCATTTCTTACACATTTCTTTGATAAGAAAGTTGTTCCACTCTGAAACTTTGTGAGGCAGACTTCCTCATGGATGCTTCCCAAAACATGACACACTTAACCTTTTCTAGTCTAGGGTCAATAGTTATCTATCCACTGGATTCCCATAATCTTCATTTTCTACTTCCTATTACATTCATATAATACACCTTATTCAGTAATCCTCTACCTTGAGTGGCTCTTGAGCCTTGTATTGTGGGAAATTTAGTAAAAAAAAAAAAAAGTGTAAGAATCTTTGTCATGTAATTTTTATTCTGGTATATTGTTATAATTGTTCCATTTTATTGGTTGTAGAGTATAGATAACAGAAATTGTGTGACAGAGAGATCCAAAGGTTCATTAAAATAATGAAAGAGGCCTTCCAGAAACTAAGCAAAGTCTTGGAAAAAAAAAAGTGCTGAACTACTATGTTATATCTATTCTCCTGTATGGCAGTGAGTGCTGGATAATTTCTTTACAAAAGAAGAAGTTATTCAAAGTGACAGTGATGTGGTTCTACAGATGAATGCTGAGAATACCATGGATGGAACACATGAGCAACAAGGAAGGTGTAAAGGAAATGGGAACTAGAAAAACAGATATTTAAAATCAGAAAGAGAGGGACATTATGAGACAGAATGGCTTAGAAAATTTAATACTCACAGGACAGATTGAGGGAAGGAAAGGAGGAGGAAACAGTAAGCAACTTACCCATGAATGGATAGCAGACCAGAGACAAAGAGAAGAGTTGAACATTGCTTAGAGGTACAAGTGCAGGAACTTGTGGAGAACCATGACTGCCCACCTCCTAAAGAGATATAGCACATGGTGATGGTGATTGTTGTTAAATTCATATTGTGCCTAATTTATAAATTAGGCTTTATTCTATACCTGCATGTATAGGAAAATACAGTTTATACAGGGTTTGATACCATCCATGGCCACAGGTATCTGCTAGGGGTTGTGGAATATCCTTGCCATAGATAGTGGGTGGGTGGATACCGTTCAAAATTGTATTTGATGTATTTCCATTTTTAATAGCTAATGTCTATAGATATTTATTAACTTTTGAATAACCTGGCACAACAGAAGTGTATTGGGTGCATATGCAGAATTGAAGGTTTCAGATTGACTTTTCTGTCTATTGGTCTGTGGCAGTGACTCAATGTAGATATTTAGTAACCTTTTTTTTAATCATTTCAGACCAAGCAAGGCAATAAAGCAATGAGTTACTGCATGCGAGAGAATATTAGAAAAAAACATTAAGGAGAGAGAACAATAAATGAACATTACATTTTAATTTTTCAAGATCAAAGTTGCGTGGAAAGCTGGAAGAGGGTTCCAAAAGCGAGAAGTGCAAGATCAACTGTTAGCATATGCTTACATCTATTTCAACTGTAAATTGATGAAACCTTGCCACCAATCTAGTATTGCTTTTAAATTCATAAAGTCTAGGCACCATAGAGGAAAGTTCATCAGAACAATTACCATGAAAATATTTATGGAAAAGGCACACAGGGAAGCTACGAGCCATGTTACAGCAGTGAGAAAATGACTGAAGCAAAGATGCTAAGGTCAGCTGGTGCTGAGCCACAATAATAAAGTGAACTAGTCAGGTATAAACTTACTAGCAATGACTTGCAAAACTAGCTCAGTGACGTTCACTCTACGATACAATTAATTGGGTATGTATATGTGCAAATGTCTTTAGAATTGATAGTGTGCTTATACATGTTTTCTTGGTTCTTTGTATCAGTTTTGGGCATTTACTTTCTCACACAAATTGCTTCATGGTTAAGATATATGTATATTTTACACTGGCATCCGATATTTGTGTTCAAATCCAAGTAAAAAGCAAAAATTTGGTATGCTAATTTTATAGGGGAGTGAAACTGCTACACTTGAAAGATTTGTACAACACAATCTGTCCAACTCTCATTCTTCAACACATGGCCTTGTGCCAGACTAAATTGAGTAAATATCAATATAATGAGCCTATTTATGTGTGTGTGCACGTGTAAATATGCTTATTTATGTCTGTGTGCATGGTTACTTAATGATGTATGTAAATATGCTCTTGTGTGTGTGCACTTATTTGACTATATGTGTAAATACACTTATTTATGTGTGTGTACTTACTTGACGTGTGTGTAAATATCCTTATTTATGAGTGTACACTTGCTAGTGCCAATATGCATGTAAAATCTATTCATTGAGATCATCTATTAGTAAAGTTATCTTGTGTGTCTGGGTGGGTTGCCATGTATAGGTGTACATATTTATATAAATTTGTATGAAATGGTGTGTGTGTGTGTGTGTGTGTGAACCAGAAATGATTTTTTATAAGAGACATCAAGAGAAAGAGTGTGTGAGTGTATGTGAGAGAGAGAGAGAGTTCATGTAGTTTTATATTCTTTCTCGGCATTAACACTTGCAATCAACTTGTGCTAATTTCATCTTTGCCGTTGTTATCACGTTTCAGTCACTGAGCCCTCCAGCCTTCATCAGGTGCTTATTGATTCGGGTAACCTTCAGATCAATAGCCTAGTGGATTAAAGTATTGGTTTGTGAATTTGGTAACATAGTAATTTTGAGTTCAGTCACTGGGCTGGGTAGTGTTTATGTGAACTCAGTGGAAACAAGGCAAGCAATAACTGAGCAATGCTAAAATAAGGACTATCCGAGATATTGCTAGATATGGTCAACAGAATGAGAACAATCTACCCCCACAGAGTGAATAAAAGTTTCAGTTCAAAATTTCCTGAAGTTTACCCAGATGAACAACAAGAACCTGATGATGGATGGAGGACACGATGACTGAAACGTTGTGATAATAACAAAGATGGGGATATTAGTCTGCATATGTAAATAACGATAAATTCTCATCCCAAAAATTCAGATAGAAATTGTGTGGGTTTGTTTCAAATGTTACTTTTGTTATATGTTTGTGAAAGAATTTGTATCAGAATAAGCAAAGTATTTTCCCTCCCAATGTCTGTATATTTGGGTGTATCCAAAGCACTACCCCAAAATTCAAGGAATCTTGCTCGATCTGTTCACCTAGTATTTTCTGCGTCTCATAAAATATTTCACACATCTCTCAACCATTTTCTATCAATATTTTTTTCTTTGAAAAAGCAATCTTGTGTCTTAAGTTCCCTGAACATTTGGACAACACACACGCACACACTTGTTTGGGTGTATTATTTATGAGCATGTGTCTTTAAAAGGAATACTTTATACTGTGTGTGTGTGTGTGTTTGAAAGTCATAGGAGGTGTAATCTGAAAAATTCATAGTATCTGATCAATCAGACAGAATTTTCATTCAATCTTCTGGGCAGCTACTTAAACACTTTGCTTCTTTTATTGCACTCAAAGAATACATTTCCTGATGTCTATGGTTGATACCAAGAAGAAACAAAAATTTCCATGAAGTACCTACATTAAAATGACTGTGCCAATTTTTTATCATGTGGGAAAAGTAATGAATATTCATTGAGTTTTGGCTCACCAAAACTACATCAATGCCAAATTAAGAGCTTTTGCTTTTTTCAACACAGATGAAATTTCTATTAATAACCAGAGTATTTTTGATATTTTAAAATTTGTGAGGGCCAAAGTTCATTTAATTAACAGTGAGTGGCAAAAATAAACAAAACACTGAGGCAAGTCAAAAGAAAAAGGGAGGTAAATGTTGTCTGATATTCTAAGTTATTTTCCTTATTCTATGAATTATTCGAAGATTTCTGTTGATTTTTTATTTTCCAGCATTTTGGATACCTTTTCCATTTGAGTTTTGTATTTAGCAATTTTTGTAATTTTTATCTCCTCTCTCCCCTAATAAATAAAAAAATAAAGATAACATTTTTTTTAAATTAACAGTTCATAAATATGAGTTTCAAAATTTCACAAGAAGAAAACTAAATTTTAAACTTGAGATTTTATCATGCTAGAAAGAAAACTGTACTGTCATACATTTCCAGGGGTTGACATCAAGAGACAGATACTTAAATATTTAGTAGTTGCTGTCAAATCTGGATGTGCTAGATATCTTGATAGAAAACAGTAAGTGTCCTGGGTATGATAATAAAATACATCCAGCTGCAAGGCCTCTGATCGGGAGGTTTTGAGGAGTGTGGTACCACCTCTTAATTGCTGTTGTTCCCACGTCCATCCTGACCCAGGGTGGTAGCACCTGTTAGGGTCCCAGCTATGGGCAAATAGTTAACCCCAAAACTGGGCTGAAAACACTATGAAAATGTAGAAATATATTTTTAGTGGCCAGCAATATATTTTCAGGTAAAAAAATTACCATTGTGAAAAAAAAAAAAAAAAAAAGATAGTACTAGCAATATAAAATAAAAATTGCCAGCATTACATTATTGAAAAAAAAAATTACAGCAATTCATCTTTGTCAAAGAAATTGCTAATGCTCCCAAGAAAATCAAACTTCAGCATTAAACGGACCATAAGGAGTTGATATGCTGTTAAACAAAGGAACCAGCAAGGAAAACAAAATCAACAAATCAAATGCAAATTTTGGTTGAGGCTGTTTTTTTGTTTTTTTTTTTTACTTAACACTCATGTTCTTGGGAAAGGCAAGAATTTACTTCTCCCTATATTCTATATATGTACAAAATGGTAGTACAATTTAGTCTAACATCTATCTGTAAGGAAAGTAGAAATGGCAAAATTAATTTGAATTTTAGCTGAAGTTGATTGTATTCACTTAGTATTAATGCCCTTAGGAAAGGCATAAATCCACCTCTCCCTGCATTCTAAGAATGTATTGAAAGGAAGTGCAAAGTGTTGTAACAGCTGTCAGTATGGAAAGCAAAATTGATAGACAGTTTTAATTTAGGCTGAAGACACATGTTCACTGTAAACTAATGCCCTTGGATAAGACATTGTGGGAAAATGAAATAAAATCAATAAATAAAATAATTATAATGAATAAAAAAAAGAAAAGAAAAAGAAATACATTTTCCCATGATGCTTATAGTAAAGGAACCGGAATTATGATTACCTCACCTGGCTTTGTTTGGTGGTGCTGTTGAAGTCTATAAAAAGATCAACATTTCCAGCCTCATCTTTCTCCCCCTTGCTCTGAGAGCAACATGTGGAAAAAGGATGGCCTTGCTGGGACGCATTTATTTCTCCTGGTACACTGACAACTGAACGCTCCCTTTCCGCTTTTCACAGTTTCTATAAAAAAAGTGAGAATAAACGGCCTGTGGTAGAAACCCAAGTTTTTCTTTTTGTATGCTTCTTCTTTGTTTATCATATGTGTACACACACGCACGCACGCACGCACGCACGCACGCACGCACGCACGCACGCACGCACGCACGCACGCACGCACGCACGCACGCACACACGCACACACACACACACACACACACACACACACACACACACACACAGAATACTTCAAAACAGGCAGTCTTTAAATTCCATAACAGGAACACCACCCCCCCGTGCTACTAAATATCATGATAAAAAATGTCTCAACAGCAATATGCTATGATGGTTGAAAGCGAGGAAAGACAGTGAGTGAGCTTTTGAGCAAGCCTTTCTTTCATAATTATTTGTCTTTAGCAAAAGTTAGAAGCTGTTACACTGTTGATCCCGACAAGGATCAGATAGTTGAGTTTGAATCCTCTTTTCTAAGATGACAGTTATCATCACTGTTTTCAATTAAGATCAAAGTGACCAGCCTGAACTGACTAAATTTGCCTCTAAGAGACAAAAAAATCCCCCAGAGAAATTGGTGTTATAATAGATAAGCAGACATCCTGAGAGAGATAATAAGCAGATTGAGATAGAGAGAAAGATTATTTCTTTGTTTTGAATGCATTGTATTTGATTGTATCCCTGATTACTCAGAAGGTGGGTATCAGGTCTGTGTTAATAGGTTTTTTTTTTTTAATGAGATCTAATTATATCTGGAAGGCTTATAACAGAAAAAGCTGTACACAATTCAAAAACAAAAGATCTATGAAATTTACAACATTATTTTAAAGACTACCAAATTACATTTTTCAAAAATATTCCAAACATTTATAAATTGGCAGACAAAATAAATAAGGCTTTATGTCAAAACATTAGCAAAAGGACTTATTAATAACAAATTAACACTGCATTAAGAGGAAAAAAGAGTTAGTTTATAAGCTTACTGTCTGTTTTTTTAGATAAAGAATGCAGTGGATAAATTGTTGTCTAAATTATGCCAAAATGAAAATAACACTAATAGCTCATTTTAACAGATATATTTACCAAAATTACACAAAAATATCTTAAAATACTAAAGAGTAAATTTATTCAATAAAATTGCTATTGGCTTCAACTACAACCTCCAGACAACTTCAGAATTTCCTACAACTTTCTGGACAGTCTCCTTGTTTAAGTTGGTGAATGCTGACATAAAACTTACCTTCAGTTCATCTTTGGTGTTACAAAGAGTTTTGTTGGCCTCTCACTCAACTGCGCCCCACATATAATAATCAAGGTGATTGCAGTTTCAGGAATTAGGTGGCCAGATATAAGGAGTGATGTGGCCACAGAAATTGTCTGACAGCCATGACTGGGTTCTCCTGCTTGTGTGACCTGGTACAGAGCCCTGCTGCCAGACATAGGGTCTTCCAGCAGCTACCCTCTTGATCCAGGGCAGTACTACCTCCTCAAGGCACTTGATGTAGGCCTTTGTGTTGAGTCTGAGGCCTTCACCAACAAATTCAGTAGTTCTCCTGCTTGTGTGGCACTTTTTTCTTTATATTCATGTTTATTTTAATTTTAATTTAATTTTTTTGTTTCTTTATTTTTTTTTTTTTTTAACAACAATCCCCATATAAAATATGGACCACCCCACCCATAATGATAATCTGATATATTTACATTATGTAATGGTCAGTCTCAATTCAGCACCTGAAGATTGCGTTGTGCTCAGTGTTGTGCTCCTGGTGAGGAAAAAATGTATATTTATTAACATTTAATTTACAACTCTGTTATAGTACATTAAGCACTAATTTATTAACAAATATTACTGATGTTCACCCAAAACAAGGCTCAAGAGCCACTCAAGTCAGAGGGTCATTGTGTGTAGCTGTACTAGCGTAAGAAAGTGCAAGATAACAGGAAAAATAGACAGTTGATTCTAGACTTGAAGAGGTCAAGATTTAATTACCAAATAAAATTTCAAAGTTCAGGTAGAGACGTTATAAATATAGAGTTGATAGAGTTTAAGTAGACTTTAGAAAGAACCGGGAATTCAATGCTAGATAAGAAACAAGGGATGAATCTCTACTCCTGTTCAAAAGACCGAGGAGGAGTGTGAACCGGACTATATATATATATATATATATATATATATATATATATATATATATGTTGTATAGGGATAAAGTGTTGTTGTTGACACTGGAGTTTTAACACAGATCACCAGTGAGCAAACACAGGTGATTCCATTTCTAATAAGTAGAGCACGTGATTGTAAACGAAAAGGTATATATGGGAATTAGTGTGGAGTCTAAGTGATCTCGATTCTCTATACTATTTCTCTATACTGATCACTCTTCTTCAGGTTACTATTTGAACAAGTATTACTAGTGTGAATATTATTCAAAGGAGTTACTACTAGTATCTGTGATTACAAAGTCTTGACTACAATGAGCATTACGAACGTGATAATGAGAATTTGTTGACATCACAAAAGTGACAATAAAGTTGTCTGACATCACAAAAGTGGTGATGAGGATTCGTTCAATTTACACGAGGATTTCTTGTGCTTACACAAGGAAAAAATTAATCTGCCAAAAATTCAGCACAGTTCAGCAGAATGGAAGAGTTAAAAACTATCATGGTTCAAATATTGCAGCAACAAAAACTACAAGAACTACAATTGCAGCAACAAAAACAACACCATGGGCAGCAGTTATAATTACAACAAAAGTTTTTTGAGTTGTTCACTAAAACAATGGAAGAAGAAACTTCAGATTCTTTCACTCCAGATGCTGTCACTAGTTCAATCAGTGAATTTGTGCACAATCCAGATGAAGGAGTAACTTTTCCATCTTATTACAGAAGATACAAATGAATCTTCAAAAGGGATTGTTCATTTCGGAATGGTGAAAAGGAAGTTTAGTTAGGGAAATTATCACCTACTGAACATGAAAAATATGTAAATTACATCTTGCCAAAGAAACCAGGAGAAATAAGTTTGATGAGACCATCCTAATATTATCAAAAATCTTTGGTGATGGGAATTCATTGTTTAATACATGATGGCAATATCTTAACTTGGTAAAATCTGATGATGACAATTTTGTCACGTACATAGGAGTCATGAATTGAGAATGTGAAAAGTTCAAATTAAATGAACTAACTCCTGATTTGTTTAAATGCTTGATATTATTCAGGGTTTAACTTCTAATAAGGACACAAAGATAAGATCCAGGATACTTGCTGAATTAGAAAGGGATCCAAAATTAACTCTCTAGAAAATAGTGGAAGAGTGTCAACATATTGTGAATTTGAAACTTGATACTGCAAGAATTGAGGAAAAAGACAATTTAC
This sequence comes from Acanthosepion esculentum, assembly GCA_964036315.1. Classification (NCBI taxonomy): domain Eukaryota; kingdom Metazoa; phylum Mollusca; class Cephalopoda; order Sepiida; family Sepiidae; genus Acanthosepion; species Acanthosepion esculentum. The sequence goes on along the minus strand of OZ038494.1, from coordinate 66,524,846 downwards.
AGGTACACAGTGTCCAACCATCTAAGGGGAAAAACTACAAATATATTTCAACTACTAACAGAATATTAATGGAAGACTGTAAACCCCTCCCAATACTTAATACTTGCCACAGCTGTGGAGATAAGAATTTTAAAAAAGATTGTTTCTTCAAAAACAAAAAATGCTATGAGTGTGGGAAATTAGGACACAAAAGTACGTGTTGCAGATCCAAAAAAATGGAAAAATAAAATGCATGTGAATAGAATAAAAACATGTAGTAACAATAAGAAGCCTAAAAAGGAAATTAACTACACATTACAAAAATAAAATTATAACTAGATACAGCATCAGATATCACTATTATAAATAAACAGGCATGGAGAGAAATGGGTAAACCCAATTTATTAACTTCTGATAAAAGTTGTGTATAAAGTCTCAGGAAGGAGATTAAACTTTTTGGGTGAATTCAGCTGTAACATTTCTTTTGTCAGAAAAGCCAAAAAATCGGTGGTATTTGTATTAAAAAATACTGCTAATTTGTTTGATGAAAACGGTAGACGACCAGATCCTTCAAGGGCAAGCGTGATAAAGGATATGCCCACTCCAACAAATGTAACAAAGTTACAAGCATTCTTAGATTTTGCTAAATACTATCATACATATATACCTAATATGCACAAATTAGGAGTGTCATTGAATAATCTGCTGAAAAAAATGTAAAATGGAATTGGGCAGATAAAAGTGCATTTGAACAGATCAAGAAAATTTAACATCAGATTTGTCACTAGCTCATTTTGACCCTCAATTAAAGATTGTGGTTGTATCAGATGCAAGTAATTTGGGTATTGGAGCAGTGATATTACACAAATATCAAGACAGAACAACTAAACCTATAGGTCATGATTCAAGATGATTAATTATGGCTGAAAGAAGCTACAGCTAAATAGAAAAGGAAGCATTGGTCATCATATTTGCCTCCATTCTTCACAGTTGGAGTGTATGGGACTTGGAGAGAATTAACAAAATTGAATACATGATATTTTTTTATAAGCAACTGCATTCAAACTTGACTAAATCTTAAGCAACTCCACTACTGATGTCAGTGTGACTTAAGCAATATAAAAAACAAAAAGGAATGATGTAACCATAAGTCATATACTAACAATTTCTTTTCTTGCACTTCTTGCTTGTGGAACTCTCTTCTGATTCCATGCTTTCTGGCCAACTTTGATCTTCAAAAATTTAAATGCAATATCAATCATTATCTACGGTCTTCTTGATTACTCTTCTATTGTTCCCGCTCCATCATAATGTTTTCTTTTTTTCTAATTCTTTCACACCCAGTAACTCCTTGTGCCTTAGTGGCTTTACTGGCTTGCTTGGGGTGAATTTGATTAAAAATAGAGGAAAAAAGAAAAAGAAAATTAATCAAGAATAGTTACTAAATGCATTACTTTAGTCAAGAATTCTACCACTAGTTTAGAATGTTTTCTTATCTATTTATTAGACCGAAGCATAAAAAATTGAAGCAACAATTTATGTAACTTGAGTAATAATTCTTGCATATAACAGTTAGGCAACCCAAATATTGGTCAAATCCTAAGTGACGTACAAAAAAAAAATGTGTGCATTGAAATAGTCTAATTAGTGTGAAGACACTAAAAAATCACACTTAGGTAAGTATGTAGGTAAATCAATAAGTCTGCAGCCTAATTATAAAAAAGCATTAATTTACATGAGTATCTACTTTTTAACATAATTCTTTGTCAATATGCTTAATTCAGTGTTGAATATTAATCAAATATGATTGGAAATTATACAGTGAAAAATTTCAGAACAACCTCAGCTATGGATTAAATAATAGGGCTTTTATTTAGGAGAATTATTGTTATCCCCACCTCACAAAAAATCTGCTAATGCAATATTCACTTGAAAAAAAAAAAAAAAAAAAAAAAAAAAAAAAGAAAAGAAAAAAAATGATATATATATATATTTGCTGATACATCCTATATATATATATATATATATATATGCTGATACATCCTATATATATATATATATATATATATGCTGATACATCCTATATATATATATATATATATATATGCTGATACATCCTATATATATATATATATATGCTGATACATCCTATATATATATATATATATGCTGATACATCCTATATATATATATATATATATATATGCTGATACATCCTATATATATATATATATATGCTGATACATCCTATATATATATATATATATGCTGATACATCCTATATATATATATATATATATATATGCTGATACATCCTATATATATATATATATATATATATGCTGATACATCCTATATATATATATATATATATATATGCTGATACATCCTATATATATATATATATATATATATGCTGATACATCCTATATATATATATATATATATATATGCTGATACATCCTATATATATATATATATATATATATGCTGATACATCCTATATATATATATATATATATATGCTGATACATCCTATATATATATATATATATATATGCTGATACATCCTATATATATATATATATATATATGCTGATACATCCTATATATATATATATATATATGCTGATACATCCTATATATATATATATATATATGCTGATACATCCTATATATATATATATATATATATGCTGATACATCCTATATATATATATATATATATGCTGATACATCCTATATATATATATATATATATGCTGATACATCCTATATATATATATATATATGCTGATACATCCTATATATATATATATATATGCTGATACATCCTATATATATATATATATATATATGCTGATACATCCTATATATATATATATATATATATGCTGATACATCCTATATATATATATATATATATATGCTGATACATCCTATATATATATATATATATGCTGATACATCCTATATATATATATATATATGCTGATACATCCTATATACATATATATACTGATACATCCTATATACATATATATACTGATACATCCTATATACATATATATACTGATACATCCTATATACATATATATACTGATACATCCTATATACATATATATACTGATACATCCTATATACATATATATACTGATACATCCTATATACATATATATGCTGATACATCCTATATATATATATATATATATATATATATATGCTGATACATCCTATATATATATATATATATGCTGATACATCCTATATATATATATATATATGCTGATACATCCTATATATATATATATATATGCTGATACATCCTATATATATATATATATATATGCTGATACATCCTATATATATATATATATATATGCTGATACATCCTATATATATATATATATATATGCTGATACATCCTATATATATATATATATGCTGATACATCCTATATATATATATATGCTGATACATCCTATATATATATATATGCTGATACATCCTATATATATATATATGCTGATACATCCTATATATATATATATATATTTGCTGATACATCCTATATATATATATATATATATTTGCTGATACATCCTATATATATATATATATATATATTTATTTGCTGATACATCCTATATATATATATATATATATATATATTTGCTGATACATCCTATATATATATATATATATATTTGCTGATACATCCTATATATATATATATATATATATATATATTTGCTGATACATCCTATATATATATATATTTGCTGATACATCCTATATATATATATATATATATATATATATATATATATATTTGCTGATACATCCTATATATATATATATATATATATATATATATATATATTTGCTGATACATCCTATATATATATATATATATATATATTTGCTGATACATCCTATATATATATATATATATATATATATATTTGCTGATACATCCTATATATATATATATATATATATATTTGCTGATACATCCTATATATATATATATATATATATATTTGCTGATACATCCTATATATATATATATATATATATTTGCTGATACATCCTATATATATATATATATTTGCTGATACATCCTATATATATATATATATATATATATATATATATATATATTTGCTGATACATCCTATATATATATATATATATATATATATATATATATATACTTTTAAGATATGCTGTATTTATGGGTGAGTGCTCAATATCAAGGATAGAGCATATACAAATATAAAAGTGGGCAGTGAAGTCAACACAATCGTCGAGCAATTTGTGTTGTGTTTTTGCTTGACTAGTTATACATAGAGGTCAGTGATGCATTGTGGGTAGTCTATTGTATTATTCTAATGGTTATTTAGGTGAGTTGTAACAGTTATGTTTCAGTTATTCTAGGGTCTGGTAAGTGAGAATAATTGTGGATCCAAATGCAGTTTTTTGGTTATTTATAATGTTACTTGTTAACTTTTTTATTTATTTATAAACAGCAGAAGCAATAACTGACTAGTAAATATATATGTATATATATATATATATATATATATATATATATATAGTTTGTGACTGGAAGGGATAATTCCAAGGGTATAATTCCAGGGAGAGCTCAATGTAGACTACAGAGCATTATAATGATATAATGATAATAAAAAGATGGAGATTTTAATTATCCATTTCATTTATAATTTTTATTTCACGAACACTGAGATGTTCATCTCAGAATGAAAACCTGGTCTGCTAATGGAGAAAGTACACCGAACGGACACTTTAGCTTGATAGTGGGGTGGGAAGGTGAGAGAGAGAGGGGTTGAGTAAAGATAGGGTTTAGAGATTATTGGCTAGTAGTGGTCGGTATCCTCAACCAAGAATTTCTTCTACACTTTTTGAATTTTAATATTGGTTTTTATGTTACTTTGACGATATTGTTTGTTGTTTTTATGCAGGATGAATGAATTATTGATATGAAATAGCAAAACAAAGTATATAAGATGTGAAAATCAGTTGGATGTTTAAATATTTTATCTTTTTGTAGAAGTTTCACTCCTCTCAAACAAGCATTATCAAAACAACTGAATAAAAATCTAAGAAAAATTTGTTACCATACTAACTCTGATACTTAAAAATTACTGATAAAATTTGAAAATATATCCATGAACAAATCAATGAGATTTGTACATGGGAAATATATTAAAATAAAATGTAAATATGGTGATTTCATATAGGAAAATAAAATAAATAAAAGAAAGTTATAGAGAGAAAAATAAAGTATGTACATTCAAAGAAAATATAAATATATAAATGCCCTAAATAAATTAGCAAACAATAACAAAATCCTCATCTCACCTTCTGACAAAGGTGGTGGCATAGTATTAAGTTGTCCAGAAAATAATGTTTTATTCTTGAATTAATATATTTAAACTGTTTAAATCAGTCAAAATAGGAATCCTGAACATCTATAAATTTCTGCCATTGAATTACAAACGATTTGATTTGTTTGTTTAATGGCATATCAATTCTTTATGGTCATTTTAATGCTGAAATTTAATTTTCTTGGGAGCTTTGAAGTAATAAAAGTATGATATATGTTATTCTGCTTTCACAATTAAATACATGGTAGATAATACTCAGCTTTTGTGCATATACATGTTTGTGTGGAGATGATTACTAGAGGCGGTGATATGTATGCTTTATGTTGTAGTTTTGTTAAAGTTATATTTTGGAATACCGTTTGATTTCTTTAAGAAACTGTAAAATTATATGGCTTAATATCATGAAAGAGTTTTTTCATGTTGGTTGTTTGGATGATTTTGTTTAGCAGCATCTCAACTTCTATAGCTTATTTAATACTGAAATCTAAATAATTTGAACAATTTTATGTCTTCAACTCAATATATTTTGAATACAATTGTATGCCTTCAACCACAGATAAAATTTATTGTTGGTAATTTTACTATAAATATGTATTGTTGTAATTTTTTTTATATAAAAATGAATTGCTCGTATTTTTACTATAAAAATGTATTTTTATACATTCATAGTGTTTTGTTTTCATTTGGGAGTTCCCTATTTGCCCATAGCTGGGACCCTAGAAGGTGCTACCACCCTGAGAACAACAGCAATTAAAAAGTTGTCTCCATGTTCCTCAAAACCTCCAATCTGCCAGTCAGAGGCCTTGCTGTCAGATGTAGTTTATCATCACACCCAGGACTATGGAATTACAAGAGTATTTATGCCTTTATGATAAAACTCTAAAGGTTTTGACACCAAGAAATCTTTGAATGCAGTTTCTGCTTCTTCTTTGCAATGAAATATCTTTTAGCTTAAAAAATTCTCAAGATATTTGAAAAAGTGGTAGTCAGTGGGCAAGAGATCAGAAGAATATGGTGGATGTAGCAAAGTCTTGTATCCCAAGTTGGTGAACTTCTGCAGTGTCATCCTGGCAACATGTGGCCGAGCATTGTCATGAAGCAGAATTGGACCTTGTTGATGAACCCATGCTGGTTGCATTTTGCTTAAGCGAATGTGCATTCTATCTATTAGCTGGCAGTAAACTTTGGTATTGATGCAATGCTTTGATTTCAGAAATCGGTAATGGATAAGGCCAATGGTGGACCATCAGTTAGTCACCATAATCTTCTGTTTGTGCGATTTCAGTTTTGGAAAATGTTTGGTTCCTTCATCATGATGAAGCTATTGAGTCCATTGTTTACATTTATCATAAAGGATCCATTTCTCATCACCAGTTACTATTTTATCAAGAAATAGATTGTTCAAATTTTGCAGATGCAGCATCAAACACAAATGCCAAACTATAACTTTCATCGATTTTGTGTGGAATCTATTTCTTCAATTTTCTTGAGATATTATTGAAATGCTGTTACCCATTATCTGAGACATTTCTCTGACACTTTGACATGGGTTTTGTTCAATGAGTGTCTTCAGATTTTGATTATCAATTGTAGATGGACATTTTGTCCCACCTTGATCTTCAAGACTTGTATCCCTACTGTGGAACTCCAAAAACCAGCGCTGTACTGTCCAATCACAAGTGGATCCTTCATCTCATGCTTTGTTAATGTTGATAGGAGTTTGAGAAGCATTATGAACAAGCTTAAACTCATGAAAAAAAAAAAGTAAACACATGATTTTTCATGTTCAAGATGAGGCACATATAACGTTTTAAGTTAATTTCTGAAAGATATTGTTTTAAAATTAACAAAAAGACACTTTTTTGTGCAACTATTGTAATAATATATTAGAACACAAAACAATATTCTAAAATTGGACATTATTTTCCAAAAAATATTTATAAACACTGACACATACCAAGAAAAAAGTGACAATGTTACTAGCAGGTAATAAAACCTATGAAGCAATAAACCTAATAACTATAAGAATATTGAAATATTTACAAAATCCTATAAAAAAATTCATTAGAAACAATAAAATACGATCCTCCTATTCTGAACATCACTCCATTATACCCATATTGTATAGTCTAACTAAAATTACACAAAATTAATATTTCAATGCAATCAATAGTACCTGGAATTGGTGTAGAAATTGTTTTTTTTATGGCTTATCAACCCTTTGTGGATTAATTAAAGACAAAACATTTTGGATTGTAAGAATAATTCTTTTTTTTTTTTAATGAGGAAATATTGCATTAATAATTTTTATGTGATCAACGATGATTTTTCCAAATATCCTACCATATATACTCGCAGATAGGTCACCTCACCGAATAGGCCACACCCCTACTTTATGGGTTAATAATTGATGATTTACTGTTGACTCACAGATAGGTCGCACTATAATCTGGGTAGTTACAAAGCCCTTTTTAAATATAAGAATTATCAGATATCTACCTTTATTTCAAAACTTACAATTATCAATACACTTTTGCAGTTAAAATACATTTCGTCAATCATCATGTAGACAAAAGGAAGTAACTGTTGTACTGGTATTTTGATATTTACTGCATATTATTTTTATATCGAGTCAACTCAACAAAAAAATAAAATTGTTTCTATATGGAGGAAAACTACAGCTTTAGTGTTTATGGGTATTATTTCCAATTTCTCAGAAATCATGATGACAAGGTAATGTTGTTTTACATTTATGTTGAGTGGATACATTGCACACCTAATATTTTGTGAAATTTGTGGTAAAAAAGTGTGACTTATATGCAAGTTTATGCAGTACTATTTAATCTGGGGGATTATAGAGATTATATTATAGAGATTATATTAGTGCCCAAACAGTAAGGAAAAGACAGAATATGATATGTGAGATTAACAACTACCTCTGGATAGAAAACATGAAGGAAATCATATTTCATAATTAAAGAAAATAATATTAAAATAGAGACAGGTTAAACATTTTTCCGTTTTATATAAAATGTTATACTTTCCTTAACACCTAAATAATATATTATCATAAATTATATTTTTAATTATAAGTCTTTACTATTTTCTTTCTATAAATGAGTTTTATTTTTCCCCACCATTACTTCCATTCATTTTTATTTTCTTATGCCTAATCACCATATTTACATTTGAATGTATTTTCTATAAGATTTGATTAGTTCATGGATATATTTTTAAATTTTATTAACTTTTAAAATTAGTTAAATTAACCACAGCATTTTTAAGTAGCAGGGTTGCCATAGCAAAAACTTTTTCTTAGGTTATTCTTCAGTTGTTTTGATAATGCTCATGTGATTTGAGTAAAACGTCAACTATATAATAAGAAAAATTTAAACATCCAGATGTTTTTCACATATTCCATGTAACACAGACACTCACACACACATGTATATGTGTGTGTGTGTGTGTGTGTGTGTGTGTGTGTGTTATATACATATGCACAATGTGCGGATAATGCAATATTTATCAGTGCAGAAAGTGGAATTAGAATGGCTGAGTTTAAATTCCTATCTACTCTTGTATTCATTTTTGCTTAAATTTACTAGGAAAAGGCATAAATGCATCTTTTTCTTCTTAGCTATGGGCTAAATAGCACAGTAGATTGGGATCTCTATCCTTGAATCCAGTCTAAGAGAAGGAAAACTCTGAATTCAAAATTTGAGAGAGCAAGGGGATACCACTGCACTATCTTTCCTAAGAAGACATGAGAATGCACATATAATACAGAAAATGAATCTGAAGGAAGATGGCAGAATGCACACACACACACACACTATATATATATATATATATATATATATATATATATATATAAAAGGATAAAGAAAAATAGGAAGCATTTATCAATCTAACATTTTAACTTTTATTAAAGCTTGATCAGATAAAGTTTTAGTGAAAGTGAAACATGTTAGATTGATAAATGTTTCCTATTTGTTCATTATCCTATCATTCTGTCATATTCTGATCCATATATATATATATATATATATATATATATATATATATATACACACACAGACACACACACATATATATACAAAATTTCAATGCATAGATTTATACTGAGGTACTTCATATTATGTATACACACCTGGAGATATAGTTGTGAACACATGCGTGCACACATACACACACACAAGTAGTGGTACTGGAAAGTTCTTCAATTCTACGTTTTGACTGCACCATTTGATGGAAATGTGTGTACAGATTGGTACCCAACTGACTAAGACTAATAGATTTCATCTGTCTTGAATTATTACATGAGATTTTGGGACTTACATCCATATCATATTGGAACACTGGTACTTATACAATCACTGCAGTTAAACAATATTGAACCTGATCAGTACGTAGATAGGTGACCACTTTGTAATACCAGGTTCTTTAAGCTTGGATGTGTGGGCGGTGTGGTGGATAATGGCTCAGGAGTAGAGTTCAGAGAGCTGAATTCCATTCCAGTTCGGTTCGTTATAGTCACTGATGTGCAAATATCCTTGGAAAGTTATGAATCCACCTCTTCTGTCCCCAGCTTTGGGTTAATTCATAGGACTTGTATTAGTCAATCATTATTACCTTCAAAAAATTCTTACAATCTAATAATATATTCTGGCTTTAAATAATCTGCAAAAGATTGATAAGCTGTAAAAAAACAAATCAATCAATTAATAGATGAGATTTTAATAATTTTGAGCTAGAAAAGCTTTGCAGTTTTTATAAATGGATGAAAAATTCAAGCAATGTTCCTGCATTCAATTCTGAGTAGAACTTAGCAGATCTGCTACTATGACCCTTGAAATGCTTTGTCGGATTTTTGCTAAACAGCCTTTAAATTGAACATAGCTTCTTGAGTGACTTGAATGTTTCAAGGCTGGTCAAGTGCCAGTTCAAGTGTTCAGGGCAAAAAACAAAACAAAACAAAACAATAAAAACAACAATCAGCAGCAAAACAGTAGAAAATGTGGTAAAATAATTTCTGAACTCATCCATGATGACCATTGATGAACAATCCATCACTCTATGAAATCTCCTAAGTGATCCTAGAGAATTACCCCCACCTTGTCTGACAAAATTCCACAAGTGATGGCGAAGTTTGCCGAAAGCACTGCTAGCCTTAGTAATCTGATGCATGATTTCATCATCTAAAGATCCACTGTAGTTGACTATTTCTTTGATGTATGTATGTATGTATGTACCTCTTGTATGTGTAATATATATATATATATATATTACACATACAAGAGGGTGGTGAAAAGTTCTTGGCTTAACCAAGCCTTACAAAAAATAAAATATCCGTTTGGTCTTTTTGCCAAAATTTGGGATTGAGTTGGGCTGTGAACTGTTCAGCATCCCTTTATATATATATATATATATATATATATATATATATATATATATATATATATATATATATGCAGCATATCTTCATTCAAATATGTTTCATTGAATAATATAGACATAATATGTCTCTCTCTCATATATATTATTTATTTTAGGATATATTAGTTCTCTGTATTGGGCCTTCTTTTAAATTACATGTTATGCACAGTGGAATTATACTCCATTTGTTCTCATTTTACCTGTATGTGTGTGTGTATTTGGGCAGTAACCTTTTAAACACCTTTTGTTAAATATGGCAGACAAGGAAAATTTAATTCTTTTTTAGTTTTTCCAGCATTCTTACATTTTTCAATTTGGTGGGAATAAGGGAGTGCAAAAATTTTCCATAATTTTCATTGCCCCAAGGGCTTTTGGCCACTTCTTTAGCTATTTTCAAAGTGGTTTTCTTTTTGTTATTAGTTTTTCTTCATGCTTTGACTGTTTAAGTTGTATTTTATTTTTGTATTGTTTAGAATAGGAGTGTTTATGCTGAGCCTTCATGTGTTGAGTGTGGCTAGAATTCGAGTGTCTTTCTATTTAAAAAACTTTTAACACTCCATTCCCACTGTTAAATAAGGTGAGGTTGATAGCAAGAGAGAGATGTTTAATATACAGGGCCTCTCTTATAGCGAGATGTTTTCGGTAATGTGATTTATATAGAATTTTTGTGTTTTTGACCAGAATTTTTCTTAATGGTTCATGTAAATTGTAGGTAGATAGATGTTTTTCATAGCACTTTGATCTGATAAGTGACATGGGAGGTGCCTACTAAAGGAGGTAGTAGTATGTCCCATATAGGTAATTGATTTGTGATAAGAAACAGTCTTGTACTGGGCAGTGAAATATATATATATATATATATATATATATATATATAGAGAGAGAGAGAGAGAGATAGATAGAGAGAGAGAGACTGTGGACATAGTAATCAACACTGCATGGCCAGTTTTACATCTTAAGCAATCTTCAAACCATTTTAAACAATATATAATGATGATAATGATAATAACTTTAAATCATAATAGATTTTGTTTTGATGCTGGAAATAATCAAAATATTATTGAAATCCTTACCAAATATACATTACTTCCAAGCCTGATTCTTTTTGAGTTTGTACTATTTTCTTTTGAATTGTACAATATTAACAAATTCTGTTTGTTGTTTTTTCTTCTTTGTAAAAATGAAAATAAAACAAGTCTAAAAAGTTTAATGGCAATGATTTTTCTGATTTTGGATTTGATTCAAAATGCATTGGGGATTACCCCCCCCCCCCCAGATCATTTTCCATGTAAGCAAAGCTTTGCAGCTTTAGTTGGTCTCATTCCTGTCAACATTTTGCAGATTAATTGAGGATTTTTTCACCTTCATTTGAAGCAAAAATATTTCAGCACTGCATAGTTTAGCTTAGCTATATATGTACACTTGATTATATTATCATATATGTGAGTATGTGTTCTTTTTATTGATCGATTCATTTTCTAAGGCTTATCAGCCATTTGCGGGTTATTTAATGCCATAAAATATCTTTAGATATTAATGGTTTAGTGATAGAAGTCTTAATGATTAACCCATAGCTGGAAGAGAAGAGGTGGATTCATAACTTTCCATAGGGTATTTGCATGCAAGTGAAACTGAACAGGAATTGCAACTCAGCTCTCCAATTAACAACTCTGAGCTATGATCCATTTCACCACCTGCACATCCAAGCTTACAGGACCTAGTATTCTCATTGAGGTACTGACCAGACTTGATGTTGCTTAACTTCAGTGATCATACGGGAATTGGTATTTCAATGTGATGTGGCTGTAAGCCACTGACTTGTAGAGGTTTGGTGATATGGGGTCAACTCCTTAATTGTATCTCTCTAAAAATCAAGTACGGGGACCTAGTACTGAGAAATATGAGAAAGGAAAAAATTTTAAATATGTAAAAACAGATGACATAAAATAGGCACTTTATTCAAAATAAGTATAAGCTAAATTTTTATTTCAATCTTTGATTGGATGCCTTCCCAATATGGATGCCTGGGGCCATCGTACCCACTGCAGTTAGCCCCTGTGTATGTGTGTGTGTATAAAAATACAATGCAGAAATATAAATATAATCTATATCCCCATATGTGCATAGATACAGATATTGATTCAAACCCATATGCAAGTGAAAGTGTATGAATATATATATATATATATATATATATCCAGTTTGTGACTGGAAGGGATAATTCTGAGAAGGCTATAAATCCCAGGAGAGTTCAATGTAGACTACAGAGCATTATAATGATAATAAGAAGATGGTGACTTTAATTATCCATTTTGTTTATAATTTTTATTTTGTGAACACTGAGACGTTCAACCCATTAGAATGAAATCTCCTCCGCAAATCGTTCTAATGAGTTGAACATCTCAGTGTTCACGAAATAAAAATTATATACAAAATGGATAATTAAAGTCTCCATTTTCTTATTATATATATATATATAGTGTGTGTGTGTGTGTGACAAACGTTTTGTTCATTACATCCTTCTATTTTTGGAATGCTACATTTCAAATTTAAATGTATATGTATTGTCTAAATAATATCATATGTAAAAAAGTTTCAGAAAGGTTGCCAACACCAGAAAATAATTATATTAGATATTTTATATCCAAATTATTTTATATACATTTTAAATATTTTATACAGATTTTAAAATGCTCTCTTCTGTAATGAAAGACATTTTATTTAATGCAGGTTCTTGTTATCTTTTTTTTTGCATAATAATAACTTTGTGCATTTTTCTTTACAGTGCATGCTATATAGTATTTAAGTATTATCAACTAATATTTGTCTTATGTTAATATTCATATTTCAGTTATTTGTGATGTGGTGATCACTATGTGTTTTGATAAACAACAAGTTAACCTACAAGAGAGTGTGTTGCTTGTATGACCAACATAATGATTGATTTGTTTTTTTACAGCTTATCAACTTTTTGAAGGTTATTTAAAGCGAGAAAATATTTTTAGATTGTAAGAATTCTTTTTTTTTTTTTTTTAGATAATACTGATTTTACTGATACAAGTTCTACTAATTAACACATAGTTGGTGGGGGAGTTGAATTCATACCTTTCCTAACGGTAATTGCATGTAAGTGAATGTAACAACCCCAACTAGAACTGGAACTCTGCTCTCCAATTTCCAATTTCAAGCACATTCAAGCTTACAACACATGGTATTCCCAGGTAGTCATCCACATAAATACTGACCAGATTTGATGTTGCTTAACCAGTGAATGTATGAGACCTATTTCAACGTAAAAATATGGCCATAGGCATGACCAAAATAAGAATTTAATATATATGTGTGTCTGTGTGTGTGTGTGTGTGTGTAAGGATTCAGAGGCTCCACATCTGTCCTAGGCTCACCCATGATTGGTAAAATCTATGCAAGATAGGTTTTGATGTAATGGTTGGAAGGAATGCCAAATTTATATCACTCTCTCCTCTTCTTCACCCTAAGTCTGTAGATTGACTCAGTGAAAGTGTTAGCTTGGAAAATTTTGTGTCACTGAGAAGGCCTGTCAACAGCTTCTGTTACTTATTCACATTAGGTCAATACTGCAGGAGATGGAGGTCCTCTTCAGAGAATTCCTGTACCATGTTCGTGGCAGCCATCTCACCAAACAGTAACATCTTTAGAAGTCAATGATCTTCTATCCTTGATGTATAACAGCCCAGGCAGCTGTATGTTTTTCGTAGCAATGTTTCAAGAACTTTTGTTTGTTTGTGATAAGGTCACTTCAGCATACTTTATATGATGTATTAATAATTACAGAGTTACTTTGTAATTATTTATAGAGACCAATCACATTTCAATAAAGCATAGTGACCGCAGTTACTAGCAATCAGAGTTAGTCACACCATGTGTTGTTACAAATAAGCACACAGTACATTTTGTCTCATAATTCACTGTTATTCACAGTTGTCCAGCATAACAACATTAACATGATACACTTTGAAAATAATGAAGAGGCAGTACTGGTGGAAGTTTTCAAGGAGATATATGTGGTATTGTTACATGACCCAGGATTTGGTACCATAGAGTGGGCAGAACAATAGCTTTTTAGATCTTTAATTTGGTATCATTTCCTAGGTTTTTGTTCATCAAGACATATTTGTGAAGTCTTACAAAAGCTTGGTTTGCTTTAGCTAATCTGTTGTTTATCTCTTACTAGTTTTGTATCACTTAATTTACCAGGTATCTCAGATAAGTATGTTCAGATTTACCAAACAAATTTATAGGTGAGTTGTACATTGGTTGGGTGCAGGTTGGTGGATGATGGCATTCAAACTCGGCTCTCAGATTTCTCAATCCAAGTTGCTATTACTCCACATCATGCCTCCTGTGGATTATATATATATATATATATATATATATATATATATATATATATATATATATATATATATCTGAGTACAGTGTTGGTATAGATGGAATAAAATTCCGATAACCAAAAATACTATTTTTTAAGAAAGTGCTCAATACAAAGTAGACTTGTTGTGTCATTTGAACTGACTTTCTTGTATCTAATGTTTGTGGCATTATTGATACTTTTTTCATCAGAATCAAATGTACTGGATAAATTGGCACTTAGCTAAGAACAGTAATAGTATGTATATATATATATATGAATTTTTTTTTTCCTCCGTTCCACTTTTTAAATAACTTTGTAATATTTTAAGCCTAATGCTTGGTTAAATTTAGAATTTGAAATTTGTAATTTTCAATCTTTAATTCTACCATGAAATTAGAACTTAATTATTTCATGTTGATTCCTAGTTTAATCTGACATTAACACTAATGGTTTGTATTTAGAATATACTGTAATGTTTTTGGAATTTTCATATATTTTTATTCTGATTGGTCGCCAAAGGTTACATAACAATGTTTCCCCCTATTGAGGGGGGTTGATTTGCTTTTTAATCCTCCCCCAAATCTTTTTCTTTTGCAATCAACACCCTCACTTGATAAGATACCAGATGTGTTGAAACAAAATGGCTATTTTTGTAGTGATGTTATAACATGCTTATGTTATAATTTTTGAATATATATATATATATATATATATATATATATATAGAGAGAGAGAGAGAGAGAGAGTGTTCCAAAAGTCATGCTACAATTGTCAAAAAATGTACACCTTGAAAATAGCAACCAGAAGAAATTTACATTATTCGGACTATTGTCCTCATCTTTGTCGCCATATTTATTACATTATTATTATTAGTAATAAATATGGCGACAAAGATGAGGACAATAGTCCGAATAATGTACATAATACCTCATCTCAGAAATATAGACAGATACAGAAGAAATTTGCATGACATCATCTTCTATAATTAGACCAATAAAATGTCCTAATAATATATTTTCACATACAGAAACATCATTTAATTCAGTAAATAAAAATAAAATTTACAAAGCTTCCCAATAATAGTGCAACTTTTGGGACACCCTGTATATATATATATATATATATATATATATATATATATAATGTTGCATAGATCCATATAAGAATGCATACAAATTTCCAAAATTAAACATATGCTGTATATTATGCCACTAAACATTTATCAACAAAGAAGAGGGAGATTCCTGCTTTTCTTAAGGTATTAAATATGAAATAGACCTGAATAAGCTCAATTTGAATTTGTTTCACATGAGTGCAGGAGAATTGGATTCATGCCTTTGGAAATGGCATGAAATAAACACAGGTATCCTCTTCTAGAATTACTGATTTTCTGTGATGCTAACCACTAGACCATTTTTAAAGTGGTTATTTTTTAAGTTTAGCCTAGTTTGGTACAAGGCTACAAGTGTCAGGCTCCCAGTAAGAATTGAACTCCATACAGTTGTAATGGTCTAACTTACTTATGACTTCTCTATATTAAAACAACTCTTATATCTCCAATATGATGGCTGCCATTTTGTTGTCAATTATGCCCATCACAAGAAATCATTGTAAGACCAAATTGTGCTTTGAACACTTTAAATAACACAAAATTTTAAAATATATGATACACAGTAGGCAGATATGAAAAATATATGGTTTGTTGTTCACTAGGTGTATTTTGTGACTGTTTACATGTCTTTTCAGCCCACCAACTGACTAGCAAACTTTTCGGCAAAAGTGACATGAATTCTCAGTACTTAATGTAATTGTGTAGTTGGTTGGTGTTCTGGTATGATGACTTCACGTATAACTTAATTTTTCTACTTTGCTTAGGCAAAGCTTATCACAAACAACACAAGTGATGTCATGCATGTCACCTATGGGGTCTGGAAGTTATAAATCAAAAGATTTTTAGACATTTCTTTTTGGCCATTCATTCACAATCTGAGAAGTACTTTAGTACATCAGCACATATATCATCTAACCCAGGTGACCAGCCATTATTCAGCTTTTTTACAGCAGCTGCTGTCTCGACAAGGGATGGAGAAGCAGCCAGTTCTTCTTTAACAGGTATGCTATTAAGAAAATGAATGATGATTCAACAGGTCATCACAAATGTGCACACCATTTTTTTCAATATGCCATTGGGGATAAAAATAAGAGTATTCCCATATTTTGCTCAAAGAAGGTTCATTGGCCATATACGTCAATTGGCTATATATGTCATGTAAAAGGTTGGATAAGAGCTTTGAATTGTTGATATCTACTGCAGCCTGTAATTGTCCAGCTTTATCATTCCATCATTTATCCTTTATGTGAAAAAAAAGATCAACCTTCTTCACATCCTTTTTTTCATCAATCACTTTTTGTATTTCATCATGTGACAGGTTGCTTTGAAACTGACAGGAAAAAGCTTTTCGTTTCACTTACACAATCACCGCATCAATTTCATTGAACCAATCTCCAGGTTCCCACTCCACAAAACCTAAAAACTCGCTACTTACACTATAAATATATTCTTTAAAGGTTGGCCATATGTTTTCATAGTCAGCCTTGTCCAAGTATTCCTCAAGCTTCTTACACGCCATCTCTCAAATGGGAAACATTGAGCTTCCTGGAAACACACTTTTGGTTTAATAAGATTCAGCATGGCACATAATACTTGATAAGCACCCACCAAGCATGAACAAAAAGGACATCTTGAATGTGTCACTTCACAAGTATATAGTCTAATAGGTGCCATTGTTTTGAACCAGGGTGCATTCATGTCATGTACCTGTTCTTCAGTTAGAACATGTTACCAATGAACAGCTTTAACTCCTCACACAATTAGAGAAACAGCATACCATTAATGTTACTCTTCTAAACACCATGTTTGCCAAATCCACGCATGACAGTCCCGACCGACCCTGGCATCAAAATCACCAAGAATGACAATTTTATCAGCCTTGGAAACCTTTAGCAAACGCATCTCTATTTAAGAAAATACATCTTTTATTCTTTAGTTGCATTCATGGCTGGTGCATAAACACCAACTGAGGTCATATAAGGAGGAGGCACAGTGGAGTAATGGATAGAGGCTCGGATTGAGGAATCAGAGAGCCGAGTTTGAATTCCAGTTGAATCCATTACATTCACTTATGTGCTAATACCCTTGGGAAAGGTATAAATCCTCTTCTCCTCCCCCACCAGCTATGGGTAAATAGCAGGACAGACGGGGTTCTATAGCCTTGGATGGCAACTGGTCTACTGCAGAAAGAAATGGCAACCTACTGCGGCGAAAAAAAATCTGCCTCGTCTGTCATATATCGAAAGATACATGATCGCCTAAACATGTATCATGCATGGCACATAACTGACTGAAGGTCATATAACATCCTTTCATGAGAAGCACTCACATTGTCATCAAGCAATCATTTACACCAGTTGGTAACTCTAGCCTTTCCACAAAAGAGCCCTTGATTATAAAGGCTACTCTCAACTCTTTTTGCATTCCCTCTATCTGGCTTTTCCAGTAAAATGTGTAGCTACCAGCTCTCAGATAAGCTATCCTCATCACTTAATCTAGTCTCTAACAAGGCAACAATATTAAGATTTTATCATTATAGCTCCTTAGCTACCAGCACAGTCATCCGTTCTGCTCTATCAGATGACTCCATATTGATCAGGGTTCTCATATTCCAACAAGCAATGTTTATTGGTTTTATTGCAGTAGCAGTATGATGACTGGGCCTAGGCTGTGATGCCCTAAGACACCTGCCAGGCCAGACCCTTCACCTCCTGAAGTTCCAGAGTGCTCATTGCTATTTACAATAACATTATTAAGAGCCTTCATTGATTATAATTACCTGTTTTGTCTACAGCCAGTCATTCAGCATGCCAAAAGATCTTGCAATATCAATCAATGCTTGTGCATGAAACACTTCAAGTGGAAAAAAAAAAACGTTGCAGTAGGTCAATTCCACACTCTGAGCAAGAACAGCAGGTATACAAAAGGAAGAACCTGTCAACATCATTGGATGCTATCAAGCAACAGGTGTCATATCAGAGTTTTCCTTGATGTAGTTACATACCTTAATGAAGGCTATGGGATCGTACACTCCCAGTGGGCTTTCACCGTGCCAAATATTTCTCCATCTCTGCACCAAGGCGAGATGGCAGTTTTTCCTATGAAGAATACATCTGTCCTTTGATAGGTTTTGTTTTTAATCCCGCTGTATGTCTAGCCACCCATCAACCAGAAATGCCTGGTGGGGGAACCAGTTTAGCCACCAATAATCCGACCATGCATCATGTAATACTGGGTTACATAATACCAGAAACACTCAGAGAGACCTTACACACATTCCAATACTTCTCACCCCTCCTATATAGACATATACATTATATATTATCTCTCTCACACACACACACACAAGCAACAATGTAGTCAAAAAAATTAATTAACCTGTGTAATTATAAAAGACTATTTTTTAAAGTACTCTTTGGAATCTTAGTACTCAATATTAACAGAGACAGAACAGTAATGATAATAAAATAAATGTTTTTTTTTTATTTTGTCACTACTGAGTTTTGTTAAATTGCATCTTCAGGAGACTTGATCTTAAAATATTACTATTAAATGCTAATCCATATATAAATAATTCTATCATTTTTTAAATGCATATTATACTTGCGTGTGTGTGCATGTGTGTAAGTTTTATTAAAAGTTACATATAGGGAATTATTATTTTTATTATTCCTCTTAGCTGTTCTTGTTTCCTTAACACTGAATGTAAGTTGGAGAGTCATGAATACAGGAATTGTCCATACCTGTGATTATTATTTTCTGCCCCCCCCTCCCCCCATTATTACAGTCTTGGTCTATATAAAAAAAAAAGTCTGATCTTGAAAATGACTATAAGTATAACTGAAATCATTCAATCAGAAACTTGTGGATGGCATTTGTATTCACTATTTACTGACCTACATTCAGTTGTATGGAAACAAGAATAATCAATAAAAAAAATAAAATAAAAAAAATGCCTTTTCTGTAGTTGTTAATAAAACTTGTAACAATGAAAAATTGCTGTCTGTATATAAATTATGTATTTCTTATTGTTGTAAATAGTATTTTTAGTTTGGTACATGTGTGTGAGTTGATATCACCATGTTTTTTTTTTTTTTTTTTTTAAAGTGAAATTAATACCAACTGGCCTAGAAATCCTTCAAAAGAAAAGTGCGCTTCCTCACAAGAACTGAACTTGTACCCTTTTTCCATCAGGGAAAGAACTCCTATAGACAAAGTGTGCAGTTACCAATTTGGCCATGGGAGACCATCTTGATAAAGCAACACTCAATTACCTACTTTAAGAAAGCACATCTCTCATTGGGACTCCTTCAAATCTATATCTGCTAGCTTCATTTTTGTACCTGAAATGTCAATACAGCTAAAGTCATCCAATGATGGTATTGACAAAATTTCCTGGGATATTTCATGGAACCAAAATAAAATTTAACATCATTACAGGAATGTATGTTCGCTCGGTATACAATATTATCGGTCAACATTGACTGTTTAAGTGACAGATCATATTTTTGGCAGGTGCATTTATTTTTAGAAGAATTTACATTGTCTTTGTTGGATATATAATTGTTTAATATAATGTTATTATGATGGGAGGTGGGTGTGTTTAGCTGATCTTAACATTATTTTTGTTAAAAATCTTTTTTATCGTTAGTGAACAGTTAAAGTGCTTATGAATTAAATTTAGGAAAATTCTTCCGATATTAGTTTGGACATTATGGTTAAAAAGGTGGATTAAGCCATATAATGTTGCATTTAGACCTGAATAATGGTTATTATAAACCATATGCAAAAGATCTATATATCCATAGATATGAGTAAAGAGTAAAGAATAAAATTAGCACCACAAGATTCTAGATAATTTACATAAATCAGTCCAAGTTAGATTAGCAATAAGGAAATATTTGATAAGTCTAAAATTAAATATATGAAGGCTTTAGAACTAAGCAAGCATAAAGTAACTTTAGAGTATCTAGAAATAAACAAAGGTAAAAATAAGCAAAAACATAGTAAATACAACATTATATGCTTTAATTCCCTTTTTAACTGTAAAGTCCAAAGTAATTTGTGTAAAAAACTGATCATAAAAACTCTTATTGTGCTTCAGTATATAAGGTACCCAGATATGGAAAGTTTTGACTTGAGTATAAACATAGCCAATGTTTACTTGTAGAGTAATTGGCCATGGTTAAATGTAATTGGCAGAAATGCCCAACAAACAGAATTGACAAATTTGCAATAAACAATAAGAGAAGGAAAAGAACAGGGCAAAAATAATATACACACACAAAAGGGATACAGACAAGTGATAGGTATGTTTTTTTTTATGTATTTATATTAGATGATAGTCTTGATCAACATTTGAATGTAGAAAAAAAACTTTATATTACATGACATTCTTGATCAACATTTGAATGTTGAAAAAAACTTAAGTGTATTATTATTGGTTAAGACATTTTGATTAATTGCTTTTTTTCTTTTATTTATTTCTCCCAAAAACAAAGTTGAGAATAGAGTAATTGGGCATGGTTAAATATAATTGGCAGAAATGCCCAACAAACAGAATTGACAAAGTTTGCAATAAACAATAACAAGAGAAGGAAAAGAAAAGAACAGGGCAAAAAATAATATTAAGCAAATAAACAATATATGCAAGCCATAGCAACTGTAATATGGCAAAAGTTCACTAAGAATGGTATTAACACACACTAAAGAGATACAGACAAATGATCATAGCGTTCTGACCTCAAGACAAGAAGAAACAGACTTGGGTCTGATTAAACTGAGAAGTGCCCTATCTTATTGGCTAAGGAAAAACAATCCCAGCAAGCATCTGTAGATTTTATCTAAAAATCGGCGGGGGGGGGGGGGATGGAGAAAGTTTTTGCAGTCATTTGAAATTGGGTCGGAACCAATATTACAGGACTAACATTGAAGCTATTAATTAAATGATTGCGGTTTTTGTTCTTTAAGGTTTATATTTGGCATTAAAGGACATAACAAATTAACCAATCTAACAGACTTAACAAAATGGTACAATTTGGCAATTATGTTTTGGTATTAAGTCAGTGACGTGCAGAAGTTTCGTGATGCCCGGGGCCAACTCCTTGATTATATGCCCCTAAGACTCAAGTAGCGAGGGGCCTATAGAGCCCAATACTCAGAAAATCTGAGAAAGGAAGACATTTTAAATATGTAAAAACAGATGAAACATGAAATAAACACTTTATTCAAATTAAATATAAACTAAATTTTTATTTTACTCTTTGATTGGATGTTCTCCCAATATGGCTGAACGCTACTTTCTTGATTATCCAATCCAATTATTTGTACTTTAATTTTCCAGACTTTGATTATCCGGACACAAAATGGACATCAATAGTGTTATACTACTTTAATCAAGATGTCTTTCTGATTCACAAATACATTTCACTAGACATGTCTATGAGATGTGAGTGCTAAGAAAGCAAAACCCTAAATAAAAAAAATGTCATTTTCTTTGCAAGGGCTCTGAGCATCAAATCTGGTCCTCAAAACTAATCCTCAAAAAAATCTAAAATACAATCATGAATGTTGCCGCAAAAAATAAAAGAAAGAGGAGCCTGGGAACCTGCATCTTTTAAACCACAGATATAAAAAAACAGCATGTCCCATCAACAAAAGGCAGTTCAACTTAACACTTTGACCTCATCACTTGAGCACTGACCCATTCACACACCTCACTGGTGTCAATTTTGAACTTGAAGATAGATAGACCAATCCTGCCAACAACACCCCATTTGTGCTACCAACTGCATATACCTTTTACACAATTATATATGCTGGCATTGAGCATTATGTATATATTCTGAAAATTGATCAATACATGTTGAAACTTTAATCCTTGTTTGTTCTTTCCTTTACAACCATATGCTCAATATAACAATGGTAACATTTCAATACTGTGATTTTAATTTTCAACAGAGTTTCATTTTTTTATACTTTTTGATCTTACACTTTGAAATTAAAATGGCCTTGAATTCAAATGATAAAACAAAATGAAAAAGGTTAGTGGTATTTGCCGAGTAGAAATTAAATGTTTGTGACATGATATTGAAGAAAATTCCAAAATGGTGAAATTTAATATAGAGGAATCCAGTCAGCAATATTTCAAAAAGTGAGAAAAGTTTGAAGAATTTTAAATGAACAAAGTGTGGATTGGGAATATTGTTGTATCCTATTGGAACTCCAGTTCTTTAACTCAAATGGAAGTGTTCACTTTGACATCCACAGCTCATATGACAAGAACAGATCTTAATTTTGTCCAGCTCTGTCCACTCACTTTCAGAATACCATACCAAAATACCAGGATTATAAAACATCTTTTTTGGCCAATCAGAAAAAAGCTAGTGATTTTTGCAGCTGTTGTTTCTGAGCCAATGACTTATAAAGCCAATATAGATTTCGCTTGACGCCAAACAAAATCAACAAACCAACTGGATACAAGCAAACAATTGAACCTTGTAAACTGTTGAATAAAAATTCTTTTCCTTATCTCAACCACATCTTATCTCCATTTGTTGTTTCGTCACTTTCACTTTTTTTTGTTAAAGGCCACTGTTACAATATCCACACTCCTCAAATTTTAAAATCCATGAAAAATTTGATGTTAATAGTGCCTTCAGCAACATTGAGAAATGATTTTCAGTTACTGGCCCAATTCAACTTGAAAATGTGTCTGAATGTCACAATCTTCTTTACCTAGAGAGTCCCAAATCCTTATCAAGGTATAATCCAACTTTGAGAGTCAGTAGCAGGAAAACATGATGCCAGCCAGGAACAGATAAAAATTGGTGCATTTTTTTCATAAAAATGAAATAGGACAAAACACTTGAACAAAATGTCAGAAAATATTATTTGATGATATAAATGTTAAATTTCTTTCAGAAAATAACTTTCTTCATTGTATTTCGATAATTTAGATATTTAGTTACCTGGAATTTTTAACCCTCTGAACATTTTTTTCAACCTCTGTTCCAAGATGACCAGAATATTGAGGAAGTACTGTATAATGCTTTTTTTTTTCTTTTTTTTTTTTTTAAAAGTAACTACCTCATTTCTGTATTTGACTGCTAGGAATGGAATTAACCATATAATAATTTAGGTGAATTGTACATAAATTTTATCTGTCAGAGTCTCGTAAATGTGAACTAGATGACCTATTTTCATTCCGGGCAGATTTTATTATATTGATTTACACTATGAAAATATCCTAGAATCTTTGAATATGTCAAGAAAATTATTGACTTTAGAAGTAAGTTAATGTAAATCTATTCTCAGAACTGGAGTTCAGCATTTTTATAATTTCGAATGGCATTTTTCTTTTTTTAAGAACGTGGGGTAATAATACTGTAGCTCATTTGCTAATAGATATATGACGATCAAAGGGAAGTAACTTAGATGAAATTTTTTTTTTTTTTTTTTTTTTTTAAATAAGAAATATATGCATGGTGTATTTTTGTAATTACTCAAACTGTTTAAAATACTTAAATGAAAACTGGTTATATGGTTTCAAATAAAGAGAGTGAAAAAAATATGAATTAAATTGCCAATATAATTTATCTTAAATTTCTTATCTTTTTAAAAATTTTAATTTTTTTTTTTTTTTTTTTTTACACATTTTTCATATTTTTAAAATTTTCTCCTCTTTCCAGAGACCAAGTTCTTAAAAAATAAAAAAATACATACAAAACTTTGTGGAAGAATTTTGTCTAAATGTCATTCTATTGCTTCAAAGAATCTGACATTCATATGAGATAAACTCCAGAAAAAAATTAGTACATTATTATAAAGACTAGTAAAGCAACAAGAAACCACTCAACTATCAATCCCAAGAAAGATCATGGCATTCAACAAACAAAATATGAAAACTACTAGCATGAAGGTGTGGGGTAAGTCTATTGGAATTAATCCCTTGCCTGGTGAGGAGTGACATGTACAACAGGTGTCACCTGACTGTCATCCAGTGATGGCTAGCATAAACGTCGTAAAGGGGGGACAAACTCCTTGCAATACCCACTCGTGCCTGGAAAAACAAGTGTCACCTGACCATCGTCCAGTGACTGTTAGCAACAAACAAAATATAATTCTCAGGACATGGAATATTAGAACATTAAGCCTCTGTGGCCAATTAGAAATTACAAAACAAGAAAGGAGCAGGTTAAATGTCAATATTTTAGGCATATGTGAAACAAGATGAACAAACAATGCCGCCCTTGTCAGTGAAAAACACAGAATCATATATACAGGTAGAGAGAAAAATGAAAGAAGTGTAGAATTGATACTGGACCAAGACATGAAGAAATGTGTTCTGAGACACTGGCAATTATCTGAAAGAATTCTTGTCGTTAAACTGAAAGGAAATCCTTTCAACATATCCATCATAGTTGTTTATGCACTGACAACACAAAGTACAGAAGGAGAAATTGAAAAGTTCTACTCTATGCTAGACAACACCAATGCCCTTTGCAAATTGCAAGAAATTATAATTGCCAAGGGAAACCTGAATGCCAAAGTAGGCAACAAGAGGGATGATGAAATAGTTGGCAATTTTGAACTAGGAACTTTCAATGAATGCAGAGAAAAACGGGTCCAATGGTGTACGGTAAACAACCAGGTAGTAACCAATATCTGGTTTCAAGAACATCTAAGATGAATATGGACATGGAGAAGCCCAGGAGAAGAAACAAAAAAAAACAAACAAATTGACTACTTAACTGTCACTAAGAGATTCAGGAATGCAGTTTTACACTGCCAAACATATCCAAATACTGACTGCAAAACTTTGAAAATTTAAGAGGCCTTAGGCAGTATCCAAACTGGAATATGACTCTTGAATGACCCAAATATGAAAGAGAAATATATGGACAGTGTGAAAAGTGGATGCAAGGGACAAAATGAAAATGGAACAAATATATTGGAGAACTTTTCCATGATGAAAGAGAACAACCAGCAATGCATAGAAATATTGATAGACTGAAAATATTAAAATCTGAGTGGAATCTGCACTGGCCAGGAACAAAAACAAAGTGGTAGAGTCAAACGGAATTGTAATAGAGATGTTGGCAACCTTAAATGACTTTGGCATAGACAAGATTACAGAAATAATAAATGAAACAGTGGTGATATACTGGAAGACCTAAGTAGATCTATTTTCATAGCACTGCCTAAGAAGCCAGATGCAAAAAAAATGTGAACTCCATTGGACAATCAGCCTAATGAGCCATATAAAAAAAAAACTTATCTGAATTCTGATGAACAGAGTGTGCAGCAGAATCAAACCAGAAATAGGACAAGAAATGCGTCTTTGTCAAAGACACTGGAAGAAGGAATGCAATATTTATGCTGGGAATGTTATCAGAAAGCGCAATACACATGCAGAAAGACTTGTACTTGTTTTTATAGATTACGCAAAGGCATTTGATAAAGTATACCACAAAGACCTATTGGAACTGCTCAGTATCCTCGACATATTTAAGAAGGATATTTGAATAATCAAGAACCTGTACTAGCAGCAAACTGCCTGCATATGGATAGAAAATGAGTTCAGCAGATATTGTAAAATAGAAAGGGGTGTAAGACAAGAAGATGTCTTTTCACTGGACTTATTCAACCTATAAAGTGAGGTGATTCTGAGAGAATTAGAAGTTCTGCCAGGATTCATTATTGGCAGCCATAATCTTAACACCATAAGATATACAGATGACACAGTGTTGATGGCAGACACAGAAAAACAACTACAAAAACTCCTACAGAAGGTCGAGAAGGAAAGCGAAAAGAAAGGACTAAACATCAACTGCAAGAAAATAGAATGCATGGTTGTCAGCAAAAAAAAAAAACAGCCAAATATGCAAATTACAAATTGGAAATACCAAAATCAAACAAGTAAAAAAATTTAAATATCTGGCAAGTGTTTTAACTGAAATCCAAAGGTGCATTGGGATAGCCAAAGATGCTTTCCAAAAACTAAGCAGAATATTATGAAACAGGAAAACTTTGTTAGAAACAAAGAAAAGAGTACTGACCTGTTGTGCAATATCTGTCCTCTTATATGGCAGTGAATGCTAGACAATCTCCTCAAAGATGAAGTAGAGACTTGAAGCAAAAGAAATGTGGTTCTACAGAAGGATGCTGAGGATACTATGGACTGAACATGTGAGCAACAACAAAATTTTAGAGAAAATGGAAACAAAAAGCAAACTTATACTTAACATCATGAAGAGACAGCTGAAATTTCTAGGACACATAATGAGGAAAGAGGGCTTGGAAAATCTGATACCCCCAGGACAGATTGAAGGCAAAAGAGACAAAGGAAAACAATGCATAACATACTTAGTGAGCTAGACTAAATGGATGGCAGAACAGTGTTTGGGAGAAATAAAAAAAGACAAAATTTATTAAGAGCTACAAAGGACAGGAAATTGTGGAGAGCCATGTTTGCCTGTATCCTGAGGGAACACAGTACATGAAGAAGAAAGAAAATAACTGGATTATTTATCTGTGCAGTTCAAGCAATATCATTTTCTATCAAATACAAGTGACTTCCAAAATAGTCATGGTTGTGGGAATTTTTTTTAACTTATAAAATAAGCATTCTGGTTCAAATAAATTTTGTGTCAGGATTTTTCATATAAGTTTAATAAAAGAAAATAATCAGGCGGCGGAGAAAATTATTTGAAAAATAATAAAGTGTGCCATACTAAATAAGCAGCAAGTTAGGTATTTGTGGGAGGGGGAATTGAAGGGAATGATTGTGTTGGCACTTGTATTTGGTACATACTAGTAGAATGATTATGGAGTGCCACTTTTTTCTTCCAGGTTTGAATTAGGTCGGGATTCACTTGTTAATTTTATAAATCTGTTTTAGCATAACAGAAGGAAGAGGCAGAGGAACAAAGCAACACGCAGAAAAAGTCACACTGTTCATTATTATATAGGATTATAATTTAGTTTCTATTTTTAACTCTAAATATTAGATTGGGTAAAAAGTTTACTTGCTTATTAAGTAAAAAATTTACTCAATAAACCAAACAAACTTTTTGGCCAACTCAATATTTGCTAGTAATGCTTGTTTTTATTTTTTTAATTAAATGTGTGTAACCGAGAACTGGGTCAACTCGATAAGAGACTCAGAGTTGGTTGCATGTGGTGATGCAAAAACCAGGAGTTATGTCCCCTTCCACAATGGGCTGTTGAGAGAAGACATTCTACTTACAGTAGGTGGTACTGACTATTGCATATGAATGATACAGGGCAGGTAAGCAGTAGTAAGCGTGGGTCTGGAACTGGGAGAACTATATAACACCAGTTTTTTTTCTCAGCTGAGAAGAGCGCTCTCAATGTGAAGAAAACCAGACAACATCACAATATGTGTGAATATTTAGCAAAAAAATGTTTGGCTGTTTGAAGGTGTGTTACTTAGAAGATATAAAATTTCTAATAACTTAATAACAATACAAGCTTAAAAGCTGAAACTTTGCAGGTTAATAATGTGATATATGTTTTAATTTAATTTCTTTGTAATTAAATTTTATTTTATGTTGGGATATTGTATCTTATATTTTATTATTTTTTTTTTTTTACAATAATGTTCACCCTGTACAAGACCCAAGAAACACTTATAGAATAGGAGACAGTTTGTGGGTATATGTAGGGAAGATAACTGGTGACCCTAGACTTGAACAGGTCAAGATTGTAGTGAACAGGGAAGCTTCCTCTTGGGAAACGGTTCTGCAAAGATGTGGTTCATGGGAAGAAGCTGCTTCAGTGGAACTTACATCTCACCAGTGGAATATGAATGAGGGTGGATCACTACAATGTGCAGGTGTCTTAGACATGAAGATTAGAACTGGTGGAACTAAGGAATGTAGTAAGTCTGAAACCTTTCCATGGAAATAGCAATAGTGCAGCAAGAGGCTTGCAATGTTTTGTCTGTGGGAAAGGGGTTGTAATTAAAGTTTTTCTTTACAAAATTCTACAACTTAACTCAGTGTAAAAAATACAACTCATGGTGAAATACTGCATGTTCAGCCAAAGTTTATGAACTTTGCACAAATATATACATTTTCCCCTTTATCAGGAAAAACAAAGTAATCCAGGTTCCAAATGAGAATGCTCAGTTTAATTACCTTAGGATATTAGAATCTATTTCAATATAGAAATTTTTTTCAACCTACAGAAAGGTCATTGCAAAAAAAGAAGCACTTATAAGTGTTTCAATTTTGATTAAAAGAATATTGGATAACAGTTATAATATTTAGACATATTTCTCATTACAGATCTACAAAGTGAGAGGGGAAAATGCTATTGGTATTCAAGATATTTACAAATCACTCAAACACTGTTTTTGATTCATTTAGAGACATCAGCAATACAAAACAAAATAACATGGAACTGTTAAAATTTGATATTCTTTGAAAGATTATAAGAAAATTTAATTTTTGTTGAATTCTACATATTAGTAAATAATAATGAAGAAATAAACTGGAAATGAAAAAAAATAAAAGAAAAAATTAATAAACTTTTCATATATATCGTTGAACGTGAAGCACTGTATTTAATTTTTTAAGTACATGGGAGATAACTCTGATTTTTGTAAATAAATCACGTCCCTTGGATTTCTAATGCAAACGTTATGAATAATTTGTGTATTTTAAAAAAACAACTATCTCTATGAATTTAATGCCATCCAAATGTTTGGAAAGTCTGAACAGCATGCTCGAACAGAATATACGAAGTGGTGCTCAAAAGTTGTTAACCAAATGAAGAAGGGATTAAAAAACATTTAAAACTAGTAATTAATAAAATCAGCTAACTAACTTATGTCAGAATTTTTTAGGATCAATTTTTGAGTTCAGGGTCTGGTAGAGTTGTAGTGGAAGAAATGGGCAAACAACACAAATGTAAATAAGACTGGTGAGTATTATTAAGTTAACTAATAATAAAACATCCACTAAACATAGAGAGTGGAATGAGAACAAGCTGTCTTCTTGGATTGAATAAAAAGGGTTTTGTTCAAAATCCCCTCACCTAATAATATTCTGAGACAGACACCTGAAAAAACAAAGAGTACAATTCATAAAACATTATGAACATAAACAACCAAGACGAATATACTGGTCTTTATAGTGATGATGATGATGAGGAGGAGCAGCAACAACAACTGCTATTTTACAACTTTTTTTTAGTTTACTAATCAAAACATTTTTTCTAATTATTTAGTTTTTCGGTTTTCCCCTCTTATTTTCTAATTTATCTGCAATCAAAAAAAAAAAATGGTTATACTAAAATTGTAATGTACTCTTTATTTTGGAGATGTTGCCTGGTTTTGGAATGTTAAATGTTTAGAGAGGTACCGTACAAACGCTGGGTACAAGTCAAGTACTGTAGTTCATATGCTAAAAAAAATTAAAAATGTGTGTTTCTGTAACAATGTTTTCGTGGTGTAACACAGTGTTACATCACGAAAACATGCGAACAATTCACAACACTAACATAACACTAATGAGGCCACCAAAATTACTAGACTGAAAACAACTAAATACTTTAACTTTGTCAAACAAATGTGGAGGAATAAATTTGTGTTAAAAAAAATAAAAATTAGCCTGATTGCGAGGTTGTAAGTAAAATGTCCAGGTTTTCACGATATCAAACAACAACAGTACACGGACCATGTCATTTGATAAAAAATCGGAAGAATGTTGTTAGACGACCCCCTCCCCCCCAATCTAATTCTGGTGCATTTATGTGACAGTAAAATCAAGTATATGTTTAAAAATGTTATTGCAATGTTCTCTCAAACATTATTAGCCTTGAACTTTTGAACCATCAATTCTCAAGGCGTTTTTTGATTCTTGCCCAATATGCTTACAGGCCCCCATCATTGGGTCAAGGAAATTCTGATCATGGTTAACGAAAAATGCTAATCCATTATAAACAGCCCATCTATCACTATGAATGATAGTACTAGGTGCAACACTCGCCGCACAATTGGAAGTAATGTTTCCGCACTCCTGTCATCAACATGCACCAGGTAGCCATTTTTTAAATCAATATCGTAAAAAAGTCCCCCAAAAATCCATTCTTGACGTACTACTCTTCCAACATTGTGCTTTCTTTCAAACATCAGGGATTCATCAATCTATAAAATCAATTCAACAATTCCTCTTAAAAGAAGGCGAGACGGGGTGTGTCTAACAACATTCCGCAAAAAACAAACTATATTTTGAAAGCATTGTCTGTGAATTAAAAATAAAATTGTAAACATTTTTAGTTTTACAATTTAAGCCCACTGTAGTGTAAAAATTATGAAGTTTGAAAAAAATATTTTCTATATATAATAATAATATAAAAGCGAAATCAATAAAGACGATAGTATGTGTGGGATAGTGGTGAAAAGTGTGACAAGAAAGGCTAAAAATTTGATCTCCAACAACCCAATGTATCAGAAACGGAGGTCTATTTTCAGAGGAACACTTTTCCTTGAACACCGTGTAATAGAACTTAAGTTGAAGAAATGCCTTTTACTTTAAGTTAAACTATATAGTAATTTTTATTTAGCATGTGTCAGTTTTATTGTCACGATTTAGGTAATAGATATCTCCTTCAGGTAGAACCAGACAAGCAACTCGGTCCGATAAGACAAACTTTGGAAAAGAAAGACAGAAAGGTAAGTATTCCAGACAAACTTCGACTGCAACTTAGTTTGAATGAAATGGCGGGGGAGAAAAGAGTTATTTTTTATTTATTTCACGATTTTTTTAGATCTCGTTTTATAAAATATCAAATCCATTTAAATTAGTTTGTGAAACGGAATGTTATGGCTAATAAAAATTTCGAAAACAAAATTTTGAAATCAACCAGTGAAACGATATTTTTGTCTTTATTATCATGAATTGAGATTTTTAAGTACAATTGCTATTTATCAGTTGTAAACTTTTCTAAAAGCAAACTTGAATGAATATCCCAGATTTTGTGGTTTTTATCTCCTGTAATTAGAATCCATAGCTATCACTAAATTTCGCCAAGTTTCACTGCTTTGTCTGAAATCCAATCTCTCTCTAGGACTTCAAACACGCTGTTTTATTCAGTTGCATGTAGAAAGAAATAATAAAAATTGTATTCATTTTTTAAAGGTAA
The DNA here is from genome assembly GCA_964036315.1 of Acanthosepion esculentum. Taxonomy (NCBI): domain Eukaryota; kingdom Metazoa; phylum Mollusca; class Cephalopoda; order Sepiida; family Sepiidae; genus Acanthosepion; species Acanthosepion esculentum. Next base: position 66,492,343 of record OZ038494.1, on the reverse strand, counting down.
AAATTGTTCCTGTGAAAACTAAGTATATTTTGTATTTGATTTTTTTTTTTACAAACAAAAATGTACTGTTTTGTTTGGAATAAATACGTGATGTGAGACGAAGTGACAAAAAAAAAAAAAAATAAATCCGTTTTTTATCAATAATAAATTTTGGTTATTTTAATTTTTTTTTTTCGTCCAAGAATCCCATCAACTAAGTTAGGAGAGAAACTTACATTTTCAAAATTATAGTTTTTTTTTCCCCTACAATTTATTGCAAGGTTTTAAAAATTCTCATATCGAAATAAGGATTTCTGCATATTTTCGGGAGATAGCATTTTTTTTAAAGAAAAAAAAAGTTGCCTTCTAACAGTAAGTTGCTATTTCCTTTTATTGTCAGTTTTTTGAGTAAAATAATCCTAAAAACGCAGAGTTAATCATAAACCAACTTTGAGTTTTTGTGAACTAATCTTAAATTCAAATAAGCTTCCTTAGTGGTTCTGAGACACTTCAATATTTTGAGTGCTTTTTAGTGCAATTTCTGGGACTGTATGGTAATTTAAAAAAATACTTTGTATACACTTCTCAAAATTCAAATAAAAAAATAAGAAATAATAAATATATTGTAATTTGTATTAAAAATGCCAATATTTGAGATTTTCTAATTAAACTTTTAAAAAGGAAACCTACCCCAAAAATGCAATTTAAAAACGTATTTCCTTCGTGAAATTATTACTTAAAGTTTAAGAAGTTGACTTTTTTTTCTCTTTAAAACTTTCCTAGATTTTATTTTTAAGTGAATTAACTAACGCATTTTGGAAATTTCCGCTAAATTCATAATTTTTTAAAATTGGAACATAAAATATTTAATTTTTTATTGTCCTTCCTATTCTTTGGAAACAATGTTTTAATTTTATTTCTTTGTATTGTTACAAACTTCCCACATAAGACCAAAAAAAGCTGTATGAATGAATCCAGATAAAATTAAGTCACAGGACTGTTAGCGCCCAGCCTCTTATCTAAAAAGTGAACAAAATCCCAGTCTCATAAATAAATTGAAAATTCAAATTGATACTTTCTTCACATAAAGTCGGGTCATTATGTTATACTTACTAGGACTAGATTTCGTACATGTGACCGTAATATTGTTAGAAAACGTCTCTTAGAGGTTGGATCGATTTACTATGAATTTCTGTTGCAAACAGAGCTGACCTAAACTAGTGAAGTACCCGACAGAAATAGATGATATTATCACCGGCCACCATAAATTAATGAGTTTTTGTTAGTTTTTTCTCTCCTGGCCATGAACATACCCTATTGCTATTATTGCAGCATTGCTTAAGTAAGTTTAGGGTCAGTTTGTTGCTGACCATTCTGTTGTTAACTGAAAAGGAAATAATCTAAATCATAAAAGGTGACTTCGAAACATTTAAAAATTTTTTAAATGAAATAAATTTATTTACTCACCTTCTTCTTAACTTACCCTGGTACAAAGAATATGGCCACATTGGGGTGGGACTGGGAGTGATGAGCATCATTGCATGTTAGGTTCTCCTTTTAGACCAGAAAGTCCATTCCAAGTAAATAATTTTGTGAAGTAATCAAGAATTAAATTTGCATAAACACGCGTGCGTACACACCTTTATCAACATAGGTTGTGTCTGAAATATAATTTTGAAGTAGTAGTTCATAAGAAGAATAATAATGGCGAGTAAATTTTTATTTTCGTGCACAGTCGGCTACAAATAAAAAAAAAATATTGTTGACTATCCACTTAAAAGTGTTTATTCATGATTATTTGAATTATTTTTTCTGTTTAATTTACATCTTATTTTCCAAGTTGCATTGATTAACCAACCATTTTCTGACTTTTCTTTCTGTCTTTGTTAATGATGTCTTAATAATTTAATTAAATGAAAACTTTATTAGCTCTGAAAATAGTTTGTTCAAGTAACTTAACTCTCTACATTACATATGAGGTCTGATCAAAAAGTATAGGGACTGGTGCTATAAAAAGAAAACTACAACACATATTAATTTGGCATTTAATCTCCTTTGAAATAGTCTCCTTCTGGATCAACACACTTTATCCAGTATTGTTTCCACTGATGGAAGCATTCCTGAAACCCCTTTTTCGAGGTAGCAAGCAGCTGCCCCTGTTGCATTCTCCTGGATTACATCGATGTCTTGAAATCTTGTTCTTTTTAAGTGGGATTTGATTTTTGACTTGGAAAAAGTTGCAAGTGTCAACATTTGGGGAATATGATGGTTGTAGGACCTGGGGAATGTTGTGATTGGCCAAAAACTGCTGTACTAGCCATGGACACTGATGGAACCTCTGTGGTGTGGTAAGACAACTACACTCTACACACTTTCATTCCAAGCACTGCAATAAACAATGGAAGTGGTTGAGAATGTTATAACTTAGTGTGTATGCACAACATAGTTCAAGGTCAATAGCAGCTTCACTCTGTGTACTTTAGCTCCGTTACCATAGCAACAGTCCTGATACTTTTTGATCTTACCTTGTATAACCATAATATGGAAATGTAGGGTTTGTAGTATTTTCTAATATTTGCTAGTTTTAGGAAGTTTTTCTCTAGCTTTTAGTGTTGATTCTATTCTGCTATTTGACTTTGGTAATTATTTTGTCTTGTTTTATAATCTGATTTTACCTTGAGGTGGCTCATTTACATGTGAAGTTACAAAGACTATAAATAGCTATGGCTGTTACTCATGAGGCATTTGAGTGCATACTACTTCCCATAACTCCGTAACATTACACTACAATGGCATCACTGATATCTGACAAACTGAACAAACAATTACTAATTGATAATTGTGAGTATGCACAAATGTGGCTTAAGATATTAGCAGCTAAAGTTAGAACAAAAAAGCTAGTGGATTTAAAATTGGTCAGATGAAAACCAAATAACTTATCTCTTCTTGGCAATTTGGTTGTGAGGCTGTTATAAAAGCATCAGCAATTGCACCCCCAAGACAGTTGAGGGAATTGACATTTGATGATATAAGTCAACTAATAATGAAAAACATAGTGCTCAAGAAAAAACTAGTGAATGCAGAGAGAGCTAAGATTATGAATATTTCTCAAAAAGTGAATGAACCAGTTATTGAATATGTTCTTGGTTTGAAACAGTTCACTAAATATTGCGAATTTGAGAAATTGTGATTGAAAAACCAGTCAATTGAAAAGGATTTGATCCAAATGAAATTGGTAAATGGCCTTCAAATTAAGGAATATCAGCAAATGACTCCAATGCATTTACAACTGGGGAAGTTGTCACTAGAACAGTGTGTTGAATTTGTTCAGCAACAAGAATAGATCGGAAAATTCAATAGAACAAAAGTTACAGATCTGCTAGAGAAAATGGACACATATTCCATAAAGAAAAAAGATAAAATAAGGTGTACTTTTTGTGGATATCAATATCAAAGAGAAAAAAAAATGTCTGTCATATAAAAAAAATGTGAAAAGTGTTTCAAAATGAATCATTTTAAACATATGTGTAAATCAAAAAGATGTAGAGATGGTTCAACAAAATGAAGAGTAAATAAGTATGGACATCTTTTCATTGGAAAAATAAATGAGGAAAGATTATTAAAAATTTGAGTCAATAATATTTTATTGAACATGCAACTAAATATGGGAAGTGATATGTTGATACACAGAAATCTCTGGAAGAAATTAGGAAAACCAAGATTAAAGAAAAGCCTTGTTCATTTGAATCAGTCTGGTGGATCCACGATAAAAATGTTAGGCTATCTTGAAGCATATGTGGAACTAAAAAATAAGTTTGATGTATTACCAATTATTGTGACAAACTGCAAAAGGAATCATGAGCTAATAGGAAATGATGTATCGAACATAAATTCGACAAAATTGGTAAACAAAGTAAAAGCAGAGGAAACCAGAATGTTAAAAAATTATGAGGCAAAGTTAAGACTAAAGAAAAATGGATACCATATATTTTGTAGTCACCATATATTATCATATGTCTATATATCATATATTTTTGTAGTCACCATATATTATATTATAATATTCTTATATTTTAAAGCATGAAAAGTGCCAGTCCATCTACTAATTGTGGAAAAATTAAAAAAAAACACAGAGGAACAAGTGAGTTCTCCCAGGAGGGAGCAAATGGGTCTCCCTGCTAGTAATTTTAAGAAACAAGGATGGGTATCTGTTCATTTATGGTGACTACAAAATATATGATATGCTATCCCCAATGTAGAATGGGCTTTGAACTCCCTTTTCAGTATGGAAACATTCTCTAAAATTAATCTAAAGTCGGCATACCATTGAATACCTAGTGATGAAGATGTCGCAATGATAAACACTCCAATAGGCTTATTAAGATGGAAATGAATGCCACATGGAATTAAAACTGCAAGTGCAATTTTTTTCTCCAAAGGGCTATAGAACAAGTTATTGGGAGCAATATAAAAAAAAAATACAATATGGTACCAGGATGACATTTGTGTTGGTGCTATTAATGACGAAGAATTGAAATGGAAAACAGTATAATTTTGAATAAGTTAAAAAATGCTGGATTAATAATTAACGAAAAAAAATGTGTGCACAACACTAAGGCATATCATCAGACCAATCGTTAATGGACAAAATATTAAAAGTTGAAGTACCTAAGAGCCAAAAAAATTGTAATCTTTCTTAGGACTTGTAATTTTCTACAGATGATATGTAGAGCAATATTCCAAATTGACAGAAACTTTTGCTGCTTTAAGAAAAAGAATGTGGAATTTGTTTGGACAAAAGAACAAGAAGTAGTATTTGAAAATTTAAAAGCTGTTCTGGCAAAAATGCCAGTAGTAAAAACATTTGACTCTAGAAAGGAAATAGTAGTAACAACTGACGCAAGTGAACATTCAATTTTGGGAATATTAGCTCAGGATTGTCATCTTGTGTATCTTTCAAGAAAATTGTCGAAAGCTGAATTGAAGTACTCAAATATTGAGAAAGAGGCGTTGGCCATAATATAGACAACAAATAGAGCTCATCAGTTGCTTATTGGAAAGAAATTCCTACTAAGGTCCGGTGACAGACCTTTAGAATTCATATTTAATCCTAGGAAGGAACTTCCTAAGGTAATGTCTTTTAGAATTCTAGGATGAGCCTTAATGTTAATGGTATTTGACTTTGATATTGAGTATGTGAAAAGCAATACCATTCTGCAGGTAGACACTTTGTCGAGATAGAGGTTTATTACTTCTGAGAGTGAGAAAGAGAAGAAAAAATTTGAAGATACATTTTCTTACACTGGGTCAAAACTGATATTTTGTCAATAGACAAATTAGCTGAGGATATAAAGCGAGATCTCATATTGTTCAGGATAGAAAATATTAAATGGAATAATTGCTCATGGGCAGAAAGTTGTTTCAAAGAGGTTAAATACAAGTTAAACAAAGGAAAGGGTGTAATTTGTAATGGAGATGTAGTGGTTCCACCAGTAACACAAAGGAGTGAAATTATAAAAAGTATACATGACGATGTTCATTGTGGAATAATGTCTACACAAAGGAGATTAAGGCTAGAGGCATGGTGGCCGGGCTATTCTACAGATGTAGAACAATACATAAAAAGGTGCAAAATGTGCAATGTCAGAAGAAAATTTAAACACAAAAATACATACATGGCCTAAAGAGTTCCAACCTTGGGACAGAGTACACATGAATCATGCCCATGTTAATGGAGTGAAATTATTACTAATACTGATAAATTTATATTCAGGCTGGCCAGAAGTAATTGTTTGACCATGAAATAAGTAAAGGATTATATTTTCAAGAAATGGAATTCCGAAAATGCTAGTATCTGACAATGCCCCAGAGTTCTGTGACAAGAAAGTATGCCAATGGTTGAACAAAATTGGATGCAAACCATAAAAAACCCTCCTTACCATCCACAATCAAACTGATTAGCAGAAAGGATGGTGCAAACTCTAAAAGATGGATTGAATATATGTGCACAACGGAAAGAAGAGATAAAAACATTTCTTTCTAGATTGTTGCTAAGTTACAGGATAATACAACGTGCTGGAAGATCGAAAAGTCTGTCTGTCCTCATGGGTGGACAGATTAGAGCCTAATTGACCATGTTCTATGCTAACAACGAAAAACTATGGTACAAAAAGAATAATGAATCTCACTTACAAGAGGGAAGATTCATAATGCAAAGCGAACAGAACACTATCATAATAGAAAAAAATGGAAATGGGATATTAGTGCATGTAGACCAAGTTAGATTGCAACATGATAGTGATGAAGAAATGTTTAGCAAGACAAATTAGACCGTGAAATCGAGAGTAATACAGATTCTGAAGCTGAACAAGGACAATCATTGGAGGAAGACTCTTATGAAAAAAGAAGGTTGAGATCTCCCATATCTTGACAGTCTTTTAGGGAGAGGGAGGAAGAAAATGATGAGACAAAAGCTCCCAAAAGTACCAGGGAAAATAAGAGGGATAAAACTTCTTCGGTACAGGGAGATGAGGTGACTTATTTACATGTGAAGTCACAAAGACTATAAATAGCTACGGCTATTATCCATGAGGAGGTTGAGTGCATACTACTTCCTGTGAGTCAGTAACACAACTCTACACTACATATCTCATTTTGAATTTTTATCTGTATTAATGGTCTGAATTTAAACAAAATGAATAACTGTTTTACTTTTTCAAATAATTAAAGAGAATTATTTCTTATGTACATTGTTTTTCTTATCAGGAGTTCACACCAATTAATTAATTCTTGATAAGATTGATTTTTCTCTGCCTATTCTAAGAGCCTGTTTCTGTGAGCAAAGTCCTGTTCTTTCTCACTTTCCTTTTATAAAAAGTACATTTTTTAATATAATTATTATTATAGAACTTGCTAAAGCTTTGCATTGGTGACACACTTTTTAAAAATAAAATTTCTCTTAACAAATTATATAAGTTTTGTTAGCTAAATCAAATATAGAATTCAAATTGTATATAAAAAGAAATAATACAATGAAAATTTTGGTTAATAATTAAAGAATGGGTAATTGCACAGCAGTTTAGAAAGTCCTTTATTTCTCAACTTATATAGTATACAAATGAAATAGAATAAATAGTTACTAAAATTTTAAGTAACTTTATTTAATACTATATTGTTACCAAAACTTTAAATTTATTTCTGGCCTACTGTGCACAAAAAAAAAAATGAAATCACTAAAAATATTTGCTTTGTGCATTCTATCCTTGAGGTGAAACAGTTTTTATCATTTCAATAATTTCATTTCACATATTGAACTAATTCTTTTGTTATTTTTGTCTGTTATATAGCCTTCATCAGGTATATAATTCTAAGAGAGTTTTTCCTTTTTCTTACAGAAATAAGGAGCTAACAGAAAAGTGGTGGTTAATAGTTATCATTCGTAATTATAGCATCTTCAGTTTCAAGTAATAAATTACTTTAAGGAATGTACTATAATAGTCTGTTTACTCTTTGATAGATGATAATTTATGTGATGTCAATTTTTTTTTTTTTTTTTTTCATAAATGTGTTATATAACCAACTTTATAAATACCAGCAGAAAAAAAGACTGTGAAGTCTCTTCCACTAAGCCTTGTTTTCACTGAAATAAATAAGTTCTCCTTTGGACTAACTTTCTGTTGAGTTGAGTTCATGCCTATTGTATTTAACTTCCTTGTAGTTTAATTCATATCTTTATGTGCTTATATGGCTTGGAAGAGGTTCAGAAGATGTGAGGATGGATTTCTTTTTAGAGTAATACTACTAAAAATAATCATTACATCATTAAGAAGTGCAGTTAAAGTCTCTCTCTCTCTCTCTCTCTGACATACATTTTAAAAATGTTTGCAAGTGGTAGACAGATTATGGAAAAACATTTATTTCTCTTTTGCTTATTTTTTGCATTGTATCTATCTTGCCGAGTTCAACTTTTTGCCTCGTCTGTTGGGTTCACTTTGGCACAAATGCCCTTAGGAAAGACGAATATTTTTTTCTTCTCCAGCTTAATAAGTCATGGCAAATCACAAATAATAAAGAAACGGAATACTGTAGGGAGCTATGATCGCCTACTGTTCTGAAGGGACATAGTATTAAAAAAAAAAACTAGGCGAATTCAGTTTTTTTAAGCATCCGAAATTCTGGAGTAATTATTGGTTGAAACTTGTTTTAATGTCTAATTTACAGATCTTGCTGATTGTTAAAATAATTTTCGTATTCTATCTAAAAACTAATTTTCATTCATATTACCTGTTGTTAGAATTGATGGGCTTGGGAAGTCATTGTTATTCGTTGTCAACACAGCAGACACAATAAGAAAAAAATCGCGCGAATAAATTTTAGGTAAGGGAGGTAACTCTTAATTAAATTGTTTAAGAGTTATCTCACCTTAGATTAGATAACGTTACTATTTTACTAAGTATTCAAAATTCTTAAACATTTTTTTAGCTGGTATGTCTTTCATTGGGACCATCTGGTAGTTGCGAAAAAAAAAAATTAAAATGAAATATTAATAAAAAAAATTAATAACTGTATTTTGTAAGTTTAGTTTATGTAATACACGGCCCAGGTGTGGTCACCAGTATAAATAAACTCTTAAACAAAAGCTGTAGTGGTTTTATGGTGAATGGGTTTTATATATTTAACCCTAGAACACTAACCATCAATTAAAGTTACACCACTACTAACCATGGGTATACCCGATTTTGAAAATATAAAAAAAAAATATTAAATATAAATCTTTATTTGAAATATTTTATATGCAGGCACTTCAAACTTTGTACTTTGAGTTAACATTAATAGGAACTGAAAAACATATTATTTAGGTAAGAAAATCAGGTACTGAAAATTGTAATTAAAAATAGGAAAATTTGCGCTGGGTACTATATACTCATGGTTAGTGTTCTCGGGTTAAAATTAATAGTTATACATAACTGAACAATTATCTTTAAAGATAGACATTCAATTAGTTATTTCAAATATATTAATATTTATTAATATAAGGAAAAACTACTTCTGGTTTTATGGGGATCTAAAATAATACTTTTATTGTATGTTGAAACCACAGTCACTTGGTAATGACATAAAAGTAGAAAAATATTTATTCATAAAGACAAAAGATCTTTATGGAACAAAAACAATGAAAAAGGCTGTTGAAGCATCCTTGGTTTCAAAATTCTGTAAATATTTGATTATATTTTATTTTCTCCTTATTGCAGTGATTAACTTTGCTCTAATGCATGTAGATTGTGGTTACTTCAAGCTACAATTACACACATTAGTTAATGCAATTTCCACTGGCATTAAGTGGAAAGATTATATTGCTTGGTCTGCTGCTAGGAAAGTTGGTTCATTGTGTCTTGTTAGACAATCTTTCTTGCGCATTTCTAAGTCTACCATTTGTCCATGCATTGAATATTGCTGTCAGATCTGGTTTGGTTCTTCTGGTATGTATTTTGGGATTCTTGATAAAATACAAATAAAGATCTACAATGTTATTGGTCCTGACCTGGCATCTCTACTTCAGTCATTTTCTCACTGTCATAATGTAGTTTCCCTGTGCCTTTTCTATAAATATTTTCATGGTCGTTGTTTGATTGAACTTTCCTCTTTGGTATTTAGACTTTATGAATTTAAGCACAGTACTAGATTGGCTGCTCGGTTTCATCATTTTACTAATGAAATGGCTAGATGTAACCGTAAGTTCTGTGCTAACAGTTTCTTCTCTTGTACTTGCTTGTGGAACTCTCTTCTGGCCTCTTGCTTTCTAGTCAATTTTGATTTTCAAAATTATAAATGCAAGGTCAGTTGTTATCTTCAGTCTTAATTCCTAATTTTTTATTGTTCTCTCTCTTTAATAATGTTTTCTTTTACTCATATTCTTTCACACTCAGTAACCCCTTGCATCTTAGTGGCTTTATTACCTTACTTGGGGTGAAATGGTTAAAAAAATTAATATATGTTAAGAGGAATGAGTCTGAGAGTTTTGTGACTTGTAATAGTCTATTTACTCTTTGATAGATGATAATTTGTGATTTTTTTTCTTTTTTTTTTCTCTTTTTTTTTGTTAGGAAGAAATCTGAAAGAGAAAGATGGAAATTATTACTAAGCTCAAATCAAAGGCTTCAAGCATCACAGCAAACCATGTCTCTGTCTTGATTCTTCTCTTTCTGATTGTCTACCTTTTCCGTGCCGATGATATCTACCATCTGCATCCAGTCTGGAGAAAGAGGGTTGATTCCCACTTGTATGCCAATGGAAAGAATCCAATGGCAAAGGAAGCACTCCCATCTCCCATCATTACAGATTTAGATAGTGATGGAACCAATGAGATCATTTTAATCACTAATGATCTGAAACTGAGTATTTTAGCTTTGCCCGAGGTGGATAACCGTGATGAAGAGGACAAAATCCTTCCTCATGTCATTGTCAAGCATAAGGCCTTATTGTCCCCAACCCTCAAAGAGACAGGCTGGCCTGTCGCCATGGCAACAGGATACACCATTCCATACAAATCTATGGTACAGATAAGAAAACAGGTAAGTTTTTAATAAAATTTTATTATCCCTAAGCTTTTTCTCAATTTAAAGAATATTGCACATCATAATGATGTGTAGTGTGTTAAAGCTAACTTTGTTTTGTTGACAGAATTTAAAAAGAATAAAGGATGCAAGTAACTCCGGATAATAGATAAACAAGAATAGTTGATTTTATTCATAGTTCTGTGGTTTGTCCACAGGGTGCTTGGAACATTAATATTTGATTAACTAATAAATGTAATTGATTTTCTTCCTATTTCAATATTGATAGTATCTTTATTCTCTGTGATCTTTCATCTTCCTGTCTGTCTGTCTTTTTAGTCTAATCATTAATATTTCTTTTGCTATGCCTACTTCAGTTTATCTGGATATTTGCTTGCATCTTTTTAATGCATTTTATGTGTTTCATTGTGTCTGTATCTACGTACATGTCTCGTTGTGTCCATACCTCTGTATATCTCAATAAACAACTTATTGATGCGTTTCTTTCAGCAAAAGAACTTCTTCGGACTAATGGAATGTGTCACTTAGTTTTTTATCATTTTGTGATTCACTTACCAGCTATTTGAGATACATATACATTTTATCATATATATATATATATATATATATATATATATATATATAATGTGTGTGTTGTGACCAAGTAAATGGTTAAACAAATAACAAAACCAGTGTTGCAGATATATCATATATTAAACAATAAGTACAACAAGAGTATTACATGACTAGTGAGTGTGTGTCGGTTGACCCAGCCTTCAATCTATTTGACTGTTATATTTAACAGCACCCCCCACGAGAGATGTATGTGGCACAAGGCCGAGTTTACCGTGGGTTCTCCGAGCCCATAGGCTCGGCCAAAAATATTCCCTTAGAACCTGTATGCACGGCTTCAGGGCCTGTCTACCTCCCTGGATGAAACTTTGACCTTCGGCAAAGCCTCATCTGGGTTCCTCTCCGCTCAAGGCAGAGTTTGACAATCTATTCGACTGTTCCCCCAAGGCCTTCTCTTCTACTAATCTTATAGTAGGTGGTAGAGTCCAACATAGACACTTTAGAGGGAGGTCACCACAACAATATATATATATATATCTCCTACAGTGTGAGATATCTAATAACAAAAGTGATGGAAACAAAAAGAATCTACCCCCCCCCCCCAATAATTTTATTAAAATTTAAAATTCCCAACATCCCTTGTTTGTGTGCATGTGGTAGTCACTCCAACATAGCAAATTTAGTCTGATGAAGTCCTAAAGGATGAAACGTGTCACACAAAAACTTTTCCCCCCATATATATATATATATATATATATAAATAAATAAATAAATATACACACACACACACAGTCCTTATTTTTATAAAGTGGTTTCTAATTTATTTTTAAATATTTTCTATATGGTTGTAAATTTTTATTTTTCATTTACTATCTTTTTATAAAAACATTATGTCCAGTAATTATAAAAACAGTAAAAAAAAAAAAAAAAGTCAGATTTTATTAAGAAAACACGATTTAGTAGCAAAAATGATGACTGTACCTTTTATTTTAAAACCTCTGAATGAGGCAATTTGTCCCCAATTTTATCAATTTTATTCTTTAAAAGTAGAATATTGGGTGTTGGCAGTGGACATGTCTCTTCCCATCTTTCTACAAACATTTTCTATGGGATTGAAGTCTGGAATCAAGGCAGGTCACAACATTACAGATGAAAAATGATCAGTCAGGATGAAACAGTTGTCATTGCTGAATGGCAACTCACATTTTGTCTTGCTAAAAGAACAACTATTTTCTTCTCTCCACTATTGGTAGTTTTGGGATGAAGTTGTGTTCTAGAATTTCTTGTTACTTGAGTACTGTTAACATTCCATTAATGATAACTAGACAACATAGCCTTTAGTCAGTAAAACTACCCTAGACCATAGTTTTATCACCAAAGCTACAAGCAACCCTTTCCAGTATTTCTCATCAGAATTCATGACAAAAAAAAAGCTGTAGTAGTTGTCAAGATTGAAATGCTTTTTGTCTCTCCAGATCTGCAGATTCGGGTACTCTTTGAGGATTGTCAGTGCCTGTTGGCATTTACTAAACACAGTTTTGGCTTAGCTCACATCAAGATTACATGAGAGTTATGAGAGTTACCAAGATGTGAATGGCAGATTTTGATACTTGTTTTACATGGTTTATTTTTTGTGCAATTCTCCAAATGCATTTTTTGATGGATTTCCTATAGCATCTCTTTGTTCACTCAAAAATCTTCATTTTATTGCTGACTTAATTTTGTGCTTTGCCATAAGGAACAAATTTCTTTAAAAAAAATTTTTTCTTTTTCTTTTTTTTCTTTTTCTTTTTTTTCTTTTTCTTTTTTTTCTTTTTCTTTTTTTTCTTTTTCTTTTTTCCTTCAGAAGGTCTTCCAGTATCTGAAAGGACCCTTCTGATATTTTCAGAGTATCTTCTAGGGAGCTCTTCAGTATTAGAATTACAGAAAAGCATAAAATTCACAAGTGTTTTTATAATTGCTGGACATTGAAAAATGAGCTTTTAATAAAATAATGAACTCAATTGGGGAATAAAAAATTTTAGAAGTATGCAGTCTACATACACATATACAATAATATTTTGTGCACAAAATACCTAATTTAACAAGAAATTAGTTATCCCATTGTTCTAATTTCTGAACTCTGTGTGTGTATTGAATACCAGGTACTGTAAGCTTGGATGTGAGGGTGATGTAATGGATAACGGCTCAGAGTTGTTAAATGGAGAGCCAGGTTCTAATTCTAAGGTTTGATATATTCACTTATGCCCAAAATCCTTTGGAAAAGCTATAAATCTTCTCCCTCTAGCTATGGGTTGAATTAGTAAGACTTATATCACTAAAGCATTATTATCTCCACCCCAAAATTCTTCTAATCTGAAAATATTTCTTGGCTTTAAATAACCTGCAAAGGGTTAAGCCGTAGAATACAAATCAATCATTCTGTGTGTGCATTGCAGAGAACTTCCAAATTATTAAGAAGAAAAATTAAATGAAAGCCATTTCAAAAAATTTTTAAAGAAAAAAAAAAAAAAAATTTTAAAATCCCTAGCATCCTCATCTGTGCACATATATAGCCGTACCAACATAACAAATTTAGTCCAATGAAGTCCTGAAGGACGAAACACATCAAATATACTTTTTCCACTTTGTCATACATTTTTCCAAAGTTCAAATGTATAAATTTATTGCCTCAATTTATGAAAAATATATGCAATTTTTAGACTGGAATGTATCATTAAAAACAAATCTTACTGTATTATACTCTTGTTAATTTGTACTAGGAATGGTGGTATTTGCTCTTAATTTATTCAACAGCCTTAATTAGCTATATATATATATATGACATATATATTATTAATGCCATTTACACTTCATATAATAATATAGATATATGTGCTGGTCACTCTTAGTAACTGCCATAGGTATAAAAAGGATTAAAAAAGTAGTAACTATAACATTTTTTTGAATATTTGCTGTTGGTCTCTGAATTGTATTTTGATATCTTCCATTCTATTTTTATTTTTATTTTAACCACTCTTAATAGGTACTTCAATTTCAGATTCATCATCAATAGTTTATATTTTATTGAAATTCACTGCATTGAAAAGCCTTGTGTTAAGCATGTTGTAAAGAAACTTTTTTGTATTGTGTACACCTGTAACAAATTAATGTTTGAAGATGCTAATAAAAAGGCATCTCTTTTCAGTTTTTCGCTTATGGATTTGATTATTGCCCTGTTTTTCTGAAAAGTTAAAAAAAATTTCAAATTGATCATGTACATGAGTGGATCCAAATAATGTGGATGAAAAACCTTCAAAAGTGAAAATTCTCTTACCAAAACCATTGTTTGTTTACAGATCATTGCTGTGGTGACTGACAAGTGGTATGTGTTTTGTTATGATGACAATCTGAATCCGTTGTGGAGTGTCCATTTGAGGAACACAAGTGAAGCGACCCAATCACAGTATTATCTTAAATCAATGACCATCATGGTGCTACCAGTCTCCATCAAGAAGACAGATTTAGGAATGATTGTGATTGGAGGGAGTTTTGGTCATGTCCACAAACAAGAGAAGCAAGAGGGAAATGAGACGTAAGTGGATTTTAAGCAGAATAAGAATTTGGCATCGACCATACCTTATATATGAGGTTGAAATTCTTAAGTCCATAACCTGACATAGTTATTAGCTAAATTTTCATTTGAAATTTTCATTGTATAATGTTCTATTTTCTGTGGTATAAGAAGAAAATTTGGGTTAAGTTAATTGACAAAGAGAATATGCTGAAAAATAAATATTTGTTGTGTAAAATACAGTACTTCCTTGGAGCAAGAGTTGAAAAAATATGTGTGCACGATTCAAAAAATTCTGGATAATTAAATACCTAAATTAATTGAAAAAGAATGAAGAAAATTATTTTCTATAGATTTAGACATAGATTTAATATCTATATCATCAAATAATATTTGTTCAGGGTTTTGTCCAGTTTATTTTTTTTTTTGAAAAAATGTAATTTTTGTCTGTTTCCAGCTGGCCTTGAAATTTTTCTCTTCTGTTAAATTTCAAAGCAGGATTTAAGTATTTGTAAGGGTAGCTTCTGTTTGAAAGCACAACCAACTTAAACATCAAGTATGGTTTTTAAAATTCTCAAAACGATGTTTGAGTTGAAATATAAGAATTTTAGTTCAGATAATTGACAAATATTTCAAATGATTTCAATTTTTCTTTTCATTTCTTGTCTGGATAACTGAGGTACAGATAATCAAGGATATACTGTAATGATTTTTTTTTACTTTTTTTTTTTTTTTTTTTTTTTTGAAGACTTTTGAGAGAGTAGGGATGTGTCACAGATATTGGTATGGAAAGTGGAATCTGCAAACAAAGTTCAAATTCTAGACTAGTCTTACATTCACTTTCACAGAAATGTCCTTGGGGAAAGGTAGGAATCCATCTCTTCAGCTATGGGTTAATTAGCAGGGTGGATTGGATCTCTAACCTTGGGTGGTAGCCAGTCTAAGAAGAGAAAACTTAGAATTTAAAACCATGGAGAAAGCACTGGGAAACTACTCCATTATCTTTCCTAAGAATGCATGGTAATTCACAGTTAATAAAGAAAGGGAATCTGTGCAGAGTCATAAAATCCTACATCCTGAAAGGACATGGCGAGTAGAGGAAGAAAACAATTTCCTGTCTTGTGTGCAGTATTTGTTGTGTTAACAAAGTATAAAATTGCTGAATATTTTTTTCTCTTTTAATTAATTCATCTTTGCTCATTAAGCACTTTACTCTCTATCCTCATTTAATCTAAGTGAATTTAACAAACATCATTTTGTTGGCACTTTAACCTTAAACTGCTTGGTTAATGATAATGGTAATATTAGTCATTTCCTTGTACAGAAACATTTGGCTTTCATTGGGTGAACAGACAATGCTACTTTTGGTTGACATCTGTAATAAAATCTTTTTATTAAAACAATTTTTCAGGAAAATTGGTTTCTCAAGTTCACTGTTATTGCTCTTTCCAGTTTTGATGCGGGTTTCTTTCCTAATCTTTTTATTTAAAGTAGTGTAGAATGTCAATATCTTCATTATGTCATTGTTTTCACTTTGAATTACATGTGTTACTTGTTTTAGTTAGTGCTGTTGTTGAAAGTCCTCAAGTGATGTGGTTTCTGTTATTTGGTACAATTCTTTGTTGTTCTGTAGTACCAGTCTACAAATAAGGATGGTTCTCTCTCAGATCTACATGGTTCTTTTGCTCAAAAAACATAACCTGAAAATGACACACACACATATCTGATAATCACATATCTGATAACTCCTTAGGATTGTATGGACACCACGTGTACTGCAGCCATAGTAGAGGTGGTGTGTCTTGGGCAAGGTAGCCTGATGGAGCCCCACCCTCTCCAGGCTGGTTTGAATTCAGAGTTTTCCTTCTCCCCACCAAGGCTATAGGACTCAATCTGTCCTGCTATTTACCCATACCTGGGGAGAGAAGAATTGGATTCATACCTTTCCCAAGGGCATTAGCATGTAAATGAATTCAACAGGAATTTGAACTCAGCTCTATGATACCTCAGTCCAACAATTACTCCACCGTACTTCCTATATATAATACTTGTGGATTCTTACAAGTAGAATATTGCAGAAGAAAAGGCTATTTAAACCTGTTTTAAAAGCATTTTTTTTCTACTAAGCTATTGTAATGAACGAAAATAACTTATTGCTTGGAATGTATCTTTTGGCCTCACAGCTGTTAGTGCTTAACTTTGCTGATGAACACTTTTGTGAATGTTGTTTTTTTTTTTTTTTTTTTTTTTTTTTTTTTAACCACGTTAAAAAAAAAAAAAAATAAAGGCACTAAGATGCAAGGGGTTACTAAGAGTTAAACAATCTGAGAAAAAATATTATTAAGAAGAGAGAATAATAAAAGAACAGGAATTAAGAAGACAGAAGATGACAATTGACATTGCATTTAAATTTTTGAAGATCAAAATTGACTGGAGAGCAAGAAGCTGGGAGAGTCCATCAGGAAAAAGTATAAGAGAAGAAACTGTTAGCATAGAAATTATGGTTACAACTAGCATTTTGAACTGTAAATTGTTGAAGCCTAGCTACCAATCTAGTACTGTGAACGCACCAAAGAGGAAGCTTGTCAGAACAATTACCATGAATATATTTATAGAAAAGGCACAGGGAAGCTACATTATGTTGGTGGGAAAGTGACTGAAGCCAAGATGCCAGGTCAGAACAGATAACATTGCAGACTCTTTGTATTATATCATGTATCTCTAAATACACAGCAGAAGCATCAGACAAATGTGACAGCAGTATTCAATGCATGGATGAATGGTTGACTTCTAAATGTGTAAGATAGATTCAAGCAAGAAAAATTGTCTAGTACAATATAGTGAACCAACTTTAATAGCAGCAGACCTAGCAACTGATATAGTCTTTCCACTTCATGTTAGTAGAAAACATGAGACCAAGATATGAAGGATGGGATGTTATATCCATCCATAGAAAATAATGTTGCTTTTATTTATTAAGGGACTTATTATTATTTTTTAGGTGTCTTATTTTATGGAAAGGAAAATATAGTTTTGTATGAGAAGAGATGTGTAACTGTAGGACTATTTTTCAGGGAGGATAATTTTAAAGATTACACTGCATACATGGCTTTAGAGAGGAAATCAAAGAGAGGATTATGTTGCACAGAGACTGTGAAGGATATGAGTGAATTACTAGTAAATGAGGGGAAAAATAGCAGACTGAAAAAAAAAAACTAGGCTTTCTATGATTGACAAATGGAGAATAAGTATAGTGTGTGTGAGAGTGAGTGAGAGCATGAGAAGTTGTTATAGTAAAATGTGGGAAGGAAGAGTGAGAGGAGGGAAGAAAGTGAGGGCAAAGAAAAGAGAAAAGAAGGAAAAGATTAGAGTAGGTGGAAAGAGTGGCAGAAGTTGAATCTCTATAAAAGAAGTAATAGGAAAGGGAGGAGAAAGCAATGAGAAAAGTCTGCGCTGAAATAAAAAAAAATAAATAAAAAATTAGATTTTTCAAATTTGCCATTTGGCAAGAAATAAGAATAAATATAAAAAAGAAAAAAATAATTTTTTTTTCTCCTTGTGTAGGTTTGTAAAAGGTGACAAAAGAACAAATTTGTTTACTTAACCAATCTTAACCAAAGTAACACTTTGATGCACAAATGAAATAGTTATAAATTTTCATAGTGATGCTTTGAAATACAGGGGTCTGAAAAAGTAGGTATACAGTAAATATTATATCAGTATTACAATAGTGGTTCTAGGATTCATCTAATATTAGAAGAATTCAGTTAACTCATTAAAATCATTTTTAATATTTTTATTTTCATACTTTTTATTATAATACATTTATTATAATTTTTATTTTTTTAATAAATAATAATAATAAATATTTTGCTGGTGAAGAAGAATGTGTGCATGACGGGGGCGAACAGTTTGAACATTTGAGGGATTAATATGTTTGTTATTCATATGTTTGTATTATCAATACGT
>OZ038494.1:66406460-66463960 GCA_964036315.1 Acanthosepion esculentum | reverse complement strand
ATGTGTGTGTGTATGTATATATATATAGATGTCTGTATATATATGTATATATATATAGATGTGTATGTATATATATATATAGATGTGTGTGTGTATGTGTATATATATATACAGATGTGTATGTATATATATATATAGATGTGTATGTATATATATATAGATGTGTGTGTGTATGTGCATGTATATATATAGATGTGTGTATTTGTATATATGTATATATATATATATATATATAAATATAGATGTGTGTGTGTATATATAAATAGATGTGTGTGTATATATGTATATATATATATATGTATATATGAAGAAATATAGTCTTAAAGTGTGCCATATTTATGGGATAAACTGCTCAATATTAGAGATAGAGCTTGTGTAAATATAAAACTGAACATAGAAGTCAACACTTAGAGGCGACAGTCTGTTTCATGCTAGTTCAATCGTCAATCAGAAATAAAAAACAAAACGTACACCACACCAGAATATCTTGGAAAATAAGGAAAAAATCATCAGCCTACAACAACCTATCAAAAACTTGCAAACTTTGCTTGGAGGAAAAAAGAGCTATCATTACCTTCCCAGATCAAAATGAATTATTAAATAAAAGATCCGAGCTAAACTCTAAATGTAGACATGAAAACAAATTTTTTACTACGTAACTTAAAATAGAATAATAAATAAATATATAAACAAACAAAATGACAATAAAATAAGTAAATTAATCCAAACAAATTACCAAACCACACCTGTTAGATTAGGCGAAATAGCACAATAAAATAAGGAGAATTATAAAACTATTATTGTATTCGCTAGATAAATATGTAAAAATTAAATGAATTAATTTTTCTTGTTTAGAAGAATTTTATAGGCAGAACTATTGAAGCTAAAAAAGAATAGTTTTTACATTGAGTTTAAGAAAAATGACTGAAAAAATACACTTTTTAAACCCGAGATTAAAACTTACTTTATTTTTTTAATATTTAATTTTAGGTGTAATAGCGAGATAGAAATATCATTTTATTTGTAGAAAACAATTTTATTTTTAATTTTACACTAGAGACTCACATATCTGGAAATATACAAATTTTAAAAGTGAAATTAAGAACTATTTTAATTTTTAATATCTAATTTAGGTGCATTCCCTAGATAAAAAAAAAACAAATTTATTTATAAAAATAATCTTCATTCATTTTTCTTGTTTACAACAACTTTTTTGTAATTGGTGTACTGGCTTACTAGGAAACCCTTAAAATCCAACTTCATAAAATTTAGCATTAAGATGAAACTGGCAACTATTTTTTTTATTTTTACTTGCTATTTTGTTAACTTGATCTTAACACAATTTGTTTGTTTTTTTGGGTTTTTTTTTTTAAAACCTGAAACAAATAACATTTTTAACATATTTTTGTTCAATCTTTTTCTCTTACAAAATATTGCTAAAATTTAATTTTATTAACATCTGAAAGTCTTTTTCAATACTGTTTCTTTGGACATGGTCATTCAGTAGTGATTTTAAAAATGAAACCAAAATCGTTTGGTTTCGTAAAAAGTTTTGAAGTGGTTTCGTGACACGAAGATGAAACTGAAAAAAGTCTGTTTTTCAGTTAAACTGCATATCTCATATATATTAATATATATTGTCATCCACAGACTCTGTTTTGCTCTATCATAGATCTTCATTGTGGCTTGACGTCGGATTGCTTCAAGCCAGGATTGAAACCGTCTGATTTGGCATCTGTCAGTGTTCATACTCCTAGGCTATCTTTGTTTAACTGTTCTCTAAACATGGCCAAACATTTTTCATGTACAACTCTGAAATGATATGTTAAGTGGTTTATCTTCCTGTTACGCTGTAATATCATTTGTAGTAACTATTACTGTTTGTAACCACTTGGTGTAAGACTATAATTTCTTCTTCATTATTAATTTCTGGACAAGAAAAATAATTGTATGTTTTAAAAATAATGTCAAGAACAAATGTTTAATTGATAAAATTTGGAAAATAGACATTTGAGTTATATTTCATTTTTTTACTTTGTTATAAGACAACTTTTAAGGTCCATTTATAGTCAGCTGTTTTTAACCATTTGACTGATGGAAACAACAGCACCCTGTCACCCTAATTAAAGAATTATTTTACTATCATTATAGCTAATTTTGATTAACGTTTTTATTTTTTTTTATTTTTATGTTGCATAGATGCTTTTAATGTGTATATGAAGTGGGGAGGCATTTTGTGTAGCAGGATTGTTTTTATGCATCAGTGGTCGTGACTAATTAAAAAAAACAATCATCTTGATTCTGTTTCTCTTTCTTTTGTCTATTTTTGGAAATCACCTTCTACCATCCTTTACTTGTTCATCATTTCTTTTCTCTCTCCATGTCTAATCAGTCTCTCTTGTGACTTTCACACACTTTTTTACTTTCTACTTTGGCAATTCTCAATTTCTCTCTCACTTTACTCACTTTTTATTTTCTGTCATCATTCTCTAACTCACTCAATCTCAGCATTAATTTGCAATATTTCTCTCTTTTCCCCTCCTCTTTCATTATTTTCATTCACTTTCCTCCCTATATTACTCTCACTTTTTCCTCCCTATATTACTCTCCCTTTTTCCTCCCTATATTACTCTCACTTTTTCCTCCCTATATTACTCTCCCTTTTTCCTCCCTATATTACTCACTTTTTCCTCCCTATATTACTCTCACTCTTTCTCTTCCCTATATTTGCTCTTTCTCTTCCCTGTATTTCTCTCGCTCTTTCTCTTCCCTATATTTCTCTCACTCTTTCTCTTCCCTGTATTTCTCTCGCTCTTTCTCTTCCCTGTATTGCTCTCGCTCTTTCTCTTCCCTATATTTCTCTCACTCTTTCTCTTCCCTGTATTTCTCTCGCTCTTTCTCACCATACTCTTGTATATCTCTTTTAATGTACTCATTATTCTCTTCCTCTTTTCAGCCTTCACCATTTCTCTCTCAGTGTGTCCCTTTTGTTTTATCCACAAATCCCATATCTTCATCCTATCAATTCATATCTGGGTGATCGCATTCCATCAACATATATAGTACTGACCTGAATATAGGTAGAAAAAAAATTCTTTGTTCCTTTCACCCTCACTCTCCTCAGAATTAAAGTATTGAATTCCTATCTCGAACATTTATATATTAAAAAAAATTTTTTCTTCCTCCTCTACAGCTATCCCTGGCCCATCTTATCTCCCCTGCCAGTCTCCATTTTAGGTCCTGCAGGAAATAATATGGGCTTCCCAAACCAGGAGTAGTGTATCATGTTCTATAATCAACATTGGGTGTGCAGGGAGAGACATAATTTCCAAATTGTTGTTAACATTCCCAAGCCACTATCAATTGCACCACCCACTCACTTTCTCTTTACCCCTCAACTCGCCCTATGTCCGATGTCTACTTTCACCTACGCTTTTTTTTTCCTTGCTTTCCTTACCTGCTTCATTCTTTATACTAACTGCCCTATTCCCTCTACTCTACCATTACCATTAACTTTGTCATCAGAATCATTTTTGAGGTGGTTGGGTTTAGAATTTTTACTATTTAAATTGTTCTGTGTTTGAAATTCACACGTTAACTCTTTTGAAATTGTCACTTTTTGTTTGTGTAAATCAGAACTTTGTCGACAAATATTTAAAAAAAATTTTTTTGCTTTCTTTCTAAACTATTTCATTATTGGTCAACATATGCATTTCTCTTATTAAAGAATAGATAAGTTTGCTTATTATCTGGTTCACACTCCTTCCTGGTCTTCTGAACAGGAGTCGAGATTCATCCTTTGTTTCCCGTTTAGGATTCGGTGTCTAGTTCCTTCTAAAGTCTACATCAACTCTATACTCCTAACATCTCTGCCTGAACTCTGAAATTTTATTTGCTAATTAAATCTTGATCTCTTCAAGTCTAGATGTAGCTGTCTTTTGTGTTATCTTGCTCTTTCTTGTGATAATACAGTGTAACCCGTATATAAGAGTTGTCGGGACCGGAGAAGAAGTATCTTATATCCGGGTTTGGTCTATTTTATATACATTAACACAGGCTCTAATTTGGGACCAGAGAGAATCTCTCTTATATCCGTGTTTCACTTATATCCGGGTCACATTGTATAACTCCACACAGTAATCCTCTACCTTGAGTGGTCCTTGGGACTTGTATTGGGTGTACATTAATAAAAATCTTTTATATCCATTGTATTTTATCAATTAATCACCATGTTTACATTTTATTTTATCATATTTCCATCATATAGTCTCATTGATTTGTTTGCAGATATATTTCTAAATTTTCTATCAGCTTTTAGACTATTTCAAATTGATTGCAGTGTTTTCTGTAGCAAGGTAACCATGTTATAACTTTTACTTAATTTTCATTTGTGTTTTGAAAATGCTTATGTAAAGTAGTAGGACATTAACATTTAAATGAAACATTTTTCAACAGCCAGCATATTTCAGTTTTAGATTCTTTGCTGAACATTTCATATCAATCACCTATCATAAAAAAAATAATATACGATGTTAATTTTAAATGTGTTTTTCTTTTACACTATTTACATTGTTTTGCCTGTTGTCCTCATCTTTGTTGCCATATTTATGATGTTTCAGCCGTTGTATGCTCTGGCCATCTTCAGGTGATTGGAATTTTGAAATTAACCCTCTATTTTGTCTACCCTGAAATATAGACAGGTGCTTTTACTTGTTTAATATATTGATGGGTTACAACCACATCACGTTGGAACACTAGTTTTAATATGATCACCGAAGTTAAGCAACATTGAGTCTGGTCAGTACTTATATGTGAGTGACTGCTGAGGAATATCAGATGCTGTAAGCTTGGATGTGCAGGTAGTGTAATGGATAATGACTGAATTGTTAATCGGAGACCCAAGTTCAAATTGCCATTGGGTTTGTTATATTCACTTGCACACAATTATCCTTGGGAAAGGCATGAATCCACCTCTTCTCCTCAGCTATTAGTAAGACTTGAATCATTAATATTTCAAAATAAAATTTTGTTTTACAATATAAATATATTTTCTGGCTTTAAATAACCTGAAAAGGGTTGATAAACTATTGCAACAGAGAGAGTTTGGGAACTACACACAAACACACACACATATTTTTTTTTATTGAAATTGGAGTAGATTTGAACAGCGAAATTAGATCAGAACAATTTTGTTTACTGATGGGAATCTGATCTAGCCCATATTTGGAATTTGGTCATTAGGAAGACAGTGGAAGATGATCGAGATAATTTTTATCGGTTAAATTTGAAATAGAGCTTACTAATGCTATGAGGAACTTTGAAATTCACATGATTTTGGGTTGAAGGCAGCACTTATGATAATCGCGTGCGGGCCAAGGGTCACTTTATGATCAGCCAGGTTTATCTATATAAACGCGCACAGAAATCTGTTGACAGTGGTTGACTCATCTGTCGTCGAGTGCAGTCGGGCTGGGTGGAGAGATATCGAAGACTGGAAGTGACGTCAGGGATTTGGAACAAAACCCCAGCTAACATGTACTGTTAATATAAGTACCGATGCTTCTGCTACCATGAAGATTACTACTACTGTTACTGCCGCCGAGGAGGAACGCAACTATAAACTTTAAGCTGCGCAGATAAATCTTTATCTCGCCATCGCAAGAGTCGTATATCGTTCTGAGACGATTTCACAACAAACTAATTACAACCCACTCTCTCTGTGTCTAGAATCCAGTGTATGAGTTTTTACGTCAATTATTTTCTTTTCGGTAACCCATTTCTTTTCTATACTATTCTTTTCTGCTATATAAAAGACATTAACAATTCAACCATTGAATATTTGTTTGTCCGGCTTTCGGCAGATATATATATTTTTTTGGTGCATTCTAAATTTCTTAGCACAGACTCTTCAGCTGTGTCTACATCTTCAGTTGACCGTGAATTGATAAACATCACTTCTGCTTTCTGGATCAAACCAAACACAACGTAGGCAGGAAGCAGGATTAAACCAGTGGACCAGTCAAATGATCTACGGATGCTCAGGGGACCTACGGTCACTCCCTTAAGTTCGGTTAAGACCGAGTAGACACCTCAACCCAGAGAGTAAGACGGTTGAGGGGCTGGGGCGAAAGTGTTAGACTATAGTAAATAAATCAATCATAATATTTTGGTCTATTTTTCTTTATTCTTAAGTGAATATAACTTTTATACCTACATAAAAAAATACTCTTGGAGATAAGATATTTGTAATCTCTTACTTGGTTGATTTCAACTTGTTGTTTAATTTTTTTTTTTTTATGAGATAATAATGATTTAGTGATACAAGTCTTAATAATTAACCCATAGCTTGGAGAGAGAAGAGGTGGAGTCGTACGTTTCCCAAGGATGTTTGCACATTTAAGTGAATATAACAAAACCTAGAATTGGAACTCGGCTCTCTGATTAACAATTCCGAGCCATTATCCAGTACACCACCTGCATTCCTAACTGGTCACCCATCTAAGTACTGACCAAACTTGATGTTGCATCTTAAGGGAACTGGTGTTTTAACATGATGTAGCTGTAACCATCAATATATTAAACAAGGAAAAATACATTCTAAAAATAACAACACATCATATAATATTTTTTTAATAAGTGATTGAAATGCTCAACAAAGTATGTAAAAATGAAATATGCAAAAATCACTTTTTATCAAATATTGCTGCCACCTATGGTCCAGTGCTCCTGCTATATATTTAGAGATTCTTGATAAAATCCAAAGATGAATTAGCAATGTTATGTTAGCGATGTTACCTGGCATCTTCAGTCACTTTCCCATAACCATAAAGTTGCCTTCCTTTGCCTTTTCTATAAATATTTTCATGGTAATTGTTCAGATGAGCTCTTTGCTATGATACCTAGATTTTATGAATTTAATTTACCTCTTTGGTACCTTGACCATATGAATTTAGGCATACTACTAGATTGGTTACAAGGTCTCATCAATTTACAGTTGAATTGACTGTAACAGTAACTGTAAGTTCTATACTGACAGTTTCTTTTCTTGCTTGTCGAACAATCTTCTAGCTTCTTGCTTTCCAGTTGTTTGACCTTCAAAAGTTTAAATGCAGTGTCAATCATTATCTACTGTCTTTCTGGTTCCTCTTCTATTGTTCTTGCTCCTCAATAATGCTTGTTTTCTAATTCTTTCACACCCACTAACTTCCTTGTATCTTAGTGGCTTTACTGCCTTGCATGGGGTAGATTCAATTTAAAAAAGAATTTTTAAAAATTACTGCACAAAGCCACATTCATGAAGAACTTGGTAAATATTGAACCAGCTAGTAATGGATTTTGAAATTATGTTTATCAGGAGATAGACTTTGGGGTTCTAATTTTATTGTCATTTTTTTTTAGAAGATTATATCTATTTTATTTTATAATATAAAACACAATGTGATTTTATTGTATTTAAGTTGTGTAACTTGCTTCCTTTGCTTATCAATGAGACATGCTATTCTTATGGTAACAGAAGGTATTACTTGATGCTAACAGGTGAACATTACTCATTTTAATGTAACACCAGAATGTCCTATAAGCAAGAAGAGCTGGTTATTTTTTTTATTTTTTTTATTTGTGATTTATAAAGCAATTCTTTTGTACATGTAACAATATTTATATTTCCATCAGTTTTTGAAGTTATAGATAAGCTAGTTTTATAAGGAAGGATAAATGGATTGTTAAAAAAAGACTCGTAAATTTGTAAAAGAGCAAACTTTATGGTTGCAGTAGAAATTATGTCCAACCATTATTAATTTTGTTTGACTTGTATTTCTTTCATCCAAATTTTATTTTCCCTTTCATTACAGTGGCTCAGTCTATGTCGCTCTATGACTGTTAGTAAACAGTGTTCATCTGGAATAAAGAATAAATTCTTAGCAAAACTCAACCATGCATCAATTTTGCTTCAGTAAAGTCTCTATAGCTGCTCTAACCAATTCATCAACGAGAGTTTAATGGTTGGCAAAAGACCAAATTTAATCATATAAACTTTATTTCTGATCTGTAGTGTTTACTAATTCTTGTAGAATGGCAGTCTGAGTAGTTGTGATGATAGGTAATTAAAATTGGGGTGAGAGAAATACCATTCAAAAAGGAATAATGGTTGACAATACTTCACTTAATTAAAGGAAATCTAGATAGTATTGCCATTGTGATTGTTTTATAAAACTATTTTAAAGCTAGTGAGAAATATAAACAATTTCTTAATTGGTAGATTTATCACAAGTCTCATAACTCTTTAATCATAGGAGCACCACGTGTACTTCAGTCATAGCAGCAGTGGTGTGTTCTGGGCAAGATAGCCTGATAGAGCTCATCTCTCTTCAGGCTGGTTTTGAATTCATTTTTGCTTTTCATAGACTAGTTGCCACCTCAGGACAAGAGAGTCCAGTCTACCCTGTTATTTAGTCCATGGAGAAGGATGTCTTTCATGAGTACGAGTACAAAGTGAACGAAACAGGACTGAGCAGGAATTAAACTCAGCATACTGGATTCACTTTCTGCACATCCTGATTGGTAGATTAAATTGTTTTAAGATTGGATTTCTTTCAGATTGGAATCATGTAAATTTTGGCTTTGTTGAATGATACATGTGATCAGTTGACCTTCTAGTTCTTTATTATTTGGAAAATTCATGGAGTAAATTAATAGATTGTTTTAAGTTGGAAAAAATTTGACTAATAACCTAAAATTTAAAAAAAAAGCTGTGGTAATTTTCAAGTTTCACATTGGATAGATGAGGTTTAGGTTGGTTTTATGGACTTGTGATTCATAATCTGTTGTTGGTAACATTTATTTTCTTTCTATCATTACAAGTCATAGTGTTGTCAGCTTTTCAGACAGAAACCATCTATCTTTATTGGTGGGGCCAGGTCTAAGTTTGTTTTCTTTCTCTCTCTCTCTTTCCAGTAATAATGAAAACTCTAAATCAAATGATCAAGATATACTTACACATTTTTCAACATTTGCTCTCAATGCTGAAGATGGTAGCAGCCGATGGCATCACCTTCCAGGAGACTTCAAAGGCCAAAGGTCAGAAGCTAAGGTATGTATATAATTTTAAATCTAATCATTGATAGGTATTTGCTGAGTGGGTAATATAACTAATTTGTCACAATTGTAAGCTGCATTTCTTTAAAAATAGGTTTTGAGATATTGGCGTTGCACAATCTTTTTACTCATTAGTATAACAATAAGTCTAATATCTTTTATCAGTTATGGTCCTTCCATTTTTACTTTTGAAGACAAGAAAAAAAATCAGGTATCCATTCAGTAGAATAATAAAAATAAAGCTAGATTTAAAGTCGAAAATGGCAACAAAATCATTTTCTTTTATAAGATCTCTAATCAAGCAAAGCAATAAAATCACTAAGTTACTAAGTGTGAAAGAATATAAAAAAAGAAAACATTATTAATGTTAAAAGAACAGGAAATAAGAAAATAGAAAATAATGATTGGCATTGCATTTTGACTTTTTGAAGATCAAGGTTGACTGGAAAGCAAAGCGAGAAGTCTGAGAGAAAAAATTGTTAGCATAGAACTTATGGTTGCATCTAGCCATTTCCAACTTTAAATGATGAGACCTTGTTGCCAATCTAGTACTGTGCTTAAATTCATAGTGCCTAGGTACCATAGAGGAAAGTTCATCAGAACAATTACCATGAAAGTATTTATAGAAAAGGCTCAGGGAATCTACTATGTGGTGTTGGGGAAAGTGACTGAAGCTGAGATGTCAGGACCAATGACATTACAGATTCTTCTTTGGATTTTATCAAAGGTCTTTAAATATATAGCAGGAGTACCAGATCATATGTAGTAGCAATATTCAAATCACAGACGAATAGAAATTTCCTATTATTTTGTCAGCTGCTTGATAAAGAATGATGCAGATAACTGACTCCAGAGATAGAAATCAGCCTCTATCCACATGAGAATAGTCTTTTCAGAGCATATCTTATAAAAGGAGGTGCTGAAAAGTTCTCGGCCAGACCAGAAAGGGAGTCACCTTGAACTGTACATTGTATTCCACATATTCTACACACATTGTTTCTCAATTTTTTTGTATTTCCCCACCCCCAAAAAGAAATTCTGATGTTTGGTCATTGAAATACTTGAGATGCTGCTATCACTTTTGAATCATTTAAAAATGTCTTCCTTTAAAACTCTTTTTTAAAAAGTTTTGAAATTGAGAAATAGATGGAATAATATGAATAGAATGGATGATCTATGCAAACCTCAAAATTCTTCAACACATTTATTGTTCTGCTGTTTTTTGTTCAGTACTCCCACCTCCATCCCGGTACAGCAAGTTAGAATAGTAATCTAAATTAACCTTTAACATTCTGGAGGTGATTTTGTTTGCAAAGCAAAAAAATTATCCTGCAACTGCAAGTGACTTAGATGAATAAATGATAGTGTGTTTTAATTTTGCAGTTGTGTTGTCATGTCCTGCTATGGCAACAGAAAATGACCATGACTGAAATTAACTAGTGCAGTAGAGGAGCCTTGAAAAACAATGCAGTGGAAAGGAAAGTAGTGAATAATGCAGTGTGTTAAAGGTTAAATGTTTGGCTTTTCTGAATTTTTTTTCTCTCTCTCACTCACACACACACACACACACACACAAATTTGTATTTACATTTTTATGAAATAAATTAAAAAAAGTTTAATGTAGAAAATCAAATCATTAAAACATTCTTTAAAATTTATCTGCATTTGTGCAAGGGATATATTAATCTAGTGTGTGTGTGTGTGTGTGTGTGTGTGTGTTTAGAAAAGAAATAATGAAAAAATATAATATTGTAAAAAGCTTTTATCTTTATAGATTTTTTATATTACAGCCTTTTATTTTATTTCAAAGAAAGAATATTTAGCTTTTGAGGAAAAGCAATTACTTTCTCAGTAGAAAGTAACCAATCCATATACAATATAGTAGATATCTAAATGCAAAATACTGTTTATTGATCATGTAGATATTTTCTATATCAACACAACTTTTGAAAAAGTCACAAAGATGTAAGTTTATTAGTACTGAACAATAATCTTTATTGGATTTTTCTTTTAAAGCTACTTCTGAACCTTATTTGATTACCTTTGCACCTTTTGATTAACCCTATTAAAAAAAAAAGTGACACATTTAACAATTAGTGTTTACTGTATGATTATTTATCGATACAAGGAGTAATTATTTACAAGAACAAAGAATGAAAGATTAAAAAATTGATAAATCTTGGACCATTATTGTCAAAAAGAGGCCAATAAGAGAGAAGAAAAGTAACACCAAAAATCTCTTTTTTTCCTGATTGTTTATCCAATATAAGGCCCCAAGGGCCACCCAAAGTAGAGGATTACTGAATGAGAATGTAAGAGAGAGGGAAGGGAGAAGTAAGAGGGTATTAAGAAGATGAGTAGTTGACCCTGGACTTAAAGAGACCAAGATTGTTGTTGTCAGAGAAGCATTCTCTCAGAAGTTTGTTCCATAAAATAACAGTTCAGGGGAAGAAGCTGTCTGAGTGGAACTTGCTTTTTATCAAAAGGAACACTAAGGGAATGGGGATGGTTTACCACCGTGAATATGGCATGGCAGATCCTAGATGTAAAGGTCTGTGCTTGTCCGAACATCTGACATAGTGTTGTAGAGTAGGACTTCCTGCTCTTCCCTTTTTACTGTGACAATAGACTGTTCTTACTTATAAATATAGCAAGTAGCTACGTTAGAGTAGAATTTGAGGAGTAGTTGATTTACTCAAGTTTTCCTGTTCTATGTATGAGTATTTAATAAACCTCTTTTTTGTTATTCCTACATAATCTTTTGTTCCTTTGATGCTCTCTCTAACTATAGCCTTCTTAATTCTCATCTATTTTGAACAAAGGCAACATTACAACACATGATAACAGCAATATAGTAGTGAAAGGTTGGTGACATTTCATTTGTGGGATAAGGGTTGCAGGATGCAGAATAATTCATCATTAACAAGTCTGCGTAAGTGCTTTTGAACTCTGTTGAGGCTGGACAGTAATGCTTGGGCAGCGCCATTCCAGACATGGCAGCAATACTCCATTCTGGGTCAGATCTAACTCTAAAGATATATTTTCCTGTAATGGCTTCTCTACTGGTTAATCTATGATTAATCTTCTTGAGGCAAAAGGCATGCAAACTAGTTCCACTGAGTACTTATCCTTTTGTTTGTGATTCACATTGTTTACTAATGGCTGTAGACTTTCTGTCTGAGTAGTAGTGATGAAAAGCAAGCTAAAGTAATATAGAAGAAATATTAGTTAAAGATTAATAATGGTTGGTAATACTTTATCTGGTCTTCATTAGAAAAGAACTGATTTTCTGTCAGTCATGCACTGTCTTCACGTGACTTTGCATGTACCTATGTATGTTTATTTTGTGCACAAGTGACTTGCATGTTCTGTTATTTAATGTACACACAGCATATGCATACACACACATGTACACAATTTGACTGCATTTGAAATAAGATATTAAAATAATACATTCCCTTATCACCCAGGTTAGGACAACCCCTATGGAGTCTTGGTAAATATTAAACTATCTGATACCTCAACGTTGCATGTATAGCCCATTTATTTATTTATATTTTTAATTTTTTTTAGATATTTATGGGTGATGAAATTGGGCAATATTACATGGCATCAAATATCATACATTGAAATTAGAATATTGTCACTAAGTAGGAAACTAAGTCTCCCACTGTGACCATGCATTAAATAACTCCTTATTTTACTAATGCTTTAGTATCTGTTTTAGTAGCTGCCCCAATTTTTCATATATTTTCTCAGCAATGTTTAACCCTTTCTCCCACCCACTGATTGAGTGCATTCCCGCATGATAGACAAACATGAAATGGTGCTGATCCACTTCATACTCAAATTGCTTACCCACACGGCTCGTCACAAGTTCTAAAAGCAAATACCTGACATTTAGCAGCAAGTCACATTAAACATAGAGTTTGGGTTGGGGAGCTACTCATGACTTCTGTTCATCAGATATTGTAATGCAGAACACTGCAGCCAGACATAGTCTTTCAGTTGTCTTGTGTCACTAATAGCTATTTAAGTAATAGTTATTCCAATTTAGTCATTTGCTTACAATGACACCCTCCTCCACAAAAAAAATATATCTTGCTTGGAAATTCTATAATGAGGCTAAGTTCCTTTTTAGTGCTTAAGTTCTTATTCCACAGATAAAAATTATTTATCAATTTATTTTTATTTACTTATTTTATTCAGGATGAAAGATTTCTCTCTCCCAGGATGTAAACCATTGTATGCTAGGAAGTGATTTTAATGTAACAGTTCAGTCAAAATTTACACATGCAGAATTTGAGGTCAGGATGTATATATCTGTTTAGCAGGTTTTTAAGAGTTCTACCCCCCCCCCCAAAGATCGGGTATGTGAGTTTTCATTTTATGGTATTGAACATTACCACTTGTTTTAGCAGTTCTTGGTCACTCTTAGCCTAGATGACATGCCTGCATGTCTCTCTCTTTCTGACATGCAAGAGTGTTACATTTCAAAATATTCATATTTTAAATATAAGACTTGAATATGAAGGGGTACTGAAAATTCCTCAGCTTGATCATTTGACTAGATTATGGAAACTCAAAAATTTTTCAGCCTCCTACCCCCAACAAAAACAAACACTTTTTTTTTTTTTTTTTAATCAAGTTTTATTAAAATCAACTGACAAGGTCTGTGTTAATTTTTTATTACATTTGTTCAATTTGTGCGTTAAGTTGTCGCACATTCAGATCAAATTTATGGAGATTTTTAAAGTTGATAATGTCTTCAATAGAGTACTTTTGACTATCTCCAGTCATTATCAGGGATGTTAGTGTTATTGGTGCCATAGAGAATTAAAAAAAAAAATAAAAAAATAACTGACATCAGTCCTGATTTAAAGAAAAATAAAAACATCATTAATTTATTCTGTTGTAATCAGATGCATCTTAACTAGAAACAACATAATTTGTTGAGACACATCACTAAATAAGCATAAAACTTTTAAACTAATCATCAGAAATCATGCTTATGCAAAAACAATATTGTTCATGAATTCTTGTGCCCTTTGTGAGATTGTATCGCCAACACTAATTGAAAAAACATTAAATTTTTACATTTACCACACTCTCTTGTAGGTTATTTTGCCAGTTATTGAAACTTAGTGCAATTCATATACATATTGATCATAATGTCACCAACAATCAAAATATAATTATAACATAAGACAAATATTAGTAGATCATACTAACTTTCACCCAAAAGTCAGACTCAAAATGCTTAGAACTATCATTATACAAAAACAACCCACATTAAACACGGTATTGTCCAGCACAAAAAAAGACATTTTAAAATGTGTTTAAAAAAAACTTTTGAAATTGAATATCTTCTTCAGGCACTGTCAATTTTTGTGATCCCCCCCCCCCCCAATGAACTGATTTTTTTTTTTTTTTTTTTTTAAATTTAAAAATGTATACTCCTTACATATATTTATAAACCATTCTGCCCATAACATGTACTCAATATATATTTAAATCACAATTATAGCATGTCTAAAAATGAAGCTAATATAAACTTTTCTTTATGGTGCTGATAACGCTAATGTTCCTAATAATAACTGGAGAGAGTCGAAAGTACTTGAAGAAAAATATTATAGACTTTGGACAATCTCTCTATAAATTTGATCTGGATTGTGACAACTTATACAAAAATTGGAAAAACATAATAGAAAATTAGACAGACCTTGTTGGTTGATTCTAATAAAACTTGTTTGAATGAATTCTTGCTATTGAAGTATGCTATATACACGAGAGAGCAGTGTTGTATTTTGTTTTAATATAGAATAATACAAAAATGTTTGCATGAACATTGTGTGTGCATGTACATATAAAGTGACATCGGTGAACTTTTTTTTTTTTTTTTTTTCAGACTGAGCACCACTGGAAGTTGGCCCTAAGAAAAGATGGGATGCATATTGGGGAGTTGCCCTGGGTCCACTATCACTCCAATATAATGAAATATTTGGTGAGGATATTTTTACACATTTTAGTTCAGGTTCTAAAAATTTGGAAAATGAAATCCATTTAATACTAAAATCTAATTACAGCCAAATTATTCTGTTGATTTGGGGATACGGCCTGTGTATCCTGGAACATTGTCATATTGAACATATGCTTTGTTAGTGATATATAGGAAAGAGAATAAAGATGATACAGGTCTTCTTCATGAAGTGCTGATTTGGTTATATATTATGGATATAGTTTATAATCTTTATAATTGTTCGAGTCACACGGCATTTGCCTAAAGATCTTATTAGGGATACAAAATTTAATTAATGCAATAAAAACAAACAAAAGTAAAAGGGAAAAGAGTAGTTGGAAATATGGAAAGAAAAAACAAAGAGAAAACCTGAAAATACTATAGAATGAGCTAACCAGTTGTAACCTAGGGAAGGTTACTGAATAGAATAATCACATGAAGGTTGGTAATGAATGATAATACTTAGGACATGAACAACACATAAGATTTGCCAGTAGTGCGTAGAAGTAGTAGTCAACTGCTAGAAGTGAGTTAAGTGAATTCCAAATGAATCTCCAACTGCAGACCAACATACAGTATATACTACTGTATTTATGTGAATGGGGACATACCCATTATCATCTGTAGGTATGTTACAACACCAATTATTGCTCACTTTTCAGAACTTGGACAATTTATATTAAATCAAGACAACCATATCCTTAGGATTGGTTGTTAGGATTTAGTATGATCTCTCTGTGTTAATATATTATTGATACGTGTGTATTTTCCTTCCTCGTGTTTCCCTCAGATTTTAAAAGGAAAATCACAAATCATAAGGCAAGAATGGAAAACGGAATCGGATACATAATAAACGATATGAACGCCAACCAAAGGTCAATTCAGAAATAAAAAAGTCAATAAAGAGAAGAAACCGTGCTGACCCGAATCTGAATTGGACATAAAGATTAACCCACATACATCCGCTCAGAGGATAAGAAATGCCAAAATGCATCTGCTACAACCAGACTAATGGTAAAACATTAATAGAATGTAATTAAAGTACAATAAAATATGCAATAAATATTATCAAACTCCAAAGCTTAAAAACATAAACCCTGTCAAAATTACAGGTTTCTTGAAAGAATGAAACCTCTACAAACTAATATAAAATAAAATCAAACAAAAGAAATTGAACTGTAACAAGGACATTGGAGGAAAAATTGAATAGTAAGTAGGAACTATAATTAAAAAGGAATGGAAAAACCATCTTGGTATTAAATAACTCCCAAGAGTTGGTATGCCGTTACTCACTCGTGTTTCCCTCTTTTAGTCATTGTGCACAATATTTTAATTTCTTTGATTGTGTTACGACAAGTGAGGAGCGATAACCGGTTAACTTATTCTATAGTATCTTTGTTTTTTTTTTTCTTTTTATATTGCCAACTACTTTTTGTTTGTCATGTTTTGTCTTCCTATTGATGTTTTTCTAATTATTTTATTTCTTTTTTTTTTTCTTTTTCTTTTTTCATAACAGCCTCATCGATGGAGTAATTTACGGGATACCAAATTTCGTGCTGCACGTATTGAGAAACAATTGGATGACAAACCTGGAGAGCAAGGAGACTCAAGACCCCACCCAATGCGGAGTGCTCTTGAATCTGACCACCTCACTGGTTATGCCCATGGTGGGCAGCGACCTCACAACCCGCATGACCACATCCCAGATCCTAATGCCATTGTCACTCACAATCAGTTTGGCATTGAGATCCTCAACTTAATGTCTGGCCGACCTATCACCAAAATTATTTTGCCCATTGAAAGTGCCACCTATGTGGATTTTGAAGGGGATACCAGTATTGAAGTGGTTGGATCGGGTGGTGCTGGTAGCCGGAATCCTTGCTACGTTGACGTCCACAAGATATATCCGGAGAAAGAAAGTATAAATCAGATTGCTGTGTGTGTCACCAAAAGACTCTTCTGGTCACGATCATGGAGCTATGAGGAAGATGCTAACCGATTTTTGGCACCGCTTGTTGTCAAGAGGTCGGTGTATATTTCTTCAGTTTTCGTTTACACTTTTTGTTAAAGTAAAAGTCTACCTTAACATATCTGCTTGTAGGTAATCAATATTTGATTAACAGTTACTAGTTTAATGCTTATTCATGTCACTTATGATATTGTGGCTGAAAGTGAAACTTACTGTTTATTTATATTAGTATAGGTAAGTAATTTTTTTAAGCAATTAATGAATTTTTAAATCTGACATTATTTTTTTTTATATTGTAAATGATAATGGATATCCTGCTAAGAAACATATTTTCTTTTATAAGCATTTCGGTTGCCCAGGCCAGTAGAAGTCAATTTCACTATTTAAAAATTGTGAATGTCTATTCAAACACATTTACCCACTAAATATAATGTTTATTGCAATGAGTATATAGGTAAATTTGAAGTGGAATAAAACATACGAAAAGATGGTGGATTAAATTTGTACTGAGAGAGAACATGCACCTCCTTTCTATGTGGCTAGTGTGTGTATCTACACATTCCTGGGAACACTTCTTCCTGACCTCCAGGATGAACTTGTGATTATGATCAGAACACCGTGATTATGATCAGAACACCTGTGTAACAAAATTTCAACAAGTTTGCTCAGCATGTTTGTTTATATAAGGAATGACAATGGTCTTGAGATATAAGAACAGAGATGAGATATCAAAACAAATCTTTCTGGCACTAAAATTCATTCCTTTCATTTATTTTATCTTTGATGTTCATCAAGCTTATTCTGCTTTTATGGTTCCCTTAAAAATATTATCCTGTATCAACCTCTTAAAGGACTGTCATAAAGTACATCATAATGTCGCACAGATTGGACAATAATGGCAGTTTTATATTGATTTTAATTTGATCCTTTGTGATTTTATTTTTAACTTAATTGTAATTTTCAGGTAAAATTAAAATACATTTTAATATATTTACATATATTTATATTACTTCAACATTATTTTTAGCAGGTACCTGTGTTTGAAGTAGATGCACCGTTTTTTTTTTTATTTTAAACAGTGTACATAATGTCTATTGGCCTGAACACATGAGAAAACTTCATGAAAATGTTCTCTTTGGCAGTATTTGAACTTGTGTCCCCCTTTGTAGGAGATTTACATATATTCATAATTGTCTTGATTATGACGATAAACTATATACAGCAACAAGGCCTCTGATCAGGACATTGGAGGTTTTGAGGAGTGTGGAACTACCTCTTAATTGCTGTTGTTCCCAGGTTCATCCTGATTCCAAGGTGGTAATACCTGTTAGGGTCCCAGCTATGGGCAAATAGTGAACACCAAACAAAACACTGTGAAAGTATAAGAATACATTTTTATAGTAAAAAAAAATACCAGCAATGCATTTTTATATATATATATAAAAAAAAAGAAGGACCAAGCATACATTTTAAAGCAAAAATGACCAACAATACATTTTATCTATAGTTGAAGGCATACAATTGTGTTCAAAATATATTTAGTTGAAACCATAAAGTTGTTCAAATTATTTAGATTTCGGCATTAAATGACCCATAGAAGTTGATAAGCTGCTAAACAAAATTAGCTAATCAACTAACATATATTTATATTACTTCAAAGTTTATTTTTAGTGGATAACTGTGTTTGAAGCAGACACCCCGTTTTTTTTACTTTAAATGGTGTATATTATGTATATTGGCCTGGGCACTTGAGAAAACTTGTGTTCTCTCTAGCAGTTTTTTGAACCTGCATATCCCTTTGTAGGAGAAACCACCATTTGACCTGGCATACTTGTTTTCTTGAGTGTGCAGACAGAAAAACGTAATACACACTATTTAGGATAAAAAATGGGACGTCTATGTTAAACATGAGTATCCACTAAAAATAATGTTTGAGCTAATAAAAATGTTGGGTTAAAAATCATTAATTCTTTAGAAATAATACATATTCTTCAATAAAAAAAAAAAAAAAATTGTGAAAAGTACAAAACATAGACATATGGGGAAAGTGCAAAATTAAAATTGGAAGTAATAAAATTAAGATATACAGGGTGCAGCAGAAATACATCCCACATCATGGTAAGACAGTAGTGGCAATGGTGTCTTCATCTAGCTAATGTCTGTACTATTATGTTGGGAAGTATTTCTGCCACACCCTGTACCTTAAAAAAAAAAATGAAGCAATCTCAAATAATATTTTATAATAATTGGTTTTAATTTCAATTTTTCTTAATATACTTGTATATATTCCAATAAAAATGATGTAACTGTGAAATACTTGGATGAAAACCCTTATAAAAATACACCAAACTGACAATAGAGAAATGACCTTGAAACATTTGATAATTCCAGTTTTAATTTTAGATTTCTTTGAATTTCATTTTGTCTTTCACTTCTATTTTATTTCTAATTATACTCCTTAGATCTCCATTTTCAAATTAATTGATATATGTAACTGTAATATGCAATTTTTCACTTTCTCCTTTTAAAAATGGGTATACAATCACTTTCATGTACAAAATAGATTTTTTTTTAAATTTCAGTGTTGCCAAAAAGACAGGAATCCTTCAGCACTTAATGGGACATCGTCTACCCACTGGTAAAACTACATATGATATCATTTCTGTGTCAAGTTCTGGAAGAGTCACTTCTCATTCATCAGAAGGAGTTTATCAGTGGCAGGTAAGCAAAAGTGAAATGATAAAAATAGGTAATTTTTAAAATGATGAATTTTTCTGTTCTCCCGGTCCCTTTTTCTCTTTTTTTCTGTTCTCCTCCTGGGCCACTTTTCTCTCCTCAATGTTTTAATAATTACTGCCAATTTGTTTTTGAATAATAATGTAATAATCTTTCTACATCTGTGTCTGAAGACCATAGTCATTGCTAACTTTTTTGTCTATAGTCTTTTTATTCTCTTACAGACTCAAACAACAGCATCGTGGGCTGAAGAAGGTATGAAAGCTTTGAAAGACAAAGTTAGTGACCCTGGGAGATGGGCAATCTACATGAAATCATTTCTACCTAATTACCAGGCTTTGTCACTTCAAGTTTTTGGAGCAAAGGTATGATATTTGGATACATGAATCAGTAAAATTATTACTTTTTATTTTTGCTTAACTGGCATATAATACTATGTAACAGGATCTTTATCTTCTCTTTACTCATTGTCTCACTTTAATTTCTGTAAAAGGCAAACATTAATTTGTAGTAATATCTGAGTTTGAGATTTTGGTGAAATGTCCAAATATGTTTGATTTTTGCCCAGCAAAATCACAAATATTGAAAAAAAAATGTCTGAAACTTAATCTAAAAATATACTAGGTCTGTGTGGACAGTATACAGCCATTTTTAATATCTTGAGAACTGGTTGTGTGGCCTTGATGTAACTTGGTAACCAATCAGAGAGGACTTTACTGCATATGTTTGAATTTAAATGCCATTGAATGAGCTTGTGTACTGTAGGACTGTTGCATTCATTGTAACTGAACCTGATTGTACGTCATGCCTCGGTAAAACATCATATCACCTAGGAGCGTCTGAGATTTCAGGTTGTAGACAAGATTATGGAAAATGTATAATTTCAAAAGAGGATTTTGCAAATTGGAAGTGACACTAAGATAAGTGTCTGCACTCTCAATACTTTAAAGTGTACTAAAACACTTAGGTAGGCTATATTTTCTTCAATAGTAAATAGTTGGTTACTTTCTGAACAAACCTAATATTATATAATATTGAAGATATTCAGTAAGCTTAGACAGATACAATGGTACAAGTATGACACATCCAGTAAAAATCACTCATTACAATAGTAATGATCTATGAGACTAATTTGCTAAACTTTACTCCATGGTGAGGTACCATATTGTTATATTATTACAAGATTTTATATTAAAGCTGAAATTGGAGCCAGTATATCATAGATATGCAGGGAACATAACAGTTGTAAATGCTGAAAGTAGACTCTATGAGCAGAGTTCAAATTCTAGGTTAATCTGTTGTATTTACTTTCACAATAATGTCCATGGGAAAGGCATGAATCTGTCTATTCTCCCCCCCCCAACTATGAGTTAAATAGTAGGGTAAACTAAGCTCTCTAGACTTGAGTGGCAACCAGCCTAAGAGAAGGAAAACTGAATTCAACTGTAGCAAGAAACTACTCCACTATATTTCCCATGAAGTTCTGGTGATTCATAGCTAATAAAAAAATCTGTGGTTGTCATTGCCTGTGTCCTGAGAGGACAAGGTACTAAAAAATATCTTTACTGGCTCTAATTAAAATTATTTTGGTTCCATTACTTACTCTGCAACTATGCTTTATGGAATGAGGCATATTTGTACAACTGACCTCATTATCATGATAGGAACAATCTTGGCATAAAAGTATTTATAAAATTTATAGATTGGTTAGGTATAGATTGTGTATTCCAAGAGATTGCATAAGATATTTTTAGTAGACTTTCAACATTCTACAATTCATGGCATTGAATTTATCCTACATCTTTTTTTTTTTTTTCAGTTTTAGCTGGATTTAATTTACCATTTCCTTTGGAGTTTGTATCTTTATCACATTGTGCAATCAGATTGAACGATACCCCCTGTCAAAAAT
This sequence comes from Acanthosepion esculentum, assembly GCA_964036315.1. Classification (NCBI taxonomy): domain Eukaryota; kingdom Metazoa; phylum Mollusca; class Cephalopoda; order Sepiida; family Sepiidae; genus Acanthosepion; species Acanthosepion esculentum. The sequence continues at coordinate 66,442,234 of OZ038494.1, read as the reverse complement.
AATGATTCAACTTTTGTCCGTTACAAAACCTGAAAGGAAAATCATATCAACATTGAAAGAGCTGGGAAGAAATGAAAATATTATTTATTGCCTCATAACAATGAGATCTAACAAATAACGACACATTTATCTTTTTTAAAACAAAAATTATTCCATCAGTATCATTATTTTATGCAAAAATTATTAATCATTTCATTTTTTTCCTTTGCATTGTGAACATTTCCACACTTCATTACAAAAATTAATTTTTCTAATTTGTAAATATTTGTGTTCAAAAATCTAGACTTCTGTTGATAAGGAATTTGAAGAAGTACAAATAAAGCTAACTTTAAATTTAAACTGTAATTGGAGTTTGGTTAATTTCTGTGTAGTGCCCCTTAATTTATTTGCAAATAATTATTATATAAATTTTATAAATAGAAAGTAGACATTGACATTAAGGGCTGCCTTTGTGAGCTTTCAAATGAGTAGTACAGTGTAACCCGGATATAAGAGACCCGGATATAAGAGAGATGTTCTCTGGTCCCAAATTAGAGCCTGTCTTAATGTATATATAATAGACCAAACCCAGATATAAGATACTTCTTCTCCGGTCCCGACAACTCTCTTATATCTGGGTTACACTGTAATAATTATGCATATGATTGTTCTCTCAAAAGTGATTGCATCAGGTCCTGATTACTTAAGGTTTTCTTCATGATATTCACTGCACAACAAAAGACTGAAACTTGTTCAAACTTTTGGAAAATAATTTAAAAAATTTACCAGTTAAATTATCAAATTCCTATGTTACTATAGTGATTTTCATTTCTTCTTAACCTTGTGAACTTGCACAGTAGTGGGCTATAACATTCTTTAATGGGGGCCAAAAGGTTTTATTTCTATCCTCTAAGTACATCTCTGAAGTTAATGTTTAGCATCAAGCAGGGCATATATAACTATTAAATGAATGGCATAGAATTAAACATCAACTGCAAGAAGACAGAATGCATGGTTATTAGGAAAAAAGATGAGCCCAAAGATTGGATTGCAAATTGGAGATACCAGAATTAAACAAGTGTGGAAATTTAAATATCTGGCAAGTGTTTTAACAGAGGATGGAAAGTATGACACTGAAATCTGAAGACATATTGGAATAGCCAAAGATGACTTCCAAAAGCTAATCAGAATAATAAGAGAAAAATTTCTCTAGAAACACGGAAAAGAGTACTAAATTGTTATGTGATATCTATCCTCCTGTATGACAGTGAGTGCTGGACAATCTCCTCAAAGATCAAGAAGACACTTGAATCAACAGAAATTTGATTCTACAGAAGGATGCTGAGGATACAATGGACCAAACATATGAGCAATGACAAAATTTTAGAGAAAATGGAAACAAAATGAAACTCCACAGGAAGAGACAGTTGATGTTTTGGGGTGTATAATGAGGAAGGAGGGCTTGGAGAATCTGATACTCATGGGACAGTTTGAAGACAAGAGAGACAGGTAAACGATTAGTGAGCTTGAGTAAATAACTGGTGAAACAGTTTAGGAGAAATAACACAAAGTTTATTAAGAGATACAATGGACAGGAAGTTATAGAGAGCCATGATTGCCTACTTTCTGATGGGACACTTCACACTATATATACTCTGGAAATTTTTCTCATCTGTTTGCTTCTTCTATATGCTTTGCTATTACATATGTAATCATTAGAGAAAAGATAATTTAGATATATTTATTTAACTATCTTAAAAGATGGCCTATTGGGTGGCATTTAATCTAGCTCCTGCAGGGAGCTCTTGATTGGGCCTTTGGCTTGTTCAGGAGTTTGAGGGTCCCTAAGTCTTTACATATTCTCAGTATTGGAAGCTCTCCTGCTTGCCGTTTGAGCTGGGTTTTCATTTGCACTGGTCTTTTTTTCCTTACTGCAGCCTTGGCTCTTTTGATTGCAATTTAGTCCTCTGTTGGTGGAGATTACTTTTTGTGAAGCATACAGTTGCCGTATGTGATAGGCAACAATAAACTACAGAACTCAAAATTGATTGCTGCATTGAAGTATTGCATTAATATTTAAGCTTACCTTTTAAAAGTTCAATGATAATTCTTCTGCCACCACTTAATTTGAAGACAGTTTGATGTGTGTAGGTCCTTACTTTCTGTACAAACAATTATTTTTATTTCATGGGTAACTTTTGCTGGATTTTGCAATTAATTTTGATTATTCCTAAATTTATTTCCAAGTTACAAAAATTGTTATTGTACAAAACAATTTGTTGCAAAAAATTATGCAAAAAAAATCGCCAAATACAATTGCTGTAATAAAAACTTGGGAATCCCAAATTTCTGGATTGTGGGTCCTGATCCATCCTGAAATGTTTTTAATTTGGTCACAGTCAGCCTGATCCCCAAATTGTATTATATGTTGGACTATGGTAAAGTTAAAAATTTTATTTTAAAACACTGTAATTTAAGAACAGTAATTTTTTTATTTGAACATGAGCTATTGAATGTTAGAGAGTTGTGTCCCTTTTAATTGTTTTTATCAGTAGAAGCAAAAATGGTGGAATCCCAAAACAATCACAGTAATGAAAACTAAGGAATCCAAATTTTCAGAATTGTTGGTTGGATGGTTATAGCTTAAAAGATCAAGGGAGTAGCAGATGAGGGGCTTGGAAAGTGTATCTTGGGTATGACCTAAAGCTACATCTGATAATGGAGGCTTGACTAGTGAACATCATTAGGGTACCCTGAACCATTGTTATTTACAGATGATCTTTGGCTAAAATCTAGCACCTGTTTGCTCCCCTCACCAAGGTTATGTTTTTGTTTTTCCTTATCCAAAAGAAAAAGGAGTTTTTTTTTTTTTTCTTTTGTTGAATATGCATATGTTCTTTCATCACAATGAGTTAGGAACATTCCATATAAGAAGAGTTGTAGCTTACCACTGGCACACAAGGCGATATCTGATCAATATTATTTGGGTCAACATCAAGAAGGGGTTTGATGTTGTAAGACCTGGAATCCCTAATGATCAACAGAAAAACATTACTGATGTGTGCCAGAGCATCTGAAAAATATATTTCACAAAAATAAATAATCCATAATAGGGAGAATAATATGTTATATTGGTTTAAAACCATATCACATTTGTTCTTGTACGATCACCGAAATTAAGCAATGCCAAGCCTGGTCAGTACCTAGGTGGGTGACTGCTTGGGAATACTAGGTGCTGTAAGCTTGGATATACAGGTGGTGTAATGGATAATAACTGGGAATTGGAAATCGGAAAGCAGAGTTCCAATTCCAGTCTTACATTTAAAAAATATTTTCTGGCTTTAAATAACCTGCAAAAGGTTGATAATCTGTAAAAAAAAACAATCAACAATAATATGTTATGTTATTATTAAATCGACGAAGTTAATGACCTATGTCACAAGGATAAATTGTTTCATTAATATGAGAGGATTAGGAAGATAAGATTACTTTAATGATTCTGAATTAAAATTATTTTATTAGTTTTCAAATATTAATTTTATTATAATTAAATATACATAAAAAATTAAATTTTTATTAAATTATATAAAATTAATATAATATTAATATTTAATTAGTTTTTAAAGGATTTGTATGAGAGGAACATTAAACAATTTTGAATTTGGAAAGGGAACATTTTATTGTATAAGTTCTTACAAAACAAAAATGTATGATTTTTTTTCTTGATAGAATAACAAAATTCTAACATTATTTTCTCGCCAGAATAACTAGAATGAGGTACTGACTAAATATCATTTAAAATAATAAGTTGTATATTTGATGAGAAACTGTTTAATCCAACATCCATTGTAAAACATAGATGTATGTTTATGGGTGTATCGTCAGTGGTAGTACCTTTGCAGCAAAGCAGTTGAGCCGGCTTTACTCGGGTGAAGAATTGGGATGCAGAACTGTACTGGTCCACGGCCTACATCCAACCCTTACAGATGGCTCAAAGAAGTCGCAAGGGAACTGCGACAGCCACATTCTAGTTGACAGCATTGATCTGCTGGCTAAATTATGTAAGGGTAGTCAGAAGGGTTTCCCAACCTAACCAGTGAAGGGGAACACCTCTCCCCAACCCAGCTGTGTCAAGCAGCCATCAGCCAGTCACCAGCCTTGGTGAAGGAGCTGTGGCTCAGAGATCAAAAGCTTGGTGCAAAAGGAACTGGTAAGCCATTGTGCTATTTTGCCTTGAATGTCACCATGAACCACAATTACAACAGAAATGAAATGAGACTTTATTCCACTTGTTTCTGTTAAAATTTAATTTTTAAAGATAATGATCTAATAAATCTAAGTTAAAATGTTGCATATCCATTGGGAAATAAATTATTGATGGTGTTTGTTTTTTTTTTTGTTGTTTTGTTTGTTTGTTTGTTTGTTTTTTTTTTGTTTTTTTTTTTAGAAATTATTTACTTTTTTGTGTTTTCTGCCAGGATGCTTTAATCTTGGCTGGTTGGAGAAAGTTGGTACTTCTGGATCTCAAGGAAGGAACCCTGCTTGCTTCTCACACATTGCCTTGTCACCCTACTGCTCCACTTGTTGTTGGAGATTTCAATAATGATGGTTGGAATGATTTTATCCTTACTTGCAAATTAGGGTAAGTGTCATTAAGTCATCTAAGAATTACTTTCACTTAAAAACACAACCAAATTTTGAGTAACACTTTATTGTAAAACATTTCTTTCAAATTTTAATGTAAGGTATTTTTCTGTCTATAATTTTGAGTTATCATTCTTATTCTAAAAGTTACTCAGACTACTGAACTGATGTTGTTCTTGTTACCACAATTTGCAGCCTTCTTTTAGGATATGATCTCTAAATAAAGAGTGGAGTCTCTTTTCTTCAAGAAAAAAAAATGATCATTTGAATGAAATGATGTATAACATTATTGTATGCAGGCTAATGAGAACATGTGACTAAGTACAGGACATTATTTATTCAACTCCAGACTTTTATCAAATGCTATTGGTGAATGGCATGTAGATATATAAACACCCACCTGAGAAGGGTTATTGTCTGCAGGGTCCTCTCTGAATTATTGATTTTTTTTTGTTCTACCACTTAACCGTTTGTGCATAATTCGAAATCAAAACATATTTTGAATTGTAATAATAATATTTTTTTTTCTTTTTACTAGTGATTTATTGCATTTATAATATTTTTTTAGAATAAGAATGATTTTTTTTCCAGATACAAGTCCTACTGTTTATCTCATATCTGTGGGGAGTAGACCCTTTTGAATGTGGACTACACATTTTCATAGGGATGTGAAAGATTGTCTTGTTCTTCCTTCTTGGCTGGGTGTTTATATATCTATGTGCCATACAGTTTTTACTACACATGCACATCTGAGGTGCAGCTGGGTTAAGTATGTGTTTACCTGTTGGGGGCAGCCACTGAAATTGAAGTGTGAATCTACGCATCATGGCTAGGAGTTTCTCAACCCATTAATGCACCCAGCTTATGAACATCTGGCATAACACTGAATGTAAAGTCCATTTTAGCAATGTTTGGGGCCGAGTCAGATACTGTAGTGGCAACTGTAAAAGCAACATTAAGAATGAATTCAATAGACTTGCACCTCTGTTAATATAATTTCTGCTAATATATTTTTATCTTTTCATATTACTTGGGAGAACTTGATATTTTTTCACTCGATTTTTGTATTTTTTTTATTATTTTTTTTTTTTTTCAAATTTTTTTCATTATTTATTTTTATATTTGGTCACTTCATCTCACTTGTGATTGGAGTAGTTACTTATCACAAATGCTTTGGCTCATTTCAGCCAAAATGAATATCTTTTGCTGTTAGTTCTGCCTGCTTGCTTCAATCTATTTCAGTTTGTTTTAAGCTATTATGCTGTTTCTGCTGTTAAAATGATTTATAGGGTTCTCTTTATCAGGTTACCATCAAAATCGAACCAGTTGGTTTTTACAGATTTTATGGAAACCTGAAGAGAGAACCTTATAAATCATCAGCTGTTTTTTTATATCCATCATTCTCTATCTCTCTCTCTCAACCATATAGTACTGAAGCAAAACTTTTTGGCCACACCTTTTACAAGAGACAAGTTTAATAGTTCTTATCTGAGGTTTTAAAAAGTATAAATCCATCTTGTCTTCCACCAGCTATGGCTTAATTAGTAATAATTGTAACCCAAAAGTATTAAACCCCCCCCCCCAATTTCTTACAATCTAAAAATATTTTCTGGCATTAAATAACCTGCAAAGGGTTAAGCCATAGAAAACAAACAAATCAATTAATCATTATCTGAGATTTTGAGTTGCTAATATTCATTTTTTTTTCTCTAGTTAGTCTATTCTTTAATTTCCTTTAGGTGAATATGTCCAAATCTAGTTTGTCCAACAATGCTACTGTTACTATCCAATGTTGGAGGAAACAATTGACTTGTTTGAATGATAGATTAAAAGAGAAAACAAAATTTTATATTTTTTTTTTTTAATTTATTTTGGCTAGCAAGATAATGTTAAAATTGTAAATGAGATTCAGTGAATGAGCATGCAGGTTGAATGGGAGGTTTTAATATATACACCATATTTTTCAAATCTGTCACCAAGTTATAACTCTCTGCAACAGTTTTCCTTATAATTTCAAGGCATCAGAAATTCCTGAAAAGAATTCATCAAAACAAGATCAGAATTGTTCTTTGAGGAGGGAAAAATACACAATTTACTGTGTAAGCTGACATGAAGCCAGAAAAAATATTTTGATAATTGAATAATTCATAGGAATAAAAGATTTTGTTAAAGATTGCTAGAAACATTTACATTCACCTCTGGTTGCTTTCTCCATTGTATAATGAGGAGGTCTTGTATTAATTTTGCTTTGTTGAGGGAGGATATTTCCATGGCTTCTACAGTTTTGCAGTTTTCAGAGAATACTTTTTGATGTACTAATAAAATAATTTTAGAACTTGGTTGCCCTGTTTGCTGTTGAGCCACAATGCTGATGCAGAAATATCAATTAAATGAACACGTCTTCATTGCCTAAAGATAGTTTTTAAAAACAGATTTTAACTTTTTATTCATTACAAAACTTCATCAAAACCCAGATATCCATTCTCTCCTGACCTGGGTTTTTTTTTTTTGTTTTTTGCCTATACATGTTTAAATTTATAGATCACTAAAGATAATTGCAGTAGACCAGTTGCCATCCAAGGCTATAGAACCCAGTCTGTCCTACTATTTACCCATAGCTGGGGGGGGAGAAGAGGAGGATTCATACCTTGCCCAAGGGTATTAACATGTAAGTGAATGTAATGGATTTGACTGGAATTCAGCTCTCCGATTCCCCAATCTGACCTGCTATCCATTACTCCACCGTGCAGCCTACTGCGAGAAAAATCTGCGTCATCAGTCATGTATCGAAAGATACATGATCGCCTAAGCGTGTATCACACATGGCACATAACTGACTGAAAGATAAGTGCTAAGCTGTATATGCATAAATGTACACAGCATATATCACCATCCCCCCCACACACACACACCCTGTATATATGGTTGGTTTGTTTGAATTTATCAGAGGAGAGTTTACTTAGGAGTTGTTTTATGGAAGAAAAATAAATGTCTAGTTTAGTGAATCAAGGTTTAAATAACTTTTAGGAGGACTTTAAATTTTTATATAGAATTTTGTTTGTTTTTAAAATATTAATGGCATACTTGTGTGTAATTAAATTTCTGTTGTTAGTTTCCTTATGTCTAGAATAAAAACCTATATCTTATCTATTTGTAAAGAAACATAATAGTAATAATAAAAAATTCAAGTATATTTTTGTCTGATGATTGCTTTGGATGTTGATAGAGGACTCTTTTTTTTTCTTTTTTTTTTTAAGTAAAAAATTAAAGCAATGTTTTCAAATGTAAATTTGTGACAAAAGTATTTTTTTATTGGAACATCATGGCAGATGTGCACTAATATCATAATTAAAAAAAGAAGAAAGGATTTAGCTATTTTTATCAGTGCATCCTCACAAAAATTTGCATTTTTGTGTTTATGTGTATATATAAACTGGCCTCTCCTGTCATTTTTGATGTATGAGGATCAAGCAGCTCACTTCTCAGAACCAACAGACAGACTACCCACACATATCATTTGATTATAGTAGTGAAGGCTTTTGCAGAACCTATCACACTTTTTGGAAGATCCAAATACAGAAAACTGGTACCTAGTATGCCACAAGATCTCCAAATGGGCCTCTGCAGGTTTTTAATTCAGAGTTGTCCTTCTCCTAGACTGTTTGCCACCCAAGGCTACAGGACCCGGCCTGTCCTGCTATTTACCTGTAATTGGGGATAGAAAAGATGGATTCATACCTTTCCAAGGATATTAGCACATAAGTGAATGTAATGAACATGATTGAAATTCAAAGTTAATTTTCTGATTCCTCAATCTGAGCTGCTATCCATCATGCCTATATATATATATATATATATATATAATGTCAGCAAATATTGGGTGTACATGTGATATATAGATTTATATTAAAATATCCAATTTAATCAATTCTATATTATTTTCATATAAATATCTATATATATACATTTCTTATACCTCTGTGTGTATGTATGTGCATATATATATATATATATATATATATATATATATATATATATTTATATTTTTGAATTGGACAAAGTCCGACAATTTATTTAAAGACATTTATGATATGTTTAAAGAGAAGCGTCTGTGGCCGAACGGTTAAGGCACGTCATGTGAAATGACGGTTCCGTATAGGGTACAGGTTTGATTCCTGTTGGAGAACGAAAATTTTCTATGAAAATTTCTTGGACATTCAGGCTGGTAAATGTTATTTAATACTGTTTATTATAAAACAGAGCATTTGCTTAAATACTTGTATCTATAAAAAGAATGTTAAACATATCATAAATGTCTTTAAATATATATATATATATATAGAGAGAGAGAGAGAGAGAATAGAAATCCAAATTTACCTCCTTCAAATAGCTATTTCAACCAACAAGAAGACCTATATCGGCATTGTCAACTCAGAAGTGTGAAGGAATAAAATAGGAACTAAAATTTAAACATTCAAAAAGTAAAAATGAAAAGAAAGAGAGAAAGAAGACAAGAAAGGAAGCAGGAGGCATTAAATTAAACCAACACCCTCTACACACACACACACACACACACACACACACAGTCATCTGCTGATTTCTTAGCCTCTGAAGTTATCTTTACCAGAGAAGGATTGGAAGCCAGCAGTAAGATATAGATTGTATATAGACCCACAGACTTTGGTTTTTCTGCCTGACTGAATTGTCTATGGCAATGCCCAAAACTGAGTTGGTGCCAGTGCAATGGCTTTTTTTTTCCTCCTCTGAGAACAATTTATATTTTTGGTTGCATAGACTTTGTTTGTTTATGATGAAAAATCAGAGTAGCTTTAGAGGATTTATAAGTGTGTGCGTGTGTGTTTGTTAAAATCTTTCAATTTGGCCTGAGGGGAAAAAAATCCCAGTATATAATCAATAGCTATAATTTAACATCTGTTCCTGGTCATCTTTGTGTGTGTAGAAAAGTTTTTTTTTTTGTTTTTTTTGTCTTGGTGGTGTAGTAGTATTAATGATGATAATGGTAAATATTACCATCACAACTACTACAATTGTTTACCTTTATTTTTTTCTTTAATAATAATTATACTAAATAGCACTTCCAATACCATCATCATCTTTTCTAATTAATGCCAGGCCTGATGCTGCCATCACACATATCCCTACAGTGCAGCCTCTGCCTTTTGCTCTCTGTATATTAAAAAAAAAAATTAAAAATGTCAGATTTATCATCACTGTTACTGCTTCTGATTAATAATAGAAAAAATAATTCATAGCAAGTCTATCAGCCACTCTCCATCATTACTTCTCCTATTTCAGTAAACACTCTGCCTTTTCTTCTTTTCAATTTAATAAATTGTTGACCTCACACTCACTACTATTTCTACTGTTAGTCTATTTATTTAAAAAAAATAAGAAAGGTTAACATTTTAATCACTACCACCACTCAGTCAGTGCCATGCGTGATACACGCTTAGGTGATCATGTATCTTTCGATACATGACTGACAAGGCAGATTTTTTTTTTTCCGAAGTAGGTTGCCATTTCTTTCTGCAGTAGATCAGTTGCCATCCAAGGCTATACTGTCCTGCTATTTACCCATAGCTGGTGGGAGAAGAGGATTCAGACTTTTCTCAAAGGTATTAGCATGTAAGTGAATGTAATGGATTTGACTGGAATTTTAACTCAGCTCTCCGATCCTTCAATCCAAGCCGCTATCCATTATTCCACCATGCCTCCTCCGCTACTACTGTTCCAATACAGTCTTTGCACAACAGTAATTATTATACCAATGCATGACATTGCCTTGTGTCTTTCGTAAGCACAAAGGCACATTACAGACTTGAGTTACAAAATAGAACAAAAATCATCCAACAAGAGATTTTTTCTCTTTTTATTAGTGAGGGAAAGCAGAACAAAATAAAAACTTGGTGTGTAATATGAAAATATTATTTTTATTTTAATCTTTATTTTTATTTATTTTTTATTTCTTTTAAATGTTTCTTTTATTCCAATCATTTTGGACATTTTCCAGTTCCCTCCTCCAATACTTAAAGGTTGGTATTTACCCATCTCCCCAGGGTGGTAGGATGTGATACAAGATCAGTTTAATGTGAGGTGCATGCATGCATAAAGTCCAAGAACAAAATTTGCTCAGTCCCCAACAACTATTGTCATGGTGTTGGCATCTTCCCACCCTAGTGTAATGAGGAAGGTGCTGCTGCTGGGTTGGAATTCTCAGGACTAGGCTTCTCTATAGTTTAAAGAGGAGAACATATACCATGCTTTGATCCTAGTCTGAAAGAAGAGAATACTTTTAGGTAAATAGAACTTGAATAACAAAAATTATAAGTGATTTTGTTAATATTTAGGGATATCAATTTGCATAATAATAAGAACCTTGTAATGTGAAGGAGCCTCATAATAGTTACAATTTCATTGTGGATTATTTTCTTAGCTAAATATTGATTACTTAGCATATTGTTGTCAAGATTATTTTTTTTAATCTTAAAATTATCTGATTTTTATGCTCAAATCTTTTATGCAAGATAATCGTTCCTGATTATTACTTGGGATTAGAATGTACCACCATTGTATAGTTTTTTTTTAATAATTTTATTTTTATTTTAAAACATTCTAATCTCCATTTAAAGAAGCTTTAATTTTACTAAAATGTTGTAATATAAAATAAAAAAATGGGCTCAATACTTCTGACATTTATTATAACAGATAAGGCAAACAGTAAAAATTTTCACATGGGATTTAACATGTGAATTAGCAATTAAAACAGGCAACTTATAATGACATACTTTGGACTTGAACTGTCTCTTAGTAAGACCTTTTTTTTTACAATAAGGTACAAGGTCCGGGGGCCACTCAAGGTAGTGGGTTATGTTAAGGGGTAATTTATATGGATAGGAGGGGAAGATAATTGTTAACTCTAGACTTGAACAGAATAAAATTGTAGTGATTGAGGAAACATCCTCTTGGAAGTTTGTTCCACAGAGCAGGGGTTCACGGAAGAAGCTGTTCAAGTAGAACTTCTCACTGATGGAATGTGGGTGGTTTGCTGCAATGTAATTGGCATGGTGGGTCCTAGCTATGAAGGTTAGACCTGGCAGAACCAAGGAATGTAGTTTGTCCAAGCACTTTCTATGGAAGTAGCGATAGAGCAGAAGTTTGTTGGAATATTCTGATTCATAGATCTATATGCTGTAATAAATGGATGTACCTAAATTGTTTTATTAAAAAAAAACGTGGCTGACCATATTTGAGATCAGTCATTGTGAACTCCACAATCCTTTCCTTAGCTGTATAGTATGTGTTTTGTCAGGGTTACATATGGTTTTGAATTCAGTTGTCTTTCTCATAGAATGGCTGCCAACATAGGCTGAAGAGCCCAGTTTGTTCTACTATTTAACTAATAGCTGGAGGGAGAAGTAGAAGATTCATACCTTTCCCAAGAGTATTTGCATATAAGTGAATGTAACAGACTCTGGAATTTGAACTATGATCTCTGATTTATTATCCTGAACTGCTATTCATTACACCACCCATGTATCCATGTTTTATTATGACTGAAATCTAATTTTCTTTTAAATGTGCAATTTCAAACAAACTCATATTTGATTTTTAAGTGTTGTTAAGAAAGCAAAAATCAATTGTAGCTGTAGACCAGTTTCAGATTTCAACAGCTGCTTTAGAACAGGTTTTTATTTATTTTAAATTAAGTTGCAGTTCAGCATGTGCAAAAAGATAAAAAGAACAAAAATTAAGTTGGTAAATGTTTTCTTTTTCTTTCAGCATTTGTTAATAAAACTTAAAATAAACTGGAAGAAATATTGAAGCTTTCTCTTGACCAGAGACTTTTATAATTTGTTGTGCTGCAACAAGTTAGAAAAAAAATAAAAATCATTAACTGTCAAGTATTAAACCAAGCTTTATATGGATTTCAATATTATTTGTAGTTGGTTCTTTGTTATTAATATCTTTGTATTATTATATTTCTTTGTGTTTACCAATAAATAGAGGGTGTAAATATTTCACTACTTACACAGAAACAAAAAATAAAATTAATTTATGAGGCTTTGATCTAATAATTTCATTGTATTGAAAAAAAAAACAAAAAAAAACTTTGTCAAAACCATTCAATAAAGCATGCAAAAATTTTGATAATTTTGTGATACACTTCAAAGAATTATCTTTTCAATAATTCTTAATTTTATATCTTGGCTAAAATTAATTTTACTAAATTTATTGAATTTGAACCTGAAGCAAAAAAAAATTGATTAGATCTATAAACTGCGAAACATACTTCTCCCCCCCTTTTTTTTTGTAATTTTAAACTATTCTGATAAAAACTGAATTTTTTGATAATTATCCAAAATTGTTACCAGATGCATATATAAAAAAAATGGCATTCCAACTTACCTTCACTCAAAAATTTATTTCTATTTTCATAGTCATTATTAAATAATTATTTCCTTAAAAAATGAATTTGTATTGAACATATTATGTGCATGAACATAAGAATATCTAATTCATATATAGAAGTTAGATAAATTTATTTACACACAATATATATGGAAAAATAGAACCTTAGCAATGAGAAATCCAAAACCCCAGTGAAATAAAACCAAACCTCAAAACTTTAAAGGCCCATACAGTTAAAAATAAATGTTCTAAGCTTAAACATGACAGCACTTTTAATTCTAAAAACAATCACTAGTGATTCAATTTACAAACTAACATTTGTCACTCTACACCCACTACTATCATTGAATGGTTTTTCTGTAGATAAAATAATAACAATGGTTGTCGATTAAGTGTCCCCATTCCTGGATGCCATTATAAATTGGCATCAGCAAAGAAATTAGAATGTCTGTTGGCAGATTCTCCAATGTCCAATGATTGTTTTCCCATTTATATCCTCCTTCTTTTTCCTTCATTTTGGAGACTTCTCTTATTTGGCAAGAAACCATTTGAATAAAAGTTTGCAAAGTGACAGGAAGTAATTACCACACCTAAGTATGTCAATTAGATTGTAATATGAAAACAAGTGTTCGAATCTTTTAATCAAATCAGAGGACTCGGACACCTCACTTTTTCCTCCTGACTTCCTTAAAGTGAAAGGAAGTGACAGTGACTCTTGGGATGTGAATTGATGGGACTTTATCTCAAATTGGCAGCTGTAACAAGCTGTAATGTTTGGCTAAACAGTCACTCATCATCTAATTAAGCATTGGCTATATATATATTTAGAATCTCAAAATTTTCTTGACTGATTAAGTATTTTTCTTATACTTCAGTTTAAATATTTTCTTTCTTTAGAGCAATTGGTTTAAGTATAAAAAATTAAAATTCTGTAACTTGATATGAATGATATTTTAAAGTTTGGCTGGAGTTCAGTTTTTATTTTAATTTGATGGTTGATTGATGGGTTTGTTTGTTTTTAAGCTTATCAACCTTTTGAAGTTTATTTAAAGCAAGAACATTTTTAGATTGTAAGACCTCTTTTGGAGATAATGTTTTACTGACACAAGTCCTACTAATTAAGCTATGGCTGGTGGAAACAAGAAGTGGGTTCCTACCTTACCCAAATGAATAAATGAATAGAACAAACCCGATTTGGAATTGGAACTTGGTTCTCCAATTTTTAATTCTGAGTTGTTACATCACCTGCTCATGCAATCTTACAGTGCCTGGTATTCCTAAGTGGTCACTCATCTAAGTACTGACCAGGCTCAAGATTGCTTAACTTTGGTGATCGTACGAGAACTGGTGTTTCAACATGATAAAGCTGTAAACCTTGATGCATATTGGTAAAAATATAACAGGCTTTTTAAAAAATTGGTTTGAATTGCTGTCTGTCTCTTCATTTCATATTAATGACATTGGGGAAAGTCTTGGATTCAAAATGATCTACACCAGTCTTCCTGATGTCAGTAGAATAGCACAATGATATACAGAAAATATAATGAGGTCCATCTTGAGCAACTCTCCAATAAATGTAAAGGAAATAGATTTGGTCACATCAGTTACACACACACACACACACACAAAATGTCTTTTTTACACACACACACACACACACACACACACACACACACACAAATGTAATTTTTATACATATAAATATAAAAACCAATGGTTAGAAAAGAGTTCTCATCAGCTATTGTTGAGTTTGATGCCCACTTAGTAAACACCACTATTGTAGTCTCTTATCAACGTAAACCAAGCTCAGTGAACCACTCCACAGATATTTTGTATGTGTGTATTTTGAGGAAGTGGAGGAGTATATTCTTTCCATATTACTAAGCACCACTCTAAGAGTTCTGCAGCCTTTACAAGGAGTGCTGTTCCTTGTCCTCTGTATGAAATGTGTTGGTTTCAAGCTAGCCTTAAAAGTTATTGAAGGCACAAACATATAGGGCATCAAGGATGAAACATGCTATTGAAAATTAAAGGAGAGTCCACTATATATATATATATATATATATATATATATATATATATATATATATATATATAATGTGTTTGTGTTTGTATGTACTTCTATATACAAAAAGCTGAATTTAATCAGTAAAACTTGAAAAATGTCTGAAAATAGTATTAAAGCATTTAAAACCACATCACAAGGTTTGTTCTCACTGTATTTCAATATTAACAAACCTAACAGCAAATTCAAGTCCATTGCTGCTGATTTTCATTTTCTATACACCTTGGTTCCCGCGACTTGCAACAATTAAACTCGCATTTTGTCCTCTCTTTCTCTCTCTCCACAGTTAAAAAATAATTCTATACAATGAACACCTCAAATTCTGTTTTTACACAGCAACTACATTCAGTCTTCTGACTGTTCATGCAGTCAAAAAAAAAAAAATATTGCTAAATTGATTCTCAGCAAATGTCCAAGATATGATTCTCTTTCCATTCTAAAATCGCAAAGCATTCCTTTAACAAACTCTCTTTTCTTTTTAAATATTTAGATCACTTAGCTCTGGTTTGTTTAAAGCAGTTGGCAGTTACACAGAATACAAGGCAAATTAATTAAAATTCATCTATTATTTGTTTTAATATTTCATAAATTTAGTTTAAATACTAACAGATTTTACATTTTATTCAACCAAGGCTTTGAAAAACATGAGTTAAAGAAACTGAAGTATAGTATAAAAGAGGGATGAAATGCTGTCACAAATTAAAGATACTAGGGTTTTGTATTTTTTTTCGTTTTTTTTTTTTTTCAATAAAGCATCTTTTTACTATATTATTTGTAATTTTTTGCTTTACTAGAGTTATATCCCTTGCACTGGCAATTTATTGATATATTCAACATATCACACAAAATCCTAATTCATTCTTTTTTTTTTTTTTTGACAAGAGCCACTCTAGGTAAAGGGTTACAAGGTAAGAGGCATACTTTATGCAGATATATGGGGAAAATAACAGTTAACCCTAGACTTGAACAAGTTAAGATTGGGGAAGAATCCTCTTGGGAATCAATTCCACAAAGTAGCTGTTTGTGTGGAGAAGATGTTCCAGTGGAACTTGCATCTTGACACAAAGGAAATGAGGGTTGTTTGCTACAATATGCATGGTGGAACTAAGGAATGTAGTTTGTCTAAAGATTTTCTATAGAAATAGGGATAGAATAGTAAAAGTAATAGCAATGACTTAGCAAAAGTTTCCCATTATTTTTTATGGTATAGATGAACTAGTATATAAATAATTTAGAAAAAATTTTTTAAAAGTATAAACAATGAGTTATTTCTTTTTATATTATTAAAACATGCAGTTTGTGCTCTATGGATGCTGATTTTTACTACCAGCTGTTGTTTCTGTTAAAATTATGAAGCCAGTTTTTGTGTAATTTCGAAACCATATTAAGAGTTTTAGTTTGAAATTTTATGAATGACGTTTTTTTTTTTTTTTTTTAATGATCAAGTAGCAATAATTGTCTGCTTTATTGATGTGGAAATAACCATGATTCTCAAACCCACACACACAAATTTATTCAATCATAAATGACTTCATATAGTAAGCAAGCACTAAGTTTACTCATTAAAATGAGAACATATCTAATATGCTACTCAAAGAAATAAAGAATAAAGCAATATTTTTAATAGTAAAAAATTTCAATTAATGTATTTTCCAGAAGTCAACATGAACTTTTCACTGCTATTTAAAGTTTAAAATTCTTCAGCATCTTATACACTAAAAGGTCATAAATGCTATACATTATTTGTCTGTTACAATGTAATATTCTAAGTTTTAATAAAATGAAATATCTTTGTTTCATTAATTTTATAACACTATTTATTAAAGATTTCTTCAAAAAAATATCTAAAGTTATTGGGTACTTTCCTACCTCAAAAAGTGCTAATTTTGACAATTTTGTGATACTCTTCAAAGAATTATCTTAATCTCAATTTTATATTTTGTCTAAAATTAATTTTATAAAATTTATTGAATTTGAACCTGAAGAAAAAAAAATTGATTAGACTTACAAACTGCACAAAAAACTTCCCTGCCTATTTTTTTTTTTTTTGTAATTTTAAACTATTCTGATAAAAAAATGAATATTCTGATAATTATCCAAAATTGGTACCAGATAAAAAAAAAAGAAGAATATTCCAATTTACTTTCAGTTAAAAATGTATTTCTATTTTCATAGTCATTATTATATAATTATTTACTAAAAAAATAAATTGAACATGTTTTGTGTATGAACATAAGAATGTCATATAAACACACATACATATATATGGAAGTTAACAAATTTATTTATACACACATTTAATAGACATAGAAAAATAGAACCTTAACAGAGAAATCCAAAAACCCAGTGAAATAAAACCAAATATCAAAACTTTTAAAGGCCCATACAGTTAAAAATAAATGTTCTAAGCTTAAACTTGACAGCTCTTGTAATATTGGGTAATTCAGTTTGTTTTAATATAAGCTTGTACAAGTGGGTGTTAAAAAGTTCTCAGCCCAACCCACATCTTGAAATCATTAGTTTAATGACTAAACATCAGAATACTGAATTTAGGAAGTGGTTTGCACTGAGAACTTTTCAACATTCCTTAATATAGGTGTAAGCACACTTTTTAAATTTTTTTTATTTAATCATTACACTCTAAGAAAGATAATAAAGTCACTAAGACACAATGAGTTACTGAGAGTGAAATAAACTGAGAAAATGTTACTAAAAAGAAAAAATAAATAGGAGAGGATTAAAGGAGACAGAAAATAACAATTGATGTTGCATTTAAATTTTTGATGATCATAGTTTATGAGAAAGCAAGAAACTAAAAGAGAGTTCCACAGGTGAGAAGTGTGTGTGTGAGATTATATGAAAAAAAAAAATAGAAAATTCAAAACCCTCCCCATATATATATATATATATATATATATGGGCTTTGAATTTTTACTCTATTTATCTGTTTTCATTTTTACTCTATTCATCTTTATTATACAACGCTCTTGCATTTTTTCAAATCTCATGAACAACTGATTATTTTAAACAAGTGAATTCAAAGTCATAAAATATTTTGTTTTTGTAGATGTCTTTATTTTAAGACATATAACCTGGCTTACTTAAATTTATATAAAGTGTTGCAGATACAAAAACTGGAAGTTATCAGCATTTTATATATTTACATAGACATAATTTTTTTAAAATGACTCTTCTATGTGCCATGTCCCTTCAGGACATTGGCATTATTACTCTCCACAATTTCCTGTCCATTGTAGCTCTTAATAAATAAATTTTGTCTTTTTGTTATCTCTCCTAAACCTTGTTCTGCTAGCCATTTACTCTGGCTCACTAGGTAGGTTTTGCACAGTTTTCCTCTTGCTTTCAATATATCCTGAGAGTATCAAATTTTTCAAGCCTTTTTTCCTCATTATATGCCCTAGAAATTTCAACTGATAAGTTTCCGTGTCCTTATTGTTTTCATTTTATCTAAAATTTCCTCATTGTTCACATGTTCAGTCCATGGTATTCTCAGCATTCTTCTTTAGAACCACATTTTTGTTGCTTTAAGTCTCTTCTTCATCTATGGGGAGATTGTCCAGCATTCACTGCCATATAGGAGGACTAATTTTACATAACAGTTCAATACTCTTTTTTTTGTTTCTAATAAAAATTTTGGTTTTTTAACATTTTGCTTATCTTTTGGAAGACATCTTTTCCTATTCCAATGTGCCTTCAGATTTTGGTGCCACATTTTCTGTCCTCTGTTAAAACACTTTGCTATTTAATTTGTTGCACTTGTTTGATTTTGGTATCTACAATTTGTAATTTTCATGTTGTTCCTTTTGCTAACAACCATGCATTCCATCTTTTTGCAATTGATGTTTATTTCTTTCTTCTTGCTTTTCTTCATTACCTTCTATAGGAGTTATTTCTATGTCTGCTATACACTCTTAAAAATGTGTTTGCAAATCATCAATGTTAGTAAGGATATTAACTAATATATATATATATATATATTTGCAATGCAGTTCATTTTAATATTTTCATGTTTGTTCACATTCTGAAAATGATGTGAAGGAGCATTAATATGTGGGGGTGCTAAATGTTCAAACTTTTTAGCACCTCTGTATATTAATTGAAACCAAAAAAATATTCTTTCTCATTTGTTATTTGAATCTTTTTTTTTTTTTTTTTGTCCCCTTGTGTTGTACATTTGCCGAATCTCAATCTTGTCTCTTCTTTAAATTTCAGGTACATTGGATTTTCTGTGGAGAAGATGTCCAGCTATCTGTACACATTGATGTATGCAGCTACTGTTTTTTTATCTATCATGGTACTAACCTGGTTACTACATGCTGAAGACCAAATACCAGATGATATTGATTAGCATAACCCCCACCGCGCACACACACACACACACACACACACACACACACACACACACACACACACACACACACACAGGGGAATGTTAGTTATCTGAATTAGATATGTGCATATCTAATTGATATACTTGATTGTTAGGATAACTAATGAAGACTCTATCCCATCGGTAATCTGAATTTCTGCTTGTGAAAGTCATTGTTGAAAATGAAATAACATTGATTTGTTATGAGTCAGAAAATTTTCATAATATCTGAGGTTTATTTTTGATTTTAAGATTTTTTTAAAAGATTCAAATCATTTGTCGACAAGTGTTAGCATAAAGATTTTTGACATTCAAACTCTCCATGAGTTTAAGGATGATAAATTTAACAGATAAACTCATGGCTAGTTTAGATATCAAATCCCTTTAGGTTAATGCTCTTGTCAACAAAGGCTTAAATCTTTTAAAAGGATCCTAATTAAAATAAAAAATTAACCTCCTCCTACCTAATAGATAAAATTATAAAAATTTGCCGATTCATAACAAATTAATATTATTCACTTTTGACAATGACTTTTATAAGATTAACTGATCATAAGCCGAACTTAAGATTTGAAAAGAACATGTTTAAAGTTTTTGCTTTTATTCACTTTATAAAATGAGTAAAACATGATATTTAAAAAAAAAAAAAGAAAAAAAAGAAAAAGATTTTGTGATATTTTACATATAAGAAACCCACTGTTTGTCATTTCTCATATTTTTCAGAATATAAGACACACTAGTGTATAAGATGCATTCTTATTTTGAATACAAAGTTTTTTTTTTGGTGGGTGGGGGTGAAGATACAGAAATATTTGAAAGATTTTTATTAAACAAAAATTTAGTCTGGTACTTTAAAAATTAGTATATATTATTCTAAACACAAAAGATCTGAAAACATCAGAATAAGAAAATACTAGAGTCTATTTTCCAACCTAACTATGCCTGCCTGTTTAAATATATTTGCACAGCTTTTGTATATCATATATACCTTCAGTTTATAGAACACAAACAGATTTTTAACTTCAAATTTTGGGGTGAAAAAAAATGGGTCTTCTACATCGAAAAATACAGTAAATAATACAAATATAAAGCTTAAAATTCAAGGGGATCATGTCATTTTGGAAATAACATTGTTATACATGCTCAGGAAGTTCATTGAAGATGTTAAGTTGATATAAATAAATTTCATGGAGGTGGTGATCAATCATTGTTTAGTGAGGAAACTATCTAGTCATTGTTGTTGTTTGAGGATCTTGCATTTCTTTATTTTTGTCTGTGAAAAATACATTATCTTACTGGCATTGACTTTCTTTTTGCACTTCATAGCTCTTCATGAAAAGTTGCAAACTGTTGATGGCTTTCTTAATGGGGTCTGCAAGAAGTGCCAGTCTTTGATTCTCAATATACAGCATCTACACTTTTTCCATTGTTCTTCCATGACAATATTGATAATCTGAATATCCATGAATAGCTTTCTTCCAATGTCTTTGCCATAATTTATCCAAGCAATGGAGCCTTTAAAAAATTTCTTAATAACAGTTGTTTGCAATCCTCTATAATTTCAGTGCATTTATTTTTGGTCATATGTTAATTTAAAATATTCCTTTTTACAGGCTTTATTTTTGAAATGGAATAAGATCATTCTAAATTTCAGAATTTCCCTATTGCACATCAAAATTACTGGAAGAAAGCAATCTAAAAATGTACAACGATGGAAAAATGTAATATAGAAAAGTGTAAAATAGTGTAGAAGAATATGTCAGTAGTTACACAAAAAGTTTTGTCAAGGAACAAGCAATAGGACCAGCATGTATATGCAAGAAAGATTGCTTTGACAAAATTGGTGGATTGGAAAAAGTTTCAGCAATATTTGAATCTTTTTGGAATATGTGCAATTTCGATGAGCACAATGGCTACATACAGATTTGTTAACAGGTACTTGGTCAAGTGAATTTACAAAAAACAGTGATTAAGTAGAAGAAATGCAACTATTAAATCCAATGTAATGACTTGAGGAGTTATGCATCCAATTTGTAAGAAATATAAAGAAACATTACAATAACATTATACAAAAAACAGCGGCAACAACATTGGATTCATAGAGTT
The DNA here is from genome assembly GCA_964036315.1 of Acanthosepion esculentum. Classification (NCBI taxonomy): domain Eukaryota; kingdom Metazoa; phylum Mollusca; class Cephalopoda; order Sepiida; family Sepiidae; genus Acanthosepion; species Acanthosepion esculentum. The sequence continues at coordinate 66,420,620 of OZ038494.1, read as the reverse complement.
TTTTTAGTTATTGAAATGGAGCAATCTGAATTTTGAAATGAAGCATTGTTAAAAGGAAATCAACATCTGCTAAGTTTGTCAACTCTAGAAAATTAATATTTGATCATCAGTACAAAGAAGGCTATGCAATTTCTACTACATATGATACAAACTCAGAGTAGTCATCCTGTCAGATTATGAAAGGGAAAAAATCTTATAGCTCCAGTTTGTTCAACTTAGTAAAATTAGCATTGCAGCCAAAGTGCTCTAAAAATGCTGCCAATAACAAAGGATAAAATGAAAGATTTAAGAGATTTAACTGAATTGATGCCAATAAATGCAGCAAGTTATTATAGAAATTTGACTGAAAAACTAGAAATAAACCAAAGCAACGAACAAAACGATTCTAGTTTTGATGAGCATGATGAAAAATACTAATATGGACTATACCTCCTAAATACCTAACAACAAATTGAATATAGCATCAAAATTTACATTATTTTTATTTATTTATTATGTGACTAAATACATAATTGTCAACAATATTTCCATAAAACTTGATATTTCCTGTAATAAATTCTTAATAAATATTATCATTATTAGTTTGCTTAAGTGTAACGTAGTCCTACATTTATAATTCCTTACGGCTAACCATGAAAAGTGTTGATCAAAACTGCCTAAAATCTTTAAGCATGTATTGCCACAAAATTATCAAATATATATATATTTTTATATATATATTTTTATATATATATATATATATATAATATTGCACATTAAGTACTGGTGTTAATAAAATAGTTCTTGATGTAATAAAACAGAGCTATAAATTAATAAATATACATTTTTTTCCCTTACCAGTAGCACAATTTTAACAAAATTTAAATTATATGGTCAGTCTCAATTCAGTGCCTGAAGATTGTGTTGTGCTACTGTTGAGGAAATATATATATAATTTTGAAAATCTATGACAATGTAGAAATTTTTTTTCATATGATGCATTTCTTCCTTTAGAACTTGTGTATGAAGGAGTGGTCACTGAAATTTAAAAATGCTTTTTTTAATCACAGTTGTTTTTTTTTTTCTTACCACTTTTTCATAAATTTTTATAATATATATATATATATATATATATATATATATATGAAAACCAGTTGATTGTTGAACAATGTTGTTACTATGGAAATTCTGCTCCATAAAAATGCTGTCGTCAGTTTAAAAAATTTTGATAGCTGATGAAATTTAAAAATATATTCCTGAATAAATTATCAGAACTTAAGATTAAGTGCAGTTGCTCTTAAGAACATAACCTTTAGTTTAGTATTATGCTTTTCTATTACATTTTTTCTTTTAATATGCTGATTTATATCTTTGTATTATAATTTTCATATGATTTCTTCTTTAATACTGTCTTTGAAAGGTGGTGATTCTTATACTTTTATGTAACTTGTGTATTGAAGAGGTTAAGATCGTAGATATTACGGAAGCAGCTTTATGAGTGTATGTTCCACAAAGTAACAGTTCTGTATAAGAATCTTTTTGTAAGGAGCTCCCTCCTTGGAAATGTAATGCTAAGGGAATAAGGATGAGTTGACCCTGTGTATTTGGTATAGTGGGCAAGAAAGTTTGAATCTTTGGAATTAAGGAATGTAGCTCATCTGCATATTTGTACTAAGACTAGCCTTGAATTCACAATTTTCACAGTAGATTCATTAGCATTGTTTATATATATATATATATATATATATATATATATATATATATATATATATATATAATTTCTAAAGAGTTAATGGATTTATTTTTATTACTTCAAAGGTTATTTTTTGTTGATACCTGTGTTTGAAATAGACTCCACCATTTTTTTAAATTTTATTTTAAATAGTGTGTATTATGTCTACTGGTCTGTGCACTTGTGAAAACTTAAAGAAAATATGCTCCCCTAGGATAGTTTGATGGTTTCTTCTATAAAGGGGGATGCAAGTTCTTCCAACTTTGCCTTTGTCATTGGCCACTGATATCAGTCTAGGAAGCCCTCCACCCATTGATGTCATGTCATGATCACACTGGCTGTATACATAGCTATGGAGCCCTTTTGTTTTTTGTCTAGCCCAACGAGAAAAGTTTGGTGGGGGAACCAGTTTAGTCACTGATGGCCTGACTGTGTGTCGGGTAGTACTGGTTTACATGGTACAAGTATTTTTGTAAAGTGACCTGACATAATATCTATAATATATAGGAACTCTCTGCAAGGATATATATATATATATATATATATATATATATATATATATATATAGTTATAATATCTAAATTATACTTTGCAAGATAAACAGCAATTATTAAGTAAATTTTGTTTGCACATTTTGTAGGACAGTAGATAGGTTCTCCTATTGTTTGGTTCACACTCCACCCTGATCTTTTGTACAGTAGTAATGGTTTATCCCTTGTTTAGGACTTGGTTTCCTTTTAAAGTTTTTATTTATTCTCTTTCACACCTAGAAGCCCCTTACATCTTAGTGGCATCAACCCTTGCTTGGGGTGAAATGATTAAAAAAAAAAACACTATATGTGAAAGTGGTGAAAAGTTCTTGGTCTGACCCATTTCCCAAAAATCCATATTTCAAGGGTTAAACATCAGAATTCTATTTGTAAAAGTTAAGGAAACCTCCAAAATTGTGTGTCAAATGTATTGATCAGTGTGATGAATATAAGTAGAATAACATGTATATTTCATGTTTGCTCCCAAGAACATTCTAGAACCCTCTCAATTATATATATATATATATATATATATATATATATATATATATATATATATATATATATATAACCACATAGTTTACTATTTTAGAATACTCAGATGTCATGGTCTACCTAAAATCGCATACTTGCTTATAACTAATACATTTCTGAACTATTTATTTGTTCATAGCTTGTGATGCCAGACAGAAAGTTTAGGATTGTTTTGTTGATGTTTAGTAGGTCAATATTGGTTAGATCAGGCAATTTTACAGACTGTGTTCAGTGTTCTGCATGCTTTCATCGCATTTACAGGAATTGCTGGTCTTTTAAAGCTCACTTGACCATATTGTTTCTTGTTCTACAAACTTCAGCTGTCATTCCATTGGGAATGCACCTCTTTTGTCAGCAGTCTGTTCCATAAAGTGACACTTCTGGGAAAGAAGCTGAGTAAAACTTCCTCCTTACCAATGGAATACAAAGAGAATGAGGATATCTCTTTGAATTTTCTGGGATGAGGCGTTATCATTTATTTACATTATATACATGCAAATTATTGTCCCCATCTTTGTTGTTGTCATCACAACAATTTGGCTGTAGTGCCCTCCGGTCTTTCTACAGTGTCTTGCAATGCATTGTTCAGTGAGGTTCTTGCTCATATAATACAGTTCTGCATGTTTGGGGGTGCTTTCTATTTTATTTCTGGACTCATATGACCATATATGTGCTTTAGTTATTAATGACTTACTGTTTCTGGATTTCTCTTTTTACAATTCCAATCGCATTTTAGCCCCAATTTCTGGTGTTGTCTATTTTTAAGGCCTGTTTTGATCCATAAAATAAGACATTGTAGTAAATTTAGCCAGTAAACTGTGTATAGACTTTTTAAGAACATCATATCTCTAAAGCTGTTCGCACATAGATACTCTGTTTATTAGTTGAACTGTGAATGAATAGGTGTGTGTGTGTGTTTGTATTTATATAGTATTTTGATTTTAATATGTTGACTTTATTATTTAGTCTTACAATAGGCTACTACTTAAGCTTTTTTATGCCTGTGATAATAATTAAAAAAAAATTCTTCTCCCTATTTAACAAGGCATGTGTACTTGTTTATTTTTTATTTTTTTTATATACTATTGTTCACCCAATACAAGGCTCAAGAGCGCCTCAAGGTAGAGGGTTACTTAGTGAGATTGTTGTAAGTGTGTAAAGGAAGGAAGTAAGAAGTGCATATTATGTAGGATAGATAATGGTTGACTTTAGACTTGAAGAAAAGATTGTAGTGGTTAGGGAAGCATCTTCTCAGGAGTTTTCCATAAAGTGACACTTTTGGAGAAGAAGCTGTCTGAGTGAAACTTCCTCCTTATCAATGGAATACAAAGAGAATGAAGATATCTGTCTGAATTTTCTGGGATGAGGAGTTAACCATTATATACATGCAGACTATTACTCTCTTCTTTGTTGTTATCACAATATTTCGGCTGTTGTGTCCTCCGGCCTTCAAGTGATTGTCAATTCAGGAAAACCTTCAGGGAAGTTTGAATGGAACTCTTTATTTAATCTGTGGAGGTAGATTGTTCTTGTACAGCTGTCCATGTCTACAGATATCTTGTCTAGTTCTTATTTAGTATTGCTCAGTTATTGCTTGCTCCATTCCCATTGAGTCAACGTATACTGCCCAAACTAGGGATTGAACTTGCAGTTATTATGTCATTAAATCCACGAATCAATGCTTTAATCTACTAGGCTATAGTCCTGTGAACATGAACAGCTGAATCAAAACAATCTGTCCCCATAGATTAAACAATGGATTCAGTTTGAAATTCCCTGCAGGCTACCTGCATTGACAATCATCTGATGAAAGCTAGAAGTCACAACAGCTGAAACATTGTTATAACGACAACAAAATGGGGACAATAGTATGCAAATAAGAATGAGGTCGATTTGATTGTGTGTGGCATGGTAGGTCCTAGCTGTGAAGGTCTGAACTGGTGGAAAGAATGTAGTTCGTCAGAACATTTGCCACAGAAATAAAGTTTATCATTAAAATACAAGCCTCTCACCTCTGAATTTTAAAACTCCAAAATAATCTGCCTGAGGTAAGGTTAAATAATACATATCTCATTCAACACTAAACTTTTTGGTATAGAACCGTTTAATGTTTAGTTCCTGTATTAGTTGTAGTTAGGTCCTTTTATTATTTTTTTTAAAACCTTATTTGACTTGTAAAATACAAAGGTAATATCAATGCCATTTAAATGCCATTTAAATTAACATTATTTTATAATTCTGAATTATTCTTCCTGGCTCAACTACTAATTTGCAGGAAAGTCCTGATACAAGGTAACAATATAAGGTATTGTGAAGAAGACAGATACTTTGAATATTTGACAAATTTCTGCAAGTGCCTATTTTCTCTAACTGGTCCATGTGGGATATATTGTATGCTATGTTATATAAGTGTGTGTGTGTGTGTGTGTGAGAGAGAGAGTTTGAGTGAGTAAGTAAGTGTGCGTGAGTGATGGTATCTACCATTGGCAAGTTTTGATCTTGATTCTGTCTTTGGTTAAATAAAAAAAAAAAAAGTAAACATTCCAGAATTAATATTTATATTTGCTAAGGTTCATTGCATTTCTTTGGTTTTATAATAAACTTTTGAAATAAACATTTCTGTATTAGTAAGCATGTCTTGTTTCTTTATTTAATTCATTTGTTAAGACATCAAATGCTGAATGATGACGGTGGCTTCAGGATTTGCCTTTCCTCAGTGCATACATGCTTAATAACTTGTCTTACACTGCTTCTTTTTTTTTTTTTTTTTTTTTTTATTAGTGTCGGGTAATTTTATATAAGCCAAGTCATGCTTAGAAAATTATCATTTTGAGCCGTATTTCATGCTATAGATATGATAAATGTGATACTTTACTTTTAAAATAAAGTTGCCTTAAAAACATGACTTTGCCTCATGTTTACTAAAGTTGTGTTAAAAAAATCCAAATCTCGTTTCATGCTTAAAATAAGTTTAATTTTGTGGACAAATTTGATCCTTGTCATGCTCATAAGCTTCCTGGTAATAAAAAAACAGACTAGGCTTGCATTTATAACAGCCTTTATTCTGAAAAGCTGACAACTCTCACCTACTACTACCACCACCTCGCCCCAACTAGTCACACAGCAGGAGATATCTATAACTGACGGTTGGTTGGTTATTTTAATGATACATCAAGTGTTTGTGTTGTTTTATTTATGTCAAATATAAGTCTTATAGCACAAAAAATACAAGTTAATAAATAGGTAGACATCGTACATTGCTCGATGGAACACGACGCTGGTTACTTTAATTTTAGCTTTTTAAAATGGATGTGACAAATCTATGTTTACAGTAGGCATGAGCCGATAAGCAAACGGATACTGTTCCTACAATAGTTTTGCAGTAATATTTCCAAGATATAATGCAAAAGGTATGGTGACCGATTCTCGGCACCCAGGTGCATGATACTTTGTAAATCTCACCCTAAGCTGCTGAAAGTTCTTGAAGATATTCACTTGTACGGCAAAGGTCCCGTAATTTTTCTTGTTTTGGGTTCTAGGAATTGCTTACTCGGGCAATAAATGGTCATGGCCCCCAACCAATTAAATGTAGACACCAGTAAATACCTTGATTTGCCTTTTATTTAAGTGAGTAGGGAACGGAATCCTGAGGCTAAAAAAACTCTTGTGCAAAAGCGGGAGTTATATAAGGACTGCTAAAGATATTAGTTAAATCATCATTGTAAATATTGCTCGAAAACTTGCTACTGGAAGAGGTGAATAAGGGAGATAGTAAACACTGTAAAATTATATTTGTCCTCATCTTGACCTTTAAATGAAATCATTTGAAAGAAATAACTATTCAGGATGACAGTTGCTGCTAGAGAAAAAAAACACGTTGATCACGTGTCTCGTAACCCATTAGTGTTGTAGGGGCATCACGCATACTGCACCTGTTACAGTAGTGGTGTGTCTTGGGCAAGATAGCCTGACAGGGCCCAAACCTCTCCAGACTGGTTTGAATTCAGAGGTTTCCTTCTCCTACACTGGTTGCGAACCAAGGCTACAGGGCCCATTCTATCCTGCTACTTACTCATAGATGGGGAGGAGAGATGGATAAAAGGATATGCAACAAGTGAATGTAACAAATTTGGCTGGAATTCGAACTCTGCTCTCAGATCTCTCATTCTGATTCGCTAGTATCTTGCTATTAAACGTATATTTTGGTCATGTTTTTATTAATGAATTAAAATAAGTCAAGTTAATAAATAACTTATTTTCGTGAACCCGTGGTAAGCGTGCTGGTTTTTGAAAGGTATCCATACTAAGTTGAGTCCAAAGCTGGAGTCTTAACATTGCAAATAAGACTTCCAATGAGGCCTATTTTTACGATTATACAGCGCGGGCCAAAAGTAGGTTTATACTTAGTATGTTTGCACTTTACATTAAAAAAAAAAATATTTTATTACATTTATATTTATTTGTTAAATCATATTTGTTCAAAACTGTTTATGTATATTTGTTTACAACTTAAATATTTTTTAGCACAGTTTAATCTTTGAAGTGCTCAAAATGTCCTCCTTCAGTATTGCAACATTCCTCGAACCTCTCCAGAACACTGACACACAGCATGACACAAATCCCGATCTGCATCAATTTCAATAAATACTCCTGAGATGTACTCTTAATTCGTCCACTCTGTGGGGACTTCTCTCATAATCTTCTTCTTTATTACCCTCCCCCGCAAAAAAAAAAAAAAAAATGAAATCTGTTGGTGTCAGGTGAACATGGTGGCCATTCGATGCTACCCCTTCTTCCGAACCAACGCAGTGGAAAGGTTTGGTTAAGGTAGTCTCTTACTGTTAAATCATAATAGGGAGGTGCTCCATCTTGCTGAAAGAATAGTTCGGCCAAGTTAATTATGATTTGGATAAATTAGACCTAAAGTATGAAACAAATAGTGAAACAACCGTAAGCCTACTTTTGGTACATCCTGTATAATGCATTTTACGCCGAGAATGAAATGTCTTGTTTTTCAAGTTTTTATGACTTAAGAAGAAAAATGTACCTCATGAGGATAAGATGAAAATAAATTGAGAATGTAATTGTGACGAAGCTGAAATTCAATGGGAAAATTGGTTGGTTGGTTTGTTTTCGTGTAGATAAATAACATTTTGTTCACAAAAATATATAACTTTTTTTTTTGTTCACTGCTTGTCGGAAAAAAAAAATGAAAATAGAAAATTTACAGATGAAGAGTTTAAAAGGGTTGAAAAGAGAAAAGGCGGGTAGAAGCGTAGGCATATTGTCAGAGTAGATCAGAAAATGAAGATCATTTCCTTTTAATTTTTTAATTTCATCGATATTTTTCCTTTTAAATCCAGAGAATTCAGTTATGAAGTTGTTGATTAAACGCTTGTACATCTCAGGATCACCAGCAGTCTACAAGTGAGAACTCGAAGCATATATAGGGCCATATCACGTCGAAACACCGGTTCTCGTACAATCACCGAAGTTAAGTAATGTCGAGCATTGTCAGTACCTAGATGGGTGACCACTTGGGAATACCGGGTGGTGTAAATGATGACGGCTGGAATTGGAAATCATTCGTATCTCCAAAAAATTCTTAAATTCTAAATTTTTTTCTAGCTTTAAATAACCTGCAAAATGTTGATAAACTGTAACCCCCCCCCCCAAAAAAAACAAACAAACAAACCATTGAATCAAAACATAAGTAGTTATTTAGTAACTAGAGCTTAGTTTGACACAGCATCATAATTATGTAGAACCTAGCGAGTATCAAACTCTCCAAAACATATCTAGTTAGGAAATTGAACATTTCGCCCTTGTTCATGACAGACTATTAAATAGAGTGATTACTCGAAGGGAGCTCATTTGATCAGGTCACATTTGAAGTACATATTTACTTAGTCTAGTCTGACACAAGTTCTCAACAGTGGAACATTTATAAAAAAAAAAATATGTGAAAAAATAAAGCGTTCTGTCTCTTAAGCGAAGAGATTATCAACCAATGAGGTATTCGGATGCGACTTTTTTTTTTATTAGCCTTGATTCGGGGCCTGATTGTGGTGACACTGTTTGGCTCAGGATACAAAAAAAAAGTATTGCGAAAAAAGCTCCTCCTCTAGATTAATTTCCCACCAATTGGAAAAACGGAATTTGAAATTTGTGATAGTTTGAAAAGATGATTTCGTGAGCCTGCTGACCAAAATATAAAAAATGTCGTCTACCGGTTAAAATCGCTATTCATCCACCCCATTGTTACAGTGAATAGTCAGGATAGATAGAGTCAAGTAAATCAACATTTTCAGCATGAAGAGAAGATAACTTTAAACTCCGAAACACAACGGGGCCAACCAAAATCTCCGGCCAACATAACGAAAATTAAATCTATCAATTTGTTTTTCTCAAATGACCTCCAAGCAGACCAAGTCCTTCTCGAAGATACACCGCTGCTATCATAATTCTTTATTTGGCATACCTTTTATTCTACAACAGGCACTTCGCTGCAGCGATTGACTAACCGACCCATGGGAACAGCGTGTGAACTTTGACCGTATCTCTCAACCAATGATATTTTCTAAAACTTGTGCAGTTTTCTTTACCTATTAAGATCTAAAAAGGACAGGAAATTGTAGCGAGTCATGATCGCCAACGTCCTGAAGGGACACGGCACACAGAAGAAGCTTAATTTTTATTAGGTCCTAAAAAGATTATTTTAGGCAAGCCTTTATCTTTACATCTTTCTCTTCTTTTCACATGAATTTATTGTAAATAATTCTGTTTCAATTTCGCACATAGAGTCCTTTTTGTACGCCTGATGACTAACTGATTTGTTTATATTTTTTCTGCATGGGAAATCCAGATAAATTCGGTAAGGACCAGATTCACTAATGTATCTGTATATATCTCTGAGATGATGTATTATGTACACTATTTACATTATTCGGACTATTGAACTCATCTTTGTCGCCATATTTATTACAACGTTTCGGTCGTTGTACGCTCCGGCCTTCTTTAGGTGGTTGGAGTGTCGAACTGAACTCTTTTCGCTCACTGAGGTAGACTGTTCTAGTTCCACGTGTCATGTTTAATGGATGTCAGTTATCAGTTATCTCCTGTTAATTCCCCTCTGCAAGTTCTCCACTGCCTTAACCGGGTATTGAACTCTTTGGGTCCTGTCACTGAATCTAACCAACGCCTTTATCCACTGTGTCATGTATCCTTGAGGAAGGCAGTGGAGAACTTGGAGAGGGGAATTAACAGGAGATAACTGATAACTGACATCCATTAAACATGGCATGTAGAACTAGAACAGTCTACCCCAGTGAGCGAAATAAAGGGTTCAGTTCGACATTCCAACCACCTGAAGAAGGCCGGAGCGTACAACGACCGAAACGTAATAAATATGGCGACAAAGATGAGGACAATAATGTAAATAGTGTAGATTCACTAATGGCTTGTGATATTCGCTATCTCTCTCCAGCAAATGTTACCTGAGTCTATCACGACCTCAATAGTTTAAATCCCAATAACGATTAAAAGTACGCGCAATGGCTTGCAATAGTAACTAACCAATCACCACTTTCTAGTAGTCTCTCCATTTTATTTAATGTCTTTTATTTATATAACGCACATGCAGGTAGGGTGAAACGGGTCATTTGGATCGCCTTTTGATTGACTGTCTTCTGTTTTCATCACTGAGCCAGGTATGCAAGTGTCATTCTTGTTTCAATAGATACTACTGAAATCATTAATTAACTTTAAAAGTTGATGAACTGTCTAACGCTTAGGGACATAGGCTATGAAGAGTTTATTTACAGTTTATAAAACCGTTTTCGGGATCGACCTAAAAAAAATGAATAAGGGGTCAGTTATATTACATTGGACTTGGAGCTATGACACGCTTGGTCAAGTAGTGTGACGTTATCAACAACATTTTAGTTCACAGATAAAGAAGAAAAAATTTTTTTTGCATGTAAATACGTTCCAGTTGAATTCACACAATTGTTTGGAAGTTACAAGCGAGTGACGAAAGCAAAAAAATTTCCAATGACGATATTATATTAAATAGTTGTCACACAACCATGGTTTATCTTTGTTAAAAAAAAGGCGGGAAAACAGCTGGCGTCTGAACATTGTAAGTAATACTTAAAATCAAGGTCGCTTTTTATGATTATTGATTATACCATTTGACCTCGAGAAAGAAATTTCTTACTTTTCAAGTTTTTCATTGTTAAAAGGATAATGTAACTTATGTCAATAATGTGAAAATAACTGGAAAATGTGATTGTGAAGAATTTGAAATTTAATGTGAAAACTGATTGGTCAGTCTGTTTTTGTGCGGATAGATAACCTATTAAAAGATATGTGTAAGGATGTCTGTTCGCATAAATAAAGAATGTTTGTCAGAAAAAAAATACAAAACTAACAAAGGCTTTAATAGTACAACAAGAAAAAAGGCAGGTATAAGTGGAAGTATATTGTAACTTACAAAAAACTAAATGAATTTACTACATAATAAGAATGGATTAAAACTTATAATACATCTTGGCTCCTTGGGGTAATGAAAAGCAAGGCTAGTTTGGTTGACTATTACTACTAAATAGAGAATTCAATCCTCATTGGGAGCCCCATACAAAATTGAACATTGACCCAACAATAGTTGACTTATCGTAAAATCAACCAACCGACTAGCAGAACATGTCTAGTTCCCTCGCAGTTGTGAGTTCAATCCCTGGGCCTGTTGTTGTTGTAAAAGCCATATACTCTGGTTCAGGCTACTCGCCCACAGTGGAACTTCTGTCAATGCGCAGCGTAAGAAAACCAACCCCGAAGCGTGTCAGTGACACTCCAAGTGTGGCATTCCCAGCCCCGATGACAGGGACGCTGGACACAGACGGCACTGCAGACCATAGTCTTGCCTCCTCCCTACAGGAAGGAGAAGAGCAAGCGATCGAGCGCCTTCAAAAGGTCCTTGCAGAGAGGGTGTACCGACATTCGGTAAAGGATGAGGAGAAAGATGTACATGGAGCAAACCTCAGCCTTGCTCTTTAAGGACAACTGCCTTCGGACCCAAGACCGACCCGCCGCTCCTAACTTTACCAGTACCTTCAACCAATTTTTTCCAGTTGAAGATCCATCCGGAATCACACTCAAAGAATACGGACGGAACTGTCAGTTCAACTGAAGGGACCCGGAAAAGCAACGCCCTTCCAAACACCTAACCGCAAGGCTTATTGCGGTTAATCTTGGCTCCCATGACGTTCTCTTATAGTTCAGAGAGACTGATTCCTCGTAGGGCCGGACTGCACGCCCTGTCCCTTAGCCGGTGCAGGAGAGACTTAAGCGCCAGAGCGTAAAGTAGAAGAGACGGCGGACAACCCTGACGAACCGACCGTGACAACACAAGAGCACTCAACCGCTTCCCATTCACCTATGCCACCACACGGGGAGAGCGATACAGCTATCTATATGATGGATGTTTAGATTTTATTATGAAAATAAACTGTGCAGCACGAATTTATATTTATAAGTAAAGCCAAAGGTTCATAAAAACATGTATTGTAGACCCTCGCTCCAGCTTTCCACCGACCGGCCAATGTTGCATTTCGATTCTCGATCTCGTCGGTGGGGACCGAAAGCTGGGAAACGGTCCGCTGCATGCCCACAAGATAACAAGATGAAAGACCAATGCCACGTCGAGGAATAAGAACGCAAACTTTGTTTCCTATATTATAAAAGAGATTTTTTTAAATTCAGGATTCAGCCTGCTCGTGTTGGTTTATAGGTAGGCGATACTTGGGGCAACTACTACTGTGTTCGTCTAACAGCTCAGTTCTTCCCCCTACCAAATTCTCGCCCATCTACTCATGTCGATGTAGTATGGACGGCACAGGAACGAGTCCATCTCCCGCCAAGAGCGGGCCAGAACTCTACCTCGATCCTAAGCATGGCTGATCATCCCCCGGATATACCCTAATTTATGTTTTATTGTCATTTGATCTCCAAAACCCCTCATCCACTATTTTACTTCCCATTCCTCTTCAGTCAAAGTCGATGCCACTTAGAAGACCAAACTTCAAAAGTGTTTCCGTTCGATGGACTATCAGAGGTCCATCAAACAGAGACACTTAAGATTGAGATAAAATCACCTCTTTTCTTTCTACGTGGTTGTCCATAGTCTCACAATATTTCATTACCACAATATCCCACCTAAGTTATTTTTTTATTTTATATTTTCTATCTAGCATATTTATAAGTCTACCATTCGTCCGTGTATTGAATATTGTTGTCACATTTGATCTCTTGCTTCTGCTATATATCTTTCTTGACAAAATCCAAAGAAGAATCTGTAATGTTATTGGTCTTCACTTTCTCCCCACTGTAACTTCCCTGCACCTTTTTAATAAATATTTTCATACTGATTGTCTTGATAAGCTTTCTTCCTTGTTTTTTTTTTTTAAAGAAAATTTCCTGGCTGCGGCACTGAGAGCCAACTTTCCTTGCGGTGGACGAAGCAATTGACTCAATGTATTTGTTCCATCTCAGGTCAGCAGACAACATGAGACCGAGCAGCCGCAGAGAGGTGCTCTCGAGAAGTTGAGCGTCAGACATTCTAATGGGGGGGGGGCAGGGGAAGGATCTCGGTGGTAATTAACAGAAACCAGTTTTGTTTTTGAGGCGTTAAAGTTAACCTGCCAATTCCTGCCCCAGTTCACAACCGATTGGAGGCCCTTTTCGAGACAAACGGCCAGGTTAGTTTTGTCAGCGACACTAAATTTGTTTTTGGTACCTTGACTTCATGAATTGAAGTGTAGTACTAGACTGGCAACTAGGTCTCACCATTTTACTGTTTAAATAGCTAAATGCTGTTGTGGAACTGCTAGATGTAACCGTAAGTTCTATTCTAATAGTTTCTTCTTTCACACTTATCGCCTATGGAACTACGATCTTCAAAAATTTAAATGCAACATTAATCGTCATCTTCTTCCTTTTGAATCCTGTTCGTTTATTGTCCTTTGTCAATAAAGTTTTTTGTCATTTTCTTTCACTCTCAGTAACCCCGAGTGTCTTAGCGGTTGTATCGATTTGCTTCGGGTGAAATGATTAAAAACAATTAATATGGACACTTTAACATTCTATGACATTCATCAGTTTTCGACCATTGATTTTATCGACATTTTTACTCTTTCGACACACAATGTAAAAAATCAAAATAAAACGGTTAAATTTATAACCTCGTGTTATTCAAATTATATGACACATAAATTAATCCCAAACTAAAATAATTAAAATACTAATTTGCACACAAAAATATTCTAAAACATCACTTACTCACTTTCATTTATTAAGCATTGAATTGTATCACTTTGTGTCCCCCAT
>OZ038494.1:66378960-66403960 GCA_964036315.1 Acanthosepion esculentum | reverse complement strand
TATCGCATTATTTACCCTCTCAGTTTCAGCCATCTTTCTCTTTCTTTCACACTCATCACTCCCTTCATGAATTTTATCTCCCTTTTACTTTTCACTATTTAACTTATTCACTCAAACATTAAATGTACCTTTCTCTCTCTCTTTTCTCCTTTTCTTTTCTTCTATTTCTTCTACTATTCCTCTTTCGAGTTCTCGTCACCTCCCTCATTTTTTGTTGTATCTTTTGTGTACACCAACATCTCGTTATGAGCTTGATTCTTTTCCCTCCAAAAATCTCGGTTCTATCGTTCATTTAATTTTCTCTTTTTCTTTCTTCCCATTTTCCTTCCATTCATAGGCAATTTCAGTGTCTATTTCTCCATCTACATAATTTTTCCTGCCTTTTTCTCTCTTCCACTCTTTACTTTCTAACTAGTCACTTTCTTCGAAATTATTCAACTGTTCTATCTATCTATCTATCTATCTATCTATCTATCTATCTATCTATCTATCTATCTATCTATCTATCTATCGCAGTCTGTTTTTCATTTAGTCTCTTTTTTCTTTCTTTCGTATATTTATTTCCTATCACAAACACCACTCTTCATTTTTGTGAATAAGTGTCATTGATTGTCGTCCTTGTCTTTAGCTCTTACGAGTATATCCACCTTGGCAATGACACACGAACGAATCAACTTTCTCATTAATTTCAACTCCATCACAATTGTTTTTCCTGATTACGTCTTATCGCCAGAAACCACTTCATCCTTTTTGCCCTTTCCTTTTTCTTTCTCCTTTACTTTTCGTATAATAGAAGAATTGAATAAAAATTGAAAATCAAATATGTCTGAAGTTGCTTGTATCCATACAAAAGCAAGTTCATCCTCCGTTTGTTTGTAGAACGGTCCTTTTCAGTGAAAAAATAAAAAGTAGATAGCTAGCGAAAAAGGAGCATATTTCTTTCCATAAAGAAAGGTTTAACATCATTAGCACAAGCAAAAAATTACCTTTTTGGATTATGTTTTTGGATCTCTTCACCAAAGAAGAATATCATGATGGTCATTAATTCAATTTGCTCGTCATACGTGGACAAGTGAATGAGACTGAGACCGAAAAAAGGGTTAAGTGGTTTGTGGCCGCAAGAAGAATGAATTAAAATCTGATGAAGTTAACGAAGTTGGCCTGTCTTTGAAATTGTGAATAGCCTAGTAAGTGGCTGAGATAAGGACGACAATCGCGGCTGTTTATTCACAAAAAGTATTCCTTGCACGAAATGAAAATACAACAGAAAATAAGTCTAATAATAGAAAAATAAACATAGAAGAAAAAAAGGGCAACATATGCATTTATTTATCGCCATCAATATTGAATACACACACACACACACACACACACACACACACACACACACACACACACACACACACACACACACACACACATATATATATATATATATATATATATTAAAAGTCAGGAGATCTGTTGAATCCGCTACTTTGGTTTCAACCTTATGGTATTCTCAGGCGATTTTTATCAAATGACCTTTTAACAATTTTTTTTTAAATTGATGAACGATATATATATATATATATATATATATATATATATATATATATATATACAAACGCACGACGTTGGGTGTAATAGAAAGGGGGGGGAGGATGTGAAGTATACCACTGTTTCCCGGTCTGCTTCAACTCTGGCCATTAACCGTTCATGTATTTTATACACACATGTAGCGGACCGTGGGGTGAAGATGTGAAGAGATATCAGAAGGTTAGAATTTCCTGCTAGCCGGTCCAGCTACATGGGAATGTTGGACTTTAATTAAGTCCAAAGAAGACAAAGAAAAACAAACAAGACTGATATATATGGGTAAACAAATATATATTAATAACAAAACAAGTTAACCAAAGACATGAACAGTTACATAGTGTTTGTATGGAGAAATTATGTGTGTGTGTTGTGAATGTTCGTACGTACGTGTATTGTTCTTAGCGTGTTCCCAGAATTTGGGAAACGCTGTATCTGAGAGAGGTCACATATTGGCCTAAGTGAAAAAGAGGGAGATTTTACCTCACCTCTGCACGAGGTAGCCGCCCAAGGCCTCAGTCGAAAAGAGAGATTTTTACCTCATCTCCATGCGAGGTGGCGGCCCAAGGCCTGAGTCGGAAAAGAGAGAGAGACGAAGGGTCAGCCAGTATTTATAGCCAGGGGAGAGAGACCCCTGTTGAAGGATTAAGGAACTGAGGAGGAGCTAACTGCGACATACCTCCCCTCGGGATAAAAGTTGTAGAAAGCAAACTTTTATTATGTAAAAAGTTTTGAAAATTGTTCTTGCGAGCTGAAAAGAAAATGTGTCTAAGTGTGGTTGAGATGCGTGATTCGACAATAAATGTGCTTGTGTTGTCGTCAGGATGCTGTGCATTTCTCTAGTGGGTCAGAATCGGAGCACATCCTGGAAGAAACGTCGGTAGTGTTCAGCGTTTGCTATCAAAAGTCTTTTTTCCAATGCTCCACGTTGAGTTGGGTTTGTCGTCCCGTCAACCTGTTTGCTGGCCTGGTCGTAGTTTTGCTTGAAAGATGAGGTTGTTAGTTTGGGATGCGTGGATAAAATTGGCGTACAAGGTTTAATGGTAGCAGCGTTGTGGTGAAGTTGGTGGCTGCTGCTGCTAGGCTTGGTTGCTTCTTGTGGTCAGCGACGAGGGTCGGCCAAATGAAGGTGAGAGGGGGGAGCGCGTCGCTCTACCCCGGGGCCAAGTTGAGCTGATATAGACTTTCTACCGAGTGTCGAATGCATGTTTTAAGAAAATTTGCTATTATTGACGATAGAATATCGTTCTCGCAAATTCTTAGATAATTCGAGTTGCATCATTGCAGGATGAGATAAAGGACGGTGAGTCGCCTTTGTTTGAGATGTGGTTCACACTTTATCTATTTCAGTCCAGAAGAAGAGAGTTGAATTTAGTTAAAAATGGCGTTGCGTTTTCCGTTTGGTAAGCCGGGTGAAATTAGGGTCAAACGTCGCCGAGAGAAAGAAAAGGCCAAGCAAATATAGACCAGTGGGGAGAAAGAATTGTAAGGCTCGTCTCATAGTAGTAATTGTCGTTTCCACGTGTAGGAGAAATTCTTTTTGCCGTGCAGGAGCAAATTGTTTTGTAGACATGTTGTAGTGAATTAAAAGTTCTTTCGTTAATAGTGTACGGCGTGCGTAGGTTAGAAAAGAAGTTTCCAATATTATGTTGTTTTGACTGGCTCTCATTTGGAAGGTCTGTATAAGAATTTGCTTGTACATATATATAGTCTTGTGTGTGTTAGCATGGGAATGTTGGACTTTAATGAAGTCCAAAGAAGACAAAGAAAACAAACAAGACCGATATATATGGGTAAACAAATATATATTAATAACAAAACAAGTTAAACAAAGACATGGACTGTTTACATAGAGTTTGTATGGAGAAATTATGTGTGTGTGTTGTAAGTGTTCGTAAGTACGTGTATTGTTCTTAGCGCGTTCCCAGAATTTGGGAAACGCTGTATCTGTGAGAGGTCACATGTTGGCCTAAGTGGAAAAAGAGAGATTTTACCTCATCTCCACGCGAGGTGGCGGCCCAAGGCCTGAGTCGGAAAAGAGAGAAGGGTCGACCAGTATTTATACTCAGGGGAGAGAGACCCCTGTTGAAGGATTAAGGACCTGACGAGGAGTTAACTCCGACAGTTTTAAACCTCCAAATTGAATTCATGCAAAATTATATTTTCTTCCTTACACACAAATGAAAAGAACATTACCAAACGAACGTTAACACTGCAGTTATCTCCATCTGACTATTTAAACTCTAAAAAGCAAATAATGTACGTAGGTAAATAAATGTGTTATTTGTTACATGTCGATATAACTTCTATTTTGCCACGCAACTGCAAATATCCGAAAGTCACAGCTCAGCAAAGCCTATTTCTCAAACTTAAAGGACGTAAAGCAGACAAAAGCTTGTGGTCTTTTTTCCCACTGAAAAGCATTAGCCAAAATTAAAAATGTGTTACAGTTAACTGTCCCGCTAAAGGCCTATGTATGAGTAATGATGAGCAGGTCCAGTGAACCTCTAAAGAAGTAAAATATCCATCATCTACAGTTGTATTAGTATATGAAATATACCTGTTTGATGCTTTGGCACACATCATCAGTGACAATTTTTAGCCAAGGATCATTAGGGGTTTCGGGTCTTTCAACATCATGTCTCCTCTCCAAGTCACCCAGCCGATACTGATCGGATATCGACTTGTGTTCCATGCGTTAGCTCCAACTTCTCTCATAGTATGCCCAACTAATTGCGAGTCCTATGGAATTTAATAGTCCAATCACGAACAACTTCCGTTTTACCGGCTTCTTCGTTCTTTTCATTAAAAAATGAAGCTCTTCTATTGTGAAACGGTTACCGTATTTTATTGCAGTTAATTAGAATACCTTATTATAAACATTTCGTCTATGGAGTTTGTTGCTTGAGGTTCACCAACCCTTTGGGCATAGAGTTTTCTTTTACCGAGATATTACTGATATATATATATTATGTGCTATGAAATATGGTGGCATGATAATTCAGCAACATCCGGTTGAAAATTTCAACAATTTAAAACAAATAGGTACAACAAATAGGTACGATTTTATAACCCAGGAAAGAAGTTAATAATCCATTCCTCAACAAACTAATAATCATCGACTCTGAGTGTGAAAATGATTGATGGTATGATTGTTTGAAAAAAAAACATATATATATATATATATATATGTATATATATATATATATATATATATATATATATATATCGCACAGAGCAATTAAGTATATATTAATAAACAGATATATACATGTATATACACATACATATAATATATATATTTATAAATATATATATATATATATATATATATATATATATATATATATATATATATATATATATATATATATATATATATACACACAATAATGGCATCCCGAATTTCCAGGAACCGATTCTATAAAGGTAGGTTTAAATCTGATTTAAAGTTTATTCAATCTGATTTGAAACAAATATTACTTTTTGTTCAAAATATCGCAGAAATTATTTTTTTTAACAGTGTTAACTGTTTATTTAAGATGTTGACAGTTTGTCAGCTATACTGACAACCGGAAGTTTATCTGATTTTTTCTACTTGAGTAATGTAACGTGAGATCCTATTTTATATAATTTTTTTAACTACCCAGTAATCTTAAAAATTTGGGAAAATATTCTCTAATATTTTATTGAATTTTAGTTACTTTGGCTTTAAATTTACTATAGTTACTGCTCTTATTTTATGATGATGTCATGTATGGACATCCGTATTTACAAACATAGATACGTTTATACACATACACACAAAAAATTACAAAATCCTTCTTAAAATATTGTTGTTCGATGAATCGTAGAAATCTTTTCCATTTATGATTAGTAAATATAGTTCTTAATTAATAACAATATCACCTAACCAGTACAAATTAATACAGAAATGTAAAAGATTTGGAACTTTATTAATTATCATAATTAAAATTTAAAAAAATGAAAACAATTCTTGTAAAAATTCATTATTCATAAAAAATATATATATATATCATTCATAAAATCTTTTCTAATTAAATAATATCTTAGTTTCATTGCATTTTTACATTACGATTCAGAGCAGGTTTTTAGTAATTGGGGATACTGTTTTACAAAAAAATAAATAAATAAAAAATTGATGACTTAATTTCTTAAAGGAGTTCTGCTTATAACTAATTTTAATAATTATTTTAGTATAAAAATAATCTTTGTATTCTTTTTAGTTGAAAGAAACCAATTATAAAGTTCCTCGCAGTAGTGAGTTCGATCCTCATTGGGTGCTCCACACTTTCGTCCTTGTACCACATCTAAGTTACGTTCAAAAAATCGTTTGAGCCCTTCGACGTGGTGTAAGGGTTAACAAGTTCGTCTCGCTATATCAATTACGACTGTGTAGTGAGTTCGATCCTCACTAGGTGCACCCTACTTTCGGCCTTGTGCAGAATCTAAGCTACCCTTATAAAGTCACCATTCAACGATGCGCTAGACAATAAAGCCATTAGGTCGCAAGGGGTTATTGAGAGTTAGAGAATATGAGAAAAACTACTGTGAAGGAGAGAGGATAATAAAAGAACGAGAATTAAGAACACAGAAAATATCGATTAACATTGCATTTAAATTTTTGAATATCAAAGTTGACTGGGTGCTTCTAGAAGCCAGAAGAGATTTCTACAAGCGAGAAGTGCGACAGAAAAAACTGATAGCATAGAACTTACGGTTACATCTAGTCATTTCAACTGTGAAATGATATATAAATTTTATTATATATAATATTTTGATCATTTAGATTTAAAGACTAAAAACTAATGATAAAATAAAAATATGTTTAACAAAATGAGACCTCCTACCACAAGGGTGTGCGGCCCTAAGCTATAACTTATTTAGCTTATAGGTAAGGCCAGCATTGGAAAGTAAAAAAAGAAAACTTGAGACAACAACAGAAGAATAAGTCAACTTGCACCAACTACTTATCAACAAAGCATAAAATCACACATTCTTTTTTGTAGTAAGGCAGAAGGAACGTCAAGAATATGCAGTACACCACACATTATATACGGTAATGCATGCGGTTGTCGAGTGATGTGATCTCATTTTCACGTCTTAGTGAATTTATGGAGCCAGCAGCACGAAAAACCTATTCGTAAATGTCGTTATGGCTGACCGACTATCCTTATTAAACAAATGCGTCCATACTTCAAAATATGAGAATCAGACTAGACATTTGATTGAGAATTATCACTACTTACATAAAAAGTTATATAAATGTTCTTGATTATGAAGAAAGGCTGATATTAAACAAATTTATTCATTATTCTGTTATATATTTGCTTCTGGATTAAGAGAAAGGAAAAAGAAAAGGGCATTGAATTATCCAGCAAGAATTGAAATCAACTGACCTAACATTAAAAGAAATTAAAAAAAAATAGAATTGAAATCTTGATGACATCTGAGAAAATTGTAGAAAATAAAGATAATGTTCATGTCTCTAATTCAGTATTTCTCAGCCTTTTATTTACTTCAGGACACACTTGAAGAATAACTCAAACTCTGGGGTGCACTTTCAATTTTAATAAGGAAAAATTAGTCCTAAAATTTGAAAATATGAAATTTTGATTTAGCATTCCCAAAGATTAGCGGTGCAGTTTTCTTTGAAAGGAATTTATGAAGCATCAGCTTTATCATTTATATATAAATATTTTTTTTTTTATTGAGGCCGATAAAGGCTGATTTCGATCCCTTGAGGAAGGTAAAAAGGAAAAGATTATCCCCGCCTTCTTAAAGATTAAGGAATTTAACACCCAGTTTAAAATATGTAGGGGACCGGCGGGTTAATGTGAGGATAAAATCTCTGGACTAAGACTTCCTGCTGGCCAGTCCCGCTACATAGTAATGTTGGACTATGATGGAGTCCAAAGAAAGCAAAATAAAACGAACAAGACAGATATATATGTACAAAGCAAATATATATTAATGACAAACAGATTGATACAAGAATTACAAATACATCATTTAAAACATGAATAAAACGTTACAGTGTCTGTATGGAAAGTTATTGTGTGTGTGTTGAATTGAAATGTCCGTACGGGTGAATTTTGTTTTTAGCGTGTTCCCTGAACATGGGAAACGCTGGTTGTGTATTAGAGTTCACATATTGGAGATGTTAAGAGAAAGTTTGTGTACCTCGCCCCACGTGCGAGGTTTCGGCCCGCGGCCGAAATCGAGGTAGTTGCTCACACGTGGGCGTAAGCAGGAAAAAGAGCTGTGGAAAGAGAAAGAGGCGAAAGGTCAGCCCGTATTTATACTCCCGGGAGAGAGAGACCCCTGTTGAAAGGGTTACGAAACGAAGAGGAGATAACCCGATAAATATCAAATGACAAAGGCATAACTTAGACATGGAAGTCACGTGCTTTGTGTCTAGAATTTTAAAAATAAAGATTTTTTTTAAATATAAAAATAATTCATAGATTACTCTTTTGTTAACTTGGGGCGCGCCTTGCTACCTTTCAGGACGCATTAGTGTGCCCAGACTTATGTTAATGTAGGATTAAAACCTCAAAATCTTATCATTATTTTACATCAAATTGTCACGGATGTCCATTGGTTCTTGCATTTGCATTAAATTGGAAACACAGTTATTAATACTGGTTTTCTTGATTGAAAACATAATAGTTACCAGACATTCACTTTAAATGTCATAATGCAAATTTTAATGTGCGGTAAGTAAATATATGGTGTTTTGGGGTTGTTGGTGGTAGAAGTGGGTAAATTACACTAGCGCCGAAAATATTCTTACCACTGGATTTTCTTGTGTATAATACGATAAATTTTTGAACGAAAATTAAAGCAAAAAGTGGGGGAAGGGGGTTGTATTATACACAAGTACACGTTTTCAGAAATTTTTATTCAGATAAAAAAACAAAACCCTCTTATTTGAAACAGCAAGATGGCAAATACACTCAATTAGCACAAACAAATTCGAAAATGAGTTTTGAAACGGAAATGAAAAGAAACACGAAATGGCTAAACATCGGGTTTATTTGTATCTTTTATGACCCCGTGCTTATTCAGGAAATAAATTGCATAATTGGGTATAATACGACACAGTAGTACAGTCATCCTATGTAAATATTTTTGAAAAGCTGCACTATATTATCCATTAAAATCTCAATATCGTGTACATATATTTCACTAAAATATTTAATTTCAAGTCGTATTATACACAAGAAAATACGGTATTTACAAATATAAAACTGTTATATTCCGTGCTATTAGGAATATATACTTGAAAAACACGGTGGATAAAATAAGTAAAGTTTTATTGTAAAAACCAGTACAGCAAGAATAAAGGTACAGTTATGCACAAGATCGTCGCAAGTCAATCCAGTAGTGAGTACTACTATTGGAAGGTCGGTAGCCTCGTCCGGGTTCCTCTCTGCTTGAAGGCAGAGAGTTAGACCAGCGCAATCAGTTATGCGTCATGTGTGATGCACACTTAGGCGATCATGTATCTTTCGATACATGACTGACGAGGCAGATTTTTTCCCGCAGTAGGTTGCCCGATGTGTCCTGCTATTTATCCATAGCTAGGGGGAGAAGAAGAGGATTCATAAATTTCCCAAGGGTATTAGCATGTAAGTGAATGTAATGGATTCGACTGGAATTCGAACGCGGCTTTCCGATTCCTCAATCCGAGTCGCTATCCATGACTCCATCGAGTGTTATTAAAAAGGACAGATACCAACATTTCTAGAGTAGGGTGAGGTTTAACCAATGAAACTTCAAAAAGTTAATGATTTATCAGAGACTAGACTTTATAGCATATAAGAAAAGGCAAGATTGTGTTAAAGAAGGGATCTTTCTTTTTATGCGCCATGTCCTTTTAGGACGTAGGCGATTATAGCTCTCCACCTCCCTCTATCCCTTGCAGCTCTCAAGTTCCTTCCCTCTGCTCCCCCCAGACCACATTCTGTTACCCACTTGCTTAAGTCCGTCAGGTATGTCACGCGTTGGTTTCCCTTGTCTCTCTTTACCTATATTCGGCCCGTGAGTGTCAGATTTTCCTGGCCCGCCTTCCTCATTATGTGTCCCAGAAACTTCAGCTGTCTCTTCCTGATATTAAGTATAAGTCTCCTCCGTATTTGCAACCTCTCTAAGACCTCACCGTTGCTCACACGCTCTGTCCATAAAAAAAGCATAGCAGGATCATGTTCAGATGTTACTGATCGTGATGGGAGAGAAGGCGTTGATTGGCAGTTTTATGGAAGGCGACCAGGGTGTGTTCGCTTGAGTTGAATTACTTTGATTGAAGGTAAACTAGCCAGAAGCACTGATGGACGGGAAGAGGAAATTGCCAAGACAAAGAAAAGAAATAAAAACTATTTATTTGGGTAGGAGTCCAGAAGGGAGGTAGTTAGCCAACCCACTCGGCTGACTTAGCATGTGGTTCCAGCAGTAGGAAAAGCAAGAAAAGACATGAAGTCTGTTTAATTTTGCGTGAAACTGGACAAAATTTGCCACCAAGATTCCAGACTGGATGCAGATTTTTCTGAGTGGCACACGCGTTTCATTTCACAAACAAAATCCTCAACCAGAATTTGAACTCGCCTCAACAGTTCTGTTTTCCACGCTGTTAAACGTCAATTCAATTCATTAAAACCACATACTGGAGGTTACAGGCTAAACAAACAAACAAAAAAAAAACACAAAACAAAACAAAACAAAAACAAAACAAAACAAAAACAAAACAAAAACAAAACAAAACAAAAAACAAAAAGAAAGAAAAACAAAACAAAATAAAAAGAAAAAACACACAAACAAAAAACCACATTTTTGCAAAAGCTCGAAATTAAAAGATAGGCCTGTAAGAAAAACTTTACACTAATGCACTTGGAAAAGACACCACTAAGCCTCTTCTCCTTCCAGTTATAGGTAAAATAGTAGGGCGAAGTGGGTTCTCTAGGTGAAATATAATTTTGAATTCATAACGGTAGAGAAGGGCACGGGAAAACGCTCTACTATATATTTTCCTTAAACAACCATGACAATGTATATTTTAGAGATATTAAAAGCCCCCCCCCCAAAAAAAAAAGCAAAGGAGAGCCATGACATCCTTCTGAAGAGCCTTGGCAATTAGAAAGGGAGAGAGAGAGAGTGAGATAGAGAGAATGGAAGAGAGAGAGAATAGAAGAGAGAGAATTTATACTATATAATAATTAACTTGATGCATCAATAATCCTCAAGGGCAATAAATCAGACGTACACATAACACTGGAATAGTACAGTTATATCCCAAAGTAAGGAAATGGTTTGATTTGGATCTTTTAGCCAATAGCCAACCTTATTTAACTGAAACCATTTGTTAACGTTTCAACTGAAAGTGCAATTGTATCTGACAAACATAGAAAGTAATTACTTTTTAATACAAGTACTATGTTGATCTTTTTTTCTTTCTCTTTTAATGACACTTATTGAATAGAAGGTAAAATTCGTCTTTATAATGGTGCCACATTAAATAAATTAAGGGAATAATGTCACTCCAAGACACTAAGACGCAAGGGGTTACTGAGTGTGAGAAAATATGAGAAAAAGAAAAACATTATTAAGGAGAGAGAACAATAAAAGAACAGGAATTAAAAACATAGAAGATAACGGTTGAAATTGCATTTAAATTTTTGAAAATCAAATTGACTGGAAAGCAAGAAGCCGGAAAAGAGTTTCACAAAAGATAAGTGCGAGAGAAAATGTTAACATAGAGCTTGGGGTTGCATCTAATCATTTCACCTGTCGAATGATGAGACCTTGCCGCCAATCTAGTACTGCGCATAAATTCATAAAGTCTAGGAACAAAAGTGGAAAGTTTATCAGAACAATTTCTTGAATTTGTCATCGATAAATCCATTTCACTCATTCGATAGCCGATGATTTGGTCATCATGGTCATGTCACGTTCCACTTTGGAAGCTGCCGCTAAAAACTCCCGAGGTCGGAGAACTTCAAACGGCCGCCTAGATTCGTCTGTCAGTACCGTATTCGCTAACGAGAATGTTTAATTTTCGCTCCAACTCGCCTTCAGTATCTTCCAGGATTGCTTGCGATGATAATCCAGCGAAGACAGTTTGCAGATGAGACATGGAGTCAAATCGTGCTTCCAGTTCATTTACAAGTTGATCATGACATTCATAAAGATTTCTCTTTACTTCCTGCACAAGTGTTTGATATACATCATCTTCCTTTTCCCCGTGTAGCTTTCTCTTTCTTCTAATCCGCTTTTCAATTGGAATTTCCATTTCCTCGCACTTAGTTTTATTTTGATTAACCGATTCAGACACCAGTCTGTCCCTGTTTCAGTTGAAGAAAATTTTGGTTGCATCCATGTGGGTTACACACACGTCCAAACCAATACCAGGTTCTTGAAGTTGATTTTGGGTGAGATTTATTTGCCCCGGAATTTTTTTCCGGTAAAACAAATGTGACATGAAGGATAAGTTTCCAATTGAAAGCAATATGATTTGTGCATCCCTCTCGTTTGAAGATTTTCTGGAGCTGAGGTTAATGAATCGAATGTCTGAATCACTCCTTGAAATCCAGTTTTCACTGCACGAATAGCTTCGTAACATGAACTCCAACGGGTGGTTACCAAACGTTTCATCATGACCTTCACATGCGAAGATAAAACTTCCCACCGGTGATTGGAAGAAGAGAAAATGTATAGAGTCTCTCAATCACTCCGAAAAATGTGATGGCACTTCCATTCACAGGTGAGGCATGAACACCGCATACATTCAGACTATGATTAGAACATGGCACAAATTTAGCTTTCCAATTTATGTTTCGTAGAAGACGTTGAACAACACCATGGACTCCAGCCATACTAGCTGCATTGTCAAATCCTATCCCTTTATATTTTTTGAAATCAAGTTTCTCTTTCTCCAGTCGTTCCAAAATCATCTTGATATCATAAGCTGTCTTCCCATGCTCAGTGATAAAACTAAGAAATGATTCCTGCATCTCCATTTCTTTGTCTTCAACAACGACATATCAACAAATAAAACACATCTGATCAGTATAAGATATGTCCGGCGTGCTGTCTAGTATGATCGCAAAGTAATTGGCTTTTCGAATTCGATCCAATATATTTTCCTTTACGTGCTTTTCCAAGATATGAATGAATTCATTTTGCATTTTCGGTGAAAAGTACCGCCAGTTAACATTTCTTTCTTTCAAGTAATACTTTCCAAGAACAGGATCATACTTGTGCATAAGTTCAACAAGTTCTATAAAGTTACCTTTACTGGAACTATATACATCTTCTCGATGACCTCTAAAAGGCAGGTTCTGTTTCGTCAGAAACTTCACGACATCAAGTAACCGTGTTAATATCTGCCTCCAAATCTGTCTTTCTTTCATAGTTTATTCTTGTAATTTACTGTCAAGGGGTTTACCTTTATTGAGGGTCATTTCCAACATCTTCCATTCTTTGAAAGCTATTTGGTGTTCCGAGAAATTTTTAAATTAAGTTTCCAGAATTTTTGAATTCCTATATTTCTTGCTAGACTTGATTTGCCTTGTTCTGTCTTCAGGAAGAGGTGACAGCAGAAACAATAAAGAGATTTGTTCGTCTTTGAGTACAGCAACTGTGATCTCAAAACGGTCTCTCCATTCTCCATAGTTTTGTAAAATCACTGTTGTAGCATTAACCTCGGACTATTTTCCCCCAGTTTTACAGTCGGAACAAACAGTTCATCTTTGTTTTGAAACTTTTTATGTCCCAATTTTACAAGATCAACAAGCAACTGCCTTGAGCAAATTCGTGACCAAAATGCGATATCTTCGTACACAGCAATCTCTGTGTTTGCCTGTTCTGTTTCTTTATTTCCAGTAGCTTCATCTGTTCCTTCTTCATATTCATACCTGTCCTTACCGCTTGCACAGGAGCTCTCTTCCTTTGGCACATCATCATTGTCACCTTCAATTTCTTTAACAACGTTAATTCCTGCAGGAAATTCCTCTTCGACTTTTATTTCTATATTTGTCTCCACCATATTCGCATTTTCTCCATATTCCTCCCCTCCTAGTTCTGATGTACATTCAGCGTCCTCGTCTTTGCATCTTGCTTTAGCTACATATTTCTTCCGTACGAAAACATGTAAAGATGCAGCACATTTTCTTTCCTCACGTTCTCTGGTAGCTTTCAGCTTGCGGTAAGCCGCACCACCCAGTTTTTGCCGTTTACTCATTTTAATCGATGAAAAATAGAAAAAGAAACAAATAGGAAAAGAGCATACTCAACGGCATAGGGAATTTTTATTTATTGTACTAAGACAGAATTTGGCAAAAGGTGGGTTTCTAAAAAAAAGGTTGATAATTTTTTTTAACTATCCCAAACTTAGCTAGACACATTCGTAACCCATTCTCATCTTATAATGGCATAGGGAAGCGTTGTATAAAAATAGAAGTTTATCCTATATAGTCAATGATTGTTTAAATCTTTTCTTAAATTCAATTTTTAAAATTTACAATCCTTTTTTCTTATACATTTTTCTTATTCCTTTTTATTTCATTCTTATATTCAATATAATAATTTAAAATTTAATCCATAGTAATAATGATCGTAATAAAAATAACTAAACATTGAACATTTGTATTAAAAAAAAAACATTATAATTTTATAAGAAATGTTCACCACTGATACTTTAAACATTAATTTATTTTTTAGGGAACTGACTGACAATTTTTAGGCAAAGTAAGTACCCCTTCATTATTTTGCCGGCGTATACTTTTATTTAAAGTTACGGCGTTATGAAAGATGGTAATGAATCTAAACTAATAAGGACAGAAATATTTAATAACAATTTATTTATTTCCACCAGTTCAGCCGGTTATTTAAAAAATATATAAGTGTTTTAAAATAAAGTTTTTAAAACAAACAATAAACATTAAAAGTCAATATTAAATAATTACACTTGTGTTTTTGATTTTTTAGACAAACAAATCTTTAATCTTTTTTGTGTTTTTACAACTCAATGTAAAAAATAATTAGGATCAATCTCTTTCCCCTAGACGTGCTTGGGTGGGGATTCTACAGTTGAGATGGAACGGAGATTCTACAGTTGATCTTAAATGAATATTTAAAAATATTTTAAAAATCGTTCCGGAAGCGTAATATTTGAAAATTTTACATCTACATAATCTTAACTTACCGTTTTATAATACAAACTTAAGATTATTAGATTGTAATAATAATATAAAAAGTTAATTTTGTAATGCACTGGATTTGATTTTTCTGAAAATGTTTAGTTTAAAAATTTCTAAAAAAATTAAATTTAATGTAGAATGTTGTTATTTTCCCATAATTCTAAAATAGTGATTTTATGGAAAATCTATTGAAATCTTTGAAGAGCGTGATATACAGTTTTTGAGCTTTAAAAATTGCAAGTTTAGTAAAAACTTTCGAAATGTAAATAAACTTTAAATCGCGTATATTTCTGGTTCTACTTTACTACGAATGTTTTTCTTTATCTAAAAAATCTCCAATCTTTTTCTACGAAAAAACCAATTGAAAAGAAAAAATAACATTCATTTTTAACAAGTTTCACAGATCTACAGGTGATCAGTCTGGGAGGAGATTCCACAGTTGAGTGGAGATTTTACAGTTGATCATTCTGGGGGGGGGGATTCTTCAATTGGTCCAATGTTTTATATCAACGTTTTCCAATAAAAAAAGTAAATAATTGGTTATCTTCAAGATAAGAACACCCGAAGTTTTCAGCTTTTTTAAGGAATGCCGCCTTCAAATTACCAGCAGAAGTCAGCCTCTTTCGATCTGCTTTTTTTTTCGAGAAAATAAACTTGTTTTTCATCTGAATTCTTAAATATATATTTTTTTACAAAAACACTAATTTGGGCATTTTTCAATAAATATATATCAATCAACTTTTTTTAATAATAAAATTTGAAATTTCTTTTAACAAAAGAAAACAAATCAAACATTATTTCAAAATTTCACGAAAAAAAGCAGATCAAAAGAGCATACGTGGTTGGCTCCTGCTGCTACTATAAGAGAGCATTCCTTAAAAAATAAGAAGAAAATTTTGGAATTGTGTATCTTGAAGATAGCCAAATAAGTAAACCGTTGTTTTTTTTTAGGAATAAATAGTTTAGACTTCTTTCATAACGTCATAGTAGTTATGATGAAAAAAAAAAAAAATAAATAACGAGGGGGTCGTTATTGTGCCGGGACCAGCAAAATAGCCTTTTCCTAATTTTTAAATTTAAATGAAGGCTGTTTTGTTTTAAAATGTTTCAATTATTAAAATAAAAAAAGAATTAAACTTACGTTTTGAAGTTAACATGTTTTTACCAAGAATAACTCTGAGTGTCTATGGTGGTCTGTTCCAGGATTGGCACCACAGACTCATAAAATATATCATGGGTAAACATCAATCTGGCAATAAAACAATAAAACCCAAATATTTCTTAACACCCATGTGCGTTATCATTTACTATCAAAATCAACTACAATCCTTATTTTGATTCAATGATTTTGCTCTTAAATCTAATCAGTATTCCGTGATACAGTGTAACCCGGATATAAGAGAGTTGTCGGGACCGGAGAAGTATCTTATATCCGGGTTTATCATATATCCGGGTTTCTCTTATATCCGGGTTTGGTCTATTATATATACATTAACACAGGCTCTAATTTGGGACCAGAGAAAATCTCTCTCATATCCCGGTTTCTCTTATATCCGGGTCTCTTATATCCGGGTTACACTGTATATAAAAAATATCGGAAATTTCAATTAATCAAATTATTAATTAAACGTATTAATAATAATGCAAATATTTTAAAATTTTACGGACAATATGAGAAAAATTTAATTTATAAACTGACGAAAACATTTGAATAAATGCGATATTTTATTTTATTTTTAATTTTTATTTTCTGCCCAAAAGACCCCTGGTTTGGGAAGGAGCGCAACTTAAAAAAGGGACCAATTTTATTTCTCCATAATTATAATCTTAAAAATCTTAAGACTTCAAATAAGACGACTTTTCTTTATTTCTTCAAGCAACTTTCGTCGTCTTAATGAAAAATCATTCGTAAATTTAAAAAAATATATTAATTAAAATCTCGGAAAATATACTATCCAACATATATATCATATATATCCTACATTGGGAAGTTTTAATCATACATTTTTAGATAGATTAAATGATTTTTTATTTAATTACAAATATTTCATCTTAGGCAGAAGGATTCGAGGGCTTTCAAAATTCACTGTAAAATTTTTAAGTGAATAAAATGTAGGTAAATTGCATCAGAGGAAAATTGTTTTTGGATCAACCCAAAGAAAAAAAATATCGTTTTTAAAACTCCACTAGAAAAAAAAAAAAAAAACAAAAAAAAACACGCTATAAAGATTCTTTTCTAAGCTTTAAAAAAAAAAATTTTTTTTCAAATAACTTTTTCAGGGTGTTCCCATCGTAAATTTAATTCTTTTTTTATATGTAGTCTTTTCGTTTTTGATCTTTAGAAATGTAAAAATTAGCGATTGGAATTTTTATTATTCAAATATTTTCTCAAGGATTTTTTTTTAAATCAAAGAAGCTATTCATTATAAAATTAATTTATTAATTAATAAATACCAAAACTTTCATTAAAATTTCAATATGTTCATAATTGATTTTGAAATCATTGAAAAAAAAAACATCTTCGGACATTTTATTTTTATTAAAAAATAATTTTAAAATGATCCAAAAATTATTTAGGCCGATAATCGCAATACAAAAACATGGGGGTGGGGTGGCAAATATATATCTTATATCCGGGTTTCTCTTATATCCGGGTCTCTTATATCCGGGTTGCACTGTATTGGCTTACAAAATATACAATATAGTGAGGATGTCTCTTGGAATGTCCCTGTGTGGTTTTGTAGTCTCACAGCAGGACTAGATCAAAGTACCGACATCTCAGGCAGTCGCCCGAGCTTATTAAAAGCTGAGGTCGCCAACAGGACGGCATGTCATGTGTTTGTGACCTTCCAAACAAAAATCAATGAATGTGGAAAAAAAAAAGAAAAGAAAAAAAAATTGAATTTAAAAAGAAAATTTGTATTATATTTCTTTTTTTGAAACACCATAACATAAAAATTAATGATTGCGTCTTCAATTTTTTTCATCCGCAAAATGCCGCCCTCATAAAGCGCCGCCCGGTGGGTTAAATTAAAATGATAAACACAAAACTACTTGCCATTTAGCAAAAATCTTTTTATCAAAAATTTTTTTAGGGTCTACAATTACGTTCGCGCAACGATTACTTAAAGACTAACGACAAACCGTGTTTATTTCGCTTCGACCGACAAAGTAATAAAAATCTTAGAGTCTGAAGTAAAATAAAAAATCCTTTTCTGCACTTTGCAACATTTGTTTTAAGGGGTTTTCTACGTAGCTGTATATTTCTGGTTAGTTGCCTTTCTATCAAGATTCTATTTAATTATTTCGGGACATTCATTCTTTTACCGTTTTCCTACCTTTCATCTCCTGTTTCACAACTTTTATATATTTTCTATATTACATTTAGAACACTAGTCCTGGGTATAACGATAAACTACATCCGGCAGCACGGCCTCTCTTAGGCGATCGGAAGTTTTGAGGAGCGCGGAACCACTTCTTGATTGTTTTTGTTCCCAGGGTTCCAGCTATGGGCAAATAGTGAACCCCCAAACAAAACACTATGAAAGTAGAAAAATACATATTTATAGTAAAATGACCAACAGTACATTTTTTCTGTAGTTGAAGGCATACATTTTGGCATTAAATAACCGACAGAACTTGATATGCCACTAAACAAAATCAACCGACCTATTTTCTAGAATATTGATTCCTATACTTCGTAATATACTATTTATATGGTCAACATATTTTCATTAGCAGTTACCTCCTTCATAATTTCGAAAGCTTGATTGATACATCCTGAACTTTATATATATATGTGTGTGTGTGTGTGTGTGCGCGCGTGTGCGTGTGCGTGTGCGTGTGAATTTCAATAATGAGATCCAAACGAATTATATATGAGGTAATTTGTTTGGATCCCATTAATTGTAATACACTTATACGCTTTATAATAAAAATTATATTGAGGTCTCTTTTGTGGATCGGTTTTAATATTTTATATTAATAGGATCTACTTGGATTACTTACCAACGGATTTTTTTAACTACCTACCTACCTACCTACCTACCTACCTATATATATATATATATATATATATATATATATATATATATATATATATATATATGTTGTAATCAAGCAGCAATTATTCCTCCAAACATGTCTTCTTATAGACATTTTGTGTCGATTGAGTTTAACCATCTTTCTTTCGATCTAAATTGCGAATAATTCTATAAACGCAGAAAGTCCCTAACGTCACGTATCGCGACAAAGAGCGTAGAATGTGCGATGGTGATGATGATGATGATGATGATGATGATGATGATGATATATATATATATATATATATATATATATATATATATATTTATATATATATATATATATATATATATATATGAAATGGAAAATGCTAGGTTGGAAACTAATTATTTTTATATATTTATTAATGCATAATTTTTTTTGTTTCACGTAGTTTTAGTTTATTTTTTCTATTGGATATATGTATTATTTTGCTGTTGGTCATAAAGAGCTATAATATAATCTCCTAATGGTTCTGATGGTAATTACTAATGTAATGTTTGTTAGAAATTTGTTCTGATAAATGGCATGTAAGTCTTTGGGAAAGAGAAATTGTTCGGTATCCTATATAAGATATACATTGTTTATTGTTTACAAGGATACAATATCCGATTGGGCAAATAAACTTATAAACAACATTAGTCTTATATAGGAGACTGGTGGATTGAGAAATATTGTTTTCTTCTTAAATTAGATTACTGTTTTTAATGTTTCTATAATAAATGATAAATCTTAAATGAGTACTTATCTACAGGTTTAATATATTTAAGTAGGTAAGTCCAAAAACGCGATACCTCAAGTTTAAATTAATAAAAAAAAAACAAAAAACAAAGCAAAAAAAAACAAACCCCGAAAATCTTTCTTGAACTTTTAATTTTAGTTTTAATTCTATGCCAAAAGATCAAATCTAAAATTTCCAATAAACCAACCGAATTTAATTTAATTAGAATCTATTTTTCTACTTTAACTTATCTGGGTCGAAACAAATATTCAACCAGTTATGTGCCATGCGTGATACACGCTTAGGCGATCATGTATCTTTCGATACATGACTGACGAGGCAGATTTTTCCCGCAGTAAGTTGCGGAAGACCAGTTACCATCCAAGGCTATAGAATACGGCCTGTCCTGCTATTTACGCATAGCTAGGGGGAGAAGAAGAGGATTCATACCTTTCCCAAGGGTATTAGCACATAAGTGAATGTAAAGGATTCGACTGGATTCCTCAGTCCGATCCGCTATCCATTACTCCACCATTACTTAATTTTAATTTAAAATATCGTAGAAAAGCATGTTCTGATACGGTTGTGGGTCTTTTTATGAGGTATTGATAGATCTGTCGACAACCTGATGTTTGCGAAATTTAAGTAAGGGGTACATAACTGTGAAAATTACTTAACGAATACAATGTAAACGCCTTTAATTAATATAATTTTTTAACCACCCAGTAATCTTAAAGATTTAAGAAAATATTCTAAGTATTTTAATATTTTATTGAATTTTAGGCAATTTGGTTTTATAGTCTTACCTACGAAGATGCTTTTTGAGAAAAGGTTAGAAAATTAACAACAAATTTTAAAGTTATTATAGTTTAAATTTATTATAGTTTAAATTTATTATAGTTTTTTGATGATATTATGCATTGACGTCCGTATTTACAACAATCGACACGTTTATACACACCAAAAAATTCGAAATTCTTTTTAAAATACTGCTGGTCGTTGAATTATAGTAAGCTTTTGCATTTATGATTTGTAAATACTGTATAGTTTTTATTTAATAACATTATCACTTTCCCGCTACAAATTAATATAGAATTTTAAAAGAAAACGTTTATATATTATTCGACTTAAAATTTAAAAAAATGAAAACAATTCTTGTAAAAATTATCGAAAAAAATTTTTCCTTTAGACAATAGTGTCTATAATATATCTTATTCATAAAAGCCATTAAAGCCGTTTCCAATTAAAGAATCTCTTAGTTTTATAGCATTTTTATTTTAGGATTCAGAGTAAATTTTCGGTAACTGGGACTCCTATTTTACAAAAAAAAAAAAAAAAAAATGGATGATTTAAATTCTCCAAGGACATGTGCTTATAACAAATATAAACATTAAACGATACAAAAAACATTTTCCCGAAATATCATAAAATTAAATGATTGGAGGTTATCAGATGTAAAAAAAAATATTTTATAAAAAAGCAACATTTGAAAAATAATCTAATTCATTTCTGAATAATTCCTGAAAAATTTCCAAGGTTCTAAAAAGGATAAAAAATATGAAGGTAAGCTGAAAGGTTCATAGGCTGTCCAAGATATAAGCAGACACACCAGTTGGTAGGCTAAAAGACATGCAAGTGTACCAGGATACAACTAGTTGCTGGCCAGTTGTTGTCACTTGCATGCCTTATAGTTTATCAACTAGTGTTCTAAAACTTACATTTCTTGGTCAACCTATGAACTTTTCAAGAGACCCTCGTAATAATAACCCAAAGATTGTGAGGATAAACTTTTGTTTTTATTTTGTTTTGGGCAATTTTTTACATTGTGTATACTGTATTGTTTTTGTATCGTGATCTTTTGGTGGTACCTATAATGTCCTTTTTATTACGTTTTCATCATTTTTTTGTAATAATTGTGGTGCGTTCGATTTTTTAATGGTATTATTATTTAAACTTATCGTGAGAACTATAAAATTATTATTGTGTAAAGAAAGACTAATTAGATAATCATGAATATAATTAGGGAAAACATTATTGATATAATGTTTAACCTACGTAACCGCAAAAAAAAAAACAGTTTAAGATCAGGTTTTCTTTTGACACCGATATTATTACAGTATATACACCCTTCGACAATATTATAAAACTATATGAACCAAGTACAATAACATATTTATTATTTATTATTTGCCATTTTATAAAGATTCATTATTTTCCATTTTATAAAGAAATAAATAAGAAAACAAATCAAATATTATAAAAGAAAATTCGTGGCGAGAGCAAATAAAAGAAATGCCTGGAAAACGCATTTCTTTTCAAAATTTATATTTAAATTTACTCGTCGTTATGTGTTTATTCAAAATATTTTGTTCACAGACATTTTTAAAGTAAATTTATGAATAAAATTCTTTTCATATTTATTTCTTTTTTAAAATGTTAAATAATTAATACTTTATTATAGTTGGTTCACATATTTATTAATTTTGTAAATTTTTATTAAATTATGAATAACATTTTTTTACATATTTATTTCTTTATATAAGATGTAAATAATAAATATTTTGTTGTAGTTGGTTCACATAGTTTTATAAACTTGTAGATATAAAATTATTCTTGTAAATAAACAATCTAATAAAAAATAGCGTTTAATATTTTTGTTGTCAATTCTAATTCACAAGTACAAAGAAAATGTATAAATCCACTTTCATATGTTTGGGTTTTATTAAAATCATAATCATCGCCTTTTGAAACAATCAAAATTGCTGAGGGAAGCAAGAGAGAATACAGTAATAGTGGTATCCTTTTGACACCTGTTTTTTTCGAATACGAAGGTTAAATTCAATCCTTTCTTTCTTTCTTTCTTTCTTTCTTTCTAATCAAGTGTATAAATCTCTCTCTCTCTCTCTCTCTCTCTCTCTCTCTCTCTCTATCTAACTACGGTAGATACATAAGATAATTTTTCAAAAACCTCTCATTTGACTTGTTTCGCAGATGGACCGGCGTCATCAGAAAAATAATGTTATTTCTTTTTATTTATTTCATATTAATTTTATTTCACAAGAACAAAATCTATCCCTCAATGTTAACAACTTTTCCAATATATCTGCATATACAGTGTAACCCGGATATAAGAGAGTTGTCGGGACCGGAGAAGAAGTCTCTTATATCTGTGTTTCTCTTATATCCGGGTTTGGTCTATTTTGTTTTATTAACACAGGCTCTAATTTGGGACCAGAGAAAATCTATCTTATATCCGGGTTTATCTTATATCCGGGTCTCTTATATCCGGGTTACACTGATATGGTAATGGAGAAATTAGCCGTCATCACAGAAGAAACATTTGCAACCAAATGCCACCCATTTTTGTGTTGCTGTTAAGTGTTCATGTGATGATTTTTTTTTTTGTTAAAGCTCTTTCTGATTTTGTATACCAGGTTATATATAGGTTCTGGTGAAGCATTAAAACGTAAAGGATTCAATTATTGTAATTCACTTTAAATCACTGATATATAGTGAATAATAAAAAAAATATTTTTATCTTATGTGAGGAATAGGCTATTTCGGTAGACGATACGAGTGGTCGCCTGTCTTTTCAACCCCCGACAGGGAATGGAAATAAAATACATCGAACTCTCTTTTTGTGGATCAATTTTAGTATTTTTATATTACTAGGACCCACTTGGATTATACACGCACGGAATTTATTTTACCTTTACTCTCTCTCTCTCTCTCTCTCTCTCTCTCTCTCTCTCTCTCTCTCTCATATATATATATATATATATATATATATATATATATATATATATATATATGTGATAACTATATTCTAAATAAATTCTACGGTATCAACCTGGTATACATCCACCCCTGTAAATGTAGAAATGTCGTCACCGAAGTAGGTTCAAACTGATCGAGAATATTATTGATCTTGCTTCAATCTGTTATCATCTAACACTTATATTGTTATTTCTACTCCTTATCATTCCTATCAAATAACTTTTCTCCATACGAATGCGTTTATTATTATTATTACTATATTATTATTATTATTATTACTGTTTTTATTATGATTATTACTACTGCTATTATTATTCTTTTTTTATTAATTTTGTCCTTACTATATGTATTATTTTATTTTACTTAATTATTTTTTATTTTATATTTTAATATCCATCCTTTCCGCAGCCACATACCTGTCAGTCTTTAAATATCGAGTATATCTCAATTATTGTATTAGGTTGGTGCAAAAATAATGTCGTTTTTTGACGTTCAACTTCATGTGAGAAAACGACATTATTTTTGCACCAAACCTAATAATATCACACGGATTAGGACGGCATAACGGTATCTATTTTTTAAATGCCATGTCTCTTTTCATGACGCTACAGATAATCCTTTTCTTTATTATTTGTACGAAAGATAGCGGTCTGATTACTCCTTGTCTCTTCCACGGTTATGAATTCAAAATTTTCATTCTCTTAACTGGTTACCGTACAAAGCTAGAGAACCTACACTACTCTGCTATTTAACTCATAGTTGTGCATTGAGCTGTGGGGGAGAAACGGACTCATGCCTTTCCCAAGGGGAGTAGTGCGGAAGAGAATGCAACAGACGAGCCCAGAATTTGAACCAGGTTCGCCGATTCCACTGTCCTTTTCGATATTCGTTACACTAACCGATAATTACAAAACTTAATTTTAAATGCCAACATGTTTAGTAGATGGCGTTATTTTCACTTATGCAGTGCTGTATTGAATTCATACAATTCTGAATGTCAACATTTTTAGCCCACCTCCCTCAATAAAAAAAAAATCAAAATCTAACAGTTTAACTTTTATCTTCATTCGACCTAATTTTCTTCTTTTTCTTTTTCTTTTTTTGCTGGCATAGCTTTTTCATAGCCTATCTCTTCTTTTGATATCTGTTAAATTTTGAATGCTGGACAATTTCATTACAGATGAAGAGAACACTGAAAGTAAAACAAATTCAGGTTCTGCAGAAGGATGCTGGGAATACCATGTTAGTAACGAATAAATCTTAAGGCAAATGGAAACAAAAATGACAGTTAAACAAAAAGGACAAACTCAGAATCAGAAAGAGACAGATGATATTTATTGGACAGTAGGAGGGGTCTTGGAGAATTTGACACCCACGGGACATATCGAAGGCAAAACAGGGTAAGGCAGTGAGATGATGAGTTTATGTGAATGGGTGAAGGAATATGGCAATAATAATAATAATAATAATAATAATAATAATAATAATAATAATAATAATAATAGTTGTTGTTGTTGTTCTGCTGGTGAGGCATACGAGTTCTTTCCTAAGCGCTTCATATCAGCGTTGGTGTCTCCGAGGTCTTGGAACCGTCCTCACCTGATCTATGCGTTGAACTCGAAACTCTTCAGAGAATTAAGTGAATTTA
>OZ038494.1:66161460-66373960 GCA_964036315.1 Acanthosepion esculentum | reverse complement strand
TTAATATTCATTTTTATAACATACATGAGTGCTTATTAATGTTCGTATAAAGAGCTGAAGGCCGCATTCAGGCGTAAAACTGACTGTTACCATGCATCGATTGCTATGTTCACGCTGTCTTCATCTATAAACTCTACAACATTTTATTATTATTATTATTATTATTATTATTATTATATACATTAATATATATGTCTGTTATTGAGTGATAGTAGCTTAGATCAGCTGAGTTTAAGTGTCGCATTTTGTGGCCCTGTTCCAGGCCGAGGCAAACAGAGCAAATATCTTCATACGTAAGTTATTGCAAGAGGATTGTTTAATAAGTTGGAGTAGATAGATGTTGCTTGTGAGTTTAGATAGTAAACGTATCAGTAGATTTTTATACAGTTAGAATTCGATACGTTTCCTTTTCCTTTTTGAATATAAATGACTTCGGAAAGAGAGAGAGAGAGAGAGAGAGAGAGAGAGAGAGAGAGAGAGAGAGAGAGAGAGAGAGAGAGAGAGAGAGAGAGAGAGAGAGAGAGAGGGGGGGGAAGAAGGAAGAAATAAGGCAGCTGGAAGAGATAGATATAGTTCACAGAAATTTATTTGGGCCCGTTGAAAAATATTTTATGGATTAATCGGTTAAGATTTGCAATTACAGCCTGTCGTTGTAATGGTTAGCAAGCTTGTCTTGCTAGACCAATTACGACAGAGTAGTGAGTTCAATCCTAACTGGGTGCCCCTTTCTTTCAGCCTTGTGCCACATCTAAGCTACGCTTGGAAAATCTCTACAGCTTGTCGTTAATATAATATCGCGTGGCATTTTTAGTTGGTTAAAAATCTTGACTGGATATTATATTTAACAACGCATCTATATATATATATACTACTTAGTCAACTAATTAAGTGCACGTGAACAAATGCTCTTTTATGCAAATTTCTAATCAGCCAATAATGTGGCAACAATTTCATGGATACAGACATGGTGACCTGATGAATTTCAAAAGGGAAAGAAAGGTGATTTAATTGACTTTGAATGCGGCAGGCTCGTTGGTGCCAGACGCGCGGATCTAAATGCTTTACAAACTACTGATCTACAGGAACATTTTAGGCACAACCATTTCTAAGGTTTACAAAGAATAAGAAGAAAAAGAAGAAAAAATTTCAGTGGGCCAAAATCCCTTGCTGATGAGAGAGATCAGAATAGAATATATAGCTATTTATATAGTCTATTATATATTTAACTAAATATATGGTTTGGAGCGTGCGACGCGAGAGTTCTTGTACAAATCGATCAAGTGAGAATTTTGTTTGAATTTTGAAAAGTTATGAATCTACGAAATGTTCTTGTTATATGTGTTTATGAGTTAAAAATAAAATGGATTTATGTATAATCCAATTGGTAGAGTAAAAATGTCTTAGTAGTTTTCCAGAGAATTTAAAATTCTGATTATTACTGTGCTGCGGATCTGATGTCGTAAATATATTAGTAAGTTAATAAGATAGTAAATTAATTTGTCATTAAGTCTTGTTAGTGAAGTGATTTCGCCATTAATCACATTAACATTGATATTTAATTCTTTGTATAAACTGTTTCTTTATGATATATATATATATATATATATATATATATATATATATATATATATATATACTTCTACAAATTCTACACCAATACAAGGACAAAAGTCAATATAAACATTTGTCCGCAGATCCTTCGTTTTTTAATTATTTACCGTAGTATGCGCTGTGTTGCCATGTAGACTAGGTTACATTTATCATTCGTGTACATTTGTAGTTAGTCTGTCTTCAACTTTTAACGTGTGTAGTAGTGAGTTAACAGAGAAGTGTTTCGTTTAACAATAGCAGGATATATCGTGAGCAAGCAGATACGATTTTTATATACGATAATGGTAATGAACGTGAGGCTACATGGCTGTATGAGATTGCGTTTCCAGACGAAAGGTAGCAGAGTCATTCAACCTTTGCTGCTGTTTATCGTCGCATTGCCGAAACAAGATCCGTGGTACCACAGACTATGGATCGCGGAAGACCGAGATCCGCTCGTACGCCTGACCATAAAGAACACATTCTACAGGCTGTCGTACATCTCTTAGTATCGCATGGAAGGTACTTCAAGGGCTGCTCCTGTATCCGTATCATTGGCAACGTCAGCGTCTTCCGATCACTCACCACGGGAGAACTTATGCCGATCGTTTATTGCTCAAACTGCCGATCCATTGTTTGCCTCTTCAGTCTTGTTTACGGATAAGTTAACATTTGGAAGAGATGGAATAACGAATTTTCACAACCAAAATTTGTGGTACAATACAAGCTAACCACCAGCGTCATTTTACGATGTGGGCTGTAATTATAGGTGACTGTCTGGTATGTCCAAATGTTTTCCTCGCACGTCTTACAGGAGCTGTCTGCAGGGTCTCTATTTCGAACGCACTTTCAGACCTGCTAGAGAATGTACCCCTGCTAATACGAAGACGCATCTGGTTCATGTGCGATGGGGCTCCAGCACAATTTAGGTATAGGTAGAGGATGAACCGTTCCATGGCCTGTACGTTCTCCTGACCTCACTCCTTTTGGATTTTTATCTGTGGGGCCATCTAAAACAATTGGTTTATGCAGCAGACATTAATAATGCAGAGACGCTAAATCAACGTGTCATGGGGACCTGCGAAACCATTCGATGCCGTGTGGGAACATTTGAAAGGATCCGTCAGTCAATGACCAGACGGGTGCATGCATGTGTTGAAGTCAGCGGAGGACAATTTGAATATTTGTTATGAGTTGTTGTGTTGAGGTACAACAGTGACCTCTTGGGCATTTATTTATATGGACATTTTACCTTATTTTGGTGTCAGGAACCCGGCCCCAAAGTTTGTAAAAGTATTTTTGTTACACCCTATCTATCTATCTATCTATCTATCTATCTATCTATCTATATATATATATATATATATATATATATATATATATATATATTTAAAGACATTTATATATATTATGTTTAACGTTCTTTTTATAGATACAAGTATTTAAGCAAATGCTCTGTTTTATAATAAACAGTATTAAATAACATTTACCGGCCTGAATGTCCGAGAAATTTTCATAGAAAATTTTCGCTCTCCGACAGGAATCGAACCTGTATCCTATGTGCCTTAACCGTTCGGCCACAGAGGAGCGTCTGGTTAGCAAGGACGATTTTACTATCTTTAAACTTAAATCTTCCATGAATCTCTTCTATTCATATCTGCTCTAGTGTATCAAATGTAAACAATATGAATATGAGCAGATATGAATAGAAGAGATTCATGGAAGATTTAAGTTTAAAGATAGTAAAATCGTCCTTGCTAACCAGACGCTCCTCTGTGGCCGAACGGTTAAGGCACATCACGCGAAATGATGGTTCCGTATAGGATACAGGTTCGATTCCTGTCGGAGAGCGAAAATTTTCTATGAAAATTTCTCGGACATTCAGGTCGGTAAATGTTATTTAATACTGTTTATTATAAAACAGAGCATTTGCTTAAATACTTGTATCTATAAAAAGAACGTTAAACATAATATATATAAATGTCTTTAAATAAATTGTCGGACTATGTCCAATTCAAATATATATATATATATATATATATATATATATATATAAAGAAGGAAAAACTTAACATATCGAAGAATTCGGCAATAAATTTATTTCAACAGATAAATTTTTAATATCTGCCCCATCAGACCAAAATTATAAAATGATTTAAATTTATCCGGGCAATTTATTACTCAGTATATAAATACATTGAGCTCTCTTCATGGATCTATCTTTTTAATATTTTATATTAAAAAGACCCACTTGGATTATCCGTATCTCTTACGGATTTGATATTATCTATTTTAATAAAATTCGTTCATACTCACGAATAACCTTCCATGTATTGATGATAAAGGATGAGAGAAATGTGCTATAGCTGTTTAAATTTCTTTTATTTTCATTTCCTAAGAACGGATTTTATTAAAAATTAGCAGACATAATATCTGTAATTTATTCAATCAGACATATATATATATATATATATATATATATATATATATATATATATAGAGAGAGAGAGAGAGAGAGAGAGAGAGAGAGAAAGAGAGAAAGAGAGAGAGAGCAAGAAAGAAAGAGAGAGAGAGAAGATTTTTGATTTGAAAAGCTGCTGATAAAAATATGATAAAAGTAGATTTTCAATTTGTAGCTTTGTAGAGAGAGACAGAGACAGAGAGAGAGAGAGGAATCTGTGGCAAGAGACCTATATTCATCATTAAAAAATGTAAAAGAAAAATACTTAATTTTTAAGTCAATCGAGTATTTGTTTATCGTAATACGTTTAAATGATGTAAAAAAATCAATCACTTCTATGTTTTGATTTTGAGGTTATAAAAAACAACTGGCATCTGAAAGGTTTCAAGTTTGGACACTGGGTTGTTAAACCTCGTTACTAGAAATACGTTTCTTATAAGCAATAATTTAATTCGAATCGGCATACAGAAATGTTTTCGTTAATCTTCGGTCAGTCTTGTATATCCTTTTAGTTTGGTTCCATGTGTCGAGTTGTCAGATTTTTTCAATTTCGCACAAAGAAGGGACTAATGCCGGAAAAATATAAAATAAGAAAAAAGCGTTTGATATACAGGGTGACGCCCAAAAACGGGAATTTTTGAAGTGCGTATTGCCAGACATGAGCAAGTGGCAACACTGCGAGACAGTGACCTTGAGCAAGTAAACATTTCGCCATCTTAGTAACGTGAATGAAATTCACAGTATCCCAGCTGAGATGTTGCAGCAGTCAATGAGGAGCAGATTTCAAGAATGCATTCGTACAGGAGGACGCCATCTACAGGACGTAATTTAAAAAAAATGAAAATTCCATCATTGTTTCTTAAATGGCATGTTTTAAGGTTTCAATTACTACAAATTAAATATTTTTCTTCCATCACTCTTGGTTTTATTGGATTGTTAAAAAATTCCCGTTTTTTTGTGTCACCCTATATTTGTTAGTTCTTACCAGATCAAAATATTTCAAACCAGTGAGAATTTATATATTGTTTATTTTGTTATGCTCCACCCACAGATAGGAGCTAGGGTTTTAGTCTTCTTTTCCTGCTGGTGGGGACCAATGATAAAAATCCAATATTTGGGGATTTTTTTTCTTACAGCGAGTGAAACGAAAATCGACTTAAATCTTCTTAAATCTTCTTAAATCTTCTTTTTTATTTTCAGGCTTCTGTACTTAAAGGTTATGAACACCAGCTTTTGGTGGTGATGGCGGAGGTGGGTGGGGGTTGCTAACAAAAATGATTTTTTCTATCAAGATCCAGCATCGATTCATATAAATATAGTTTATTAGCAAAAACCAAACTAAAGCTGGCCGAGCAACCGTTCATTTGGATCAGCCTTTTCCAACTGCCAGTTCATAAGTACTAAAACTTCCATTACATATTCACCCTCTACCGATTTGACCACAACTATCGTTCCAGATGTTTTTGTCATGGCGATCGATAAGAATTTATCCAAGTAAGCTTTTAAAAGCGGGTTCCAATATACGCGAGGAGGAGAAAGGGAAAATATTATATATATGTATGTATAATATAAAAATATTATATATAT
This sequence comes from Acanthosepion esculentum, assembly GCA_964036315.1. Taxonomy (NCBI): domain Eukaryota; kingdom Metazoa; phylum Mollusca; class Cephalopoda; order Sepiida; family Sepiidae; genus Acanthosepion; species Acanthosepion esculentum. The sequence continues at coordinate 66,368,322 of OZ038494.1, read as the reverse complement.
ATATATATATATATATATAATATAAAAATATTATATATATATATATATATATATATATATATATATATATATATATATATATATATATATATATATATATATATGTAATATTTTTCTCTTGCTCCTACTCGCGTATATTGGAATATATATGTGTGCGGTTAGATTTTTGGACACGCCTGTGTCATTTCTCAACGAGACGAGAAATAAAAAAATGAAAAATGAAGTGGAACTTTCTCCTTTCCTTTTTCTGTGAAATTTGTTGTTTTTTCTTCTTCGTGTTATATTACCGTTAGAGATCTGATAGTTGTGGGCGAGTTGTTTGCTACGATTAGGGTTGTAAAGGGTTTGTAGTAGGCTTTCTGTGGATATCTGTATACATATATATATTACATGGAACCTTAAAGTGGTCTGTTTTTTATTTTCATTTAAATAAATTAGCTCTGATTTATATTGAGCTTTCTGGATTTTATCCTCCTTGGATCTACCCATACGGATTACCTAGTTTTTCGTAAACTATATATATATATATATATATATATATATATATATATATATATATATATATATATATATATACATGTGTGTGAGTGTGTATGTATGTGTATATATATATATATATATATATATATATATATATATATATATATATATATATATATATATATATATATACCGAGTATATATTATATAGTATATATATTATACTGGTGGAAACAGCAAAATTAACCAAATCGTGTAACAGCATAATTGTCCACACCACAAAATGTTTAATATCTAAATAACCACTGAACTTATTGAGTTTCTATTTTCCAGGTGTTCAGATAAAACATTTATCCATCTTGGCACCATTTGTCGTAAGAATCACTGAAAAAAACCCTGGGTTATTCAGCTAGAAAGTGAACAGGTTAAAATCGTTTTGTGTCAGACCCACTGTCTTCCCAACTGAGCAATGGTGAGAGGAAAAGATCATTCAGGCCTTCAGTAATGTTACCAACATTCATACTCTGGCTCCCATCTCCAAAGTCCATTCAAGAACCATGAAGAGAACTGTGAATAAGTTTGAAGTAGAGAGGAAAACTGGATCAGGAGGTCATAACAGGAAGAGTGATCAACATTTCAACTTAGAGCTAAAGGGATCAATTAGAAAAGATCCAACTCAATCCATAGGATGTTTGGCACGTAAGAGAGGAGTTTCAGCTATGACAGACCAAAGAGCAGTGAAAAAAGACTTGAAATTGTACATGAAACCTGTGAGGCACCTGTTTCGATAGACCGGAGATGAGTGTCAACTGGGCGATAGGCTAGCTTATCAATTTTTATCGGGAGAGTAAAAATAATAATTACAGAATAAAAATTCACAGTTCAGGCGGAGACATCAGAAGTACAATGTTGAAGGCACCTGAAACCCAATGCTAAACAGGAAACAAGGGATAAACCTCTGCTCTTGTTAAAAAAAAAACAAAAAAAAAAACGAAGAGGAGTATGAACCGGACAATAGTCGTTCCTTTTTACTCCTATTGAGGGAGGAGAAAAATAAATAAAATAACTAGTGAAAAAAAGTATAAAATGGGTTATTTAGTTTGTAAAAAATGTAGCAACATAATTCCGCTACAAGACAATTGGCAAATGTTTTAAAAAAATTTTGACTAAAACATTTTGACCCTGAAGATGAACAATGATATTCGAAAGTACTAGGTTATCGTACGGACAATATTTATTTCGATATCATTTTCAAATAAAAAGTCTCATTAGAAAAATGATTAAAAATCTTCGCCATGCACGTGATAACATCATCGCGTCTTTTGAAATTAAAAGGATTTTAACGTTTTAGTTTGTAAAAAATGTAGCAACATGATTCCGCTACAAGACAATTGGCAAATGTTTATAATATATATATATATATATATATATATGTATATATATATATATATATATATGTGTGTGTGTGTGTGTGTGTGTGTGTGTGTGTGTGTGTGTGTGTGTGTGTGTATAAAAATCAGTTCACGTCAAGCGAGGCTGTAATGCCACCAAGACACAAAGGACTATTGGGAGTGAAAGAAAATGAAAATACTTTACAAGGAACTGGAAATCCAATCTTAAACAGGAAAGAAGGGATAAACCTCTACTTCTGGAGATGATTGTGAACCGGACAATAGGCTATATATATATATATATATATATATATATATATATATATATATATATATATATATTGGGCACGAGGCCGAGTGGTTAAAACGTTGGCTTTCTGGGTTCGAACGGTTGATTTGTCAGGGAGTAGACTTCCTGATGTTATCGGTCTGGAGAGGGCGATCCCAGCGTGCAGCACCTTTGGAAAGTGCCTGAAAAACATACCGCTGGTTGATCCAAGCCTTGTGAGTGAAATTGGGTAGACGGAACTCTTGTGGGCCGTCGATAGCTGTGCTAGCACGAAGTCACAAGTCATCGTGCACGAGGTGCTGGCCCTGTCCAGATTGTTGATCACGCTAGATAACACGCTCCCTCCCAGAAACTTTACCTAAGGTATGCTCAGCATAGTTGCAGTATAAACCACAGTTTGGCTCTGTGGGTGTTGAACAAACCCAAATCTTCCTGAGCGAGCGTCTGCAATAGCGATTGGCTAGCCGCTCTAATAGACGGGTATCCTCGAATACGAGTGGCCAGCTATTACATATATATATATATGTATGTGTGTGTGTGTGTGTGTGTGTGTGTATGTGTTCAAGCTCTATGTATACAATAAACACACTGCCCATACCTTACTGTGTAATAAAAATGAATTATTGATAATTTATAATATCTTCCTTATACTCGTGATCTATATTTTTAAAATCTCCTATTCCTTCATTTCTAAGGATAAATTATGAATCAGTAACATTTGTAGAATAGAATAAGCAGAGAAGACCTCTCTTTCCGTATGTCATTCTCACACCAGTTCTATGCACAGGTATAGAGAACGTGGAAGAGGATAATGATTGAATGAGCGAGAAAAGAAGTAAGAAAAAACGCAGTGGAGTTAAACGCTTCTGCCTGTTTTAAATATATCATTATTTGTAGATTTTATTTTTTCAGATTTCTCTTGTAACCATTAAGGGCCGTCATGGACAGCATGGCCCAGTTTCAAAATCACTCTTCGCCAATAATACATACATACAGCTCTCTATGTAAATTAATTATTTATGTAAAAAATGAAATATAATTTTCCTAACGCAAAAAAGACTAGAATGCTCAAAAATTAACAACGACAGCCTGTCTAGAAAAACTGGAAGACAAATGGCAACAATTGAAAGAGGAAAATCAGAAAAAAGAGGAAAGCCTAAAGTGAGAGTGTAAAGTGAAAAAAGAAAAGAAAACGACGTAAAGGACAAATAAATACGACATTCTACACGTACGCACATCCGCGCAGACCGGCGCATGGACGCAAGCGCGCGAACGCACACTCAGCCACATACACAAAACAAAAAAACGAAAAACTTTCAACAATGTTAAGTGCATAAAGAAAGAAAAATCGAGCAGTATAAGCAGTCAATTGCTGATACCGCCTGACGAGTGGACGGACGGGTCCGTCTACGAAACTCTGGAGTCGAGATGCTGAAGGTAACATCAATCAGCTAAATGACAAACTTTTTACTTGTATTATATATATATATATATATATATATATATATATATATATATATATATATATATATATATATATATATAGAGAGAGAGAGAGAGAGAGAGATTAATACTATAAAACGACCATATTGCAATTCTATATACAGAAATACATATTTAAAAAACAATAAAGAGGGGTAAATAAATCACCGTAAAGAGTTGACTCTACAAAATAAGAACAATATACAAGAAAATAACAAAAATGATGCTAAGGAGTTTTCGATCCTGGCTCTTCAGAGCTAACCGAAGACTAATTTTTGAAAATGGAAAATTGGAGACTAGAATAGATCAGCAGGTGCCAGCTAAGATTCGTCATGGGGGCTGTGATAATTTACATACGTTCGTTAATACTTCAAGTTCGGCGATTGCTAAAAACTAAATAAATAATCCGGTGTGTGTGTGTGTGTGTGTGTGTGTGTGTGTGTTTGTGTGTGTGTTTGGTGTCGCTTACCAGATATTCCTTTATTGCAATTAGTAGAATGTACTTCGATTACCACTTGGAAATATTAGATGCATTATGCATTTAGTCTAAGCGGCCTTTCCCTCTGTAAACAAAAAGGGATGGTTGCTGGGTCTTAATGTAATCGAAGTATGATTATTACTTTTTCTGCTGCTGATTCCTTGACTGTTCTTAATTTATTGTTTTTTTTAATGTTGTGCACACAATTTATTACGTTTGTCCTCGATTGGCTCCGAGGAACGAGGATCGAAAACCGAATAGCCCCTTTTTTTTCATATTTTATTGCTGTTACTATCTCGATTCACCTGTTTACGGTGATTTATTTTATTATCTTGACCTCCCCTTTTCCCCGTTCTTTTTTGTTTTCATATTTATTGATGTGTATATTTATATACAATTTCAATATGTCCGTTTTTACAGCATTAATAATGTTTTGTGCCCTCATAGATTGTTTGTATATGTGTATGTGTTTACGCATCAAGCCACGACATGCTTTCATCAATTGGATCTAGGCGAAAAGGTGTTAGGGTCCAATATAAGTGATACATGAACCACGTCGAGGCCATCATGAAAACATGTAATATCTTTGTTAGCCAATTAGAAAAGTTATCGTGTCAGTTAACGACGTGTCTGCATGGACGCTAACCACAGAAGCAAAGTTGGTCCATCAGACAGTTGAGGACGTCGCACTCAGAATCTGCTGCAATCCAAAGTCTTTTTCTCGCTGAAAATTGTGCCGTCCACGTTTAGGTCTAGTCATTCACACGTTTTTGGTATATTTATCCAACCCCCATAAAAAGAAACGGCCACTTTCACCTGTAAAAACGGCTTGCGAAGATGGCGACAAAGATGAGGCAGTAAGGATTCATTTAAACAAGTTTTATTAAATTAAGCAAACCGATGATCGGTCTGTTTAATTTTCTATTTTATTTTTCCAGTTATTCAATTGCACATCCAAATCAGTGTAACCCGGATATAAGAGAGTTGTCGGGACCAGAGAAGAAGTTTCTTATATCCGAATTTCTCTTATATCCGGGTTTTGCCTATTATACAGTGTAACCCGGATATAAGAGACCCGGATATAAGATACTCTGATATAAGAGAAACCCGGGTATAAGAGAGATTTTCTCTGGTCCCAAATTAGAGCCTGTGTTAATGTATATATAATAGACGAAACCCGGATATAAGAGAAACCCGGATATAAAAGACTTCGTCTCAGGTCCCGACAACTCTCTTATATCCGGGTTACACTGTATATACATTAACACAGGCTCTAATTTGGGACCAGAGAAAATCTCTCTTATATCCGGGTTTCTCTTATATTAGGGTCTCTTATATCCGGGTTTTACTGTATAACGGCCAATGTGATGCTATCTGTGGATGAGTGGACTAAAGCTTGACATATCAGACGAAGTATGTACAAAATATCAGCCAATTGCTCGGTAATGGGTGTAACATCCCTATACACGAATATACCCACTCTTTCTCTCTGTCAGTCTTCATATCCATCTGTTTGTGCTCGTATCTATTTCAATGTTTTCATACTTATAACAACCTATCTCAATCAGTTCATATCTATCCATCTACCCTGTTTCAGTCTGTATACATCTATTAATCCCAGTTAATATCTAGACTTGATCTAAATCAGGACTCCAAGATGAACAGAATATTTAGAAGTCTTGTTTGCTTTGAATTTCTCTCTTTTACCTGTGCCAGAAATACGCAACTACCTTAGCCACCAAACAGAATACTCATTTCATACTTGTATGAAATTAGTATATATATATATATATATATATATATATATATATATATATATATATATATATATATATATATTGATTAGTATTCCTCAGATCATATCTATTTCTGTCCATGTTAGTCTATCTATGTTGATATCTATCGCCATTAATATCTATCCGTGTCGGTCTTCAGTCGATGCTTGTAATAGCTATGACGTAATCGTTAACAAGTAGCATCCTGATATGTGTGTGCGTATGTGTGTACGTGAGATGGAGATAGATAGATAGAGAGCGAGAGAGAGGGAGAGAGAGAGAGAGAGAGAGAGAGAGAACTACACCTACCTCCACCCCTTCTTGTCTCCATCCTAAACTCCATCCCGTCCCTCAAACTTCTTGATCTCATCTCGCGACCTTTCTCACGCCCTAGCTCCGTTAGTAACCAGTGCAGTACGGGGACGATGGCTTCTGGCCTGATATGAGCTAGAAATTTAAAAAAATCGGTTCTGTATTCCTGGAGAGTGAAATCATCAAATTTATGTCTCTGAGACGCTGCTAAAAACGGTTAGTTAAAACGGAGACATTATGGCCCGGACAAGCAGAAAAAACGTAATTTTAAAGAATATTTTGTAGATATTTAGATATTTTCTTACGGAAATAAAGGCGGGAAATTATTTACTGTCTAGAGAGCTGATTGAAATGTTCCAATTTCTCCACAAAGCAAAATTCACCGATCACTATTTTCTTACATGTGCTGCGTCACTTCAGGGCATAGATTTCCTATCTCTTGTGGTTTTCAGTAGCTTTTTTCGCTTTGTCTCCCGTACCGACATCCATTTTCAGTATCCTTCTGTGGAACCATATTTCTACTGCATCTAGTTTGTTTTCCTCATCCGTAGGAAAATTGCCCAACATTCACTACCATATAAGAGGATGGATATCACATAGCATTCCAGAACTCTTTTCTTTGTTTCAAAAGACATTTTTCCGTTTCTTAACTTTTGGAAGGTAGCGAGCCACATACACGACGAGCTTGTGTGAATAGATGGCGGAACGGTGGACCGGGGTCATAGTAAAGGGAGAAAACTGCTAAAAGCCGCACGAGATAGAAAGTTGTGGAGAACCATGATTGCTTATGTCCTGAAATGACGTGGCACACAGAAGATCTGAAAATGAAACAGGTCAACTGCTGTTCGGTTCGTATTCAAAAATTAATTATTTTTTTATGATGATGAAACTCGAAAAGGCATCATTGTCTCCTACTGGAAACACAGGATATTGCGTACATCTTGGGGTGTTAAACAAATTCCTCGTTAGCTGGCTACAACGGGAAACCTTACATACTTCTGTTACTGACTTGTTAACTACTTTTCAGCGGAAAGATTCCGCCTGAATTAGAAATTCAATTGTTGGAAAAATGTAAATGACGTATTTTGATTTGATCAAGTTTTACAGGACCAACTGTGTATTTTCAACTTGAATGGCTATCTACAAAACAACGTCACTTCGAGATTTTACCAAAGATAACTCTTCATAGCGCACTGGTTTCATTTGTTTTTATTTCTTTCAAACTAGCCACCGCAAGAAGACAGAATTCATGGTTGTTAGCAAAACGATGAGCCCAAAATGCAAATTACAAATCGGAGATACCAAAATCAAACAAGTGCAAGAATTCAAATATCTCGGAAGTGTTCTAACAGAGGACGGAAAGTGCGAAACAGAAATCCGAAGACACATTGGCATAGACAAAGATTCATTCCAAAAGCTAAGCAGAATATTAAGAGACAGAAAAACTACGTTAAAAAAGAGTACTGCACTGTTACGTGATATGTGTCCTTCCATGTGACAGTGAATGCTGGACAATCTCAAAGACGAAGAAGAACTTGAAGCAACAGAAATATGGTTCTACAGAAGGATGCTGATGACAACATGGACTGAACATGTGAACAACGACGAGGTTTTAGAGAAAATGGAAACATAAAGGAAACTTATACTTAACATCAGAAAGAGATAGTTAAAATTTCTAGGGTATATAATGAGGAAGTACGGCTTAGAAAATCTGATGCTCACAGGACAGATTGAAGGTAAGAGGGTCAGAGGAAAACAGTCTCTAACATACTTAATAAAATTAAATAAATGGATGGTGAGACAGGGTTTAAGGAAAATAACGAAATGGCAGGAAGTTGTGGAGAGCCATGATCGCTTACGTCCTGGGGGGACACGGCACATAAAGAAGTAGAAGTTATAAACTGATTGCAATTTAAAAAAAAATATCTTCCCAGTATATAATTACACTAAGCAAACATTTTTATCATATATGTAAAATCTCATATGCCATTTTTACATATCACTACGACTGTTTTAACATCTAAGTCGATTTTTATCTATAAACGCTTGGTATAATTCGACGCATACTATGGTTGATAGAATAACTTATTTTAATGTTAAGATCAATGCTTTGCAGTAAAAAAAAATATATTCATTAACTTATAAAACACATCGGCATGCATACTTGCATATGACAAGATAATTGCATTTGTATAATAAATACATATTCATAAATATACACATACGCGCATATGTGTGTACGTGTGCGTCTCTTTTTTACTATTTATCTAAATAAGCTTAAATGTTCGCAAGGATGTTCGAATAGGTATGTATGTATGTTTCTCCAATGCAGGCCATGTTAACTATGAGAAGAGTCCTATTGGTAGACATTTGATAAATTACGATCAATACTACCCTGGAAATAACTTAACATGAGGTCTCACCTGTTACATGAAACCTCACGAGCGAATTAAGCAGAGTTTTACAAAAGAGGCCAGGCCTTGTCTAGAACAACTTAATTTGCCGCATCTTGCTGGCTTCAAAAGCCATTGTCGTTCTCACGAGAACTTAAAGCATTCATCAAACTTGTCAGCGATGGTCATACTCGTTTAACGAGTCGACAGCCATCATGTATGCATCTGTTTTTTTTTTAGTAAATGTCTGTTTTTTGAAAATATATAATCGTACAATATTTCTTATTCTTGTAAACAATACTTAGTGGATGCACGTTTTTCAGTAGACATCCCTGTTTTTAGAAACAGTGTAATGATAGGATGTAATCTGTAAATCTGATCTCCCAGACAACCTCAAACGGAGATATTTTCGAGCCGCTGCAGAGAAAGTGTTAATGTATGGCGCCACTGCTTGGATATTAACTAAAACCCTAGAGTCTAAGCTTGATGGAATCTACACTCGGATGCCACTGCTTGGATATTAAATAAAACCCTAGAGTCTAAGATTGATGGAATCTACACTCGGATGCCACTGCTTGGATATTAAATAAAACCCTAGAGTCTAAGCTTGATGGAACCTACACTCGGATGCCACTGCTTGGATATTAAATAAAACCCTAGAGTCTAAACTTGATGGAACCTACACTCGGATGCTGAGAGTTATACATAAATTCAAGAGCCATTGTCGTTCTCACGAGAACTTAAAGCATTGATCAAACTTAAATACATGATAGCAGGCAACATGTTAAACCCGTATGACCATACTCGTTTAACGAGTTGACTGCTATCATGTATGTATATATATATTAGTGTTTGTAGTGCCATTTGGTTATACAGTATAAAAACAATAATAGTTCACAATCGGATACGAAGGGCTGGACACGTTGTGAGAATGGGAAATCACAGAATTGTCTGACAACTTTTTTTTACGCGGAAATGAAGACAGGAAAGTCTCCACAATACAAGTCTAGGAAGAAGTTGAAAGATAATCTGAATGTATTGCACATGGATGGGCAGCATTGTGAAGAACTGACTTTAAATCGTCCAGAGTGGAGGCACTTTATTAGGGAGGGATGCGACACCTTCAAGGATGAATGTCTCAGGCATGATCACATCAAACGTGATCTCCGAAATGGTACTCACTCCGATTTGTCAGCTGACATTCAATCTTGGAAATGTGGTGTGTGTGAGCGCATGCTGTTGTCGAAGGTAAGTTATGTAAAGCATCTGAAAGATCATAACAACCAGAAACAAGCTAACTATGCCAATCTGCCTCACCGTCATGCCGACTATACCTGTGTTTGCAACAAGGTTTGCGGATCATCATCTGGATTGAGGAGGCACGTGGTGTTACACAGGATAGTTGTAGGGTATACAGACCCAATCAACTCCATCAAGGATACAGAGTTATATATATATATATATATATATATATAGTATACGAAAAACTAGGCAATCCGTATGGGTAGACCCAAGGAGGATAAAATCCAGAGAGCTCAATGTAAATCAGAGCTAATAATTTAAATAAAAATAAAAACAGACCATTTTAAGGTTCCATGTAATAATGCGGTCCTTTAAAAGGGCTATGGTGAAATAATTTATTACATGGAACCTTAAAGTGGTCTGTTTTTATTTTTATTTAATATATATATATATATATATATATATATATATATATATATATATATATATCTGATATCTATGAAATGCTGGTGTCAAGAGTCATCTTAGGGGCCATGGACGATAAAACAATATGGAAGCCACCACAAATGAAGTGGTTATGGCGCAGCTCTCATCTGGGTAAAATGTAACCCAAAGATTGACTTAAGCCTTGTGAGTGAAATTGAGTAGACAGAACTGTTCGAAAGCCGTCGATGGTTGTGCGGACACGAAGTCACAATTCACAATGACAAAGGTTTTGAGCGTACTGATCTTTTTTCAAACTGTTGATCACGCCAATTTATGCGCTCTCTCCTAAGGAACTGTAACTTCGCTCACTATAGTTGCAGTATAAACCACAGGTGGATTCTGTGGGTGTTGAACAAACACAAATGTGTCTGAGCAGACGTCTACAATAGGGATTGGCTAGCTGCCTTATGCAAATGTTTGTACTCGGAAACGAGTTGCCGGCCATTATTATTATAATGTACCTTACGAATGTGGATTGCACCAAAGTTTAATTAATCAAAAAATATCCACACGCACACAAACTTTACACGCACAAACTTTACATGCATATACGCATTTATATCTCTCTCTCACATTCTCTCTCTCACGCTCGCTATATATTTATATATTTTTTAAAGAAAAGATGTAGGACAAATTGAATAATGTTTTTCTTACACGTTTCACCCGTTTATATATATGTATTTCTAAAGATTTATTATGGATTTTATTTTTAATACACCGTTTTTATTACTTAGAACGTTTTTTTTTTAGTGGATACCCGTGTTTGAAATAGACGACCCCTTATTTAAAACAGTGTGTATTACGTGTATCGGTCTGCCCACTCGAGAAAACTGCCGGAGTGCACATTTTCTTTATTAAATTTTTTCGAGTGCACAGACCGATAGAGATAATGCATACTGTTTGAAAAAAAAACAAAAAAACGAGGCGTCTATTTCAATCACGGGTATCTACTAAAATAAAGTTTGACGTACTTTGTGGGAAGACACGTGTGTTTGTAAATAAGTCTATGACCCAATTAGTTTACTCAGCAGTATTTATTCATTGTCGGTATAAAAATAAAGAAAACGTTAAGAAAACAGACATAAAGTGCGTCAAAACGGTGAATCTGTTCTGATGGAATTAAAAAAAAAATCAACATTATTATCGTTGTTACTGTAGGGCAGATAGCAGGGTGAGTAAACCGGTAGTCGTTCTTGTCAGGATGTCGAAAATGACATTTCCGTGTCTCGGCTGGCCGGAATTTGTGTGTAGTCACATGACATCATATACAAATACATGTATTAACATCCACGCACACACACACACACACACACACACACACACACACACACGCACACACACACACACACACACACATGTCGATATTGCACACTATTACAATCAATCCCTTCCGATTGTAACATATATTACTCACTTATGTTACGAGGCAGACATAGAAAGGAAACTAGATGAACTTCTACAGAAGTTAGTGAAGGACAGCGAGAAGAAAGGACTAAACACCAACTGTAAGAAGACAGAATGTATGGCTATCAGAAAAAGGAACAGCCTAACATGCGAATTACAAATTGGAGATACCAAAATCAAACAAGCACAAAAATTTAAATACCTGGGGAGTGTTTTAACCGAGGACGGATGTGCGAGACTGAAATCTGAAGGCACGCGCAGTGCATAGCGAAATATGTCTTCTAAAAGCTGGACAAAGTACAGTGTAACCCGGATATAAGAGAGATTTTATCTGGTCCCAAATTAGAGCCTGTGTTAATGTATATATAATAGACCAAACCCTGATATAAGAGAAACTCGGATATAAGAGAAACCCGGATATAAGATACTTCTTCTCCGGGCCCCGACAACTCTCTTATATCCGGGTTACACTGTATTAAGAAACAGGAAAACTTCGTTAGAAACAAAGAAAAGCGCACTGAACTGTTATGTAATATCGATCATTCGATATAGCAGAGAATGTTGAACGATCTCCTTACATTTGATACTCATAGGGCCGATTGGCGGCAAGAGGGAATGGGGAAAACAACGCATAACCTACCTAGCGAGCTTGAGTAAATATGTGGTAGAACAGGGTTTAGGAGAGATAAGAAAAAAACAACATTTATTAAGAGCTACAAAAGACAGGAAATTGTGGAGAGTCATGATCAACGTCCTGAAAAAAAAATAATAGAGAAACCTGAGCCAATATTGTGGGGGTGTTTCTTACTGCAAGATCAACGGTTTATCGATAATAAGGTACTTGTTCTGGTTTGATGTATTTTCTGGACCCTTTTCGATAGTTCGGTGAGGACTTCGATACGTGTTCACATTGTAGCATGTCCTATGCGCACCGATAGAAATAGTAAACGAATATGTAATTGTAGTGTAGGTCAAAGATGAAATAAAAACACATACATCATTTTTATAACTTAAACATTATTTTTAGTGGATATTCGTATTTGAGTAGACGTTCTGTTTATTTATTAAACAGTATATTTATTTATTTTGAGGTTATACGAAAATAATTAAATAATTTATGCTGTTTAGCAAATAAACGGAGGGTCTACTCAGATACATAATCCACTCCATTAATCCACTAAAATTAACGTTTAAGTAATAAAAATTTGTTGGATAAATAAATAAAAAAATATCACCTCTTTTTACAAATTGCTTCGTTTACGTTAGGATACGAATCTGAGCAGATATGTCTATTTCAAGAGTCGAAGAAAAGTATGTGTTTAAAGGCGCAATTTAGCTTTGTTCGGTTATCAATGCATTCTGTAGCCGTGAGGTCAAAGCACGTCAGATATAATGACGGTTTCCCCTAGGTTCGAGTTCTGGTGGTGCACGCATATTTTTCTCCAATAAGATTTTTCTAATATTCATGTCGGTAGACAAAAATAAATAAATATGCTGTTTAATAAATATGCTGTGTGTGCATACACCGTTTATAATGATCAGTTTTATTTGTTTTTCGACGGTTTATAAACCCTTTGGAGTCATTTAAAGCTGAAACATATTTCAGATTTTCAAACATAAGCAGTCATTTTTTAACACACTTTGTTTAAGTTTGTATCAATTAGCATACAAACTGGATGCTATTATCTTTTTGCTTTCCTAAAAAACTACTTAATATCTAATTCCACGGCCCATTTTAAGCTATAAAACACAGACCCTCCCAGCAAGTAGTTTGTCTTCTACCCAACATTTTTTTGGTAGAACTCTTAAAATCGAATGTAAAGTGTTATCCCAACATAGGTCTTTCTTATGTTCGTAGATGCGGGTTTTAAATCCCTATATTTTTCGCCCATATAGCTTTTCCTACATAGCAGGCGTTTTATTTTATAAATCCTGGCATCTGATGTGGTGTTTGATCCTTTTTTACTTCCAAACTATATCTCAGATTGTCTTGAATCTGGCGGTAAAGATCCTAGTGTTAGGGAAAACTAATTATTTTAAAATTTTCTTGATAGAGTGTTGGGGGAGTAAAATTATACAGTTTCTTTTTTTGGTGTCAGAAGTTCTCGTTCGTAATGCACAGGAACAAAAGTGTCCATAACATTGATTTTACAGTTGTCACTCTATAAATATTTTAGCATCAATAAAGACACGTGAAAAAAAAATTATTATATCACCAACTTTTATAAAATCCATGCTTAAAGAATCTATGTCTACCCTTACTACTACAATCGGTGTATGGTAAATTACTTGACCCTCACACAAAACATTCCCAAACTTTGAGGGCGAGTTCCTGACACCAGAACAAAGTAAAATTTCCATATAAACATATGTTCGAAAGGCCATCATTGTACCTCAACACACCAACTCATAACAAATGTTCAAAATGTCCTCAGGTTGCTTCTACATTCGCATGCACCTGTTGCATCACTGAGTAAAATCCCTTACAAATACTCACACACGGTGTCGAATGGTTTCGCAGGCCCCCATGACACGTTGTTGAACCGTCTATGCATTATTAATGTCTGCTGCATAAAATAATTGTTTTAGGTGGCCCCACAGATAAAAATCCAAAGTATTGAGGTCAGAGGAACGTGCGGGCCATGGAACCGGTCCTCCCCTACCTATTCATCTTTCATGGTAGATGTCAGCAATGTGACTAAAGTGTGCTGGAGCTGCATCATGCATGAAGCACATGCGTCTTCGTATTCGCAAAGGTACATATTCTAGTAGGTTTAGAAGTGTGTTCGAAATACAGTCCCCGTAGTCAGCTCTTGTAAGATGTGCTGGTAGAACACGTGGACCTACCAGTTAGCCACCTACAATTCCAGCCACACATTCATCGTAAAATGGTGCTGGTGTCTAGCCTGTAATTTACCATGGGGATTCCGATCCGCCCACAAATGTAAATTTGTTATCCCATCTCTTCCAGATGTTGCCTCATCTGTAAACAAGGCTGAAGTGACAAACAACGGATTGGCAGTTTGTGCAATAAGCTATCGGCAAAACTTCTCCCGTGGTAAGTGATCAGTGGGTGAAAGACCCTGCGAACGTTGCAAATGATACGGATACAAGAACTGCTCTTGAATTACCGTCCATGCGGTACTATGAGATGTACAACATGCTAGGGCCACTTGACGTGTGCTGATACATGTATCGTCTCCGACAGCCTGTAGAATGTGTTCTTCGTAGTCAGGCGTACGAGCGGATCTCGGTCTTCCTCGATCCATAGTTTGTGGTGCCACAGATTCTGTCTCAGCAACGTGATGATAAACAGCAACAAAGGTTGGCTGACTCTGATGCCTTCGGTCTGGAAACGCAATCTGATTTAGTCGTGTAGCCTCGCGTCCATTACCATTCGCACGCACGCATGTAAAAATCATATCTGCCTGCTCCCGATATGAATATCCCGCCATTGTTAAACGGAACACTTCTCAGTTAACTCACTACTACACACGTTAGAGGTTGAAGACAGACTAACTACAAATGTTCACGAATGATAAATGTAACCTAGTCTACATGGCAACACAGCGCCATCTACCGTAAACTTTCGTTAAACTTAATAATTAAAAAAGGAATGATTTGCGGACATATGTTTATATGGACTTTTGTCCTTATTTTGGTGTGAGGAACGCACCCCTAAAGTTTGTAAAAATATTTTTCATACTCTCTCTCTCTCTCTCTATATATATATATATATATGTGTGTGTGTGTGTGTGTGTGTGTGTGTGTGTGTGTGTGTGTGTGTGTGTGTGTGTGTGTATTGTGTATTTGGGCAGCCATCTCTCATTTATACAAGTTTCGTTAAAGACGACTGGCAAGTAACTGCGATTAGGCTTATTTCTTGTGTTCGTAGAAGTGTTTTCTTTTCTGGACACAAAGTGTGTAAAAACTATTCAACATTTTTGCATATCCCAGCGCTTTCGGTTATTCTTTTAGACATTATTAAGGACGATTTTTATTTTTAACTGAATGTGTGATTTTTTTTATTTATACGTCTAAAGTTATAGGAATGTTTTATTTTATTTTTTCCAAGCATGATCAGCACACTGTAGACGTGTTCATAATAAATGTCATTGAGTAATGCTTTTTTTCTTTTTTATTATTAGTGCTTCTATTATTTTTAATATTTTCATATGTGGTTGAGGTTATTATACTTGTAATTTTACTAGTCTATTGCGGGTGTAGCTTATTTTGTGCGTGCTTAAATGAGTCCTAATTGAGGTATTGTCGGGTAGGTGTAAGGTGAGTCGTCTAGATAGGCATGAAGTAGTGTGACCAATATAATTATTTACGAGTTTGGTTTGATTCGGAACGCAGTTGTTTAATCGGTATTTGAACTCGTGTATATATATATATATATATATATATATATATATATATATATATATATATATATATATATATATATATATAATAATTTATTTAAATATTATAACATAAATATGTTATAAAATCACTACAAAAATAGCCATTTTGTTTCAACACTTCATATATATATGAAGCATGACTGGAATTTTCGTGGGTTGGATTTGCCATTGGTGGAATTTTACTGAGTGACTATATCGTGAGTAGAATTTTCACTGTTGGAATTTTTAAAAGAAAAGCCAAAGTATCTTTCGCACTCAATGAACAACTTTCACATGCCACTGATAACGTATTCGCACTTCACGAAATGCTGCACAACTGTAAACTATGATAAACCCAATAAACGTTACTTTCACTCTCGTCGTATATTTGATTATATTCATATATATATATATATATATTTACAATAAGTATTTACATATAGGCATATTGATATAGGTATTTATTACAAGTATTTTTATATAGTTATATTCATACAAGTACATCAATATAGGTATAGGTATACACATACAAGTATAATTATGTAGGTATTTATTATAAGTATGTTCCTGAAGGTATATTTATTATAAGTATTTTTCATAAAGCTATTTTCAGATAGCTATTTGTTATAGGTAATGTAGGTATATTAATATAGGTAGTTACTAAAGTTATTTCATATAGGTGTATTTATATATGTATTGACTGTAGGTATTTTAATATAGGTACAATCATACAGGTGTTTACAATATTTTTAAATTCAATATTGTTACAGTTATATTCATATAGGTATTTGCAATATGTATTTCAATATAGTCATTTATGACAGACATTTTCATATAGGTATAATCATATAGGTATTAATTATAGTTATTTGAATATATGCATTTATGACAGACATTTTTATGTAGGTATATGTATATTGGTATGTTAACAAAAGTATTTACTACAGACATTTTCACATAGATATATTCATATAGGTATTTACTGTAGTTATTCTGATATAGGTATTTACTACAGGCATTTTCATATAGCTGCACTCATATCAGTATTAACTATAGATATTTTTATTTAGGTTTATTCATGCAGGAATTTTCTATATGTATTTAAATATAGGTGCATACTGTAGACATTTTCATATAGGTATATTTACATAGGTATTTACTATAGATATCTACATTCTAGTATATTCATATAAGTGTTATAATAGGTATTTACTATAGATATTTTCATTTAAGTATATTCATATTGTCATTTAGTATAGATATTTAGGTACAGGTATATACATACAGGTATTTATTCAGTTCAGTTTGGCCTGTTACAGGGCTATACGCACGAGTAAATGTGAGAATCGAACCCACTGCATTTGCGAATGTTCTAGGGTGACCAACTTGCTAGCCAACACCCTTCATGAAAGTAATGACAATGTCGTTGAATAAAATTTCATTATGAGTGATGCGGTTTCAAGTTCAGTTATCGGTCGTGAGGGCCATTTAGTTATTGAAATGTTTATACCATCCAAAAGAGTTGCTCGTAAAAAAATGATAACAGATTAGCGTAATAGTGAAAACAACACTTGAAGTCGGAAATTGGCTAAATAAACATTTATTTAACTTAGTTTGGTTTGAAAAAAGATACGAAAAAAAAGGAGATTGTGTTGTTCCGGTTTTTCAGTCTGCCTTGAAAATCACTGTTTAGGATATTTGTCTTCGGTTGTTAATAATGAACTATTCCAGCGATCAGGTAACCCTCCAAGTCTTCACCAGGCACTTTCTTCAGGAAAAAATGTTGCAAAGCTAAATACATCGTGAGTTTATATACGTGCCCAAGCCTTAAATAGCAACGCATGAATATTACGTGGTTATGTATCAAAATTCATTACATGTTTGAGCTGATAAGTACATCCTAATAACAATATATATATATATATATATATATATATATATATATAGAATCCAGGTAGAGCTCAATGTTCAGGACAGAGCAAGAATATAATATAAAAGGCTCAAACACTAATATTCCATGGTTATAATTTATTACATTGAAATCGTAATCACGATTCAATTCATCAGACCTACAAATTCAAAAAGAAATCGGAAATAATATTTATATTAACCCAGTTCTCTTCGCTCCTCATATATATATATATATATATATATATATATATATATATATATATATATATATAATATGGATAAAACAACTGAAAAGTTGCAAATTAAAAGAAAAAAAATGGGTGCTTTTTTGTGAAAGTATTTATTTATATGTTTTTATATATTTGATATTTCAGACCACCTCGGTCCTTCCTCAGAAATGAATTGAATAACTGTATTTGGGAGTTTGTTTACAATTAGCGTTCGCCGCGAGACGCGGACGTCACGTGATGTGGAATGCAACTGTGTTTCAATTTTTTAACGTAAATCTAACGATAGTATTTTAGATGTTGTTTAAAAAGTTTTTTTTAACTATATCTAAAAAATCTTTTTTAACTATTGAAATATTTATACAGATTTAAAATACCCAAGTCTTTGTTTAACCCTAGTTTATATGTGTCTAATTTTAAAATACAGTATTTCTCTTTTTTTCTTCGTGTGTATGTTGCGCTAAAACCCGAGTCTATCAATAAACATTTACAGTTGTCTAATGAGTGTCCTGATTGATTAAAGTGTTCAGCTATGGGCGAATAAGGATTGTTTTGATGTAGGGTTAGTTTGTGGTTGTTGAAACGAAATCTAAAACTAGTTCCAGATTCTCCAATATATCCACTATTAGGACATATTGTGCAGAATAGGTAGTAAATTATATTATGGCTATCACAGTTGAGGCGAGGTGGATGTATTTTGATTTTGGAGTTGGGTACAGAAAATACACTATCGGTTATTAGGTGTTTGCAAACTAGACAACGAGTTTTATTACATTTATAATTTCGTGTTTGGTTTGTATTATTTAGATATTTGGTAGAGGTGAGGATAGCTGATAAGTTAGGTGTTTGTTTTTTGCGTTGATGGGTGGTTTAGCGAAAATGTCTTTGATTTTTTTGTTTGATTGGAGATTGTTGTAATCATTTTTTAAATTGTGAATAAGTGTGTGGGAATATTGATTGTGGTTATAGACCATGGGAATCCGATTGTTGTTTTTACTTTTCTCGTATGTGAGAAGTGTGTTACGATTTATATGGATAGTTTTATTTAGTGCTTCTTTTATTATATTTATTGGGTATTTACATTTTAGGAATTGTTCTGTTAAGTTATTAATGTTGTGTAGAAAATTTAGATGGTCTGAGCATATGCGTTTGATTCTTAGAAATGATCTGTATACGATAGATCTTTTTAATTTAAGAGGATGACAGCTGTTGAAGTGTAGGAATTTATACTCGGAGAGCCGTGTGCGAATTCCAGTCGAATCCATTAAATTCATTTACGTGCTAATATCCTTGGGAAAGGTATGAATCCTCTTCTCCCTCCAGCTATGGGTAAATAGCAGGACAGACTTGGTTCTATAGTCTTGGATGGCAACTGGTCTAGGCGAAAAACAACTCTGAATTCAAAACCTGCGGAGGCTCATTTGGGGACCTTGTGGCACGTAGTGCACCAGGTCTCTGTATTCGGGCCTTGAAAAAATGTGGATGGTTCTGCACAAAGCCTTCATCACTATAATCAAATCACCTGTGCTGGTGTCTGACTGTCTGTTCCTAGGAACTAAGCTGCTTGACCCTCATACATCATACGACGGGAGAGTTGAACATATATTTACAAGAATTCCTTAAGAAAAATTCTGATTGAAAACGCACAAATTCTATATAAATCACATTACCGGAAACATCTCGCTATAAGAGAGTCCGTGTATATTAAACATATCTCTCCCACTATCAATCTAACCTTATTTAACAGTAAGAATGGAGTGTTGAAAAAAAAAGAAGACGATCATTCGAATTCCAGCCGCGCTCAAAAGGCTCTTACTATTATTCAAAATAACACAAAAATAAAATCATCTTAAACAGTTAAAACATGAAGATAAATTAACAACACCTAAAACAAACCCATTGAAACCGCCTGGAACAATGGACAATGTGGACAATTTTTGCACACTTTTACTCCCACCAAACGGTAAAAATGTAAAATCACGGGAAAAACTAAGTAAAAAAATTAATTACATTTTCTTTTAGATTTAACGAAAGATGTTACACACACACACACACATATATATATATATATATATATATATATATATATATATATATATATATATATATAGAGAGAGAGAGAGAGAGAGAGAGAGGAATGAATACAATATAATGACTGTCAGTCAGTTTCATTCATCAAGAGATCATCAGAACTACAAACGCTCTATCTTCGAAACTAAACACTCTTCCCCCATAAATATATCGCAAATGATAAACAGTATATATATATATATATATATATATATATATATATATATATATATATATATATATATATATATATATATATATATATATATATGTATATATATATATATTTGTCATCCACAGACAAACAGTATTAAATAATATTTACCGGCCTGAATGTCCGAGAAATTTTCATAGAAAATTTTCGTTCTCCGACAGGAATCGAACCTGTATCCTATCTATGAAAATTTCTCGGACATTCAGGCCGGTAAATGTTATTTAATACTGTTTATTATAAAACAGAGCATTTGCTTAAATACTTGTATCTATAAAAAGAACGTTAAACATATCATAAATGTCTTTAAATAAATTGTCGGACTTTGTCCAATTCAAAAATATATGACGTCATTTGTTTACATTTGATACACTAGAGCAGATATGAATAGAAGAGATTCATGGAAGATTTAAGTTTAAAGATAGTAAAATCGACCTTGCTAACCGGACGCTTCTCTTTGGCCGAACGGTTAAGGCACGTCACGCGAAATGACGGTTCCGTATAGGTTCGATTCCTGTCGGAGAACGAAAATTTTCTATGAAAATTTCTCGGACATTCAGGCCGGTAAATGTTATTTAATACTGTTTATTATAAAACAGAGCATTTGCTTAAATACTTGTATCTATAAAAAGAACGTTAAACATATCATAAATGTCTTTAAATATATATATATATATATATATATATATATATATATACGCTGATTGAAAAATTATCTTAATGCTTTTATGGAATCATGAAATGAAGGTCGTTCTGAATGGGCTCGCTTCCAGATCCTTTCACACAAATGTAGGTGTCGCACATGGCTCTATCCTGTGTCCTACGCTGTTTCTGATCTTCATCAATGATCTTTCTGATATCATCAGTTCGCAAGTAGGCATTTATGCAGATGACATTACCATTTACGTTTGTATCAATAGAAAATCCGCCAGAGCTGACAAAGTTAACATGGCTTTTAAATTTGAATGCCTCCAAAACTAAACTGCTCTCATTTAACCACCGTTTCACTGCGCCTTCTTGGCTTCACGTTTTCAAATGACTTGTAGTAGAACTACATCATTGAATCAATAGCTGCATCTACTGTAAGGAAAGTTTGTTCATTGTGCCGTACCAGAAGGTTTTTCTCTTTAGAGTCCATCTTCTGCATTTACAAAGCTACCATTCGGTCGTGCATTGAATACTGTTGCTCTATTTGGCCTGGTGCTCCTGCTATTCATCTCGAGGTTCTTGACAAAATCCCCAAAAGTATCTACAATGTAATAAATCCTGACTTGTTATCTCAACTTCAATCACTTTCTCACAGACGTGATGTGGCTTCCCTCTGTCTTTTCTACAAATATTTTCATGGTAACTGCTCTGACGAGATTTTTTCTTGTTGCCTCGACTACATGAATTTAGGCGTACTACTAGATTGGTATCTAGGTACCACCGTCTTACTGTTGAAATAATTAAATGTAACCACCACTTCTACACAAACAGTTTCTTTTCTTGCACTACCTGACAGTGGAACACCCTTCCGTTTACTTGCTTCCGCGAAAACTACAATCTTCAAAAATTTAAATGCAACGTCACTTGACATATTCTGTTGTCTTGAAACCCGTTCATATTTTATCCTTTCCTCAAATCCCCTATACCCAGCCTTTTCTCTCACTTTCACTCTCTGTAACCCACTGCGTACTAGTGTCATTCCTGCCTTGCTTGGAATGAAAGGATTTAAAAAAATGTACCTTTATTAAAAATATGCAACTGATATTTTGTTTTCAAGCAGTCAACCAATGCTCACTCTCTTTTCATTGGACACTTTCACAGATTATACAAAGCACATGTTAACACAACTGCAGGAGTTATGTTTTTCTAATAAAGGTACTCCAGTAGAATCTTTAACTTCTCAAACATTTATATATATATATATATATATATATATATATATATATATATATATATATATATATATATATATATATATATATTTCCAAGAGGATAGAATTCAGGTAGAGCTCAATGTCCAGGACAGAGCAAGAATATAATATAAAAGGCTTAAACACTAATATTCCATATATATATATATATATATATATATATATATATATATATATATATATATATATATATATATATATATAGTAAGACAAATGACAAGAGTACAGATTAATATTGTCTTTACAGATACATTTAATTAATATCTTAATTTTTTACACACACACACGTGTGTGTGTGTGTGCGCGCGCGCGCGTGCGACAAAAGCAATATAGGACAAATGAAGGAATTTGTTTGATTTGGAAGGAAGGAGTAGCCATTGAAAGTTGGCGGCATTGTTCCTCCTCATCTACAAAGGTGAATACTTGCTGACGGCCTCCATTATTTTCAGATTGCAAATGTCAGTGGAAGATAGATTATTGTGATTGCATGAGGCCGAGATAAGACAGAGCTTAATCTGTTGCTGGCGACAAAATGGCCAAAGCAAAGATCGTTATGTGGAAATATGCTGATTTTACACACACACACACACACACACACACACACACACACACACACACACACACACACACACACACACATTTCATGTACATGAAAAAGGTCACGGATTCCATTTATAGCCATCAGGACATTGCAACTTGCATTTATCTTCAACTTATGCGAGAAAGTCATTGTTTGTTAATATTATTAATATTCCAGTTCTCATGTTTCTATTAATTCATCATCATCACTCGCATCATCTTTATCATCATCATAATCATCAGCATAGAGAAGAACAGGGAAGTTGGCAGTTTTGTTGTTTCGCGTTTCCATTTGTGCATCACCATTTGTGCATATTTCATGGTTTCAAACTCTATTTCAAATGTCCTAGGTGAAGGCCCTAACTTTTTTATACTATTGTTCACCCAATATGATGCTCAAGAGCCACCCAAGATAGAGAGTTATTGAGTGACGTTGTTGTAAAGGTGTAAAGGGGGGACGTAAGAAGTGCATATTATGAGGTTATGTAGGATAGATAACAGTTGTCGCTAGACCTGAATGAGGTTGTTTTAAGGGCGTAAAAGGAGGAATAAGAAGTGCATATTATGAGGTTATGTAGGATAGATAACAGTCGACACAGACCTGAATGAGGTTGTTGTACAGGCGTAAAAGGAGGAATAAGAGGTGCATATTATGATGTCATTTAGGATATATAACAGTTGACGCTAGACCTGAAGATGTTAAGACTATAGTCATCGGAGAAGTATCGTTTTGGGTGTCTGTTCCACAAACTAACATTTCTGTGGAATAAGTTGGAATTCTAGTAGAATTAAGTAGAAAGGATTAGAATAGATAACGGTTGAACCTTGAATTGAAGAGGTTAAGGCTGTACTGACCGAAGAAGTATCTTTTTGGGGTCTGTTCTACAAAGTAACGGTTCTGGGGAATAAGATGTCTGAGTTGAACGTCCTCCTTCCTAATGGAACATGTAGGGGATCAGGGTGAGTCGATTCAGTGTACGTAACATGCCTGGTCCGAGATGTGGATGTCGACTGGTGGAATAAGATTGTTGTAAATGTATAAAGAGAGGATTAGAATAGATAACGGTTGACCCTAGACCTGAAGAGGTTAAATTGATCGTGGAGGCATTCTCCTGGGACTTTGATACGGAAAATATCATTTTGAGAAGGGGCAGTCTGAATTGAACTTCTTCCTTATCAATGGAATACTAAGGGAATATGGGTGAGTCAACCCCGTGTATTTGGCATGGCGGGTTCTTGCTGTGAAGGTCTGAACTGGTGGAACAATTGAATGCAGCTCGTCTGAACATTTGCATTGAAAAAGTGATATAATAGTTCTGTGATGACAACGAACACTCGTTGCCACTTTTGCAATGTCAACGAATACACGTTGTCACTTTCGTAATGCTCGTTGTAGTAGAAACTTTGTAATCGCAGATACAACTATAGTAACGCCGTTGAACAATACTGGTGTCAGACGCCTTCGAATAGCACTCGCACTAATAGTACTTGCTCGATAGTAAGAAAATACAACGTGACATTTCTCCAACTATCCGTATAATGCTGTAGTTAGGTTATTCTTTCTTCATCTAAATTATCAATATTCTTTGATGGTTTTTGTATCCTTTTTGCTTGTAGGTTTTCTAAAGAATCATTTTATCGAGATAGGCTAGCACGCGGTGATAGGTATTTGGTCTACCTGTTGATATCCATCCTCCCTATCTCCCTTCCAGTGTCACTTCCTTCAAGAAATGATACTACTACTACTGTCTCTGAAATAAAGTGAAAAAACAAAACAAAAAGAAAACTATTTGTCATTCAGTCAAACTGTGATGCAACGTTGGGACCTGAAGAATTGCCGATAGACTATGAGAAGCCAGAGATGAACGCAATGCAGCACTAAAAAACTGTTATAGTGGAAGACACCTTGTCTAGATAATAGACTCTCCCACCTATTATAAGTAGGAGTCAGTAGGTAGTCGAGGAAGGAGTGAGTTATCAGCGACCACAACTCGATTACTCTGCGTAACACTTATTTACAAGTTCCTAACGTTTCTGTACGTTTACCCCATTTAGGACGCATTTAGTCCGACTACAAGTTCTATTGTGGAAATAACTCCATAACAAAAACATAATGGTTAACAGATAAATGTTAGAAACGAAAAAAAAGAGAAGGGTGTGTATAAGAAAAAAGTTTGATGAATAAGTGATGAGAAAGAAGAAAAAGAGAAGGATGTAACCAAGAAATGGTAGGTCTGATGAATAAACGATGAAAAAAAAGTAAAGAAAAAAAGATGTCACAAAGAAAAGGAAAAGGCTGATAAAAAAAGAAATGAAAAGTAAGATGCTTGTAGATAAGAAAAAGAAATATTTAATGGATAAATAAGAAGAAAAAAAGAAGGGGGTATTTAAGAGAGAAAAAATTCGATAGTCCTTTAGACAATTAATAAAGGAAAGATATATAAGACGGCCGTAGCTATGAAAAGAAAACTCTGACGATGAAAAAGATTTGGAAAAGGAAAAGAAAACGTTAATGGATAACGGATAAAAAAGGCAAAAATAGAAGGTCGTGGCTCAGAATAAGAAAAGGCTGATGGATAATGGATAAAAAACAAAGAAAAGAAAGAGGAATGTGTCTGCAAAAAAGAAAAGTTTGATGGACAAGTAACAAAACAAAATAAAAGATCAGTCTGGCTAAGGCAATAATATTCTGCAAAGAGAAAATAGCAGGAATATAAATAGTCAGATTTATTTATTTTTTACTGCTTATCAACCTGTTGCGGATTATTTAAAGCCAGAAAATATTTTTGATTGTTAGAAATTTTTTTGAGATAATAATGATTTACTGATACAAGTCCTACTAACTAACCCATTAATAGGTGGATTCAAATCTATCCCAAGGGTATGTGCTCGTAAGTGAATTTAACGAACCCAACTGGAATTGGAACTTGACTCTTCGATCTCCAATTTCGAGCTGTTATCCATTACACCATCTGCACATCCAAGATTACAGCACATAGTATTCCCAAGCGATGATCTATACGGGTCATGCTTGATATTGCTTAACTGCAGTGGTCGTACATAAGCCGTAAAAATAAATTGGAGGCGCGGGAAGACAATAATAACGTTAAAAAAGATACACAGAATGAAGGAAGCGAGGAAAAGAAATAAAGAGAAAATAAAACAGAAAGTTACTATAAAATCCCGTTATTATTTAGTTTCTCGCCCTCTTAGATAATTAGCACAACATAAACTTGACCTTGTGCTTAATAAAAAAGCAAAACCCAAACATCGTTGTGTGTTGATCTTTGAGATTTACATGTGATTCGACAACACGTGTTCGTTGTTGAAAGAAATTATTTATATAATCTTTGTTTCTATTTCATTCAAAATCACTATATTCTTGGGCATTTCGACGTTGGGTAATGGTTAACAAGCTTGCCTCGCTAGATCATTTACGACTGAATAATGACTTCAGTCCTCACTGAGTATTCCATACTTTCGGCTTTGTACCACATATAATCTACGCTTAGTAGATCACCATAGTATTCTGAAAATTACCAGTTTAGACAAATCTAATTTTAGACCGCCGACTTACACGCATAAAATACGCGCGTGGGCACACACACACCTATTTCCATATTTATACTTCTTGCGCACATACACACACAACTAAAATATACACATAAACATACATACACAAATTCACATATATAAATATTTTCAAACTAATACATATTACAGAAGCACATGCGTAGATACACACATAAATGCACACGGATCGATCCCAAAGTAATGCATCCTATAATATCATATTGACCTCCGAAAGTCAAAGACGGATCTTGGTGGTCGGGCAGAAGAGGCTGAACTTCCCCACCAGTAACCCATAATATTTTATTTGTTTCAGATAGCAGTCGCAAAACGGCGTCTGTGCCGAAAGTAAGTACGAAGCAGAGGTGGGTCATGGAATTACTACCTGAGAAATAAATTGAACTCATTGAATTCGTCGACGGTTGTTGAACGTTTACGAAGACCAAATAGTGGGTAATGAACAGTGGTTAATGCACTTCAGCACTGATGACAGCTATGTTTGCGACAAGCTACTTTCCGGGCGGCCTTGCATAGCTGTCAAATGAAGATCACTTGGGTGAAAATACATAGCTAGTGGTAGTGACTGTAGAAAATATTGTTTTGTAGGTAAAAACTTCATGCAACATTGTTATTGTGCAGTTTGTATCTGTTGTAGTTTCCGTAGAAATAAATAAGAACCTCTATTTTTGGAATGTATCTCGAGAGTGATGGATAAATTGTCGTCTAAATGATGCAAATATATCATTTTAACAGATATATTTACCAAAATTACACAAAAATATCTTGAAATACTAAAGAATAATTACTAAAGAATGAATCGTTTAGCACTTAAATCCTTCATCAGACCCTATAGATTGGTGTTCCAAAACCAATAAGAGTTTTATCAAATAACTAAAGTCACTGTACTTGAAAGCTTCCAACTGCAACAACAACTAAAATGGGTACCAAATCTTATGAGAAGAAAAATAATCAAGATATTGACTTTCTAGACTACCGTAAACGAAAGGTTAGGAGGGAAACTTACCTCACTACTGGAAAGAGCGATAACAATTAGTGGACATAAGAAATCTATTTTCTTGAAAAATTGTTTTAAGGGAAAGATTTTTAAAATATGAAGCAACAAGAACACTAAATGTTCGGTCAATGAATTTTGAAAGAAAGAAAGAAAGAAAGAAAGAAGTAAAATAAAGAAGCGAAAGGCGCTAAGAGGAATAAGAATCATTGTTAAGAAAGAAAGAAAGAAAGAAAGAAAGCAATGAATAGAAAATAAAGTGAAATGAAAAAGAAAAGAAATGAAAAGAAAATATACGAACTGGAGAAATAAAGTTCAGTGCGCTTCAACTCGGAACAATTATTATAAGAACGAACCTAACCTTCAAAATCTACATAATATTTAATCTCCTCGGGAAGGTTCTGGTATTTTTTCTATTTTTCGTTTTCATTCGTTTTACTCCTGTGGTCAAGTGGTACATCCCAATATCCTTCATATAATAATATTATTACACTGAAAAAAAAATCGAGTCATGTTCTTAAATAGCCTAGTCTCATATGAATGTCATGCATTTAATCCAACTCATCAGTAATGTCTAAGTTATCATCTATATACAACTGTTTTCTCAGATCAATGATTAAAAGTCAAAGAATCATTTAGGTCTTAAAGAAGATAATCTTTTATCAGACCCGATAGACTGGGGCTACAAAATCAGAAACAAAGACCATTACCAAATCACAATAACCACATCACTTGAACACTTCCAACAGTAACATCAAAATGGGCAACATTGCGTTGCAAATGTTCCTTGCATGGAGACAGGTATTTGTCTCCATTAACACATATCCAGATATGTTATATATATATATATATATATATATATATATATATATATATATATATATATATATATATATATATATATATATATATAAATTGTAAAAGTGTTAGCATAGATGGATAAATTTTGTTCTTGTGAAATAAAATAAAATAAATAAAAGGAAATGAATTTTTTCTTAGGACGCTGGACCATCGGCGAAGCAAGTTAAGCAAGATGAAGATCTTGGTCTGAACACATTTAAGCATGAAACTGAGAGTCATCATGCAGTGTTGGTTGCCATGTTCACACTGTCAAATGGTCTATCTTCCGTATTGAGCATATCTAATTTCAACGTAGTGCGTTATTCCTATATAGTAGTAGCCCCGCGAAAGGAACGAGTTGGCGTCTTTCTATTTACCAGCCCCACTAACTTTTAACACATTATTTCCGCTGCTAAATAAGATGAGATTAATACTGAGTACCATATGTTTTATGTAGAGGGCTTCTCTGACGACGAGATGTTTTCGGTTATAGGATTTATGAAGAATGATCGTATTATCAACCCGAATTTTCCATATGGGTTCTTGTACATTGTGGATGGCTAAATGCCATTTCATGGCACTTTGGTCGGTTAAATGACACGTGAGGGGTTTGCTCAATGAGGTAGTGGTATGATCGATATAGCTAATTGATATATATATATATATATATATATATATATATATATATATATATAGGTACCTCCACAGAAACGCGGTATCTAAGGTTGAAAATGAATTTTTAAAAATGGAAAATCTTTCTTGAAGCTTTTAGTTTTAGTTTTAATTTCAAGCTAATAGATTAAATCTAATATTCTCAATAAGCAAAATACTTTTTCTGAATTTCAAAACTAATTTAAATTGACTGGAATGGGGTTTTGTTTTGAAATCACTGAATATCGCTGATTTTAACGCCATTTCTAGCCATCTGTCATCGCAATGCTATTCTCTTTATTAAAAAAATCTTTCAAAAACAAAATATACTTTTCTGCAAATTTATTTGAGGAATATTAGCTGTTTTGAAATTTA
The DNA here is from genome assembly GCA_964036315.1 of Acanthosepion esculentum. Classification (NCBI taxonomy): domain Eukaryota; kingdom Metazoa; phylum Mollusca; class Cephalopoda; order Sepiida; family Sepiidae; genus Acanthosepion; species Acanthosepion esculentum. The sequence goes on along the minus strand of OZ038494.1, from coordinate 66,338,837 downwards.
ATCTAATTTGAAACAAATATTACTTACTTTAAGTTTAAGAGATCGCATTAAAGCATTTTTTAACATGGTGGTAAGTATTTAATTTAAGTGTTGACAGGTGGACAAATCTGAGGAATATAACGTGATCGCCTTTTTTAGTTGGTGAATGTTGCCATAATCCTTGCTTTCAGTTCCCCTTTGTTGTTACAAGGAGTTTTGTTGGTTTCTCGCTCAACTGTTGTAAGGGGTGATGCAGTCTCAGAAACTGTCTGACAGCCATGACTCGGTTCTCCTTCTTGTGTGGCATAGTGAAGAGTCCTGCTGCCAGGCATAGGGCCTTCCAGCAGCCACTCTCTTGACCCAGGGAAACACTACATCCTCAAGGCACTTGATGTAAGCCTACGTGTTGAGTTTGGAGCCCTGTTAGAAGATATGAGTGGAGGCATAACGTTGCCATCATTAGTGATCACTCTAAATACCTTCGTAATCACCATTAGATTCCTCCAACTCTTTCCGAATTCTCTGCACTGTCCTCAGAATGTCGGAAGGAATTGCGTCATGGAACTCTTTTTCTTACAATTTCCAACTGACCGTCTATATAGTGCAGTTGACAAAATCAAAAACAAACAACGCGCATGCGCAAAATTAAAAATATAAAACAACAATTTACCCATTGCAGCCTGTATATCACCTGTTGTTTTACTCGCCTAAGAAAAAGTCTTTTACGTCCTACCAAACTAACTGATTAGGTCGCCCGTCAGGACGCCTTCATTGTGTCATCATAGAGGTTTCAGTTGCACACACATTAGGAGACACAATGAGCTACTCTATGTGTTCCCATAGTTTCCGAATATTAGGTTTCATCCATTGTCCAGTATGAATGACCTTTTTGTCTGACACTATTGTAGTTCAATGCCACAAATCTGCTCTGATAGATTATCCCATTGGCCAAATTTGACGTCCTGCTGCAGGTATCTTTAACTTAACCATAGCAGGGCAGTCTTCCGTGTGCTATGCTTTGCCAAAGGACAACCAGTAATTTGGTACCAGGGCCATATACGGTTTTGAATTCAGAGTTGAATTTTCTCTGATTGCTATTACGGCTAGAGAGCCCAGTTTACCTTGTTATTTAATTGTTATAATGTGTCATTTAAACCAGCCCAATTGCTCATTGTATTAACGCGCAATATTTGTACAGGTCCATGAATTCTCTTTGAATCCTATGAAAAACGAGAAAGTATTTTCCTATAAGTTGAAGATGTTGAAGAATTTGATGGATGTTAATTACATTATCACTTAAAAATCAGCCCCGCACTATTTTTTTCACTTAAGATAGATTTATTATTTGATATGCTATTTTATGAGAGAAGGCAAATTTTTATACCTGTTATGTCTTCAGTTTTAAAATAAAAAATAAATGCTTAACTCCATTAACTACTTTGAAATTATCATGTAGTTAAAATGACTATTATGAAAAAAAAATGAAGAGAAATATTGAATACACGCAATAATTGTGGCTTACGGCCATATCACATTGAAACACCGGTTCCCGTGTGATCACCGAAGTTTAAGCAACGTCGAGCCTGGTCAGTACCTAGATGGGTAACCGCTTGGGAATACGTAAGCTTGGATGGGCGGCTGGTGTAATGGATAATGGCTCGGAATTATTCATCGGAGAGCCTAGTTCCAATTTCAGTTGTGTTCGTTATATTCACTTACGCGCAAATACCTTTGGAAGAGGTATGAATCCACTTCTTCACCCAGCCAACTATGGATCAATTAGTGGGTCTGTGTTATGGGAACTTACCCATAATAATAATGGACTATTCCGTACATCATAAATACTGCGCCTCAAGAGGAAGCAGCAGATAGAGGTTCAGAGTCAGTCCTTTTTGGACGACTCGGCTAGACGGTCGAACTCTCTGCCTCTGAGGCAGAGGGGAACTCTCTGCCTCTGGGCAGGGAGGAACCCGGACGAGGCTCCGCCGAACGGCAGAGCCTCGTTTGGGGAGGTTGACCAACCCGATCCCGTTTATACGGGTTCTACGGCAATTTTTGCCCGACCCTACGGGCTCGGAAAGCCCACATTAAACCGGCCTTGTGCCACATTTGACACACGTGGGCGTGTTCATGAACATCGACAGAGGTTCAGAGTGACACGGCTAGGGAGCCAGTGTTCTTTGCTGTTGAACTCTCTGCCTCGGCGGAGAGGAACTCGGACAGGGAGGTAGACAGTCCCTGAACCCGTTTATACGGGTTCTAATGGGCATATTTTTGGCCAAGCCTACCGGCTCGGAGAACCCACATTAAACCGGCCTTGTGCCACATACGACCCATGTGGGAGGGGTTGTTAAATATCGGATTATTGTAAGAATATTGGAATAGTCATACTTGGCGAGACAACATAGTTCACTCTAACCAAATCTGATATTCATTACTAATACTTCTACTTCTTTTGTACATATTTTTGTTTGTAATATATCTGTGTTATTCCATACCTGTGTTCGAGTTATTCTTCATTGGTTCTACCTTGGACCATCACCGTGGTACAAGGAACTTGGTCCATAACAGTCTGGTATCACTAAATGATTATTATCTAAAAAAAAAAAATCTTACAATTTAAAAATATTTTCTGGCTTTAAATAACCTGTAAATGATTCATAAACAATAGAAGACGATTCAATCAATCAATAAAACAATAATTGTCCTGCAGAAATAAAAGCCTGTGAAAAATGAATTGAAAGAGAAAAAAAATCGGAGAGCAGACAATGCTGGGGAGGCGAAAGTCCACAGATATTGTAGATTCGGAAAAACGCTTATGGGAACATATATCAGGCAAAAATGTTTTTTTCGTGAGTTTCTTGAAAATATTGAAAATAACAGTGAAATAAATTTCTCTAAACTTAGATGAATGAGTTATATTTACATTGATTAGAGTTTCTAGGTATGCTTAAAACAGAAAGAGCAGCAGCAGTGATCAACAGGGTGATTCGGATGGGAATACAAGGATGGATCAATAAGTTCATAGCTTGACTCAGTTATTAGTTGAATCATGGTCTGAAATGTCTTCTGTATAATGTTCGACAGCTGTGATTAATAACGAAGAGTTAGGTTAAGTACATTGCCATAATAGGAGATTATATCGAAAAATAATCATTTGATGTGTAAAACATTTTATTTTCATCATTAGGAGTCCGATTTATTGTCTTACTTACATATGGAGGTGAAAGTTCAGGATGCTACGAAAAGAGCAAAATCTACTTTCATACGTTACGAAAACGACACAAAATTCTTAATTTCAAAGTCTCTTGAGTTGCTTTGAATGCTGATACAGCGTATTGTGCAATCTGCACGATTATTCTCTCCCATGTCTGCCCAGTAGTTTCATTAATTGCCCAGGAGTAGTTAACCAGTTAGCAATCAATGAGATTCCTTTGCAGCGAGATTTTATAGTAAATAGTATAGTGACACCTGGATTAGCCAATCAATCAGCGTGCTTTCGTCATTATAATGACACGTCACCAAGTAGATACCCCTTAGTGTAATCAGTATCATGTGACGTACGTTTACCTGAAAAGTTTCTGTATATCTAATCACACTTGGCGTATGCTTGTGATGGCATGCTCGCAAAATGACCAAAATATTTTTGATATTTCTCTCAAATGGAAATAGTAACGGTGAAATCAACCGTTTCCACCCAGAAAACATTTGGTATTCATTGAGCGAACAGTTAGCTTTAGTGTCGGTTAAAATTTATAAAATATTTTTTCTTAAAACAGTTTTTCGGGAAAATAGACTTCGTAAGTTTCCTTACGTTTATCGTTCATTCTAGTATCGATAGGAGTGAGAGTGGGGGAGATATGAACAGACTGGGATAGATAGATAGATAGATAGATAGATAGATAGATAGATAGATAGATAGATAGATAGATAGATAGATAGATATAAACAGAGAAGATATGAGCTGATAGATAGATAGATAGATAGATAGATAGATAGATAGATAGATAGATAGGCAAGCAAGTGTAGTCTTTTATTTTAGACAGTGTGGAAAGTCAACATTTTCATTATATCACTCTTTCCCTTTCTAGTTACATGTGCCACCTATTTTAGTTATTGTTGTTGGGAGACTTCAAGTGATGTGGCTTTTGACGATAATTGCTTATCTGTGATCCGATTTGATACCGCTAAAATAGCGTATTTTAGTTGGATAAAAATATTGAATTTGATGCCTAACATTAACCTGTTTTGTCTGTTAATACTTTAAAATAAATACAGTGAGTTCATCCTGTACAAGGACCAGGTGCCATTCGAAGTAAGTTTATGCGGATAGGCGGGGAAGATAACTGATAACCCTAGATTTGAACAGGTTAAGATTGTAGTGATCAGGGAAACATCATCTTGGGGGTCGGTTCCACAGAGAAGTGGTTCATGGGAATAAGCTGTTCGAATGAAACTTCTCACTAATGGAATACGAAGGGAATGAGGGTGGTTCGCTACAATGTGAATGACATGGAGGGTCCCAGCCGTGATGGTTAAACCTGCCGATGCATTCCGTCCGAGCACTTTCCATGGAAGTAGCGATAGAACAGTGAGAAGCATACCACATCTTGTCTGTGGGAGAGGGCTTGCAAGGTGGGAAATAATTTTTCACTCAAAAGGGCACAGAGACTCTTTTGGACTCTAATAAGATAGAGTGATAGCTAGATTGTTAGCCACGCGGGTTATTTTTAATAAAATTTTGCTGATCCACTAATTTGACTTTGTGCGCCCAATGAATATCTACTAAGTTAAAAATATCACGAAACAGAATAAAAGAAATATTTTTAATATTAGTCTGCACTACATGAAATATCGGATTTGGACAGGCAAAAGTAAAAGTAAAAACATTCTTTGTAAAAGAAAACGTAAAAACAAGAACATATTTTTTTATTAAAAGCACGTAATATCATTTCTTCTATATAGCAGTGAATGCTGGGCAATCTCCTCACTGATGAAGAAGAGACTTGAAGCAACAGAAATGTATGCGATTCTACAAAAGAATGCTGAGAATACCATAGACTAAACATGTGAGCAACGACGAAGTTTTAGAGAAAATGGAAAGAAAAAAAGGACACTTATACTTAACATCAGAAAAAGATAGTTGAAATTTCTAGGGCACATAATGAGGAAAGAAGGCGTAGGAAATTTGATACTCATAGGAGATACTGAAGACAAGAGGGACAGAAAAAACAACGCATAACCTACCTAACGAACTTGTGTAAATGGATGGCAGAACATAATTTAGGAGTGCTGACAAAAAAGACAAAATTTATTAAGAGCCACAACGGACAGGAAGCCATGATTGCCAACGTTCTGAAGGGACATGGCAAATAGAAGAAGAAGATGTTTTCGATGATCATAAAAGTCTCATGATTCATAACAAGTAAATGTTTCGGAAATAAGTCATTTATTACGAGTAAGTAGAAACTTCAAAATAACTTTTTCTGACAATTTCCATTAAGTCACTCAAAATCACCATTAGAGTTTATTTACGGGTCATTTAATGCCGAAATTTAATTTTCTTGGGAGCATTAGTAAATTCTTTGATAACAATGTATTCGTAGTAATTTTGTATTAACAAAATTGTATTATTGATCATTTTTATTATTTAGCAAGAATGTATTGCTGGTAACATGTTATCATGTATTGCTGGTAATATGTTATATTGTTTGTTTTTAATATATTGCTGGAAATGTTTTTACTATGAAAATGTATTGCTGGTATTTTTACTATAAAAGTGTATTTTTATATTTTCATAGTGTTTCAATGCGGTTAAATTTTTGCCCATAGTTGGGACCCTAACAGTTGCTAGGCCAGGGTAGACTTGAGAACAACATCAATTAAGAGGTGGTTCCACGCTCCTCAAAACCTCCCGATCAGAGGTCTTGCTGCCGGATGAAGTTTATTGTCATACCCAGAACGGTTAATCCAATGCTGATCTCAATTTTCTCCTGTGGAATCCATTAGTCGATGTTATCAGTTGTAGTCAGATGGTGCGTAATAATGATGGGGAAAATTTCAAAGTCCGCTTCACGTTGCTTTTCTTGGCATATCTTCCACAATGTTTCTTAGTTGTTGTTTTTTGATATTTGTGGATTTTCTTCGAAGCTTATTAAGAATATTTTTATAACTCAAATTTGAAACCATCGTCGTTTTCTCGTAAACAGTCCCTACTACCCAAATGCCAACTGCCCAACTTCAAATGCATTATCTGTCTATATTTCTGAGACGAGGTGTTATGTACACTATTTACATTATTCGGACTATTGTGCTAAATATGGCAACAAAGATGAGGACAATAGTCCGAATAATGTAAATAGTGTTCAAATGCATTGTTTGTTAATTTAAGCTTCTATAAAAACAGTAATTGTGCTTGCTTTTCAAACGACATATTTTTCAGTGGTGAAAGCAGAAGTGTTGATGATGAACAGACAGTCTGAAAAGTAACGTCCAATAGTAAAAGTTTCATATCAACAAATGACACAATCTAACGTACATCAATTTAAAGTGATCCTGATATCACCGAACAAAAAATAACAGTGAATTCGACATTTCATGTGATGTAACCTAATTTCAATCAGATGCTTATAAGAGTTAATTTTTACGAAACATTTTGGCTCATTTTTGTGATTTTATTAGGCTGAGTCATAGGTAATTTCCGTTTTCGGGCACCAATCGTAATGACGAATGAATCGTCCTTACAACTAATCATACGTGGCAGTTAAGAATAAATTTGGGGTAGATTAACTTACAGCAATGTTCAACACAAAAGTAGTAAATTGACACGGATAAATCTCAACAACCAACCTCGAAAGCTGTGTTTCCTGTAAGAAGGTTAATGTGATGCGATTGTCGGTGTATTACTCATTTACAGATCTTAAAACGCAATGAAACAGTAAATGTACATTTATGCGTCCGTCAGCTGCAATGTGTCCATAAAGGTTTAGTCGAAATGCGCCCTACGTTCGTCAAATGAAAAATGTTTTATTTCATGACCACATAAGGCGGCATAGAGTAAGATTAACAGAGGAAGAATTTTGGAACCTAAATGCTCTGTTCTACCCTACCTGCCATATTTAACTGACCTTGAACAGCCGATTATTACCTTGCATCAACCGATTATTAACTTGCACTAATCGATATTACCTTGCACCAACCGATTATTACCTTGCACCAACTGATTATTACTTTTTCGGTCGCTGCAAAGCGCTTTGATGCGGAAAACCTCCTCTAATGAAAACCAGATTCAAAAGTTTTCACATCAAAACCAACGAAATTTTACTCAAAAAGTATCGAAGTGACAACAAATCGTTGCAAACAATGGTGAATATAGAATTGAATAAAATGTAATTGTACTTTATTTTTTGAAGACAAATAAGCATAAACGGAAATTATCGATGACTCCAGCTAAAAGTTCACTTTTGCAAAGAATTTAAAAATAAACCGAATTTCTTTGAAAATGGAACTAATATTCCGATTCCAATGCTTGTAGAATCAGTAATAAAATTTAAAAATTTTTGCATGGTTTGTTTTTATTAAATGGGGCAAGTCATACTTTCCTCATATCAATATTTCTCATAATTTGAATGCTGAATTTACTATTCTAATGGCGTTTGGGGTATGGGAGAGCTGTCAGATTTTGAGAAGCCTACCATTTTTAAGAAATGGTAATGGTAATAGTAATATTAGCCATTTCCCTATAAGGAAACATTTGGCATTCATTGATCGAGCAGTCAGAACTGCTTTCGGTTGAAATTTATAAAATCTTTCTTAAAACAACTAGGTTTCTTAAAACCCGTAGCTCTTATAGCTCTTTCTAGTATCGATGAGTGCTTCCTTTCTAACCTTTTATTTGAAGTTGTGTGGAACGTCAACATCTTGATTATGTCTTTATTCTCTCTTCTAATTACACGTGACATCCATTTTAGCTGTTGAATGTTGCTAGTCCACAAGTAATGTGGCTTCTGTTATTTGGTACGGCTCTTTATGAATCTGTAGGGTTGAATAATGTTCAAAGAGGGACGATCTTTGCCAAGACCTCTAGGCTCCACTCGCCCAAAGCCTTTTTTTTTACCATTGATCTTTGGAAGCGATTGTATACACCTAACAGTTTAGATATTTCTGAACGGTTTGGGCCTCCCATCCATAGGAAAGTTTCGAATTGATGAAGCTATTTAAGAACATGACTCAAGTTTTCAGATTGATGTTCTGGTTTTGTAGCAGTCTGCAGTGTAGAGCGAAACTATCTAGTGTAGCCAGTTCTAAGTCCATTTTCAATACTTAATTTGTTATAACTGATCCATACGCCGAGGTATCTGAAGTGCTTAGTATTTACTAATTCCACATCCTGAATGTTTATGATGGATTCAGTGTAGGTGCCATCACTACTTTTAGTGGTCTGCAAATGTAATGAAAGTTACTTGAGAGAAAAGTTGAATATGTAATAATTACTTACCTACCTACTTATAGACTGATCTATCCACCAGAGTTCACAAAAGATTTGATTACTCACCTTGTAGAGTTGTCTTATTACGTAACGGATCCGCATAATGTTACCTGGAAATTAATTTTAATAATATTTTAATCACATCAATATTCAGACTTCATGCACCTACATTAATGTTTACATGCAGACCTACTTATCACCTACACTTGCTTGCCTGCCTCCCTATCTATCTATCTATCTATCTATCTATCTATCTATCTATCTATCTATCTATCTATCTATCTAATCCAGTTTGTTCAACCCTCTCTCTCTCTCTCTATCTATCTATCTATCTATCTATCTATCTAATCCAGTCTGTTCAACCCCCCTCTATCTATCTATCTATCTATCTATCTATCTATCTATCTATCTATCTATCTATCTATCTAATCCAGTCTGTTCAACCCCCCTCTATCTATCTATCTATCTATCTATCTATCTATCTATCTATCTATCTATCTATCTATCTATCTATTTATCTATCCCAGTCTGTTCATATCTCCCCCCACTCTCTCTCTCTCTCTATCTAATCCAGTCTGTTCATATTCCCCCCTCTCTCGTTCTATCTATCTATCTATCTATCTATCTATCTATCTATCTATCTATCTATCTATCTATCTATCTATCTATCTATCTATCCCAGTCTGTTCATATCTCCCCAACCCTCTCTCTCTATCTATCTAATCCAGTCTGTTCATATTCCCCCCTCTCTCGCTCTATCTATCTATCTATCTATCTATCTATCTATCTATCTATCTATCTATCTATCTATCTATCTATCTATCTATTAGCTAAATTGTCTGCTTAATTTCAACGAACGTATCCTATTACCGACTACCAACTTCTTTGCCGATCTGTGCTTACAAATAAAAACGCCGCTTAGTGTCAAGCGCTACTATTTTAATGTGCGACACCTGCAAATTCACATCACATTGACGATATTGCTTCATTCGTTGGGATAAGTTATAAAATGGCCAATGCCAATCCGTTTTTCCCTTCATCTTTTATATCTATCTTGTCTACCCATGTATCCTTGCGCCAGTTTTTTACTCTTTTGTTGTATTGTTCTTATTCCAGACGTTCATATTTCCTTTTAGTTGTCAGATTATTTTTGTTTGTTTTTTTTCTTATTTGTTTCCTTTTTCTTTCCGTTATCTTGTATTACGGACACATCACGTTGAAGCATCGCTTTTCGTACGATCACCGAAGTTAAGCAACGTCGAACTTAGTCAGCACCTAGATGGGTGACCGTTTGGGAATACCAGGTGCTGTAAACTTAGATGTGCGGTGGTGTAATGGATAAAGGTCCAGAATTTTTAATCGGAGAGCCGTATTCCAATTCCAGTTGGATTCATTACATTCACTTACACGCAAATACTATTGGGAAAGTTATAAATTTATCGCTTCTCCACCAGCTATGGGTTAATTATTAAGGCATGGTTTACAAAACCTTTATTATCTAAAAAAAGAAACTTGATTTGACATCTCAACTTCATTCACTTTCTCACCCTCTGTCTTTTCTACAAATATTTTCATGGCAACTGTTTTGATGAGCTCCCCCCCTAGTCCATCGACTACATGAATTTAAACGTGTTACTAGATTGGCAACTAGGTCTCACCGTTTTACTGTTGAACCAGCTATATGCAATCGCCACTTCTATTCTAGCAGTTTCTTTTCTTGCACCTCTTACTTGTGAAACTCATTTCCCATTTATTGCACTTCTGCCGCCTACAATCTTCAAAAATTTAAATATAACTTCAATCGTCATCTTCTGTTTTTTTGTACCGCCTTTCTTTATTGCCCTTTCCTAACTTCTCCTCACTAAAGTTTTCTCATTCTCTTTCAATCCTTGAAAACCCCTGCGTCCTAGTGGCATTATCACTTTGCTTGGAGTGTGGGAGGAATGATTAAAACAACAACAAAAACCAAACTAGTTTTATTTATTTTTCTTTCTGCATTTCATTCTTTTTCTTAGTTTTCCTTTTCTCCAATTCCTTTTTCAAACTATTTTTCATTTACGTAAATTCCAATATTTCTTTCATTTTTCTTTTCGCGTTTCTCTCTTATTTGTTGATATTTTCCCATTTTTATTCGTTTTTTTTTTCGTCTTCTTTTCCTTCCTCTAGATTTGCTTCATTTTTGTTAATATTAAAAATTCTTTTCTCCTACTTTAATCTATTTTTCAATGAATTTTTCATTTTCCTCCCATTTTGTCTTCTATTTTTATTTTACTTATATTCATTTTTTCTTACTTTTTCCATTTTTCCTCTTCTCATTTTCATTTCTTGTCTCTTTTCTTCTCTCTTTCTTTATCTTTTTTAATTCCATTATACTTCCCACTTACGTTTTTTCCTTCATTTATCGATGTTTTCTTTCTTTCTTTCTTTCTTTCTTTCAATTGAACTTGTCAGTATACGTCACCTGGCAACAATAAACAACACCATAGTTATTTATTCTTTCATTCATTGACTCGTTCTCTCATGCAATCATTCATACAGTAACACGTGCTACTTGTCGGCTGTTCAAAATCGCACAGGAACCATCCACAAGTCGACATTAACCTGTTCTCAACGACCGACGCAGGTTTTCCTTCTCCTACCTCATACTCTTTCACTTTCGGCTCTTTTACCCACTTTTTTACCTCTTGCCTAAATTTCCTCCGTTAAGCTTTGCATGTAGATCTACCCAGATTTAAAAATCAGGAAGCCAACTAAAGGATAAGTTTGTCTGGCGTCCATCGATAGACCCATCTAAATATTTTGACGATGTAAATGGATCTTCTTTATATCTTACTTTCTTGATTCTCGGCACATGCGCATAGCGTTGGATTGTAGAAGCAGACGAGAAGGCAAATATTAGCTAGAACTGAATACAGAGAAGTGAAAGTGAGAAGGAAAATGATTAAAAAACGAAAACTGGAATAAAACGAAGTAAAAAAAACAAAACAAAAAAAAAACGGTTTGGTTAATTTATTAAGGATTCCAAACTGAATTTCTGACAGAAAGCCGAACGAAGCAATATTCGATAAAATAAAATCACATTTGGATTAGCTTCTGTTTCTCATCACGATTGAAATTGGTTGGACACTCGACACTGACCAGATATTGAGCAGTCGTTTGGAAGCTAAGAGATTAGAACTTATTTGGGTAAAAAGAAGAGAGAAAAATACCAAAAGTTGAACAGAAAGGTAAATTTTGGGGGAGAGAGAGAGAGAGAGAGAGAGAGAGAGCGAGAGAGAGAGAGAGAGAGAGAGAGAGAGAGAGAGGGTATGAAACAAAAGGAAAAAGACAGTGTGGAAGTAATATTGATAGCAAAAAAAAGGAAGTGAATCATTCGAGATGATACGAGTGAAATAGAGAGAGTGTGAGTAAGAGAAAAGGTTGAAAAGCCTTCTCTTGTGTGTACCCAGTCCGTTCAAGACTACTCGGCCCAGATAAGGAGTCGCCTACTCGAGCGTCGCTGCAAAGCATCAGCGGATATTCTCTCTTTGCCGTAAGTACTGTTTTTGTATTCATTCATTTAAAGTCAGATTTTCAGGAGTCATCTTACAACAGCTTAAACAATAGAAAATCATTGTTGTTCAATTGATAAAGATCTTTTTCTCTTTGCTAGTTCGAGATCGAATCGAATGTTAAACCATGGAAAAAAGATGTTTTCACAACCGATATAAATTATCTCAGTCTGATAAGAGTACAATCCAAACGCTTTCAAACAACAATAAAAAATAAAATATAATGATACGATTGCTATTATAAATTGGATGATTGAGGACATGACAGATTGACCTTAGCTGTTGATGCCATGTTGATGAAATTTATTGCCAGGTATTCTTTCAAGTTTATAGAGTTTAACTCAAAGCAAGGTCTTCCTTTTCACTTGGTGTTTACGTATTTTCGTTTTTACCAACCAATTTCAAAATACTGAAATATAATCCGTCATTACGCTTGATAACGTGCCATTTTTTATGAACTGCAGTTTAAGCAGAAGGTATTTTAAATTGTCGTCGGACTTTTATGCTCCAATATAGATCAGCTTTATTCTGCTCGAATATTTATGTAATCTTTTGTTTCACTGTCTTACAATATTTTTTCGTTTACTTAAACGAACCAAATCTGCACTATTTACATTATTCGGACTATTGTTCTCATCTTTGTCGCCATATTTATTACAATTTTTCGGCCGTTGTACGCTCCGGCTTTCTTCAGGTGGTTGGAATGTCAAACTGAACCCTTTATTTCGGTCGTTGGGGTAGACTGTTCTAGTTCTACGTGCCATGTCTAATGGATGTCAGTTATCAGTTATTATTGAACTCACACTCTTTGGGTCCTGTGACAGGACCCGAATAGTGTGAGTTCAATACCCGGAAACGGCAGTGAGATCTTGAAGAGGGGAATTAACAGGAGATAATTGATAACTGACATCCATTAACCATGGCACGTGGAACTAGAACAGTTTACCCCAGTGAGTGAAATAAAGGGTTCAGTTCGACATTCCAACCACCTAAAGAAGGCCAGAGCATACAACGGCCGAAACCTTGTAATAAATATGGCGACAATGATGAGGACAATAGTCCAAATAATGTAAATAATACCTCATCTCAGAAATATAGACAGAACAAAATTTGGTATAAACCTGTAATCTTGAAATTAAAAATCGGATTAATTTTCTATTTAAAAAATATTCATCTACTACTTTACAAGTGGGTGATTATTAAAAACGTTTGACTAACATTAGCCCTTTTTCTGAAGATTGTGTAGCTGCAATAAAATTTGTTATTCGAAAGCTAACATTTATCTAAATTCAGATCCGACTGAAGGCAAATTCACAAAGAATAGCATGCTTTGTATTATAAAAATATTGTTTGCTTTATTAGTTTGTAAGTGAAGCATTAAGGTGGGTACAAGCTTGCTGGTCCCAGAGTGTAGTGGAGGGCTCTAGCATTAAATCCATACCAACCTGCAACTTTATTAATAGCAATTTAAACCTCGTTTGTGGACCGATAATTAGTAAGCTAGTTCCGCAATTTTACGACAGTAGTTCGTTTCTCACCGGGTGCCTAATAATAATAATAATAATAATAATTATTATTATTATATTAAAACACATGAGGATAATTACATATACAAACTACTAACGCCCAACTGCGGGGGAATGAACAAAAATAACAGGAGCGTTCCATAAGATTTATACTAAACTATTTGATTAATTGCTCTAACTAATCAACTAACGGAGAATTTCAAAATGATCACGTCCCCATCATACTACTCACGTTTCAGTTGCATTCCTTTCATGCTGAGTGCGTTCCATTCGTTTTGTCGCGTTGATTACCATTACAACCGTTTTTCTTAAGACAGACTTCTATATAAATGGGAAAAGTATGAATCCAGTTATGTATTGAATAACAGGGTAGACCGATATGCACTACTCTGAATCAAACATCAGGTGTGGGTCTAGCAACTCTGCTCATAAAAATTACTTGTTATTGTTTCAGTAGTGTGGTTGCAGCCCTATACACCACAGGTTCATTGGGTGTGGGCCTAAATCCGTTCATAAACTTACTTGCTTCTGAAGCCATAGCAGCATCACCTAGCGTGATGTAACAGGTTCAAGTGGAGGAGGAATGTTTTTAAACTGAAGCTAGGATTCATTATTATAATGGGGGACTTGCACAAGATGCCCCTTCACCCCGGTCGTTCTTTTTTGTCTGGCATTGATTTATAGCTTTGTCAATGTTAGCTTGGCAATCTCTTTTCCCTGTCTTAAATTGTATCGATTCAGTAAATAATACGATAAAATCTTGGTTAGGATGACAGAACGAGGACAAGAAAGGACTCACAAATTTTCTACAGGCATAAAAGATAAAGTGACACAGACTTACTGCACCTGGAATTTGGACTCATTCAGGCAATTTCTATCTTTTAAAATGTTACAATGAATATATATATATATATATATATATATATATATATATGTATGTATGTATGTGTGTGTGTGTGTGTGTGTGTGTGTGTGTGTGTGTGTGTGTAAAATTTCAGATAGAGTATATCTGTAAAATGACAATATGAATAAAGACAAAACGAAAACTTATGTTAGCCGATGTATTTCGTCCTGTGATGGACTTTATTAAGGCAAATGCGTGGATTTAATATTTTCACTATTATTTATATAAAAGTGCGAAAAATGTTATTGGTTTTTCAAAAGTTTTAAATTTAAGAACGCTTATAAATATCTATTAGGTTAGCCGAAAAGTCGGGCAAACTATGGAGGACGCCAAAAGACACAGCTCAATGTCGAATGAACGAAGTGGGTAAATGATATTTTTGAAACATGTCACAAAATAAAATCCTCGCATTTGTCCCAGAGGACGAAAACGTCGGCTAACATAAATTTTCCTTTTGTCTTTATATATATATATATATATATATCTATATCTATATCTATCTATCTATCTATCTATCTATCCATCTATCTATCTATATGTGTGTGTGTGTGTGTGTGTATAAAGTGGACACTGGGGTGATTATCGAGCAATGACAGTCTGTTTAATGCTTGAACGCAGCGTTCCGGCCTGAAGATTAAGTTCAAGCATGAAACAGAATGTCGCCACTCGGTGTGTACGTCAGTGTCCACGTTTATATTTTCGTTCGCCCTATTCCTAATATTTACCTATAAATATAGCATGCCATAAAACTATATTTTATCACCTCTTCCTCTTCACCCAATTTGAATTGTTAAAATCCTCTGCTGATAAGGCAGATTGTTTTGCCTGTAAATTCTCCTCAAATTCTACTCTTGACTCATCTGGAGCATCCTTGCCTGACTTCCCTCTTCGAACTGAGTCTCTGTTGAGGGATAGGTATGCATGTAACTCCTTCCTTGGTTTCTGTTATCATCTCTAACACACAAGTCATGTGAACCTGATGGCATCCTTGTAATAGTCATTAAGAAGTGTGCTTCCGAACTAGCTCCTGTTCTCTCTAAACTGTATAATAAATACCTCGCTGTCTCTTGCTTTCTTGTTTGTTGGAAATTCTCCTCTGTTGTTTCCGTCTTTAAGAACTCAGGTGAATCGTCTGACCTTTCGAACTATCGGCTTTCTACCTCTTTTCGGCAAACTACTATAGGCTCTAATCAACTTTGAACTGGTTAAGCATCTCACATCACAGGGCCTTCTTTCATACAAGCAATGTAGCTTTCGTTTCTCTAAGTCGACTGCTGATGTACTAACGATTATCATTGAAAGAGTCTACCAAGCTTTAGATAAGACTGGAGAAGCTCGGACTGTTGCTTTGGACATCTCGAAAGCGTTTGACAGTGTTTGGCATGCCGGTCTTCTTCATAAGTTGAAAGACTGGTATTTCCGGACGAATTTTTTAACTGATTCAGTCTTTCTTATCAAATCGTGAAATGAAAGTTATCTCGAATGGCCAATCTTCTATATCTTTTTGTACTAATGCAGGTGCCACCAGGGTTCTATCTTTGGACCTACTCTGTTCTTAATTTTTATCAATGAGCTTCCTGATGACATCAGTTCTTAACTTGATATCTATGCTGACGACGCAACCATTTACTCCTGTCTTGATAGTAAGTTCTGATTAGGTCAAATTGGTAGCTGATCTAAAAACACATTCACAGTCTGTTGTCAACTGGGGCAAGAATGGCTTTTTAATATTAACGCCCCCAAAACGAAAATTCTTTCTATCAATCAGCTGGAATATCATTTCCTGCTTCCCATCGGCATGGTTAATACTCACCCTCATGAGAATGACTCGTTGTGCCTTTTCGGATTAACATTCTCGGTTAACATGAAGTGGAAAGATTATATTGAATCCATTGTTAGGCTTGCTAATTTGCTTCACTTTATCATGCCAGTGCTCCTGCTGTATATCTAGAGATTCTTGATAAAATCCAAATAAGAATCTTCAGTATTATTGGTCCTGTCCTGGCGTCACGTCTTCAGCCACTTTCCCGCCGCCGTAATGTAGCTTCGCTGTGCTTTTTCTATAAATACTTTCAGGGTAACTATTCTGATGAACTCTTCGCTGTGTTATCTTGACATTATGAATTTAAGCGTTGTACTAGATTGGCGACAAGGTCTCATCAATTCACAATTGAATTGGCTAGATGTAACCGTAAGTTCTATGCTAGTAATTTCTTTTCTCGCACTTCTCGCTTGTGGACATCTCTTCAGGCTCCATGCTTTCTAGCCAACTTCGATCTTCAAAAATTCAAATGCAATGTCAATCGTTATCTACTGTCTTCTTGATTACTCTTCTATTGTTCTTGCTCCTTAATAATGTTACTTTTTTTCTTATTCTTTCACACCCAGGAACCCCTTGTCTTAGTGAATGTACTGTCTTGCACGAGGGCAGGTAATGAGATCGCAGAAATTGTATGGCAGCCATGACTGGGTTCTCCTGCTTGTGTGGTATGGAGTCCATTTGCCAGACATAGGGTCTTCCAACAGTTGCTCTCTTGACCCAGGGCAGCACTACCACCTGATGTAGGCTTCTGTTTTCAGTCTGAGGTCCTGTGGGAAGATGATTGGTGGCATGTTGCCATCACTAGTGATCACACCAAACACCTTCGTAATCCTGTGCACTGTCCTTAGATTGACACCCAAACACTCTGAAATGTTCGTATTGGAGCTTCCGACGCAAATGTCAAATAGTACAGCATGCCGTTTCCAAATTTCTGGAGGAGTGAATTGCGTCATGGTGTTATTTTTGTCACAGACGATTTATATATTATACTATATATAAATCAAAAACAAACAACGCACATCCGCGAAATTAAAAATATAAAATGGAGACAATTTACCAATCGCACCCTGTATATTTTAAATAATAGTAAGTTATGAATTTAACTGCTTTCTTTTAATTTTTAACATTTTTATAGTCATTTATGTTGGTTTGGGAAAGGGGTAATTCTTTCAGGAATCGAGATACCTGAGAAAAATCCGAGGTGCAGATTTAAATTTGGATAACATTTGATAATGGCACTCTCGAGAATATTCCGTCTAAGTAAATTACTTTCTCTTGTGATAAGTGTGGTATTTTTTAAACATCTTTTCATAAAAATACGGAATTATAGATGGAGCGTTAATTTTAAATAAGAAGTGTCCACTATAACAAAGTTTAAATTAATAAAAATGTCGAATTAACAATAAAATCCATTCATTCTTTAAATATATATATATAATTAATTATAAGTTTCTACCTATAATCCATTAATGCCCACTATCTCCAAAATAATACTGTGAAAATTAATGGGTTATATATCACTGTTTTGCATAGCTCAATATTATCTTTGGGCAGGTGAATGCATTTCATCAGTACAACAGAAAGACACAATCCAAAACACGTTGTTAAAAATAGAATGCGATTTGTTGGATTACCGCTCCCTGACGATAATCACAGATGATGAGATGTTTGAAAGCCTCTTTCTATTTCTCCTTTGACTTGCGAAGTGACAAAATACGTTTCTTCTCGCTCCGATAGACACAAGGTATGTAAGTACTTCAGAAACACTCATAGTGTGTGAAATCTTCATAACTTTAACTTCGTTACTTAAATCATCCTTCTGTGCTATGTATGTTTAATACATTTAGTAATTGTTGTTTCTTTGAATTCCATGTTATTTTTACCTGGACTCATATGAGTCCGCCAAATAATAAACTTTTCTTAAAAACATATTTAAAATCATTCAATAATCATTAATCTATGCATCACAAAACAAAATCTATTCATTTCTTATTCTAATCTTTATTTGTCATTGTTTTGAAAATGAATCTTTTAAAATAAAAAATATTAATGATTAATATTAAAATAATTTTACGTGTCTTGCTTTCAAGATTCAAGACAGAAAATAATACAGAAAGACATGAGTGAAATATATTCGCCACATATTCTAGTTTCGGAAACTGCTTAACTGTTAGTTCATTTCTGTCCGAAACAACATATCTCCATTTCCAAACTTTTATTTGCAGTTAAAAAACGTAGGTCAAATTATACTTTACTAGACTCAATGTCACAGTAGTTGTAAATAATAAACAGTTTGAAAAATATTGCAATTAAATTTATGAAATTAAAGATGTCAAGTAAATTAATAGCAACATGTTTCTTTCACAGTAAGAAGCTTTATGATTAGTTGTAAAATCCGAACGGTTAACATAAATCGAACTGGCGATAAATACGCTGGGAAGCTTCCCCTGACGTAGATATAAACACAGGTATAATTCTTGTTGACTGACCTTCTTTTACATATAAATATATCTTCCCCATTACTGTGACACTATGGTTAGGACACCCACGTAGGTGTGATTTTTATCTCGTTTTCAAGTGTTTCTGTTTTATAGCTAGCTGATAGGTGTTTTGAAGCGGCACCCACTTGACCGAAAAGGAAGAAAAGAACAAATAAGTAAAAGAAAGCATCTGTGTCAAGTGGCAACAAAACTATGCATAGAGTATTTTCGGTTGTAGGTCTACATCAAAAGTTACAAACAGAAGCGGGGTATCAGTTCTGATTTATCCTTGGCGTCGTTTCGATGATGACCATTCGTATTTCCAACCACACGTCAGGACGTGTACATTGGTATGGAGTTGATAGAGAGTAAGAGTTGGTCTACGAGACCAACAGGAGTTGTCCCAAGTGTCAGCTACCTACCCACCCAGACCGTGTAAGAGAAAACCCTGAATTAAAAAAAAACAAACTATAATAACGGAAACAGGGTCTGGATTCTTATTTCTCGATGAGATGTTTTTTTTTTTATCTCCTGTCCTTTGTGAACGTGCAGGAGGCCTTTCCCAGTTTTTGGTGCATACTGACGTGAATGGGAACGGAGATGCAACGTGGGGATGTCATTAGCCAGTCTATGAAAATGAGGGTGGTTGTCTCGTTGATTCCAACAGTTTATTTTTTCGCACTTCCTACTTGTGGAACTTCCTTCCGTTTCCTTGCTTTCTCGATAACAAGAATCTTCAAAAATTTAAATGCAACGTCAATCACCATCTTTTATCTTGATCCCAGTCCATTTTCTGTCCTGTCCTTAATCCTCCCTATTTTCAGTCTTCTCTATTAATTTTACTTCCTGTAAACCAATGCGTATTAATGGCATTACTGCCTTGCTTGGGGGTGAAATGATTAAAAAAATTACAATAATGCATATTTGGCATTGTTTTGCCTCCATTTTTTACTATATAGAATTTGTTGGCGGGAGATTTGTTTAATGCATTGTTTCTGCATTCAACCGTTTTTTTACGAGGTTGGGGAGCTGGCTCGAAACCCAACAGTCCCCATTTCTCAATCGGGCTCAAAACTAGCTATGGTTACTCCTCTTGAAAAATGCACGAATTCACTATTCCATAATGGCAGAGGTAAATAATCGGGGAAACTGGAACCCCTTAGCTTCAGAAGACAAACCAATTAATAGAATATTACTCAAGAATAAAAATAAAAACATTCTGTCATTAAGTTAAAGTCGGCCATACTTTATTCAATGACAGCCAGCTGGCTGGTTCTCGAGATGGCTTTAAGCTTGTTGTAGTCCTGGTTGTTATTACCAGCTTCGAGATCTTTCGTTTGCAGTTGATATGGAAGTACCAATTGCACGCCCCACGCCCAGTTTCTTCTTATATGGAATGTAAGTCGATTCAGAGAAGTCGAATATAATGTTGAACCGCATAAACGCCATTAGTGTCAATAATACCACGTGACAACCTTCAAATACTTCTGCGGCACTCTGTTACGAGACGACACCTTCACAGCAGAAATCCGAATACGGATCGCTGCAGCGATGGCCAGACTGGAAAACATGATGATGTATAAGATCAGTTCTCAAGTACATTTCAGGCTTTTCGAATCACTAGTTTTACTCAAGCGGTTTGCTCCCAGCATAAGTTCCGGATAGAAAACTAATTCAGTAAATACACAAAAATAGAAAGGGGAATAAAACAAAGATGTCTTCTCAACGAACGTATTTAACCTTTACAGTGAGGCGATCCTGAAAGAATTAGAAGTCCTACCAGGATTCATTACTGACTGCCACAATCTTAACAACATAAGATATACAGATGACACAGTGTTAAGAGCAGATAGAGAAAGGAAATTACAGGAACTACTGAAGGTAGTAAAGGAAGACGAGAAAAAAAGGACAAAATATCAATTGTAAGAAGACAGAATGTATGGTCGTCAACAAAAAAGAACAAACCAAGATGCAAACTGCGAAAACGATAGAAAATAGTAATATGAAAGTGAGAGCGGGACACATAATAACTGACGAACTTAAAGCTGTCGCAGTTAGCTCCTCGCCATTTCCTTAATCCTTCAACAGGGGTCTCTCTCTCCCACGAGTATAAATACTGGCTGACCTTTCGCCTCTTCCTCTTTTCCCAGCTCTTTTTACAGCTTACGCACACGTGCGGCCAGCTGCCTCGACTCAGGCCGCAACCTCGCGCGTGAGGCGAGGTAAAAAAAATACTTTCTCTTTTTCACTTACACCAATATGTGACCTCTCACACAAACAGCGTTTCCCAAATTCTGGGAACACGCTAAAAACAATATACGCGTTCGTACGGACACTCAACTCACTCACCATAACTTCTTCATACAACACTCTGTAACCCTTCATGTCATTGTAATTTGTTATTAATATATATTTGTTTGCATACATGTATATCGGTCTTGTTTGTTTCTTTATCTTCTTTGGACTCCATTATAGTCCAACATTCTTATGTAGCTGGACCGGCCAGCGGAAAATCTTAACCCAGAGATATCTCCTCTCTCCTCTCATCTCTCATACATACACACGCACGGTCCACTACAGAGCAGTCCTTTAAACATAAGGAGTAAAACAGGAGCAAATGGAGATGAGAGGGGAACCTGAGACTGTTCAGATTAGGATAGTGTTGGCACTGGTGAGAATGCTGAAGAAATAGCAGCGGAGACTCGTTTCTTAGTACAGGGCACCCTGTATGAATATATTAACAACCACCACCGCTGCAACAATAATAACAACAATAAAGAAAAATAATTTAAAAGAAGAGAAGCTTAAACATTGAAATATTCACAAAACCAATGAGATATTATGCATGTTGTTCAGAGTCATTTTAACATTTATGTGCGGGTAATGTAGCGGTTATCGGCACGGAAAATGAAATCGGCGAACCGAGTTCAATTCCCACTCGATTCAGTTTATTTCACTTTGCGCTTGGAAAAGGCATGTATCCATCTTCCCCAAGCATTGAATTAAATAGTAGGATAGACTGTGCTACCTTGCAGCCAGTCTAAGAAGAGGAAAAGTTTAAATTCAAAACCGGTGTGAAGATGGATGAGCTTCGTTTGACTAACTTGCCCTGGATACATCACTGCTGCTATACGTGGTGCTACTGTGGCTCGAATGGGTTACGTGACATGACATTTTATCAATTCACGTATTGTATTTAACAATTTTTTCATCAACTACTCTAATATAAACTGAACATATTATGATAAATTTCTATCAGTTTTGAAACTTTGAGGTATTTTATTCTAAAACCCAAATGACAAACACTCGATATCCACGCGAGAGATGTTATTGGATTTGTCTGGTAGCCCCACAGCGAAGAATTCGTTACTGTTTGATAATGGCGGTAATAAAACAAATCAGTTGTAAAAATAAGACAATAAGTACTGGAAACTGAAATAGCCGCGCTATAAATTCTTTTAGTATAAACATCTTTATGTGTCAAGTATTCGCGCGCTAAGGTCAAGTGCTTTGTTAGTTGGTGGCTGAGGATGTTAGTTCAATTTTTCTTGCTCATTATAATTTGTAAATAAACCCAATTATTAAATGACAACCAGTTGAAAAGTTTGTAATAGTTTCCTTTATGCTAATTTATGTTTGTATTTCAAACAGTTTTTTATTACTTAAACGCAGATTCCAGTCCTGCTGGAGAACGCATATTTTTTCTAATAAGATTTTTCAAGTATTTTAGACGAAAATAAAAAAACAAAAACAAACTGTTTAATAAATAAAGGGAGTAGTCTCAAATACGAGTATCTGCTAAAAATAACGTTTAAGGAATAAAAATCTGTCGGATTAATTAAAAAAAAAAATCCATCCCTTGGTTTCTTTACGTTAGGATACAAAACCGTATATATATATATATATATATATATATATATATATATATATATATATATATATATATATATATATATATATATATATATATATATATATATATATATATATATATTTCAAGAGTCGGACAAAAATCTCCTTTTAAAGGCACTATTCAAACTTGGCCATCGACGATAGGTCAAAATACGCCAACTCTAATGACGGTTTTTTTTTTCCCTAGGGGAACGCAGGTTCAAATCCTGTTGGAGAGCGTATATTTTCTAATAAGATTTCTCGAATACTCGGACAGCTAGACGAAAATAAATATACTGTTTAATAAATAAATGAAGCGTCTACTCCAATACGAGTATCCACTAAAAATAACGTTTAAGTAATAAAAATCTGTTGGATTAATAAATTTAAAAAAATACATTCCTTTCAAACAGTATAATGTAAGTTTTCAGGAAGACTGAAAATTCAGCAGTTTTTTTTTCTATTTCACGATTTATGTTTAATTGTTGCAACGTTTATTTACATTCGGAACATTGTTCGTTAATTGAAATTATTACGGAGTCGCTAACTAGTTGCCCTGTGATTGGATGAAAAACAACCAATCACAGACTACCTTTTTAGATTTTCACCAAACCCCCACGAGTGCGGTTTTTAAGAACTCTCTTCCTCTTTTGCTTGTTGGGACCCTCAGAGACAACATGTTCCCCGTCTGCACTCTCCGTCATCTAAACATCATGACACGTGTGAGGATTTAGACAGTAACTGAAGCTCAGAAGTCAAGGCTCTATTTCTTCAACCCAGCCAAAACAACACAGGAAATGTAAAACTGTTAAAAGGACGGCATCTTTCAGATATATTCCGCAAACCCGACTGTTTGCAAGAAAATTTCCTCTCTTTTCCTACAAATACAAGTTTTTTCAAACATTTTCATCTGTGTTTGTGTTCCTTTCTTCTTGCCGGCGTCACAATATTTTTGTTACCAAATATAATTGGGAAAATCCCAATACCGTATCTTTGTTGCTATCATTCCGGCCATCTTCAGGTAACTGTCGATTTAAGTAACTTTCAAGGAATTTTCATCAGAGCCCTTTATTTAATTGGCGCTAGACTGTTCTCGCCCCGCTATGTCTAGAGATAGCGCGTGTTCTTATTTCGCACTTCCGTAGTTATAGCTCGCTCTCCTTTCAACACTTTGATCCACTTATCCCGTCATGCAATGGATTTTGTTGCAGTTGGATGAATAATTACTATTCATTTTTCGACTAGTATTTATTACATCTTAATTTCAGTTGCTTTTTATCTCTACACTCTGACAAGCAACGTGGTTCGAAAAAAAAAAGAATCTGAGGCTAATTTATGTCCGATTCGCTGTGCTTATTGGTGATCGTAAAATAACGTTCCGTCTGAATGTAGTGATAAGAAGCAACTGGAATGAAGATGGAAGAGATATTAATTAAAATATTAACTGACAATGTTTTATCTAAGAAATATTCAGTTCTAAGGTTAAATTCTTAAAAGTATAATAGTTTAATTTTATTTTAAAAAGTTAATTTATTTTAATAATTGAATAATTAAAAAAAACAAAATCAAACTGCGAGCTAAATTAAAACTTTAAAAATATTTTAAATTTCACAGAAACTCAGTATGGTGAGTTTTTTTAAAAAACTCATTACACTGTTTACACTATTTACATTGCTCAGACTGTTGTCCTCATCTTTATTCTTTATTGTCATATTCCCGACGTTTCGGCCGTTGTACACCCCGGCCTTCTCCAGATGATATACGTTGGAATTTCGAACCGAACTGAGACATTAGTTTCATAAGTCCCACAAAATTAATTCATGGCCCAGTGAATAAAAGCGTTGGTTGAAGTAATCCCCTAACTTGACCCAAAGAGTTGTGAGTTCAATACCTGGCCACAGCAGACATAAATAAAAACTAGAAAAAACTAAAAGAAAAACAAAACTTGGAGAGTTGAGTTACTAAAGAGAATTAACTGAAACTGTAATATTCAGAAAAGGCGTGGACTAAATATAGGGTTTGATTCGAAATTCCAACGTATATCACCTGAAGAAGGCCGAAACGTAGTGGACATGACAATAAAGATTAAGACAACAGTCCGAACAATGTAAATAGTTACAATACCTCATTTCAGAAATATATACAGATCATTACAGTGTAAATAGAAACGACTCACTTATCAGCTGGTTAGAGTGGCTATCATTCAGGTCTAAAACAATTTTTTGAATAATAAAATATTGGTTACTACTTACTTGATTACACATTGGAAAGACAAGGTCTTTAGGAAAAGCTAAACGAGCGAAATACTATTTTGACTCATCAATATATGTATGCATATACAGAAGTTGGACAAAATAAATGGAACAGTTGCAAATTCCACTCCTATATTTCAAAGACCTATTATATTAAGAACTTTAACTAAAATTTCGTAATTGCAGTTTATATCTATTGTAAATAAGTTTATTTATCTAATTTACTGTCTTTGTCTTACTTATTTTTAGATATATGTATAAAATACCTGTAGTTGAAAGCATAAAATTACGCGGCATTAAATAACCCGTATGAAAGAACTCTTTCATGATATTAGTACAATTTCTTAAATCAAACGGTATTCCAAAATATAACTTCAACAAAACCACAACATAAAAAACACGCCATCGTGAAAGTAGAATTACGTCTATCACATTTGTATTACGCCAAAGCTCCCATGAAAATTTTTGATGAAAACATTTTATTTTTGCATGTTATTTTTTTAAATTTCGAGAAATATTTATGTTTATATTAGTTATAAGCACGAATCCATGGAGAATTTAAATCATCAGTTTTTTTGTACAGCAAGATCACAAGTTATAGAACATCTACTCTGAATCGTAAAATAAAAAAATGCAATTAAACTAAAACATTATTTAATTAGAAAAGCTTTTAATTGCTTTTATATATAAGATATATTATGGACAATAGTGTCTTCAGAAAACATTGTTTTTCGATGAATAATGAAATTTTACAAGAATTGTTTTCATTTTTTATCATTTTTTATTTTATGAGAATAATTTATAAATGTTTAAATCTTTTAAATTTCTATATTAATTTGTATTGGTTAGGTGATATTGTTATTAATTTAAACCTATATTTACTAATAAATTTTATTTACTATAAATGCAAAAGTTTACAACAATTTATCCCCCCACCCAATATTTTAAAAAGAATTTGGATTTTTTTTGCGTGTACATAAACGTACCGATATTTGTAAATACGGACGTCCATATATGACATTATCAGAAAATAAGCGCGGTAACTATAGTAAATTAAAACCAAAGTACCGAAAAGTCAATAAAACATTACATTATGGAGAATATTTTTATAAATTTTTAAGATTACTAGATAGTTAAAAATTATATAAAAAGGCGCTAACTTTATATTCCTCGAGTAAATTTTGCAGATATGTCTAACGTGGAAAAAAATTAGATAAACTTCCGTCTGTCAGTCGAGCTGTCAACCTTTCAATACCTAAAATAAATATCTATCACCGTGTTAAAAATACATTTCTCCGATATTTTAAACTCAATGTCATATTTGTTTCAAATCAGATTACTTAAACGTTAAATCATCTAATATTTCTCAAATAAAGTTTCAGAAAATGTATATTTTATTTTTGAAAGACGTTTTAGTAAAGAGGATTACATTATGATGAAAGATGGCTAAAATCAGCGCTTTTTAGCAATTTCGAAATTACAACTCCTCTCAGTCAATTTAAATTATTTTTAGAATTCAGCAAAGGATTTTGTTTATTGGAAATATTAAATTCAGTTTATTATCTTGAAATTAAAACTAAAATAAACGCTTCAAGAAAGATTTTTCATTTGAAAAATACATTTTAAACCTTAGATATCGCGTTACTTGGGGTTATATATATATATATATATATATATATATATATATATATATATATATATGTGTGTGTGTATGTGTGTGTGTGTGTGTGTGTGTGTGTGTGGTGTGTGTATAAACTATTCTGAGAACCCATTTTAAAACAATAAAAATGTAGGACCTTCCTCTTTCAGAAACTTGTATCCTAATTAAAATGAAATAAAACGAAAAATAGCGTTCAAAATGCAATATAATTTATCTCGACTATAAATTTATTTGAGGTTGTATTTGCGGTAGTAACCCCATAGAAGCAGAAAATATCTTGTTCAGTTTTCTGGGAACATCTGCATTTCAGACTAATGTTCGTTTTTATTTCGATTAAGGCCTGACTTTTCAGATCCAACGGAGTTAAGGTCTACAGTTTGTTGGGATAACTTTTCTTCCCCTTTCCTAATTAGTATGCACCACGCCTGGGCGGTCATTTGACCCTTCATCGACCAATCAACGTAGTGCTGTCTTTACAGGTAGGACAGCTTTTTGCTAGATACCGCTAAGGGAAGATGCATTCCGGACGCGTGAGTAGACACAGACTTTTGCAAAATGACGTGCAGAACTAGCGAGTAAAGATCCTTTTGTAATATCTACTAGTTTTACTTTTCAGGAATAGAGAGAAGGCATGTAACGCATTTTGTTAAATTGCTAGCATCTTTTTCTAGAAAAGAAACTTCATTTCCATTCTTCAGACATCTCCCTGGTTATCTTTATTTTTTTAATTATCAGTGTTCGGTTAATTATTTATTTTCGACGGACAGATGTTAGCAACGTCACCTGGCATTGAATTTTTTTTTTTTAAATTTCTTAGTTTAGTTGTGTTGTAGCATACCAACGTACGATAATGTTTATGTGTCCATTCACATAAATACAATACTAAATACTGTCTGTTGGTCTGCAGGTGGAGACTCGTCTCCAGCTGTGCTGGTCAAACTCTCTGCCTCCGGACAGAGAGGATCCTCAGACGAGGCTATGTCGAAGGGCAGAGTCTCGTTTCGGTAAACAGCTACCCGACCCCGTTTTATACGGGGTCTACGGGAATTTTTGGCGAATCTCATATGTATTTTTCGTTCCCTAAGTTTTATTATTCATTACCAACCTTCGTTTGATTATTCTATTCAGTAACCTTCCCTAAACAGATTGGTCACAGATATGTTGCACGACTCTTCGGCAGAATCGAGTCACTGTCAGTCACTGTGTGTTTATCTAAATCTAAAAATAAACACGCTAAAATTCACCTTCATGCATCGTGCGTCGATGGCTTCGTGGAAGAAGTTCCGACTGACGCAAATTCAGTCGGGTTTCGATCCTAGCTCGAGGCAACCGGACGTCTGATCACACTGATGAGCTGCGAAACAGTCTGTCTGTGGATGACAAATATATATATATATAAAATACTGTGCTCGAAATATGAGGCTATGTAAAGCAAGCTAAGAGAGGTAAAATATTTAATTTGCAAAAATAGGTTCGGACGCTAAACTGGAAGATAGCCTAAAAAGTCCTTGCTTTGTTTTATGTTGCATTATAAATATATTACACTTCCTTATTTAATAAACAAATACGCTAGGTTTTGTTTTAATTTTGTTTAAGAGTAGAGTGTTGATTGATTGATTGATCTGTTTTTTACGGCGTTAACAAGTTTTGGGGAATAACAATGACTTTTTCCAGAAACAATTCTTGCTATTTAATTCATACCCGGGGAGGAAGATGGATTCATACCTTTTCCAATGTTATTTGAACGTAAGTGACTGTAACGATTTCGTGTGGAATTCGAACACGACTCTCCGATTTCTCATTTCAAGCCGCTATCCATTACACCACATGCGCACCCTTAAGTGTAGAATGAAGATGGGGCTAATGTTATTTTTTTATCAAATCACTGATACGTTGAATACAGCTTATGTTTTGATTACTACTGATATTCTTTTATATGCCGTGTCCCTTGAAGACGTTGGCCTTCATGGCTCGCCACAATTTCCTGTCCTTTGTAGCGCTTAGTAAATTTTCTCTTTTTGTTATCTCTCCTAATCTTTGTTCAGTCATTCATTTAAACAAGATCGTTAGGTAGGTTATGCGTTGTTTTCCCCTGTCCCTCTTGCCTTCAATATGTCCTGTGAGTGTCAAATTTTGCCGAGCCGTCTTTCCTCATTATGTGTCGTCTGGGTAAAGGGAACGAGAAGATGATTAGTAATGTCCCTCTACGCATATGAAAGGCAAGCGGGAGTTGTAACTATAGCACGTCGCACGATGATGCCAGGAATTGCGCCTGTGTGTTGTTGGCAAAGATGTCGCTCCACAGGTCTATGTCGTACGCGTAAACGCCAATCATTTGTTTGATGGACGAACCTGCTTTCATCACTGAATACTACAGAGCATCATTTGATCCTTTAGATGAACCACGAGAGACACCACTGGAGGCGGGTATGTCGGTATTGTGGCGTAATGGGGAAGTTTCGCTGGAAGCATGTGTGTCTCTAGTCCTGTTGCAATTAAACAATTTCCAACGGCCCGTGTTGACACACCTGGATCCACGTCTGTTTTCATCTGTTTTGTGGACACCGATGTCTACCACTGTTGATCCTACAATGAGTTGATCTTTGTTGGAGTCTGTACTACGTACCTGTTTATAACTTGGTCTATCAGGTTCTCCGAAATGACTAACCAGCCTCGCGAGTGACCTGCAATTTTGCTCCTCTTAAATGGCTCTAACTGAACCATATGATTACGTGCCAATTTTAAAAGCATATCGTTCGCACAATACAAGGCCCAAGAGCCACTGAAGGTAGAGAATTACTGAATGCTGTTGTTTTAATGTCGTGCAAAGAGGGAATAAGAAGTGCATATTATCAGGACATGTAAGAGTTAACCCTAAACTTGAAGAGGTTAAGATTGTAGTAATCGGGAAAGTATCCTTTCAATTCTCAAAATGCAACAATTCTGGGGAAGAAGCTGTTTGAGTAAAAATTCCTTCTTACCATTCTTATGGAATATTGAAGGAATGAAGATGATTCGACAGTGTATGTAGCACGGCGTGTCCTAGTTATGAGGGTCTGAACTGGTGGAACAAAGGAATGTAGTTCGGCGAACATCTGTCATGAAAATAGCGATAGAGTGGCGAGAGGCTAGCAACATTTCGTCTATGGGATTGTGGTTGTAGAGTGGAAAACAATTCATCACTCACAAGTGAGGATTGGGTAGTTCCAGCCCAGATGTTCCTCTCCGGTCTTTTGAACAGTAGAGGTTTATGGCTTGTTTCCTGTTTAGGATTGGGTTTCCAGTTCTCTCTAAAGCTTTTTCCTGTGCTTTCACTTTAACTGGTTTCTTGCATCTTAGTGACATTATTGCCTTGCTTGGGGTGGTGCCTCTTACTCTGTAACCCTCTACCACGAGTGGTGCTTGGGCCTTGTACAGAGTGAACATCATTGTAAAATGATGTGGCAGCGATACTCCATTTTTGGTCTGATCTGGCTCTTGTAAAGATAGGGCATGGCAGGAGCCGGATAGGTTCTTTCTAGTGTGGTACATGTAACAGACCATTTTCCCAGCATCTTTAGCAATGTTCCACGTGATCTGCAGTGAAGAGTTTCAATAGACGTTCTAGGCAATATGCCTGATCGAGAGTAAAACTGTTCATCATGACCTTAGAAAATTCACAAGCTGCTTGGTGATGATGAAGCGTTACTAGCTTGATTTTGGAGGTATTGACTGTTACAAGCCATTTCGCCGCATTTGAGCCGTGACAACTGCTTCAGTGGGCTTTTTTACTATGCTGAAAATTGTCGCCATTGTATTAGGTTGTCACGCATGAAATGACGCACTTTATAGGAAATGAATAAAACGCTTCTGAAATGTTAAATAACTCATTTATTTACTTGAAATAGGCACCATGTTGATGAATAATTGTTCTCCAACGTAACTCTAAATTCTTGATCCCATCTTTAAAGAATTCTCATCCTTTGACGTAATAAACAGTTCAAATGCTTCGATTATCTCTTCTATACTGGAGAATGTTTTATTACGCATGAAAAGCTCAAAATGCTTAAATAAGTGATAATCAATAGGAGAGACATCAAGTGAATATGGAGGATGAGGCAACATTTCATAATTCAGGCGATGCAGCTTTTGGATAGTTGATTGAGAAGCGTGCGGCCGTGCAGCAAAATTTGGGCCATCCGTATTTACAAGTCTAGGATGTTTATTTTTCAATTTTTCGTAAAAAGGTCTAAAAAAACAAACATTTTTTCCACAATTCGAGATTGGTGTTATTGTTTTCCTTTGAGGCAAGAATGAATAATGTATAACCCCCTTGTACCATTAACTTTTTATGGTGCAGTGGAGGTTTTGGGTATTGTTTTGATGATTCACTTGCATCTAACCACTGGCCTACTCTTTTACTGTTGTCAAAGAATATCCATTTCTCATCGCATGCAAAAATAATTCTTTTTTCCAGTTTGTACTCATACAGTAAGATTACTCGACATTGTTTCATTGTAATCATTTTCATTGGGCTTATGAGTAACAATATATTGAAAGAAAAATTATCTGGAAAGAAAAAGAGTCAGGAATAAGTCAAGATTTTTTTTATATACTAAGGAGGTTACTTACTTAGACGACCGGGTCAACAACCGACCAAAAAATTCATGTGTGACAACGTAATATCTTTTCGAGGCTCTGACACAGATGGTGTACTGGTATGAGAGACGCTACGCCACAAAAAACGACCGACGACTTCGAAAATTTTATCAGAATATTTCTAATCCCCCATCATGTACATATTATATCCGAGTCAAAACCAGCATCTTCTTTAAGGGTGTTACGATTTTATCTTCAGGATATACATGCACACGTATGTGTGTTCCTAATGATCATAGCTACGCATAGATGCAGACTTGCATAAATATATTGGGCCGAATTGGCGGCTAAAATAATTGCGCGGTTTTCAGCGGTGCCTTTAGCATGTATTAAGAGTTAGGATTTCAAATCCTGCTTTTCAAGATAATCATAGGTGTAATAAAATCTTCCTACATACATTTAGCCTTATGTTGGACTATTCTTAGCATTGTAAATAACTATAAACTTTCTAATTGTCATAAGTTAAGTCTACGTAGCAATTAATCATTTCATCCGAAGCAAGGCAATAAAGCCACTAAGACGTAAAGGTTACTGAATGTTAGATAATATAGAAAAGAAAAAAAAACACTATTAAGTTGAGAGAACAATAAATGAAGATGAATTCAGACAGTAGATAACGAATGACATTGCATTTACATTTTTGAAGATCAAAGTTGATTGGGAGGGAAGAAGCCGGAAGAGTGTTCTACAAGCGAGAAGTGCGACAGAAGAAATTGTTAACATAGAACTTACGGTTACACCTATCCATTTCAACTGTGAAATGATGAGACCTTGCCGCCAATCTATTATTGAGCTTAAATTCATGAATTTTAGGTGCTACAGAGGAAAGTTCATCAGAAGAGTTCAAAGCATGATGGGTTATATGGGATACAAGTATTGTTTAAATTGCAACTGCTCTTCTTCTTTGAATCTCGTAGACGGCTGCTACAGAATCACAAACGAAAAATGTATCAAGTAACAAAAACATTATTGAGGATTTTCAACAACAGCAACAACTAAAATGGATAGCACATATAACTCGTAGAGAAAATAATGACTACATTTGCCCGAAGCCATTTTTAATCATTGGTCTGAGAAAGCGGTTGTATACAGCTGACAACTTAGGTATTTCTTAATGGATTTGACACCATACATAACATCCATATGAAAGTCTCGATCTGACGAGGCTATTTAAGGATACGAGTTTTTTATTTTTTATTTTTTTATTAATGTTTTAGTTTTGTTGTAATTTACGGTGCTGGGCGAAACTATCTCTAGCACAGCCTATTCTATGTTCAATTTCATTATCTCCTATGCCAAATTTGTTATAACTAATCCACACAGTCAGGTATTTGAAGAATTTAGTATTTACCTATTACACATTTCGAATTTTTATGATGTATTCAGGGTATGTGCCGTTATTGCTTTTTATTCAATTTCCAGATCATAGTTTCTGCTTTGGAAAAGTTAATCTTCAGTCCTATTTCTTGGAACAAAGTGTTTTTCTAAGCGCAGCTTAGATGTGGCATAAAACCGAAAGTATGGGTCACCCAGTGACCCATACTTGTAATGGTTCTGAGCGAGACAAACTTGCTAACCATTACACCACGTCGACGTACCCTAAAAGATTTTCTAAGTATAGCTTAGATGTGGTACAAGGCCGAAACTCTGGAGCACCCAGTAAGGATTGAATTCACTTTTCAGTCGTAATTGATCTAGCAAGACAAGCCTGTTAACCATTACACCACGTCGAAGTGTCCTATTTCTTGGAACAAGTGGTAGAGGATTTTTAGAAAGAAGTGAAACGTTAGAAACAAAAAGACAAGCAAAAAGGGACAAACGGTAGGAGTTTGAAGGTCGATAATGTTTTTGGTAAGCTGATTTTACAACAAGTCAGCTTTTGTTGGAATATTTAATGTAAAATGTTGTATGGAGGATCCACCGAGGATCGAACTCACCACTTAGTAGCATTAGATCAACAAGATTGACCACGTTAACCATTACCCCCACATACAGGAGCCGGGTCAGTGATGAATGGGTATCAGAAACAGAATGAAATAAAAAAGAGATAGAAAAGATAGAAAATCAGGGCATTGAAAATGGAACATTGAATGTGAAGAAAATCTAAAGAAAAGAAAATGAAATAAAAAAAGAGATAGAAAAGATAGAAAATCAGGGCATTGAAAATGGAAAATTGAATGTGAAGAAAATCTAAAGAAAAGAAAATGAAATAAAAAGAGATAGAAAAGATAGAAAATCAGGGCATTGAAAATGGAAAATTGAATGTGAAGAAAATCTAAAGAAAAAAAAATGAAAAAAAAAGTGAAAAAGAAGTAAAAAGATCATATTCCAACACACACACACACACACACACACACACAGGTTTAGTATTTAAACTAGCCTAACTAGGACAATAACACTTTAGTCCTCTTCAAAGAATCACTTAGCCCATCATTCCTTCCAGTTTCCCAAGAAGCCTGCAACGTACTTTCTCATAATTGTCAAGAGTCACTTTGTCGTAAAAAGTAAAGGAAAATAAAGTAAACGATAAAGGAAATTAAAAAACAAACAATCGAGCAAAGAAGGAAAAGAAAAATAAAGAGAGCAAAAAAGAGGAAAATGAATAAAGACCCAAAATAAAGAAAATAAATAAATGAATACAAAGGATAATTATGGATGTAAAAAAAAGAAAGAAACGAACAAAGGAGAATGAAAAAAAAGAAATAAACGAACGAAGAAAAGTAGGAAAATAAAAAGAAAAAAAAGAGGAAGTGAGAAAAGGTCAAAATAATGAAAGAGAAAGATTAAAGAAAGATAAGAACAATAAATAACTAAAAGACAAACGGAAGAGAAAGAAACATCCCAAATAAAGTTGAAAAATAGACGTAGACAAAAATGAATAAATACATAAATAACAAAGGAAAAATAAAATAAAGAATAACTAACAGAATACTAATATGGAATGAAAAAGAAGGAAAATGAAAAATAAAAAAAAACGATTGAGATAAAAGCATAAAGAAAGAAAGAAAGAAAGAAGGTAAATTAAAAATTAAAGAAAATGGCTCCCGAGAGTATCCATTGGGTTAAGCTGAGGTCGGATCCTGATGAACAAATCATGAAACAAATTCCTCTTAAGTTTTGGCAGGGAAATTTGGCGCGTACTTCTTCGGCGTTTGTTAAATGACTGCCGACGAATGAATAAGTCTCTCGCTGAGAATAATGCGCCATCGTCGACGCAGACAAAAACGGCTAGCAAACAATATCCTGGTTTCTTTGCTTACGAGCTGGACATTGACGAGGACAGGAAATTGTGACCAAGCGAATCGGCTTTTCGGATAGCCGTCTTGAAGAAATGATTTCCTTCCGAAAATTGGTAAAGATTTAGGTGACAGACAGGACCGAGAAAACTGACTGATTCTTGATTGAAACCAAAGAGAAACCCTGGGATAAGTCGGAATTCGAAAGAATGCGGACCTGTGCCGATAGACACGCAGATAGACACATGCCGGTAGACACACAGCCACGAGAGAAAACTATTTTCCTCTGTGTCTCTGATTTCATTCTTCCTTGCTGTGGTGAGGTCGAAGAGAATACTTACCAAATTTACTAAAGGAAACTGATTTGAAATAGGATGATTTAATCATGAGCGTAGAGAAACAGAAAAGAAAAACTGAACAAAGGAAAAAGAGGAAGAGAGAAAATAAAAAGGAAAGAGAGAGAGAGAGAGAGTGAGAGAGAGGTAAATAAATCAATCAAAGAGGAATGTAAATGAAATCAAAGAAAGTAAGAGAGAGAGTGAGACTGATATAGAAGAATGGATGAAAAGAAAAAGAGAATGGAGAAAAAAGGAAGGAAAGCAGACAAAGAAAATTTTTAAATAAATGAACGAGAAAGAAGAAAGAGAAAGAAGCTAAATAAATAAATAAAATTAGAATGCAGACGAAATCAAAGCAAGGAAGAGTGTGAGAATGATCTGGAAGAAGGGATGAAAAGAAAAAGAGAATGAGAAAAAAGGAACGTAAAAGAAAAAATTTAAAAAAGAAAAGAAAAGGAAAAAAAGAAAGAAAGAAAATTAGAATTTTTTTAATGATTTCACCCCAAACAAGGCGGGAATGTCACAAGTGCGCAGGTGGTTACAAGGAGTGAAAATGAAAGAGCAGACTGAAAATAGGTAGGATTGAGGAAAGGACAAATGATGAACGGGATTCAAGAAGATAGAGGATGGCGAATGATGCTGCATTTAAATTTTTGAAGATTGCAGTTATCGGGGAAGCAATTTCCTGGTCTAGAGGTAAGAGATCTAACTGATGTCAAATCAGTCGGGTTTCGATCGATCCCGGCATGAAACAATCGGACGTCTAACCACACTGAAGAGCTGTGATACAATGAAACAGTCTGTCTGTTGATGATATTATATATATATATATCAAAGAAAGAAAGAGTGAGAGAATGATCTGAAAAAGAAAAAAGAAAGAAAAGTAAAAGAAGAATAAGAAAAAAATCTAAAGGTAAAAAAGGAAAATAAATGAACGAATAAAGTAAATAAAAGAACGTCAAATAAAAGAAAGAATGACAGAGTAAGAGAATGAAAAATCTGGACGAATAAAAAAAAGAAGAGAACAAAAGAAAGGATAAAAAGAAAAAAGAAAATAAAAAGATGAAAGAGAAAAAAAAAAAAAGAAAGAAAAAGAGGAAAATAGAACAATAATGAAGAAACGGAAAATGCATAAATAAACAAACGCTTGGAAACGAAATCAAAGAAAAAAATAGAGAGAGAAGGAATGAAAAGAAAAACAAGAGAGAAAAAGAAAGGCAAAAGAGAATGAGAGATTAGAAAAAAGGAAAAAAGAAAATGAGAAAAGAAGAAAGAGCAAAATACATAAACGAATATCCACGAAATAAAAAAACACAGGCGAATTGAATTAGAAGTTGGGATTAAAATACAAAATAATAATAAATAATAAATGATACAAGCGAAAAGACAAAGAAAGTTGGAGAAGGGAATATTATGCTTGAACTGTGTATAAATTTGCTTATAGAACGCCGAACAGAAAAAAAAAAGATTTACTCTTCTGGCACAAAACCAAGTTAAATACAGTACTAGTCATGTAGTTCAATGCTTTGAGTTGCCATGTGTTTCATTAGATATTCAGTATTTATAAACTTTGATGAGATCGACAGATGTCTCTGTCCCGTCTTGAAGTGGTCATAATAACCGCAGACCTGACAACATATACACATAATTATTTCTTAATCTTTGTTTTAGCATAACATAAAGCCCCCGATTGCTACTAATATCTGATGGTCTTAAGAGGTCAACCGTCTAATTACTGATCAGGTTCGACGCTAATTATTTTCAGCGGACATACATGAACGGGTGCTTTCAGTGTGATTTGGACGTAAGCTTTGTAGCTAATGTAATAGACTAATAGTGTTATGCGGTGTTTCTGATCGGTTGTGAAGATCCCGACGGAAAGTTCAAATACATCTTCACCATAAGACACAAGGATCAAAATTGCTCATTGCAGTTTCGTAATGCGACGAATTTCATAACTAATTCACCAACATTGCATTATTGGTAATCGGGAGGTATCACTCTTGTGTTTCAATCTTTTAAATACTTTGTTTTTAATGTCGTCGTCGTATACAAGAATTTAATTCCTCATCGCTGATCGCTTCCTTTATGATGATGGCGTTGGTGACTAAGTAGACCAATTCTTGTATAGAAGAGTCAATGGAATTGACTACATGGTAATGCTGGTGGAGGACGAGGTCGATTTTGTCGAGCCTTTCTCTCTTGTCGTTTGGATTCGTTCTTTTCTCTTCTGGTGGCTTCAAAGTTTTTGGCTCCGATGGTGATGTAAGGTATCTCGCGTGGCGCGACAAATAACAGTCTAGCCTAGCAAGCTACGACTATTCAATGCTCGTAGCCTGCGAGGCTAGACTGCTACTTGTCGCCCCACGGAAGATTCCCTGAATGTGTAAAACAGAGATTAGCACTAGGATTTAATAGTGGTGCACACAGTGATCGCTACGAGTTATAGCTTGTGAGTTTTAACTTGCTAAGCATCACTTTACAAATGGACTGAGTAAATATTTATCTTATTTATCTAAGTGTCTCTTATCTTGTAATCAGAAAGAGACATTTGAAATTTCTTTGACATATATAAGGAAAGAGCGGAGCACTTTGACGTGGTGTAATTGTTAACAAGCTTGTCTCGCTAGACCTATTACGACTAAGTAGTGAGTTCGATCCTCACTGGGTATTCCACACCTTAGGCATTGTGTCACAGCTACGCTTAGGAAATCATTTTTTGGTACAAATCACATTTATAATGGTCAAACATGCTTCACACTTTCGGATAAGATAATCCGTAGTCATTAAATCCTAGAACTAATCTTTGCTTCACACATTCGAGTAACAGTCTAACCTCACAAGATACGGTCATTCAGGTCTAGCCTCGCAAGATATGACCATTCAGGTCTAGCCTCACAAGCTATGACCATTTAGGTCCAGCCTCGCAAGCCATGTTCATTCAGATCCAACCTCGCAAGCTATGACCATTCAGATTTAGCTTCGCAAGCTATGACCATTCAGATCTATCCTCGCAAGCTATGACCATTCAGGTCTAGCCTCGCAAGCTATGACCATTCAGGTCTAGCCTCGCAAGCTATGACCATTCAGATCTAGCCTCGCAAGCTATGATCATTCAGATATAGCCTCGCAAGCTATGACCATTCAGGTCTAGCCTCGCAAGCTATGACCATTCAGGTCTAGCCTCGCAAGCTATGACCATTCAGATCTAGCCTCGCAAGCTATGATCATTCAGATATAGCCTCGCAAGCTATGACCATTCAGGTCCAGCCTCGCAAGCCATGTTCATTTAGATCTAGCCTCGCAAGCTATGACCATTCAGATCTAACCTTGCAAGCTATGATCATTCAGATATAGCCTCGCAAACTATGACCATTCAGGTCTAGCCTCTCAAGCTACGATCATTCAATGGAAGTTGCGAGGCTAGACTGTTACTTGTCGCCTCACTGGACATGCCATGAATGTGTGAAGCAGAGATTAGCTCTACGGTTTAATAGTGTTGCATCCAGTAATCACAACGAGCAATAGCTTGTGAGATTAGCTTGCTAAGCGTTGCTTTAAAAATGTACTGAGTTAATATTCATCTTATTTATCTAAGTTTATCTTATCCGAATGTGTGAAGCCAACAATTATCCACACGAATTATTAATGATCTAGTTTCCGCCTTTTTCGAGGTCTTGTTTTTCACTTTATCTTCACAGCGGCTTCAGTCATCCGCGGACAAACGCAAAATAAGCAGTTCATCACTTTTATGTCATAACGGTCCCAAAGTGCAAGCGTGGTGGTACTGGCAATTTGGATATGTCAAACAATAAACCGCATAGAACTTCCTTTAAATGAAAAGGTGAAAGATCTTAACTTAATAACGAAAGAAAGAAATCTTATGATGATCGACGGTAAGGACGAAATTCTCTACAACTTTTATTTTATTTTTTTCCAATCATTTCGTCCCAAGCAAGGTGTTAATAGCATTAAGACGCAAGGAGTGTGTGTGTGTGGGGGGGGGAGTACTGAGAGCGAAAGAAAATGAGAAAACTTTAGTTATGAGCAAAGACAGTAAAATAACAGAATTAATAATAATAAGATGGCGACTGACATTGCATTTAAATTTTTGAAAATCGTAGTTGACAGGGAAGCAAGACTCCGGAAGGGAGTTCCACAGACGAGAAAAGAACCTATTAGAATAAAACTTACGATGACATTTAGCAAATTCAACTGGAAATAGATGGGGACTAGCTGCCAACTTAGTACTGCGCGTAAATTCATAAAATCTAGGTATCAAAGTTGAAAACTCACCAGAATAAAATTGCCATGAAAATATTTATAGAAAAGGTACAGGGAAGCTACATTACGGCGATGGGAAGTGATTGAAACCTCGCCTTTCAGTTGATTCCATATCCATATCGCTGTTTACTGCTTTTCTTTCTTTCTTTCTTTTTCTTCTTCTTCTTCTTCTTATTATTATTCTGCTGCTGCTGCTGCAGGAGGGTTGGCTCTAGTGATTATGAGTTTTCAGTCGACACTTTCTTTTAAAGATCCAAACTTTCCTTGTTAAAATTTATTCTTGTTTTTATTTGATTGAGATTCGGAATGCGGAATCCCAGTTGATAAAAATAACAGATCATTAAAAAAAATAAAATCATTTGTCCTGTATCCCGGATTTTCCTGCTATTCTACTCAATAAAAGCAGCCACCAGACAGAATGGCCGTATCATAGCAACTGACATCACGTGTCTGTGACGGGTCTGTTTATCATGATTAACGCTTCGTGTCAGTATTGCTAAACATTTCTTTTTTGTGTTTCTGCGGCATTTTTATTCTTCTTCGTGTTCTTCCATTAGCCAGTTTTCATTATTTGTCTTCTTCTTCTTCTTAATCTTCTTCTTCTTCTTCTTCTTAATCTTCTTATTCGTCTTATTATTATTAGGTAAGAGAGCAACACACCAACACTGTGACGCTGGAGTACAAATATACGAAGCTTTGATAAAAGTCTTGATAACAAAAATTACAACCAAATTAGAAATACCGTCAGTTCAAATAACCCAGTTTGCTCAAACGGTTTCCGATTGTGTTCTCAAGTATCTACATGTGACCTCCAAGTTGCTTTATCAGCCACATCCTTCAAACTTAAAAATACCCCCCTCAACACCGGCAATAATGCTTTCCCACTACTCCTGCTGATGAACAGAGAGCATCCCACAGGTGACATATCCGCCTAGTCAAAGTCAGGCAATTGACAAGCGATTGGTACTGAACGGAATATTTACTGTAGACCATCTTAAGACACCAAATTACGTACATTTTAAAACCTACGATCATTTAAGATCAGAAACAATGAGGACTATGTCTCGTGTAAGATTATTATGGACTGACATGTCGCAAGACCGACCTGGAGTTGGGTTAGAATTATTATTATTACATTTCCAGAAATGCGCAATTTCCAGAAAAGAAAAAGAAAAGACAGATTTACAGACAACATTTAACAATATTGCGACAGTATGCCCGTCTTCTTCAAGCTATATATATATATTTTTAAGCAAATCATCCCAAGCAAGGCGGGAGTGCCACTAGCACGCAAAGGGTTACAGAGAGTGAGAGTAAGAGTAAAGAGGAGTGTTTGGGAAAAGGATAAAGAGAAGGAGTGGAATCAAAGTCAAGGCATCAGAAGATGTCGATTGACATTGCACTTGAATATTTGAATATCATAGCTATCAGGGAAGTGATAGGAAGGGAGTTCCACTGACGGGAGGTGCGAGCTGTTGGAGTAGAAGAGATGGCTACATTTATCCGTTTCGACAGTGAAAAGGTGGGACCAAGATGCCAACCTAGTAGCACGCTTAAATTCATGCAGTTTGGGAACCAGTGAAAGTAGCTTGTCGGAGCAGTTGCCATGAAAATACTTGTAGAAAAGACAGAGGGAAGCCACAGCACGAAAACAAGAATGCATACAGGTATAAAAATAAGTTTATGTACAAATTTCGGTTGTTCTGAAGAAAGAAAACGAAGTTGCACTGGTAGTCAGGGCAAGTGTAACGCGACTAAAATAATGGGGAGCGTGCTTATCTTTAAAAAAATTCCCCTTTAGTAGATTTTCTTATTCTTTTTTTGGAAATCGCGCGCATGGAATGAAAATGGGAAATCGGAGAGTCAAGTTGGATTTGAAATCGGATTCGTTACATTCACTTATACGAAAAATACCCCAGCTATGGGTTAAATAGCTAGAATTTTTATCTGGAACAATAATTGTTATTCTCAAAAAATGTTAATGCAATATTCACTCGCAAAGAAAGAATTATAGTCACAAGCTTTGACTATTCTAGTGGTATGAAAAAAACCATGATCGCGTATGGTCGCCTAAAAATTATCCAATACCTATACCTTACTTTAATGCCTTTACGTCAGACGGTGGATTGACGCTCTTTTCAGGCATACAACCTCTCACCGACATCCTTTTCCCCATGTTTAACTGTTGTCCCAATGCAAAGAGGTTGATACTCTTTGTTCTTTTAATCTAGGTATTTACTCTGTCTCCCCACTAAGACGAGTTGTTACACAAGGTCATTTTTTAAGGTGGGATAACCGAGCGAAACAAAAATTACCCGCAGCCGTCGGTTGCACTGGTCTCGGTGCGAACACCAATCCCTCTCTCTGGTGCAATGAGAGGGCTCGGCCTCGGGCAGCTGTTCTCCAGGGCTGGGCACCTCTCAGTATAATTATCCTCAGTTGCGACTCTGCCCCTTGACAG
This sequence comes from Acanthosepion esculentum, assembly GCA_964036315.1. Taxonomy (NCBI): domain Eukaryota; kingdom Metazoa; phylum Mollusca; class Cephalopoda; order Sepiida; family Sepiidae; genus Acanthosepion; species Acanthosepion esculentum. The sequence continues at coordinate 66,297,327 of OZ038494.1, read as the reverse complement.
AGACGCAATGAAAAATATATGTATTGGGGCACCCAGTGAGGATCGAACTCACTACTCATTTGTAATTGTTTTAGCGAGACAAGCTTGCTAACCATTACACCGCCTCGGGGTGCCCAAACTCTTCTTCTAATCTAACTCTGACCACCAAACCCCGATTCGTCATTCTATATCACTGTCGATCACAAAAAGTCTGCAAAACTCTTTTGGGTATTGGATGCGTGCTCGCCTAAAATGTACGGTTTTACGGGCAATATGTCCCATAAGCGGGCGCTTTGTTGTGGGGGTAATGGTCAGCGAAGCTAGTCTCGGTGATCATAACTACAGAATAGTGACTTTAATCCTCACTTGGTGCCCAATACTTGGTGACCTTGTGCTAGGACTAATCTGAGTAAATAACTGGCGAAACATCGTAATGTAACGGCTAGCAAGCTGGTAGGAAAGTGATATATCACTACAACAGAGTTGTGAATTCGATCCCCACTGGGTGCTTAATACTTGTGAGTCCGTGCGAAAACTAATTTGGTGCATCAAAGTTGTTTAATCGTCACTCAGCCACCCGAACTTGCAGATTATTGGTAGTGAGTTTGACTCTCACTGAGTGCCACAAACATATGGCCTTGTGCAAAAGCTAAGTTACACGTTTCATGAGACAATATTTCTTTAGCGAATTTTAAAAAATAGTGACCGCATTTATTTTCAGACCATATTACTAGCGTACATTATTTGTCACACAGGCAACAGTTATTTCCTTATTCCAATTGTAAGAAGACAGACTCCATTGATGTCAGTAAAAGGAATGGCTTAGGCTGCAGACTACGAATAGGAGATTTCAAAATAAAGTAAGTACGAAAATTGAAATATTTCGGAATGTTTTAACAGAGTACGGGAAATGAGACAACGAAGTCCGAAAGCGCATTGGAATAGCGAAAGATGCCTTCTAAAAGCTAAGCCAAATATTAAGAAACGGGAAAATTTAATTAGAAACAAAGAAAAGAGTACTTAACTGTTATGTAATATTGGTTTTCCAACATAGTACTGAATACTGAACAATTTCCTCATAGATGAAGAGGAGACTTGATGCAACACAGATATGGTTCTACAGAAGGATGCTGAAAGTACTATAGACGGAGCATGTGAGTAATGAGGAAGTTTTAAGAAAAATGAAAAATAATTATATTTAGAATCTTAAACAGTTCAGATTTCAAGATACATTTTGAGGAATGAAAGCTTGAAAAATTTGACACGCTGGGCATATTGAATGTAAGTTTGACAGAGGAAAAACAGCGAGTAATAGTTAACGAATGTGTGTAAATGTATTACAGAACAGGGAGTGGAAAGGATTGTAAAAAGACCAATATTTCTAAGAGCTACAAAGGATAGGAAGTTGTGGAGAGTCATGATCGTCCATGTCGTGACGGGACACGACATATAAATGAAGGAGGAGCGTTTCTTTTTAGATATTCAACTTCAGAAGTTATTTCTCTGTAGCCAGTTAAAATTATATAGTTTGCACGATATTTGCCCTAATTTCACATGACAAACTACGATTCCCCAATGCAGCCTTTTCAGTTCTAATGTATTCTAAATAATTTATTTAATCATATTATCAATAAATAAAGTGTTCAAACAAAATCCAGCCTGTGCCCTGAAACGAAGGTCGATAGTCTTCATGACAAAATATTATTAAAAGAGAAATTTATTAATACATTTAATTTATTCCCGTCATAACATACATTATTGAACAGAGCATAAAATCTGTTTTATTTTTATTTTTTTAATCATTTCATCCCCAGCGAGGCGATAATATCACTAAGACGCAACGGGTTACTGGGGGGTGAAAGAGAATGAGAAAACTTTACGAGAAGGAATCGGAAACCCAATCCAAAACAAGAAACAAAGGAAAAACTTCTACTCCTGTTCAAAAGACGGAGAAGGCGAGGGAATCAGGCGATAGGTGAATCTATCTATTCCTATTAAAACTAAGAGAATAAATTTATAAAAATAATTAGTAAATAAAATTTCGGCGTTTAGGCGAAGACATCAGAAGTGTCGGATTAAACTAAGAGCACGTGTGATTCAAGAGCATTTATTCAGGTGGGGAAAATTAATTATGTAACCGTCGTTCCTTAATGATCTCTGGTTTGGTTTGTTTTACGGCATATCAACCTCAATGGGTTATGTAATGCTAAACAAAAATTGTTAGGATAGGTTTGTATGAATAGAATATGCATTCCCTCCAAGAAACCAGTCTGCAGATCAGATCCCACTGACACGCCCTTGCTAAGAGGTCCCTTGTCGAGAGTCAAATGTATTGCTGGTAATTTATTTTTCAAAAATGTATTGCTGATATTTTTAATATAAAAATATTTTATACTTTTATAGAGTTTTGACCGCAGTTTTTTTTTGGGGGGGGTAACTATTTGCCCATAGTTGGGAGTTTAACAAGTATTACCACCCCGGATCAGAGTGGACCTGGGAACAACGGTAAAGAGTTGGTTCAGAGGACTTTAATGAACTTTAACTGCTTATTTAGATTTTAAAATAGTTTAAGATGTCTCCTAAAATGAAAAAAAAACCGATGTAAACTAAACATTCGGGCAATTTATTAATTTTAAACACTGGAAGAAGAAAAAAATTATATATATATATATATATATATATATATATAATATTAAACAAATGAATAAGAAAGCCAATGAGAAGAGAAAAAATAAACCGACAGGAATCCTTACATTTGGACAAATGTTGACGCGTATTAACATTTATCATTCTGCACGTGACTACATTTGCCGTACAAAAAGTTTATCCTGCCAATGAAGGTGACTCTGATTCCTGAATAATAGTGTGTTTGAATTTCATAGTTGTGTTGTCATATCCAGCTATAGCAACATAAAACAACTATAATGAAAGTAACAATAAGAATACTGTAATTGACAGGCCTTGAAAAAGAATGCATTGGAAAGGGAAGTAATATTAATGATGCAAAGTGCAAAAGGTTAAGAAGTATAATTATCAGTCATATTACATTCGATTATCTCCTTTGCTTATAGCCGTATGTGTGTGCGGGGTTGCGTGTCTGTGTTTGTGGGAGGGAGTTAGCGTTGGCTAAACAGCGAGAGCGAAAATGAAACCATTTCATGTCAAGCATGGCAACAAAGCCATTAAGAGGCAAGGTGGTTACCGAACGTGAAAGAACGAGAGAGAGAGAGAGAGAGAGAGAGAGAGAGAGAGAGAGAGAGAATTAAGACAGAAGGTAGAGATTGACATTGCATTTAAATCTTTTGAAGTTCAAAATTAACTGAAAAGCAAGAAGCTGGAAGGGAGTTCCACGTGCGAGAAGTTCGAGAGAAGAAACTGTTAGCATAGAATTAAGGGTTACACCTTAGCTATTCCAACTGTAAAATGATGAGACAATGCCGCCAATCTAGTACTACCGAAGAGGAAAGCTAATCAGAACAATTACCAAATTTATGTAAAATAATGTTCTTAACGAAATGGAATAATGACATTGTTGGCACTTCTTGGCAGAAAATGGTTTTAGTTTATTCCTTGCTAACCACACATAAACGTTTTTGTCAAATTTGACACATTTAAAAAATAATTTTTTTAAAATGTCAGTTATGAAATTTTTCATGGAGTTAACGCTGAATAATCATATCATTTCAGACTTTATTAATTTATGAAATATTTAATTCATCTCGGGTACTTAAAGTACCCGAGATGAATTTCACCTAAAAAAAAAAAAAAAAAAAAAGAAGCAATATACTATTAAATGATCTATTCAAAATCAAGTTTCATCAAAAGAAAGACAGTCCTGTGTATGAGGAAAAAAAACATCATCCGGCAGAAAGGTAACTGATTAGGAGTTAGAGTTTTTGTGGAGCGTGGAACCACCTCTTAATTGTTACTGTTCCCAGGTTCACTCTAACTCAGGGTGGTAGCATCTGTTAGGGTTCTAGGTGTGAGCAAATAGTGAATCCCCAAACAAAACACTATGAAAGTATAAAATACATTTTTATGGTAAAAATACCAGCAACATATTTTTATGTAAAAAAAAAATTAGCAACAATACTTATTTATAGTAAAATTAGCAACAATACTTATTTATAGTAAAATTAGCAACAATAATGACGAGCAATACATTTTATCTGTAGTTGAAGAGATACAATTGTGTTCAAAATATAAATAGTTGAAGCCATAATATTGTTTCAGTTATTAACATTTTGGTATTGAATGACCCATGGCGGTTGAGATGTTGCTAAACAAAATCAGCCAACCAAACAACCAACATAAAAGTACTTTCTTGGCATTAATCTATATTATATCCTACAATTTCTTAAAGAAATCAAACTGTATTTCAAAATACAACTTCAAAACTACAACATAAAACGCACATATCACCGTCTCTAGTAATTATGTCCACACAAACATGTATATGCTCAAAACCTAAGTATCATCTACCATGTATTCAATGGTGAAAGCAGAATAACATATATTTTTATTATTTCAAAGCTCCCTAGAAAATTAAATTTCAGCATTTCAGTACCGGGGAGAGAATTTTCGAGGTCCGGCAGTCAGATTATTTTGAGGCCCCCCGGTTGGAAAAAGGAGATGCTGGGACTACCAAACTCGATTTAGCGTGTCTTACAAGACTTTTTTTTTTAAAGAGCATGTCTTACTTGGCAACCCTTGCGATCGAGTGTGATTTGGCACGAGAATTAGACTTTGAAGAACTCATCGCGCATTTTGCTTCAATGAAAGTTGTAAAAATTCACTTTAAGCTACTTTGGAACTGGTTTTAGTCTTCGTATTTTTATTTTCAATAAAATACCGATTCGTAATTTTGCTCTCTACTTTTTGTAAAGAACCCCCCCCCAACCCCTAAAGGTATTTTCTTGAGGCCTCTCGGGTTTCGAGGCCAGGCACATTTGTGCCGACTGCACCCCCTATCGCCACCACTGAATAAATGACCCATAAGTACTTTATATACCGTTAAACAAATCAAATCAACAGAAAGAAATTACAAGCAATTTACAGTTTAAAATAATGTGTGGCCGATTTTCTTTTTTGTTAAATGCATGGATTCTCCTACAAAATACAAAAAATCACTTCTATACCTCCCTAACTTATTACGGAGATAGTAACAGTGAAGGCATACATTATTTCTAATTACTAAAAGAAACGAATTCATTATTAATAAATATTATTTTATCAAATTTTAATTGACTTTTAGCAAGCGTCGTTTTTTTTCAAATTTTTCATCTTTTAAACTGTATCTTTTGAAAATGACTCTCCGAATATAGTAAAAATGACAGAATCATTAAATATATATTTGTGCGTAATTTCTTTGAATCCCATAAATCCCATAAACAGATATGTATATCATAAATCAAACTACTTTTCCTCATACGCTAAACGGTAAGGATATATAATTTATTGAACTTGATGCCAGCTGGTCCGTTTGGTTTTAAAATTACTCAGATCGCTCATTTCTTGATTTAAAATAAAAGTGCTTTCCTTTGCGACAAGAAATTGTGAAAGAAGGTATTACTTACCACGCATTAGTAATAAAAATCTATGAATTAGTTGCCTGTAGCCGCAATGCTGTATCTTCATTTTTGTTATAAGAAAAGCAGAAAGTAAAAGCAAAAGGAATAAAAAGAAACGACAAATGGAGAGGGAGAAAAAATAAGACCTTCAAAAGGACAAATCAAGCAATCAGAAAGAATAAAAAGAGCACTTAAGTAATTCTTTTTTCTCTATTTTTTTAAAAAATTTCCAATATATTTGTTTGTAAATTTCCATTCCTTGTTTGCTAAATGATCTTTATCAATGGCCACCTGTCACCAACAAGAAACAATTTACAAATAAGCCTTACATACTGGAACATTTCACAGCAACTTTTGCAACACGTTTTAGAATATTTAAAATCTGACCTCGTCGCTGGCAAACGTGTGCGTAAAGTACGGATATCGAATTCTTCAAGAAGGATAGGGAGGGGCGTCTTTTTAATTCAATCTTCTTCTTCTTCTTCTTCTTCTTCTTCTTCTTCTTATTCTTCTTCTTTATGTCCGCTCAGGACGTAGGCGATCATCGCCCGCCACAATTTATGTCCTTTGTAGCTATTAATAAATTTTATCTTTTTGTTATCTCTTCTAAACATTGTCCCATCATCCGTTTAATCAAGCTCACTAAGTGTGTTATGCGATGTTTTCCTTTGTCTCTCTTGCTTTCAATCTGTCCTGTGAGTATCAAAATTTCCAAAGCCTCTTTCCTCATTATACTCCCTAGAAATTTCAATTGCCTCTTCCTGATGTTATGTATCAGCTTCCCTTTTCTTTCCATTTTCTCTGAAACTTCATCGTTGCTCACATGTTCCGTCCGTGGTATTCTCAGCATTCTTCTGTAGAACCACATTTCTGTTGATTCACGTCACTTCTTCATCTATGACGAAATTGTCCAGCATTCACTGCTATATAGAAGGACAGATATCGTGTAAGCGTTCAGTACTCTTTTCTTTGTTTCTAACGAAATTTTTCCATCTCTTAATATTCTGCTTAGCTTTTGGAAGGCAGCTTTGGCTATCCCAATGCTTCTTCAAATTTCAGTTTCGCACATTCCATCCTCAGTTAAAATTCATAGATATTTAAATTTTTGTACTTCTTTGATTTTGGTATCTCCGATTTGTAATTGGCATTTTGGGCTCACCCCTTTTGCTGACAACCATGCATTCTGTCTTCTTGCAGTTGATGCTTAATCCTTTCTTCTCACTTTCCTTCACGACCTTCTCTAGGAGTTTTTGTAGTTTTCAATAAATGCACAACGGGGAGTAGCATTTACTAATTCGATATGCTTATAGATCCAGCAGTCTTGACTTCACGGCTAAAACTCGTCATACCACGCACATTTTGGCGAACCAACCTCATTCCCTTCATATTCCATTGGTGAAATATAAATTCTATTCGAACAACTTCTATCCACGAACTATTATTCCTAAGAGGATGCGTTCTCGAGCACTACAATCTTAACCTATTCAAGTCTAGGGTTAACCGTTATCTTCCCCACATATCTGAATAAACTGTACTTCTTACACTGTAACACTCTACCTCGAGTGGCTCTAGGCCATTGTACAGGTTGAACATTATTGGAGGAAAAAAAAGAGAAGATAATGAAGTTATTATTAGAGTCAAGGTAGCCGGATGTCCAACTTTGTAAATCATTTCATCCCAAGTAAGGCGATAATGGATTAGTGGGAGTGAAAGAGAATGAGAAGACATCAGGAAAAGAAATCAGAAACCCAATCCAAAACAGAAAACAAAGGAAAAACCTCTACTCCTATTTAAAAGACGGGGAAGGAGAGAGAACCGGGCGACAAGCGAATCTACCTATTCCTATTAAAAGTAAGAGATTAAATTAAAAAAATAATTAGTAAATAAAATTTCAGCGTTTAGGCGGAGATATTAGAAGTGTCTAAGAGCACGTGTAATTTAAGTGCATTTATTCAGGTGGGGAAAATTAATTATGTAACCGTCCTTCCTTAATGAATTTTAAATACTTATTTAAATCCTAAGGTAGTTTAAGTTTTCTCCTAAGAATGAAAAAAAAGCGATGGAAAACTAAACTAACATTCAGTCAATTAATTTTATATTTAAACACTGGGATAAGAAAACTGAAGATAATTATATATATATATATATATATATATATATATATATATATATATATGAAGAAATATAGTCTTAAAGTGTGCTATATTTATGGGATAAAGTGCTCAATGTCAGAGATAGAGCGTGTGTAAATATAAAAGTGAACATAGAAGTCAACACTTAGAGGCGACAGTCTGTTTCATGCTAGTGCAATCGTCAGGCAACTAGTGCTGTTATTTTTCTCGGCTATTTAGACTGTCGCCTCTAAGTGTTGACTTCTATGTTCACTTATATATATATATATATATATATATATATATATATATATATATATATATATATATATATATATGCAAGGGGTTACTGGGAGTGAAAGAAAAATGAAAACATTTTCGGAGAAGGAACCAGGAACCCAATCCTAAGCAGGAAACCAGGGATAAACATGTACTTCTGTCCAAAAGTCGGGGAAGGACTCTGAATCGGGTGGATAGATCGAAGACAATAGAGGCAGAGGAAAACAAAGCATAACCTAGCTCGCCAGTTGACGGATGGCGGAACAATGTTTAGGTGAGATAACAAAAAGACAAAATTTATTAATAGCTACAAAGGTCAGAAAATTGTGGCGAGTCATGATTATCAACGTCCTGATTGGATACGACACATACAAAGAAGATCTTATAACTTTTAAGGTCTTTAATATGCTTGGCTTGGTTTCGATCTGATCTTTTTATTTTAAATATGATGGTTTTATAATTTCGCGGGAAAATATACTTAAGCGCCAAATCTTCCGAATCTTCCTACGTGTAAATTGAGGAAAATAATGTATTTTAGCATTCAAATAGTTGCATAGGTAAGAACTCATGTCACTCATGTCACTTTGCGAAACGATCTTACAAGTTATCGCTCAACAGTAGGATTCGATTTATTTGGTAACTAGCAGCATGGCCCGGCGTTTACCGTGCTTGATTCAAAAATCGTACGACTCATACAGCAATCGCTATCACTTGACTTAAAATATTTTTGCCCTTCCTTGCCTTTAAAGGGGTTCCCTTTGCCGTGCTGATGTTGCTACATGCCTTACTTCTTGCCTATCTCACACTGCGAATTTTTTCTAAGCTCTATACTAAACATTAAATCTGTTACAAAAAAGAACTAAACAAAATGAACACAAAACGATCAGCTTTAAAAAAAAGGACTCGTAACTGGAAAAACTGAATGAAAAAAGAATGTTAACAACAAATATCTTTTCACACCCAACCCAGTTCTGCGGAATCAGAATCAACGTTGAGTTTAAGCAAGCGAATGAGCCAATTGGAGTAAAGTGCCATGCAGATTTAATTTTTTCCCACTTGTGACGAATGCAACTATCGATTCTTTTTGCATACTTGCATGCTAGTTAACATTCGTGTCAATCAGTTGTTGGCTCTCACGCTGGCCAATAGAATCTTCCTGCCTATTCGTGGCAGCCAGCTATAGGCTCTCACTCTGGCCAGTAGAAAATGGCCGCAAACTACATGAAAACTGCCGTAGAAGCATGAAAACATCGATTATTTCCACTATCGATGGGAGTTGGGAAATACAAAGTCGGTCTTGGCTAAATTGGAGCATGTTCATGTAAATTTTGGTGAAAATCCGTCGAAAATTGCGGCCGTGCATTCGTCACACACACACACACACACACACACACACACACACACACACACACACACACACACACACACACACACACACACTGCCTTTTATAGCTAGAGATCTTAGCTTCGTCTAGCATAACAGCATATCTTGTATTATTTACATTATTCGGACCGTTATCCTCATCTTCATTGCCATATTCACAACACTTCGTCCGTTGTACACTCCGGCCTTCTTCAGGTGATTGGAATTTCGAACCGAACCCTTTATTTCGTCCACCGGGGTAGATTGTTCTAGTTCATCCTGCCGTGCCTCTTCTGGATGTCTCAGCTATTTTCCCTTTAACTCAAATCTCCAAGTTTTTGATTCACCACTGTTGTGGCCTGGTATTGAACTCATAGCTCTTTGGGTCTAGTAACTGGATCTAACCAACGTCTTTATCCACTAGGCCACGTGTCCCTGAGGAAACGTTGTGAATATGGCAATGAAGATGAGGATAACAGTTCGAATAATGTAAATAATGCAAATAATCATAATACCTCATCTCAAAGATATAGACAGACATAACAGCATATATATGTATATATAACAGAAACAACAATGATTCTGTTTAGCCCCAAAATTTTACTTGATGTTTCCTGAAGAATAGATGTAATTCCGCGAAACTGATTTAATATATATATATATATATATATATATATATATGCACAGAGAGAGAGAGAGAGAGAGAGAGAGAGAGAGAGAGAGAGAGAGAGAGAGAGAGAAAGAGAAAGCGAGAGAGAGTCTGCTCAAAAAATATATACACATTTCAAAAAGGAAAAACTTGTCTTTCATAGTTTTATCAAATTGCTGTTTACTCGAGCACTATATTTTCTTGACAGACGGCATTACATTGGCGGTCCTTAGGAAATTGAAAAAACATGTGCAACAATCCCACTGGACAATTTGACCAACGTAGTCCAAGCAGTAGTACGCCGTAATAATAAATGTCTGGAAGCTAAAGTCCACCATTTTTTTGAGCATCTCTTGTGATTGTAGAGTTCAAATGTAACTTGTATTAATCTCGTCATGTCTGAATAAATTTAGTATTACAATATCTATACAAATCTTTCCTTTTCTGAAGTGTATATACATTTTTGGGGCGGACTCCCCCCCTATCTCTCTCTCTCTCATATATATATATATATATATATATATATATATATATATATATATATATATATATATATATATATATAATTGGCTGATTGCCAGTATCCGAGAATACCTGTCTGCTAGGGCGGATAACCAATCCCTATTATAGACGCCTAACTCAACACCGGCAATCTCCACTTGTGGTTCATACTACAGCTATGTTGAGCGGATCTTAGTTACAGTTTATGGGGGAAAGCGCATTATCTGATTTGGTTTATTTGGCTTATTTCGTTTTACGGCATATCAACATCAGTGGGTTTGTCAATGCCGACAAGATTTTTAGGATCGGTTCGTATGAATGAAATGTATTCTTTGAAATCAGTTAGTAGTCCAGGTTTCATTAGCATATCTTTGTAAAGAGGGTATTTTATTGAGAGTAAAATGTATTGCTGGCAATATTTTTTTCCAAAGTGGTATTATGGTATTGTTACTATAAAAATCTATTTTTAACATTTCATAGTGTTTTGACCCCAGTTTGGGGATTAAGTATTTGCCCATAACTGGGACCCTAACAGGTGCTAACACCCCGGCTCAGGGTGAACCTGGGAACAACAGCAATTAAGAAGTGGTTCCGTGCTCGTCAAAACCTCTCAGATGCCTTGCTGCCGGATGTAATTTATCGTCATACCCAGGACGCGCGTTATCTGGCGTGATCAACAGTATGATGCTGAATAAGGCCAGTACACTCAAACACTCGGCCATGATGACTGGTGACATCGCGCTAGCACAACCGTCAATAGTTAACAGCTCCCAGATCGTTCTGTATACCCAATTTCGCTCAGAAGTCTTGGATCAACCTGTGGTATGGTTTTTCAGACCCTTTCCAAAAATGCCGTACGTTGGGATCGCCTCCACAGACCGATAACATCAAGAATCATCTTCCTGACAAATCCTCCATGGTACGATTCCAACACGAGTCTCATGGTTGGAAAGCGAACGTTATATCATCTCATGTACCTCTCTCTCTCTCTCTCTCTCTCTCTCTCTATATATATATATATATATATATATATATATATAGAGAGAGAGAGAGAGAGGTTTACATATATATATATATATATATATATATATATATATATATATATATTCATTCAAGTTTGATTAAATAAATTAAGACATATCATGCCTACTTATTTTGGTTTCGATCCTCTCAAGTTCACAGATTAATTTCTTGGTAGTTGTGGAAAAGAGATTAAGAAAACACCAAAATTTTTTTTCAAATAATTTTTATTTCCCAAATACTTTCAGTCTCATCTGAGACCAGCATCAGGGGCTTAAATTGTCTGTGAATGTGTATATGTATTTCTGTAAATTCAAAACATTTTTAACTGATCGTTTTACAGCGTTATGCAGAGTTCTTGATTTCAAATTCAAAATTCAAGTGTTTTTTGTTCTCTCTTCCACAGTGTAAGTTAGGTAACTTTTTATTTATTTATTATTTATTATATTATCGTTTAACCCTCTGAAGATGGTCTCAGATGAAATTGAAAGAACTTTGGGAAATAAAAATTATTTGAAAGAAAATGTTGATAATTTTCTTAATCAATTTTCCACAACTACCAAGATTGAAAGGATCGGAGCCAGAATAAATAGGCATAATACGTATTATTTAACCAAACCTGACTGAATGAAAATATACTGTCTCTCTCTCTCTCTCTCTCTCTCTCTCTCTCTCTCTATATATATATATATATATATATATATATATATATATAGTAGCAGTAAAGCGCGGCGTTGCCCGGGAGTAAACTTCCTCTGAATTGAAGGTCATAACAGCCATACTCATTTTGTACACGCATGTAAGGCTGAAGTCTAGTAGTATTGATGGCCGCCCACGAAAAAAAAGTAATGTACACAAGTTGTCGGTATTCATCAGCAAAATGGAAGAAAAAAAAATGTAAGGCTTAAAAGGAAGCAATGGACAGCCGTGGTAGAATCAGCCGTTTGCCATTACTAAGACACCTCCAATTAAAAGTTGTCAAGTTCAGTACGAACACAGGCCTTAGGAAGTTTTTGGTGAGTTGTGGCAGATGTCTTTGTATTCCGTTGTGATGGTTTTATTATCCCTGTGTGCAAGACATTGCATGAAGCTCTGTGTCAGTTGCAACGTAGCAAAACGCAAGAGCGTGAAAGGTAGGCGCGTCTTTTGCCCAAAAGACGGCGCTGCCACTACCGCAAACAGAACCACATAAGAGAAGTATGGGAAAGTGCCGGGGTGAGTACTTGTAAGTGGCACAGTTTTTTTGTAGTTTTTAATAGACAGTTGAGGCGAGCATGAAGCGCACGTAGTGTTACCTAAAGCAGCCCTTATGGTAAGGGGAGAAATACACCAACGGTGTACGGTAGAGAATGCATATTATAACTCTGCATGCTGCTATTCTTTTATTATTCCACTTCTTTTTGTGAGGCTTGAATTGCGTGGACGCACTCGACTTCTCTGACAATTAAACGAATCCACCTTCCCACGTATTGGTTTTGTGTTGCAACTGAATATGGTTACGTGGTCAACATGTAAGTGCGAATTCATCTATGGTTGGGTTTAAGTGATAAGGGAGCATCTGGTGAGCAAGACAACCTTTAATGAAATGTCTTAGTAATGGCAAGTGGATACTACGACGACCTTTAAATAAACCGGCTTCAGAAATGAAGGAACCTAAGATGCAGCTGACATAAAGATGTGTACATTGCGTTTAAACGTGACCGACCACGGGCTATAGGACTTCTGCGTAGGTAATATTTTTAGCTTTGTTTGTTGGAGAGTAAACATAAACGTTATCCTTACTCCAGACTCGGGAGCAGCCTACATAAAGCTGTCCATGGGCGAAACACTGTTCACTTAAATGCAGACCTACGACGCTGAGCGTCTGTACTTGCGATTTGGCCATTGTTGTTGAGCCGTGTTCGCCGTACCCCATGGCTTTCTGAAGCTCTGGCAGACGCAGTAGATCTGGAATTCCTTAAACGACGATTAGCGATCTGCACATGACTTTCTAAAGCTCTGGCAGACGCAGTAGCGCTGACATTTCTTAAACGATGAATAGCAATTTGTTGAGGTTGTTCCGGAACCCTGGAAGATGCTGTAGCCCTAGCATTCCTAAGACGACGCGAAGTGGTTTGTTCAGGGCTTTCTAAAGCTCTAGAACATGCTATAGCGCTGGTATTCGTTAAACGCCGAACGATTGTCTGTTGGGGACTCGGAAGCCCTGGCCCTAAAAACCCGTATTGCGTCCTGTGAATTCTGTACTAAACGCTCTTCGGTTGAAAGTCTAGCGCGTCGTGATGACATAACTGATGCTACTGATGCCAGCCTTTCACTTCGTTCAGCGGTACTTTCCGTGGAGATGCGGGCAGCAGAGTGTGAGGCCATCTGAGAAAGGCGCAACGAAGTTTGCTCTGTGGTTTCACTTGCCCTTTCTGCTCTTGTAGCGGAGGCAGGAGCCGTGCGCCGTCCAAAAAGTTTTCTTCTCTTCGGCGGCATTTTAACCATTTTTAAAAAGGCAAACGTAATAAAAGGTATGTAGGTTTTTTGAGTGCAAAAATACGTGTAGTCTAAACGTAGGCAGGTTAGAGGGATCCCAAAAATGTATGTAACTGTATCAAAAGTGGATCGAAGACAAAAAAAGTGAAGTTTAAAAAATTCAACTAAAGCTAAAACGGTAGTAGGTAATTTTGGAAGTAAATTCGATAAACGCGGAAACGGATGTAGTTATAACTAAGAAGTTATAAAAACAGTTTGGATACGTAATCAAATAAGAATCCGTAAGAAGCGAATGAAGTAAGCCAAGTGCGGGACAGTAATCGCAAAAGTGTGTACACGCGTGCGAGTTATGGTATAAAGAGGCGGTTGACCTTGAGCGTACTTACTAAGGTGACGTACGTACGCACGTGCACACGCGTGCGTAAGAGAACTGCTCGCGCGTATGATTGGATGGGCCCAATGTTAAACGCTTGCAACCGTGTTAATGAGATCGCAGCGACCTTGAACAGTTGACGCGATTGGTTAACCTCCAGCTGGGTTAGTCAAAGCAGTGAACACTGGCGGATGACGTTTCAAAATAGTATCTGGCGACTTTATTGTATCGGGTTTTTTATTGATAAATATGAAAGTTATGTAGTTCCTTATCGCAAAATAGGCATTGCCTTTTTGATTTACGTCGTCACTGATGTAGCGCACTCTTTCAAAGTCAGCCAATCAGAAAATGGGATATTCAAGCTTCATTTTTCTTTGAAAATTTTGAGCAGCCAGGAGCTATGAGGTAGTTTTATTGATCAAAAGTTGAAAATACAAGCGTTTTTACACTTCTTACCAACAAAATTTGAAGCAATGTTAATTTCGTTTACTGATGGATGATGAAGGCATTTAAGTAACACGAATTTAGATGAAAACGTGCGAGACCTTTTTTGGGCAGCGATGCGCAGAGTAAAATTATAGCGAGTAGGTGCCTTTTGCTACACGTAAATGGCATGAAAAGACATAACGGTCCCCCGAATTAAAAAATGCAGTCAAATGTGAAAAATTGGACAATTGTGGGGAGCCGATTCTGTCCACTTGGCTTAAAAGTGGTGGCGTGAAATGGCATGAAATGTGTTAGTGATTGCTCACTGAATTCAATCCTATGCTTTAGTAGGCTACAAACACATAAAAAGCAGCAGTTTCACCTTGTTTTTACTGATTTTTCTGGTAAAATTTGACATGTAGCTCTGTAAATACCTTTTAAAATAGCCTTAACGTTTACTTTACTGTGCAAATGCTGAAAACATGGAAAGTAATGCATGACTGCATTGAAACATTAAAATATCCTTTTTAAAAACCATGGCATGAGTGTTAAATCCTGAAATAAAAGTAGGCTACCTGAAACCTCTACCCCATTTGGGATGGTTGATGGCGCACGCGTGACACCCTCCGTTCACACATGATCTCATATGACCCCGAAGCGTGAATGGGCCAATCAGCAGCAAGCATTACGCATCGCGCGAGTACACGCGCGACTAATAACACTAATCCGATTGGCTTTTGGAGCGCAATGTTCGGCTGCGACAGAAATCCTTTATTGTGATAACTTTTGCATTCGAAACCAAAATATGGTCATTCTTGTCCATTCTTATTCCCATATAAGCACGTAAATCCGACTTTTTCTAATTATGCTACCACTATTAATTCTGACATGAAACGTTTCCATATCTGCTTGTGTGCAGTGAACGCACATAATTACACACGCGTTCGTCCGATCAAAAATAAAAAATCGATATTATTGATTTAAATATTGACTTAAGTCAATTTTGGCACCGTCAAAACCTCCGCAGGACCATTAGCAGTAACTGTGTCAAATTTGGTTGAAATCGGTTAAAAAATGTAGGAGATCCGATCAAACATATAAACGAATACACACACATTCTGCCCCTCATATATATATATATATATATATATATATATATATATATATATATATATATATATATATTGTTACGAACTTGTAGCATATAGAATAACCACGGGTTCAAAAAGAAAACGTGGGATCCTTTCTCGGTCTTCACTCAGAAATGAAAGCAACACAAGGGAGTCAACGAAGAACAGATGCAAGACGATGGTTCTCAAAATAAAACATTTATTTACCAATATACAAACAGGTAAAAAAAAAGAAACACATTTAACAACGGGGGAGGGACCTATAGAAGAAAAGAAGGCGCGAGCGAATACATATATATATATATAAACAAAAGAAAAGGGATCAAGTCAAAAAAATCAACTTATCTGACCGTTGAGTTGACGTTTTCGCATAAAGTTCAGATTCGCCGAAGCGAGAGTTCGTAGTTTAACACAACATTTTGGTCGGCCGACAATTTTCCAGAATTTGTTTTCCTTTCGGGAGTGTTAAAAGTTTTACAGCATCACGTATAGGCGTTTCGTTGGTCGATGCGGTTTTCATAGCAGCCCTTTCGTCTCTAGTCAACAGACTTCGTTGTCTTCTTCATTTCAGTGGGCAGTCCGCTTTGGAATCGGGACGATCTCGCCCAGCGATGTTCGTCTGCCACTGATCGGACGGAAACTGAAAACCCTTTTTTCGATTCTTGCTGTCCCCAAAGACAGTCACGTGGGTTTTCTTCGTCCTTGACCGGGCACACGGGAGGATGGGGCACAGATCACGCATCGTTTGCGTGATGGCCAAAATTTCAATCGGCCCTTAGGATGGCCTGATCACGTGAATGGCTGGAATTCACTTATGGTCGACCGCCTGATAGCTGTGAGGTTTCGGAACAAGGTCGTTTTCGCGTCGGGTCGCTTCAAAGTCATGGAGCTGTGGTTTGTGGGTGGAAGAGTAGGCAAAGAGGGAAAGAAGTTGTGAAAAGAAGAGGAGGGTATGAACATATTCGCTCGCAAGTTGAAAGCATTAGTAGATTCTTATCTATTTCTCTCTTTTTATACCTAACTAATTTTCGTCTAGAATTTGGGATTTCTCTTCCTTACGCCTATGTAGTTAATGGAGATGGAGGCTACGTCACAATATATATATATATATATATATATATATATATATATATATATATATTGCGAATTAAATTTCTGGCGCACAGTGTCCGATTACTACTGTCAGTTTCATTCGTTCACGCAGTCGTCAGGCGGTCGGTAGTTGTAGTGCGAAAATGGGAACCTTTATATATATCTGGCCGGTGCGTACATATGCACACACCAACCAAACTCCTCATATATATATGACCAAGTAGTTAAAACATTCACTTTCCAAGCATGAGACCCAGATTCGTCTCTCACTATGATCGATTCGTCAGGAAGGTTATTTCTTGTGTCTTGCGACTCCTTTGGAATGTGCCTGAAAACCATACCAGAGGTTGACCCAAGCCCTGTGCATGAAATTAGGATTGACGGAACTTACAGAAGTCGTCGAAGGTTGTGATAGCACAAAGTCACAAGTCATCGTGACCGTAAGTTTGTGCGTACTGGTCTTCTTCAAACTGCTGATCATTCTAGATTATATGCTCTCTCCCGGAAACTGTAACTCAGTTTGCTCAGCATAGTTACCGTATAAACCATATTATATTCGTTGAACGCCTACTGAGACTCTTTGTACAACACCTCCAGTGTTATATATAACCAATGCTAAAGATGCTGGAAAAATGGTTTGGTCCTTGTACCGTTCCAGAAAATATCTGATACTTCTTGACATGCTAGGCTCATGGCCATATCACGTTGAAACACCGGTTCCCATCAGCAAAGTTAGGCAACGTCGAACTGGGTCAGTACCTAGATGGGTGACCACTTGGGAATACTAGGTGCTGTAAGCTTGCATGTGCGGATGGTGTAATGGATAACGGTACAAAATTGGAAATTGGAGAGCCGAGATCCAATTCCAGCCGAGTTTGTTATATTCGTTTAAGCGTAAATACCCTTGGTAAAGGTACGGATCCACCTCTTCTCTCCCCAGCTATGAGTTCATTAGTAACTTGTATCAGTAAATCATTATCATCCCCAAAACATTTTTACAATCTAAAGATATTTTCTAGCTTTAAATAACTTACAAAAGGTTGATAAGCCGTAAAGAACAAATAAATCCTGACATGCTCTATCTTTACAAGATCAGGCCAAAAATAGATTATTGCTGTCATATCTGGATTGGAGCTGCTCCATCCTCACTTTTCAGCTTTGACAGAGTTCAAAAGTGTTTACGCGGCCTTATGGACGATGAATTATTATAGAGTCTCTTTCTCACAGATGAAATGTAGCAAGCCTATCACTACTCTATCATTATTCTTATGACAAATGTTCAAATGTGCTATATTCGTTAGTTCCACCGGCGCAGACACTTAGGACACACCATGTCACATACACAGGGTCGAATCGTCTTCATTCCCTTCATATTCTACTAGTTATTTATCTATATTCTATTTCGTGATGTCTACGTATCTAGTTCATTTTCTTTCTATGTATCTAGATATTTACCTATCTGAAATCCCACCAGACGATATGCATAAATATGTTTATTTTTCTCATTTCTCTTATTCCTTTTCCTCGCTTTGAGTTAACCGTGCTACTTACTAAGGCTATATACGTATTTCAGTAAGCGAAATAATTCCCTCCACCCCACTTCATGGTATTGTATGAAGACTGTGATTTGCATATGTTGCTTGGTCCAGGCATTAGCATGCAAGTGTTTCCTTGTTCAAATAGACTTGGCTAAAAGGTACATAAATTGGACACTAAAGGATTTGAGTACGTTGAGGTCATTGTGAGAACACACCCGTTGACATTCTCAATGTTACCCTGTTGCTTTCTCTTTGTTTTTTTGTTGTTGTAAAAACACATTACTTCCAAATTCAATGATTTTTTTGTTCTCTTTTTCCACTTCTGTCTATATGTATAGTCTCTTATTCTCTCTTTCTCTCTCTCTCCCGCTGGACCTTTCTCTCCTATCACCTCAAACTTTCTGTTGTATAGGGATAAAGTGTCGTTGTCGACACTGGGTTTTTGAACACAGGTCACCAGTGAGCAAACACAGGTGATTCAATTTCTAATATAAAAAACCACGTGATCGTAAAGGAAATTCGCGTGGCGTCGAAGTGTTCGCGATTTTCTATACTATCCTTTATACTATTTCTCTATACTGATCACTTTACTTCGGCGGTTACTATTCGAACAAGTATTACTAGTGTGAGTATTATTGGAAGAAGTTGTTTTTAGTATCTGCGAATTCAAAAGTCTCGATTACAGCGAGCGTTACGAACGTGATAACAAGCATTAGTTGACGTTATAAAAGTGACGAAGGCGTCTGGCATCACCAAAACTTTCCATTTTCAAATTGGTTCCATCTGACGGTTTTTCTTTCGGCGTCGATTTTCTTTTCTTCGTGTGAATTAAGCAGTTTATTTAACAGTTCCTTACCATGATTTTCTGTCTCTTTGCATGCTGAAGACGAGTAAGTTTTTGTGACTTTGGTTTTTCGTTTTTTGCTTCTATCTAATCTAAAGCTGACATTTACAAATGCAAAAAATTCATCATTGAATTTTTTGTGTGTTTTAACTTAAAACACACAAAAAATTCAATGATGAATTTTATGAACATAAATCGGTACGTTAAAACTTTTAACGTACCGATTTATGTAAATATGTATGTCCATGCTGGACATTAGCAGAAAATAAGGGACAGTAACTATAGTAAATTTAATAGTTATTTTCTTATTTATCCTCAGCGTCAGTCTTCGTAAGTAGGACTATAAAGACAAATTATTGAAATTCAATAAAAATAATAAAATATTAGAATGTTTAAAATATTTTACAGAATAGTTAAAAAATGATTTCCCTCTTGCCTTAATCTCGCAATTGTTGGGTTATCGATAAATGTAGGTACCTTCAACAATTCGGTATACCTAAGGTTTAAATGTATTTTTCATAAAGGAAAAATCCTTTTAGAAGCTTTCCAACCGCTTCAATTGAAAGCTAAAGGATTAAATTTTCTAATTCCAGAAAAAAAATACTGTGGAGTACTTCAAATAGAAATTTGAATGATTTTTCGTCGATGCTTCCGAAAAAAAACAAACAATCGAAACGACCATTTTTAACTTTTTTTAGTGAAATGTAAACGAACTTATTTTTCAGTTTTAAAATTCCCGCTAAAATAAGATATACATTTCTGAAAGTTACTTTCGTAAAATTAGCAAATTTAAAGTTAAATTAATCTGTTTTGAAACAAAAATCACTTATAGCATAAAATTTTCTAGACAAACAATTCTTGAAATCGGGGTCTTGTTATTTTCACGTCTCCATCGATAATTTGATGACTGAATGTGTTGACAGGTTTAGTACGGTGCATCAAAAGTGACATAACGTTTTTTTTTGTTTCTTATAATAATTTAAAATACTATAAAAATTTCTTACATTATTGAGTTAATTCTATCTCTTTCATTATTTAATAGCTAAGATATTATTAATATTAAATTAAGTTATTATATTTTTAATTTAATAACTGCGATAATAACTAATAAATTATTATTATATTAATAATTAAAATTATCTCACTGAATTATTAATTGTTTAAATTGATAAATGAGATAATTTTATTATCTCAATTTAATTAATTTAATAACTAAGAGTGAGATAAGATCTTTACATGCCAAGGGGCTTTGCCCAAGGAGGAGGCAAGCTTTAAAACACGTGACCTTTTAACCATAATGTCACTTATGAGATATAACATTTTGACGTACAAGAAAAAATATTTTTAATTATTGTAAAAAGTTTTGGTAGCATTATTTGTATTAAGCTTTTAATTTTCGCTTAGTAAATATAGTCTTCGCTTAAAAACCGACCCCATGCGCTGCATGAAAGAATTTTAAAACATTTTTTAAAATTAAAGAAAATAATAAAAAAAATGAAAAGAAAAATGCAAACAATTCTTGTAAAAATTATTTGTTCATCGAAAAAAAATTTTTTCTTCAGATAATAATGTCCTTAATGTATGTATATAAATTATAAAAGCAAATCTAATTTGATAATTAGATAGTTTATTGCAGTTTTTATTTTACGATTTGGAGCAGATTTTTTTAAAAGTTGGCATTAGTTGGGGGGAAAAATGATTATTTAACTTCTCCAAGGAGTCCTGCTTATAAAAAAAAAAAGTTTTACAAACTCTTTGAAATTCTTTAAAATTTCATGAAATTAATTTATGGGGGGCGGGTAACAGATGTAAAAAAAATATTTTTACTAAAATTTTCTAAAAATAAACATTTCAAAAATAAATTAATTCATTTTTTAATAAGTCCTGAAAGTTTCATTTAAATTAGATAATTATTTGATTTTTGCAATAATTTCAAAATTAATGGGTTTTCCCCCGAAACTTGCTACACTAAAAATGGCGATGACCACAAGTCGTACGGTTTTAACAAAAAAAAACGAGATATTTATCCCAAATTTAAAACGTGTTAGAAAGAAGAAAAAATTTTTAAAAAATATTTAAAAATTACTTTGTTCTTTCCTCTTAATAATAACATAATTATTTTAAAGATGAAACTTTGTTTTTATTAAGTTTCGGAGCTGTTATCATTAAGCTATACTGATTTTTTAGCGAATTGTTGGAGGTACCTAGATAAATGTGTCAACATCTCATAAAAAACACCTAAATATGGTAAAAAATATGCTTTTCGGGTGACTGAAAGTAAGTAATATTTGTTTTAATTTAGATCAATTAAATTTAAGTCAGTTAATCTCCCACAAATAAAGTTTCAGAAAAGTATATTTCATGTTTGAAAGATTTTTTTAATAAAGTGAATTATGTTGTGTTGGCGGATTTGTCAACATCACCGATTTGTAAAAAAAAAATTCCCATTAATTTGAATTCGATTTAAAATACAGAAAAGTGTTTTGCTTATTGAAAATATTAAATTTAATCTTTTAGCTTAGAATTAAAGCTAAAATAAAAGCTTCAAGCTAAAAGCTTCTAACATCTAAAATCTCTTTCTTCACACACATATATATATATATATATATATATATATATATATATATATATATATATATATATATGTGTGTGTGTGTAGG
Source organism: Acanthosepion esculentum (assembly GCA_964036315.1). Classification (NCBI taxonomy): domain Eukaryota; kingdom Metazoa; phylum Mollusca; class Cephalopoda; order Sepiida; family Sepiidae; genus Acanthosepion; species Acanthosepion esculentum. The sequence continues at coordinate 66,275,314 of OZ038494.1, read as the reverse complement.
TAGATTGATAAGAGAGGAGGAGAGATATAAAAAGAGAAACGAATAGTACAAATGGCAGTAGGAAACTCAAAACTAACCAACCTATCGAAACAGATCGATAGAAAAAACTAGTGAAAGAAAGAAAGAACTAGACGTGGTCTTAACCGAAGTGTTATATATAATTAGGTGTTATTTACATGTTGATATTACGTATTCTTCGAAGTTATTTACTGCTGAGAAGTAAGAAGATTGTATCACGTTAATCTTCTCAGTAAAAAAAGTTCTACTTTTATCTATCCTGTACTATCAACAGTCGAAGTTATGATTTTTTTAAAGCTTGGACATTGACTATAGATATCGAAGAGTAATGTGGAAGAAACAAATAGCACTCTTTTAAAAAAAGATTTAAAAAAATGTCGAATATCGGTAGATACAAACCGACCGAAAGTGATAGCTCCTGTCATTTTGAACTTTCATCTCAGTGTGATTGGATTTAAACGTTTTAATTTAATTTTATTACTTAACATCTATTGATAGGTCTCCGAAAAAGTTATGGTTTGTAAAAAGGTGTATATTTAAGTTTTACGAGCTAGTTTTGCAAACCATTCACGAGTGTAGGGAGTCGCATGCTCTCTACCAGAGTAAATAAGAACTTAATATATATATATCACTGTCTTGTCTCGATACTGAGCGTGGATTGATTCTTGAATGCAATTGAGTATTATTTATTTTACAAACTGTGCCGCGTCTGTCCTTTCTCTGCTGTTTATCTTTCCTTTGTTGTGCTTCAGGTACTTACAAATTAAACTATTTTGCTATTGGATTCCTGAAATATAGACCGGTTTGATACGTCTGCAGCTTTAAAAATAATCAAAAACCTCAAGCCAAACCTGAAGAGGAATACTCGAATGTCACTTCTGTTTCTTCGAATTCTCTTGCTTGTGTAGTTCAATCCACTCAGGTAGGCAACTTGTTTTTCTTACATTTCAACAACCACTAGTTCGCATACATTTCTCTTGTAAAAATGTTTACGTAGTCGTATGTACAAAATACAAGTGCTGGCACGGTTAAATTATTTCTTTCAATACCCACACCCCTTCGCTGCCACTAGAACGGTGCTTATTTGCCTACGGTACGCTTATTATTTTTTAAATAATTTTCTTCGTGACACGATTATTTCATTCATGTAATAGAAACAATTCCTGCTTACTTTATAAGTTGAAAAATTGATACCGGCATGACTATTCTAGACAGCACTTGTAAAAAAAAGAGTAATAATTGTGACTGACCTAAACATATATAGCAGTACGCTTAAATTCATGCAGTCGGGGCACCGAGGAAAGGTCAACGAAAGATAGCTGATATATATATATATATATATATTATAAGAATGAACGAATCAAGGTAAACCGCCAGAAAACCCACACAAGTGATTTGATTAAAGTGGTGAAGGCTTCTGCAGAACCATCCACACTTTTCGGAACTACTGATACGTTCAGCCGGTGCAAATAAATGCCGCAGTCGAAGCAGGCAATAGACCTCGGGCTTTTCGTGTAAACGTTTTGCCCATAACTGGGACCCTAACAGGTGCTAACACCTCGGGTGGACCTGGGAACAACAGCGATTAAAAGGTGGTTCCACGCTCCTCAAAATCTTCTAATCTCCCGATGAGAAGACTTCCTGCCGGATGTATTTTATCGTGATACCCAGCACACACACACACACACACACACACACACACACACACACACACATATATATATATATATATATATATATATATATATATATATACACACACATGAGAGATTTAGAGAATGGGTGAAGACCAGTGCTGCCCGTTATCCTTTAAAATAAGATACAGTAGACGATCAACAAAGGTACTACTTCTACCCAAGGCCCCCTATACACATAAAGTTTTTTTTAATACATTGCATGTCGGAGTAAACAGTTAGAAATTAAATGTGTCAATATATATATATATATATATATATATATATATCAGAATTTCAGTTTTTCTGTTTCTGACTAGTCCTGTATCTATCGTCTCTTCATCGTCTCCAATAACCATGTCCTGAAGATGGTCTATTAGACTGAAACGTCTGACGTCGACAGAAAAACAAAAAACAAAATAAAAAACAGTAAACTCACATATTCGGATTTTGCTTTGTCTTTTCCACATTTTCATCATATATATATATATATATATATATATATATATATATATATATATATTTTAAATACTACTAATAAAATTAAAAAAAAAAAAATTATTATCAAATATATTAGAATATTTTTTATTATTATTATTGTTGTTTTTATATATTGGATCGTTCTCACGATTCCAATGGAATAAATTATGACCATGGAATATTAGTGTTTAAGTCTTTTTATTATATATATATATATTGGCTGTATTTGGGCAGCAATCTTTCGTTGACCTTTTCTCCTTGTTGCCTCGAGTGTATGAATTTAAGTGTGCTGCTAGATTGGCATTAGATACAACCGTATGTTCTATTTTAAATATTTTCTTTCCTCACGCGTCTCGCCTGTCGAACTCTCTTTCGATTTCTTGCTTCCTGCTAACTATAATCTTCAAAATTTTAAATGCAACGCCAATTATCATCTTTTGTCATCCTGAACCACCATGTTCTTTTATTGTCCTTTCTCCGGATTTAAGTCTTCTCATTTTGTCATTTCCAGTGACCTCTTGCGTCCTAGTGGCATTATCATCTTGCTTGGGGTGAAATGATTAAAAAAAGTTGATAAAAGTTTGGTTAAAGACCAATGAAAGTTATTTTTCTAATTTATTTTTCTGTATTTCCTATCATTTTTTACGGTTTCCCGTATGTATTATATTTAAATTGCCTAATGTCGGACTACTTTCAGCAATCGTTAGCCATTATCAAAGAATCTTTTTTGTGTGTTATATCAGTTATGTTATAAGTAACATGAGTAATTATATCAAGTCCTCCTCAAATGATATTGGTATTATGCAACCCAGCCCTACCTGCCACATCGTCAATTAAACCGGTTCTCCCTACTAAGGCTTTTCTAGATACCAATAAGAATTAAAAACAAGACCTGTCAAAGGGCGGATGAAACTTCTTGTAGGATCAGCGGCCATGTAACACAATAGGATAGACTGAACTAGAGCTATTGGTTATATGGTGATTATCATCACCATCACACACATACATACATACAGATCATACAACAAACATTCATTGGTTAATCTCCTCAAAACTAGCTCGCTAATTGGTCAATTCCGATCAATCAGATCGCCTGCACGGGAGGAATGATATTTCCCGCGCACTAAGCTGGAGCATGTCACGTGATACACCACCCTCATATAAACAAAACACCAGTAAGTCTTCTCTCTCCATTCTCTCTCCGTTTTCTCTTTCGTCTCCTTCCTTGCTGCCAAAATGTGATCTTCAAGAACTCTCGTCTTGACCTTGCGGTCAGACGTTAAAGAACATTATCAACATTCACGCAAGTACGAACTCTTAACTCTTTTGAACTCTTACCAACTTTTCTAATTCATATTTCCTAACATGCAACAAGAACTTTATTCTTCTAAAACTACAGCTTAATAATTAATTCAACTTCGTGAGCTCCGGTACAAATATCTCTCAAATCTAAGAGACGTAACTCTATCAAACCTTTAGCTTATATGCATGTACATCAAAATAAATCAAATGTTATATTTTGAACTATTACGTTCTGTCTTGTATTTTTGCTATGTGCTATTTTACGTCAAATATAAATTGCATGTGACCGCCACATTTGATGGTGACCTCCAGCGTCTTTGCTTGTCCTTTTCCACGTCATTCCTAATCAAAGTTAAATAAATGTGGTGGGGTCCGCTACATCTGATTGACAATCCTTCACATTTTTATCGCTGACCCATCATCCGCCATGGACTCCGCTACATGTTATATAAGGTTATAGATAATTTATTTTTAAGCATAAACAATATACTAATTTCTAGAGTGTAGTATTTATTTAAATTTTACACACACTTTTTAAAAGTTGGGGGTGACAGTAGTAGACAGTTGTTAAGCCATGACCTCGATAACAGCTCACGGGCTACCATGCGTAAATAAAACTTTTTTTTTCGCTATGAAGCATAAAGTAAGCATTATGTACTTTTACAAAATACAGTTAATTAATCTTTAAATTTACTTTGAAAGAAATCTCTAGGACAAATATTGTATTTTAAAGATATTTTTAAATTTGTTGTTTTTATTTTTAGTGTATAATTGAATTTCGGTGAATTTTCGTGTATAATTGAATTTCGGTGGATGATGAGCGACCGAAGCAATGTTCTAAAAATTTGTGAAAACTTTAAAAAAAATATGAAATTATTTATTTATTTTTTTTTTCACGGATTAGATTTAAATTATATTCAAAGAAAGCATTTAAATTATTTAATATGCGTATTTCATTTTGTAGTGGACCATGAGGTGTGTGATATGTGTGAAGAAGAGAAGATGAGTTATCTCTGGGTTATTGCTTCCGCTGGCCGGTCCAGCTACATAAAAATGTTGGACTTTAATGGAGTCCAAAGAAACAAACAAGACCGATATATATGTACAAAACAAATATATATTAATACGTGAATTACAAATAGATTAAAACACGAGTTACAATACAATGAAGACATGAATAAAATGTTTCAGTCTGTGTGTTGTTTTTAGTTGAATGTCCGTACGGGTGAATTTTGTTTTAGCGTGTTCCCAGAATATGGGAAACGCTGGTTGTGTATAAGAGTTCAGATATTGGAAATTTTTAGAGAAAGTTTTTTGTACCTCGCCCCACGTGCGAGGTTTCGGCCCGCGGCCGAAATCGACGTAGTTGCTCACACGTGCGCGTAAGCAGAGAAAAAGAGAGAAAGAGGCGAAAGGTCAGCCAGTATTTATGAAGGGGAGCTAACTGCGACAATTTCATTGTGAAGTCCGTTGTAGTACCTAATAAAGTAAATAATTGATAACTTACGCTAATTGTTGGTGATATTTACCAAGTTTTATCTTACTATGTGTTTTTTCTGTATATATTTTTTATGAAATTTAAACAAACATGGAATGATTAAATATTGTCACGATTTTAGGATAAAATAGGCTTGATATTTATTCAGAGCTGATAATATAAAATACATACATAATTAATAAAGTATTTAAAACAAACAAGTATCAGTACTAGATTGGCGACAAGATCTCATCATTTTACAGTGGAAATGGCTAGATGTAACCGTAAGTTCTATGCTAACAGTTTCTTCTATCGGACTTCTTGTTTGTGGAACTCTCTTTCGACTTCTTGCTTTCCAGTCAACTCTGATCTTCAAAACTTTAAATGCAATGTCAATCTTCCGAGTTCCTGTTCTCTTATTATCTCTCTCTCTCTCTCTCTCACACACACACTCTCTTTAATGTTTTTTTTCTCATTCTTTCACGCTCAGTAACCACCTTGCCTCTTAGTGGCTTTATTGCTTTTCTAGGGGGGGGGTGATTTAAAAATATAGGGCCTCTAGGTGAACGGACAAACCCTCACTCTTTTCGCTCACGCTGTTTGCCCCTCTCCCCACATATCGCCATAGGCAAAGGAGGGTAATGGAATGTATTTTGACTCATAATTACTGATCCTTTATTATTCTCTTTTCTCAATAATGTTTTTCTTTTCATATTCTCTCACACATTTGCGCCCTAGTGGCTTTATTGCCTTGCTTGGGGTAAAATTATCACAAAAAAAATAAAATAGGAAATAATCGGTAATGTTAAATATTACGAAAGTTTAAGTGTCTGGTTTTACAAATTATATAATCATTTAAACTATTTACATCATTCGGACTGTTGTCTTCATCTTTATTGCCATATTCACGACATTTCGGCGGTCGTACGCTCCGACCTTCTTCAGGTGATATACGTTGGAATTTCGAACCGAAACCCTTTATTTAGTACACGGAGGTAGATTGTTATAATTCCACGTGCCATGCCTTTTTCTTCTTCTTTTGGATATCTTAGTTTCAGTTAATTCCCTTCAGTAACTCAACTCTCCAAGTTTTTGTTCCACCTGAAGAGACCAGGTATTGAACCCACAGCTCTTTTAGTCAAGTCACTTTTTGGATTACTTCAACCAATGTTTTTATCCACCTGTTTATAAGTCCCCAAAATTCACTCACTGATGTCTCCAAGGATAAATAAACACTTGGAGAGTTGAGTCATTAAAGGGAATTAACTGAAGCTGAGATATCCAAAAAAAGGCATGGCACGTTGAATTAGGACAATCTATCCCAGTGGACTAAGTAATGGGCTCGGTTCGAAATTCCAATGTATATCACCTGAAGAAGGCCGGAGCATACAACGGCCGAAACGTTGTCAATATGGGAATAAAGATGAGGATAACAGTCCGAATGATGTAAATAGTTACGATACCTAAATCTCAGGAATATAGACAGCTGTTAAATCATATAATCGTTGGTGAATTAGCTGAAATTATTTTATTTTCTAGGATTCTTTTTCTTTTTTTTTATACAAAAGTACGTTTTATAACGTCGAAATTATGTAAAAGCCTTAAATATTTTTACTTTAATATACTCATATTATACTGCTTCTGTATATTTTACTGTTGTCACATTCTTGATGGATTCTATCATGGTACAATTTTAAAATATATTTGGAGACTGTGATTAGTGTTTCTTATGTAGACTATAAATATGAGGGTCGCGTTAAAAATTCATAGGCTGACTATGAAGGAGTGATTGTGGTGTTGAACTGGTTGATCACCCTCCCTATTCTCCTGATTTGACTATCGACTTTTCTTCAAATATGAAAAAAAAAATGACTGGGAACTAGTATCGCAGTGACGATGACGTCATATCTACTGCTGTTGCTGACTTTTTTGACGAACAGGATGAACAGTCTTCTTTGAACAGTCAGGTGTCAGTTTACCTGAAAAGAAACAATGCAGTTATTAATAAGAAGTGAGTAAATTAATGCATGCAAGATTTCACAGCTCTAGCATCACTCGTTCCTAGTCAGCCTATGAACTTTTCACCCCACCCTTGTATTTATAATATCTGGTAATAATTCAATTGACCTGATTCTCCGATCCTGATAAGCAGGGTGTCCACGAAGCTTTGAAGTTGGTCGAAAGATAAGTGGAATGAACCTTTATTAATTTATTGACCACACACACACACACACACACGTGTGTGTCTGTCTGTGTATATTCAGACTTCTAGTCTTTTTTATGAAATGAAATCGTAGCAGTTAATTGCTGAAAGAAATTGTGATTAAGTAAAGGTCTTGTATTTGACAGCAAATAGATATTCAAATGTCCATATCTGAACATGAAGTGGCTAATCTTTTTTTTTACGTGATAAATCGATAGACATGAAATGTACTTGGATGAGGTCGCAATATAAAGCACACTTTTTAATCCCAAAAGCACAAATGATAGTAAGACATCTGACATATTTTTTTTTTGTTTGAGTTTACATAATTTTGCACCGAGAGAGTTTTTCGATATCTACTTGAGAGGTAATTGCTATGTAATCCATGCTGAACTCTTCTGGGGAAAAATAAAACTATTTTGATCTCATGACTTTACGAGGACAATTCTATCAGGAAAAAAGAGAGAAAATATTTCCCTGGCAAAGAGAAATATCTTTATTTCACAAGAACCATCTGTTTCTTTGTGAAGATTTTCTCTTCACAGAGAAACAGATGATTCCTGTGAAATAAGGAGATTTCTCTGTACATTGAACACAGAAAAAGTGTCGGGATAGGTAGTTATTTAGATAACAACTAAGTCCAGCTCCAAGCCGAAGAAAGAACGAATGGACCACTGATACCTCATAACCAGCAAGTAGATGGATCTCGTCAGCTCTGGAAGGCAGTTCATCTTGGGGAAGGAAAACCCTGATTTTAAACATCCGTTGCCTTGAGGTCATATGAAAAATGATTATGAAATTAAATCAAGAAAATCCAGAGTGTATCATCAAAGGCGTTTGACTGTTAACATTGACAATCTTCTGGCAACTCCTGCAGCTAAGCCGGCCCCAAATGTAATATCTTGTATTACTTTGGATCTTTTCGGTACGGTCTAGAGCAGGGGTGGGCACGAAATCGTTTGGCGGGCCGCATGTGGCCCGCGGGCCGTAGTTTGCCCACCTCTGGTCTAGAGTGATACCATGCAGTCCGAGCAGCGCACGGCCTTCTTATACCATAGGCCAAGTCTGCGCCCAGGAGAGGTCACTCCAGTCTCAACACCAAAGAACTGTATGTTGACCAAACCTTTATATCGCGAGATAAACGGATGCCTATTAACCATAGCTTAATGTTGCAAAAAGTCAAAATAGACAACTGGTAACTAGTAAGGTTCGTGCTCAATACCTTTGGATGGTTTGCTTATCCCCGGACCATAACGAGAGCTTTAAATGTGTTCATATTTACTAAATTTAGTACGGCACATGGTCACAAAGGTAAGATACTAGTGAAAAATCGGACTTATTACATAAGTAAGGTTCTCCGTTACACACACACCATACACTTCTATCTATCTATCTATCTATCTATAAATACACATTTACCTACGTTTGGTGTGCGACTAAAGTTTCGTTGGTTACCCAACTCGTCGGGCACAAGCTATACTTGTGCCCGACGAGTTGGGTAACCATTGAAACTTTAGTCGCGCACCAAACGTAGGTAAATGTTTATTTATTAAAATATATTTTTTTGCTATGTCTAATCACATTGAACACCATTATGTCTACACCTCTTGGCTAAATTTGATAATTATTTATTTGCTTACTAACGTATGCAAGTCAACACGCGCGTATACGATCGCTAATATTTAGTTATTTCATTTACCTAACCCTATATATATATATATATATATATATATATATATATATATATATATATATATATATATATGCAGTAGCTAGCATAAAGATCAGAACGATGTTAAGAAAACGTCTAAATGTGAAATAACATTTTATTTTAAAGCTTCATAGAACATTTTATAAAGGAAAAATAAGGATATAAAGGTAAATTATATAATTCCAAAATATAAAGCTCAATTAACCTATTTTATAAAGTTATAAGAATAATTATATAACATTCGAAAAAAATAGATGATCAAAAACACCAGAACGATTAACAAAATCATACTATTATAATGGATACATCATATCCAAATGAAAATAGTGTTCATAATTTATTTGTACTTGATGTGTAGACCTTTACTTGCAATAACAGCTTGACATCTTTTGCTACATAAGCGAAGTAATGTCTTGCATTCATTACCGGATATTTTCTCCCATTCTCCTTTCAAATTAGTCCACAGTTTTTCGACGTTTGTTGGATTCTTTTCCTTAGCTCTTTCATTTAGTAGCTTCCAAACATTCTCAATATGATTCATGCCTGGGCTTTGAGCAGGCCACTCCATAACAGTAACATCCTACTCAGAAAGAAATGTCTTAACAGACTTCGCTGTGTGACACGGTGCGTTATCTTGCATAAATACAGCTGGTTGATTAATTACAGTTCTCAAATTAGGTACAACATGTTTCTTCAATATCTCTTTGTATACAGTTGCGTTTTTACCGTGTAGCCTAACAAGATGTCCCGTACCAGCAGCTGAAATCATGCCAAACACCATCAAACTTCCTCCTCCAAATTTAACGCTGCTTTTAGTGCCCTGAGGCGAATATCGTTCCTTAGGACTGCGTCGAACGAACTTTCTTCCTTCACAACCGAACATGTTAAACTTTGACTCATCGCTGAAATGAACACAATCCCACTCTTCTTCTGTCCATATGACGTGCTCAGTGGCAAATTTCAATCGGTTCATTTGATTCTTTTTAGTAATGTAAGGCTCCGTAGAGGCTACTTGACTCTTCAAATTTATTTCATTAAGTCTTCGGGAAATAGTGTGCCTTGATATTTTAATGCTAAGTTACCATTAGCTCTTTTAGAGATAGCGGTTGCTGTTGCAAATCGATCCTTTTTTGAGTCATTACCAACCCATCTGTTTTCCCTTACAGTAGTTTTCCTAGGCCTGCCAGGTGGTTTCTTGGCTTCATATGACCCAGTTTACTCAAGCTTTGTTAAAATACTATCAATAAGACTTAGATTTCCCCACAGTCTTTGAAATATCCCCAATCGAGGGTTTATCTTCATTACATAACTTAACTATCAGTTTTCTAAGTTCCAATGACGTCGCAGATTTTTTTTCGCCATGTTTACAATGCAAGAGCCACGAAAGAGTCGGTGTAATTTAGTAAAATACCCTATTTTATATTCTTACCCTAAAAAATTTTCAAAATAATTATTAAATTTTATGGATTTATTTAATCGTTCTGATGTTTTTGATCATCTATTTTTTTCGAATGTTGTATATTTATTCTTATAACTTTATCAAAATAAGTTTATTGAGCTTTATATTTTGGAATTATATAATTTACCTTTATATCTTTATTTTTCCTTGCTAAAATGTTCTTTGAAGCTTTAAAATAAAAAGTTAATTCACATTTAGACTTTTTCTTAACATCGTTCTGATCTTTATGCTCGCTACTTTATATTAGAAAAATTAATGAAAAAGTTGAATTTCTTTTCTGTGTGACGCGTTTCGTCCTTGAGAACTCCAATGGACTAAAGTTACGTTTTTGTTGTAATTATTTATACGTAGGAAGACGAGGGGGAACATAAAAACGCAAACTTTGGTTATACTTATGCATAATTAGGAAACGCTGAAAATGTTGGAACGGTGAAATTTTAAAATTTAACTTTTTTCTAAATGTTTCTGGATATAGTCTGGTTAATTTCATTTAGTTTATTCATGCTTTAGTTTTTCTCACTTTTGAAATTATGAAAATTATAAAAAAAATATTTATCATATTCTTCCATATATATATATATATATATATATATATATATATATATATATATATATGTGTGTGTGTGTGTGTATGTGTGTGTGTATGTGTGTGTGCGATACAAAATATATTTTTAAGGTATGCTATATTTATGGGTAAAAGTGCTCAATATCAAGGACTGAGCGTGTGTAAATATCAGAGTGGAGACTGACGTCAACACGGAGTGGCTACAGTCTGTTTCATGCTTGAACGAAATCGTCAGGCCATCCTGAATATGTTGATAAGTCTGACCTAATTAACAGAATGTTATCCATAATCCGATATTGTTTCTGAATATATACGTTAAGTTTAGTGGATGCACGTTTTTCTGGTAGACTTTTTTTTTTTTTAAACAGTATATTTCATCTACTTGCCTGGGTTTTTATAGAGTATTTAATAAAGAAAATGTTCCCTTCGGCAGGTTTCAAATCTGTGTTCGTCTAATATAGAGGAATATACAGTGGTTTTTCGTAAATAAGGGAAGCACAGGTTCTAATCCTGCCGAAGGGCACATTTTTTATTTTTTTTATTTTTTTTTATTTATGGTCATTATCAAGATCAAAGCGAAACTGTAAATTTACTTCGTTTATTAAATGTTGATACCCTTTAAAATCGGCATGGTAAGCGTTTGTAAAACAGGCGAAAAATATACTAACTTTGTCATTTAACTAAACGTGTGTGTCAGTAGTTAAATATATTTCGAATCGCAGTTGTCAAAGCGAATATCTTAATTAGTTTTGCGTTTGCTGATTTTATTAAAAAATAATTAAAATTTCTTTAGAAACAAAGAGTACTAAACTGTTATGTAATATCAGTCCTCCTATATGGCTGTGAATGCTGGGCAATTTCTATACCGACGAAAAAGAGACTTGAAGCAACAGAAATGTGGTTCCACAGAAGGATGCTGAGGATATTATGAACCGGATATGTGAGCAAGGACGGAATTCTAGAGAAAATGGAAACAAAAAAGAACATTTATATTTAACATCAGAAAGAGACAGTTGAAAATTCTAAGGCCCATAATAAGGAAAGATGGATTCGGAAATTTGATGCTCACAGGACAGATTGAAGGCAAGAGGGACAGAGGAAAACAACGTATAACCTACCTAGCTAACTTGAGTAAATGGATGACAGAGCGGGGCTTTAGGAGAGATAACAAAAAAGTTATTGATAGCTACAAAGGACAGGAAATTGTGGAGAGCCATAATCATAAATGACTTGAAGAGACACAGCCCATAGAATAAAATTTCATGACGATGGCTTCGAGAATCTGAAGGATTTTTAAGAAAGAGTTAATGTTGTATTATATGCGCTTATCATTAACAGCTATTTGGCATAGACTGATGGAAATATCAATTCGGAGTAATCTGTTTTTACTATGTGCTCGAATGGCCTTTGTCTAGTCGTATATATGAAAGAAATGGCAAGACGGAAAATGCAGATATGCAAATGTAGAAATTTTATTTAGAAACCTATATTTATAAAAACAGAAAAAAGTATCGCCGAAAAAATAATGACGCCTTACAGAACATTCTAAAATATGCCAAAATGTCTCGATGTTAAGGAAAGAAAAACTATGCTGGAAGCTAAGTGGCGTACCATTTTTTAGCTTGTTTAAATGAAAGTGAATTAATGTTGTTGTTATTGATTTCTAAAGCCATGAGTCAGCCGTTTTCTTTTAATTTAAAAGAAAATGTTACAGTCATACATAAACATGATGACTTGAGAAAGGAACATTTCATTTAAGGAAGGAGATATTTGAAAAATCCAGGGCATATGATTATATTTGGATTGGCATTTATTAATGAATTTTGCGAGAGATTTTAAATCATTTACTCCCTTAATAATGACAACATTTTTAGATCGAAATTTGAGTTGAAATTATTTCTCTGTGTGACTAATAATGCATTGGATAAATTATTATGTAGGAGATCTTTCTTATGTTCATAAGTACGTTTTCTTAATTTCTGTAAATTTCACCAATATATTCTAAGGAACAGCTGTTACAGTTTATCTTACATATGTCTGCATTAGATTTATGGCTATTATGGTCATTTTCGGTTTTGATCATATCCATAATAGTTTTGGAGGTAGATGTAATTAATTTAATATTAAAATTAGATATAATTTTGAATAGTAGATTTTATGGAGTTGGTAGGTAATTTTATATATCTATTTTTATCGAATTTATTATTATTGTTACTAATACTAATTGTTTTGCTATTATAGATTTTGTGTGCTTTTCGTTTAGCATTGAGTAAGAAATAAAAGTATTGGAGATTTTTAAAAGTATTTTCAACATATATTTCATGTAAATATTGGGAGCGGCAGATTCTTAGTGCTCTTAATTGAGATCCTTTAATTATGCCGGATTTTATTCTATTAGAGTGGTGAGAATAATAGTTTCTGACGCCACATTTATTGGTAGATTTTCTGTAAAGTTGGAGATCGCCAGTCATTCTATTTAGCATAATATTTAGGAAGGGTAATACGTTATTAGTTTCGGTTTCAAAAGTAAAATATAACGTGAATTCATTGTTGTTAAGTCTATTTCCAAGGTCTGGTAACAGTGTGTCGTGCGGCTACATTATTAGAGTATCATTTATGTATTTAAAATAGGAAGACTTTTAGGGGGATAAAATGTGAAAGGACCACTTTCTAGAAAATCTAAAAAGAGAAAAGCTAAAATGCCGCTAAAAGTGGAACCCACTAGTAAACCGAAATTTAGTTTATATTAGTTGTTGTCGAAGGTGAAAATACTGGTTACTAATTGTAACCCAGAGAAGGTTACTGAATAGAATAATCATACGAAGGTTGGTAATGAAAGATAATACTTAGGACACGAACAACAAATTTAAGATTCGCCAGTGAAGCGTAGTCAACTGCTAGAAGTGAGTCAAGTGAATTCCATAATGAATATCCAACTGCAGGATATCTACCAACTGCCCCACGCGGTCAGATGTGGCACAAGGCCGAATTTTATACGGAGTATCCGAGCCCGTAATCTCGACCAAAAATTCCCCATAGACCCCGTATAAAACGGGGTCGGTAGCTGTTTTCCGTGATGAGACTCTGCCCTTCGACATTGCCTCGTCTGGGGATCCTATCTGCCCTGAGGTAGAGATTTTGACCTGCACAGCTGGAGACGAATCTCCGACTGCAGACCACCATACAGTATTTACTACTGTATTTATGTGAATGGTGACATACCCATTATTGTCCGTATGTATGCTACAACATTAAACGGAGTCAGTTCGGAAGCACAATTCTTGAGGGCTATTACAGGGATACCATCAGCTTTGTTGGGATCCAGATTAGGGATGATAGAAGAATCCATGGAATATATATATATATATATATATATATATATATATATATATAGTATAAACCTTATTTTCAGTGACTACACTTCGTTTATTTTAAACAGTATTTTATTTCCCTTACCGGATTGCACATTCGAGAAAAGAAGAAAATGCCGGAGAGCGCATTTTCTTTAATACGTTTTCTCGCATGTGCAGTTCAGTAGACGCGAACAGTACAATGCTTTCTAAACATATATAAGAAATTAAAAACAAAAAACAAATCTCACCAAAAACATCATAGAAAATAAGGAAAACAGCATCAGCCTACAAGAATAAATCAAAAACCGTAAACTCTGTCTGAAAGAGAAAATAGCAATAATTATTTTCTCAAAATGCAGACACGAAAACAAATTTTTACTACGTTACTTAAAAATCCTCAAAATAAAAACGTATACAAAACTGTCAAATTAAATAAAATAAACAAAAAATCTAAATCAACAAATAAGTAAAAAAAAATGAATTAAATAAACAAATTAACAAACTACGATTGCACATATAAACACGAGTAAATATAACAATAATGACAACAAACAACAAAAGTTATCAATAATAAATGATGAGTAAAAAGTTAACAAACAACACTATAAAATAGTAACAAATAACTGCATTCGGAACCACAATTATTTCTACACAGTGGCCTCTAGAATGATTTGAAATATAACCGTTACGACCTACTCAAGAAACGTTAGGATAATAAAATTGACCTTCTACCCATATTGCAAAATTGACCAGCACATATAGGTTGTCGAGCCAAAGCACAACACTCATGGTCTGACAATTGGGTTTAAGCATGAAACAAACTGTCGCCGTTGGGTGTTGACTTCAATGGATATATTTACATGCGCTCTATTCCTGATATTGGGCACTTTCACTCATAAATACAGCATACATTTAAACTATATTTTTATCACACACACACACACACACACACATGTATATATATATATATATATATATATATATATATATATATATATATATATATATGTAGGGTAGATACACGAAACGGCCAGATATAAGCAAAATTTGGCTGGTGTGCATACGCGGGCAAGCAAATAAATAATCGTCAAATTTATACATTAGGTGTAAACGTGATAGTGCACGATGCGGTTATACAGAGCAAAGGTATATATTAATTAGTACATAGGTTTTGGTGTGCACACCAAAAACGTAGGTACACGTATATGTGCTAATTAATATATATATATATATATATATATATATATATATAAAGAATTGGATCAAATATAGAACAAACATGGTTTACAATCTGACAGAATAATAGGATAATGAACAAATAGGAAACATTTATAAATTTAACATGTTTCGTTTTTATTTAAGCTTCATCAGGAAATCTGATGAAGTTTAAATAAAAGCGATTCATTTTAAATTCATAAACTTTTCCTTATCATATATATATGTATATATATATATATATATATATATATATATATATATATATATATATATGTGTGTGTGTGTGTGTGCCTGTGTATGTAAATAGCTGTGTATATAATTAAAGTATTTAACATTTCACCTTGAAAAAGAGTACTTTCTAAGTTGTAAAGATATGACTGAAAGTTTTTCACTAACACGTTTGTTTACATTAAGGTGAAATGTAAAATAAATTATCCTCCATGTTTACCACGAACCCCCCCCCCAGTATATTGTGTTTTTTGTCTGTTTAAATACGAGTGCAAATGTATTTTTTATCATAGCAAATTAATGTTCTTTTATTACAAATCTGTTATTAAGCAACGCCAAATTTATGTGCCGCTTCATCGTCGCGTAGCAAACTGGTCTCACTGATGATTATTATCACTTCGTTCAATTTCCTTGTGGGCCGTTGGGAAAATATCGCTTCTACGTTATCAGAATGTTAAGAGTGAATCACACTGACCGGAAGTTAAGAGTGTAGCCGTTATTTTGAACGCTTGCGTACTAGCTACATCGGCGTGTGTGGTATTTCAAGGCTCATTTTCAGAATATAGACAGAACCTTTAAATATAACTGAAAATCCGTCCATAGTCTTCTCAGCATGCATCCGTAGAACCACATTTCTGCTGCTTCCAGTCTCTTCTTCATCTGCAAGGATTCACTACCATATAGGAGGACTGATATTACGTACTTTTAATAAGAACATGTGGGTAAATTTTCAAGCATTCACAGCCTCATAGATGGATTGATATTACATAGTAGTTCAAGACTTTTCTTTGTCTTTAACGAAATTTTACTGTTTCTTAATACTTTGCTTAGCTTTTGTAAAGCATTTTTCACTATTTCAATACGCGTTCGGATTTTTGTGTCACATTTTGTGTCGCCTGTTATAACCAGATAGTTAGATTTATATTTTTGCTTGATTCTTATGTTTCGAATTCGCACGTCGCATCTTTGGCCGTTTCTCTTGCCAATGGCCATAATATTCTGCTTTTTTAGAATTGATTTTTTTTTCTTCCTGCCCTCCTTTACTATCGTGTCTTCAAGTTTCTACAATTTTCGTTCTGTGTCTGCTATCAACACGGTGTCAATCTGATGTTGATACCAATCAAATAAAATTAGTTTGAATTCGATAACCGAATGACCCCAGGAAACCTGTTAATTTATGCTCGTTTGACATTAGGTCTATATAAATAGGAAAATGAACAGACTTAAGAATTTACAAGAGCAATCAATGACAGAAAAATCGTACATTGACAGCGCAGCTGCAATTGAGAATTTGTTTGTTTAGCGGCATATCAACTCCTTATGAGCCATTTAATGCCGAAATTTAATTTTCTTGTAATTTTTTTTTACAATAAAATGTATTACTGGTCATTTTTATTTTTTCAGAAATGTATTACTGACAATTTTTTAAACTATGAAAATGTATTACTGGTATGTTTACTATAAAAATGTATTTTTATACTTTCGTAGTGTTTTGACCCCAGTTATCTGGGACCCTAACAGTTGCTACTATCCCGGGTTAAGGTGGACTTGGGAACAACAGCACTTACGAAGTGGTTCCAAGCTCCTCAAAAACCTCCCAATTTTAGGAATTGAAGGAGAAAGGTTTGAGCTCACAGATAGTTTGGAAGATTACAGGTTCCGCATGTACTCCTAATAGTCTTAGAGATAGGTGTGACTTATGTTCAGAAGAAAAAATTAGAATAATAAAATACAATAATCAAAGTCAATTATTAAATCAGAATAATGAATTAGTGTTAAAATGTCGACATAAAAACAAATTCAAATTTCCATAATATAGGTTTAACTTAATTAGCTACCATATTTCCATAATATTCACTCCCTCTAACTCTTCAAATGTCGATATTATAACTAATTCTAATTTTCTATATTTTATTTCTCCACCTCTATAACCTCTTTACACTATATTAATTATAATCTGTAAACTTTCCTCTACTTTAATATCTCAGTTTCTGTCTTTATTTTCTCCCGAAAGCAACTATACGAAGCTTAGAACGGCTCATGATCAAACATAATAGACATTCGTTGTCTGTTATATTTAACAATCCCTCAAAAGAAAGAAAATAGTGTAACAAGTAAATGTGGACGTGTTAGGAAGAAGAAACTCTTTACCAGTGTGTAATCTTTTAAGAGTGATTGCAAAAGCCATATATTACAACAAATAATCTTTAAGGAATAAATTAAAAGCTTTCGGAAAGAAATTAACACGAAATACCATTACTAGAGCCCATTATAGAGCAGGTCTACGACTGTGACAACTTTGTAGAACCTATTTTCTAAAACCTAGTTATTTGAAAATTTGTCTAACAATGCCAAGGCTATCATATTCTGGGTGCATATGCTATAGACAAAATTCGAACTTTTTGGTACATTATGACAAAGGATTTGTTTGATGTCGAGGTGATGCCTCCAACCCAATGTACACTCTCCCTAAAACAAAACATGGAAGATGCGGTATCAAGCCTCCGGGGTATTTCTCTGCAAAAGTAACAGGAAGAAAGTTAAGAGTTAATAACATTCTGAAAAAAAAAACAAGGATCATTTTGAAATACTGGATGTCAACTCGAAAGTGTATGAAATTGAAGCGTGATTAGAGATTTCTTTCTCATGACATTAATCCAAAATATATTTTTAAATAAGTTTAGAAATACTTTCATAAGAATATAATTTTATCTTGACATTTATAGTCACAACCTTAATTCAAATGAAAACTTAAAGAATGGATTGAAAAGTCTTGTAAAAAGGAAAAATTAAAACAAGTAATCTATAACAACTTGAAGATTATTCTCATGAAGCGTGTTAAAATATCCTTATAGATGTTTGTGCTCATTTAATAAAAGGTTATCGAAAATGTACAGAAGTTGCAGTTCAAAAAGTATGTACGATTAACTATTCCTTTTCTCATGCCTTTGATTTTGAACATAGACTTATTTTTATCTTGCTTACAATCATTCACAATTAAATGATAAAAATTCTTTCATGAAAAACAAAGAATTCTTTATATATTTACTTACCTCCTACGTATAGCTGACTGTGCTTTTCAGGAACTCATTACGAATCTGTTATTTTTGTAATTATTTTCAATAAATTAAAAAAATCACCAAACCGTATCAGTAATTTTCTGTAAGCTGTATATATATATATATATATATATATATATATATATATATGAGTGGTTATTGTTTTCAAGCATGAAACAGACTGTCGGCCTCTGGGTGTTGACATCAATGTTGACTTTTATATTTACGTAGCACTTGTTCAAATCGTGTAACTGCAAAATTGTCCAATTGTTAGATTAAACTTCGAACCGTTGTAACTTAGAAATGATTAAAAATATCTTACTGTAATAGAATATATATATATATATATATATATATATATATATATATATATATATATAATTCCAGGACCATTTTCCAACTTATTCAAGATGATCTCCGCCCTCTCTAACCTTCTAGCTTTATGTCTTGGAGTAACAAGTTACCTCACAAGTTTCACGTACGATTCACAAGTAAATGATAAAAATTCTTTTATTAAAAATAAAATATTCTCTATGTATTTATTTACCTCCTACGTATAGCTAACTGTGTTTTTCAGGAACTCATTACGAATTAGTTATTTTTGTAATTATTTTCAATAAATTAAAATAAATCACCAAACCGTGTCAGTAATTTTCTGTAAGCAGTATATATATATTGTAGTGGACCGTGGGGTGATGATGTGAAGAGATATCAGAAGGTTAAAATTTCCTGGTAGCCGGTCCAGCTACATGAGAATGTTGGACTTTAATTAAATCCAAAGAATTCAAAGAAAACAAACAAGACCTATATACATGTGTAAACAAATATATCTTAATAACAAGTTAAACAAAGACATGGACAGTTACATAGTGTATGTGTAGAGAAATTATGTGTGTGTGTTGTAGTGAGTGTTCGTACGTACGTGTATTGTTCTTAGCGTGTTCCCAGAATTTGGGAAACGCTGAATCTGTAAGAGGTCACGTATTGATGTTAGTTGAAAAGAGAGATTTACTTTCACACGAAGTGGCGACCCAAGGTCTAAGTGGAAAAGAGAGGTCGAGTCGAAGGGTCAGCCAGTATTTATAGCCAGGGGAGAGAGAACCCTGTTGAAGGATCAAGGAACTGAGGAGGAGCTAACTCCGAAAATCTATCTATCTATCTATCTATCTATCTATCTATCTATCTATCTATCTATCTATCTATTATGAAATGGACAAACTCCGACAATTATTTAAAGACATTTTTATGTTTAACATTCTTTTTTATAGATACAAGTATTTAAGTAAATGCTCTGTTTATAATAAACAGTATTAAATAACATTTATCGGCCTGAATGTCCGAGAAATTTTCATAGAAAAGAAGGACGAATATTTTCTATGAAAATTTCTCGGACATTGAAGCCGGAAAATGTTATTTAATACTGTTTATTATAAACAGAGCATTTACTTAAATACTTGTATCTATAAAAAAGAATGTTAAACATAAAAATGTCTTTATATATATATATATATATATATATATATATATATATATATATATATATATATATATATATATATATAAATGGGAGCATCCTGATACAATTATGAGCTGAATTTTGATCTGAAATAATTAATGTGTTTATTAGGGAACCATTAGGTTAAGTGCATTGACGAGAAAGAAAATTATGTTGAAAAATGAACTGACTTACCTACATATATTCATACAGTATATTGCTTAGACTATAAATTTTAAAGTGGAAACATCGCCTTGTATATTATGATTTAACATTTTGTTATGGGAACTTACCCATAATAATAATGGACTATTTTTCTATGAAAAGTTCTCGGACATTGAAGCCGGTAAATGTTATTTAATACTGTTTATTATAAACAGAGCATTTACTTAAATACTTGTATCTATAAAAAGAATGTTAAACATAAAAATGTCTATATATATACATATATATATATATATATATATATATATATATATATATATAGTACAACAGTTCTCAGTACAATAAAGTTGACCTAAATTTCTGCTATATTGGTCATTTAATTAGATATTGGAAATTAGGTTACGCCTGAAACTTTTCAGCACTCATTTCGCGCGCACACACACACACACACAGACACACACACACACACACACACACACACACACACACACACATATATATATATATATATATATATATATATATATATATGATACAAATATAGTTTTATGGTATGTTAGATTTCTCGGTTAAAACGGTCGATATCAGAGATAGAGCGTATGTAAATATAAAAGTAGACGTTGAAGTCAATACCCAGCGTTTCATGGTTGAACGCAATATTCAGGCCATGTGCGTTGTGCTTTGGTTCGACTAATCGAAAAAGTGTCGCCACTGGTGGTAACTTCAGTGTCTAATTAGATAGATACATACATACATATATATATATACATACATATATATTGTGTTTGCCAACTCATGTCCGAGTACGGCCATTACTACATAACCTTTTGGAGAATATCTATTGATGTGCTGAACGAATTTAGCTCTTTAGCCAAGCAACGGACATACCTACTCTGGCACAAACAGGGCACTTAAGAGGTCCAACAGTGAGTGGTATATTATCATGTAATTTAAAATGTCGCATGAAACCGCTTCTGGACCCGCATATCTTACCAAAAATATCACATTCCAATTGTTGGAAGTCTACGGTTTTATAGTCAATTTCCACTTTCCGTCGGCGCGTTGTCAAGTGACTCCTAAGACCAACCATTGTCAAACACACTCTACCACAATCTGTACGTCAGATCGAGCTGCCTACGGGTATCTTCAGGAAGTTCAACGAGGACTCCTTTACGCACATCTCTTTTAAGCTTTATCTGCCTCCTTTTCTCATCGTCAATGTGACACCTTCCACTACCAGCAGCCTCATTCTAATTATTGCAATCAGATGCACATTCTTCCAAGTGCTTGCAAGGAATGTTGCATTCACAATTTGATGCAGTCTTTAAAGTGCATCTTAGGTTTGACGGCATTTCTCTTCCCTGTTCGCATGATGCTGCATATTTCCTTCCGAGTGAGCCACAAGATCGCAGTCATCAGCATATAGCAAATCCCTGATCAACGGCAAGTGAAACTTCGACCTTGCATCAGACCTCCTGATGTTAAACAACTTTCCTGTTGAACGATAGCGAATATAAATTAAGGTTTCAGTTCTTAAAGGTCTGTTCAAAATATATAGAGAAGTACAGGGCAAATAGGATTGGAGCTGCAATGTCGCCCTGCTTAGCTCCATTTTCAACTGTCACCAGCCGAGAGAGCTTTCCAACAACATTAACCTATGCCTTCATGAAACAAGCGTAGAAGGGAAAGGAACTTTTCGGGACATCCCAGCTTCCCTAAAATATTCCACAAAGCCTTTCTGTTTACGGTGTCAAATGCATTTGTCAAGTCAACAAATACCTGGTAGAGATCCATATTTTGCTCAACACACTTTTCTTGCAGTTGTCTGGCTGTAAAGATCATATCTATGGTGTCACACCAAGCCCTAAAGACCGACTGTGACTCTGGAAGAGCTTCATTAGCAATATGGCGCAACGAGCAATCCAGCAGAACTCCACAAAGAACCTTGCCGACAAAAGACAGTGATATGCCACGATAATTTCTACAGTCATCTCTGTCCCCCTTGCCCTCGTACAAAACAACCACGACAGCATCCGTCCAGTCATCCGGAACGCCGTTATTACTCCAGACATCTAGCAACAACGAATGAAGCCGATGTAAAAAAGACTTTCTCTTCCGTGCTTAAAAATCAGGCATCAAACGCACAGTACACAGATCCTGTACATCACGGCGCCTCACAAGAACATAGTCAATCACATGCCATTGTTTTGATCCGGGATGCATCCCTGTTGTCTTATATTTGTTCTTTGGGTGAAACATTGTGCTGCCAATGAACAGGTCAAGTTCCATTCACATTTGCAACAACAACAGACCATTGCTGTTGCACTTTCCAGTTCCATGTTTACCAAGAACCTTCCATGCCTCACAGTCGTAACCTACCCATGCATTAAAATCTCTAAGAATGAAAATTTTGTCTGCTACAGGTACTTTCTTAACAAGAGACTTTAGTTTGTCATAAAAAGCTTCTTTTGATTCATCTGTGCAAACCATGGTTGGTGCATATACACCAATCACGGTTGCATATCTTCCACACACTAGATGAACTCTGATAGTGATCATTCTATCAGTGACACCTGTTGGAAACTCTTCCAACTGACTAGTTATTGATGTCCTAATGGCAAAAGCTACACCAGATTCTTTCTTTCCCTCCTTCCTTTCGCTCCAGAAAAACGTATAGCCACCAGATTTCTCCATGAAATGACCCTCCCCAAGAAATCTAGTTTTCGAAGGGGCTACAACAACCATATCATATCTTTGAAGCTCCTGCAGATCTTCTCTCAGGTCACCGTACATTTGCTTCAATCAAATATACATATTCCAGAACACCAAATTGAGTAGTTTGCACACAGTAGGATGATGATGACCGGGCCCAAGCTGCGGCGCCATGAGACACCTGCCGGGCCAGACCCTTTCACATCTGGTTCCAGAGTCCGTATTGCCATTGATTTCGATTGTATTAAATACCTCCATTGTAATTCAAGTTGCCTTTTTAGGCTATGGCTAGTCATAATTCTACATTGAGATAACAAGTTCAGAAAATCTCTCCAGATATTAAGCAATACCTGTGCATGAAGCCTTTATAGTGGGAAAAGACAGTGCACAGAGGCAATCCCAAAAATTTATTTACCAAAAAGAAGTGCAAGTCGACATCATTGGATACCATCAAAAGCCTCGTATCAGAGTTTTCCTTCTCCTAGATGTCTGCCTTGACTAGGGCTAAGGGGGACATCTCTACCGGTGGTTTAATCGCGTCCTCAAACACCAGCCTGAGCATTTCTATGTCCCAGCTGTATTGTTTTTTTACATCATCATTTACACTTTCGTTGTATTCTGACTTCAGTTTGGTGAAGTGGGTAACTATTTACCCATAGCTGGGATCATAACAGGTGCTACTACCCCAGGTATGGCTGGACCTGGGAAGAGCAGCACTTAAGAGCTGGTTCCACGCTCCTCCAAATCTCCTGATCAGAGGCCTTGCTGTCGGAATATAGTCTTATCGTCTTACCCAGAACCTTTATAGTCACAACATAAATTCAAATGAAAATTTAAAGGATGGATTGAAAAGTCTTGTAAAAATAAAAAATTAAAACAAGTAATCTATAACAACTTGAAGATTATTCTCATGAAGCGTGTTAAAATATCCTTATAGATGTTTGTGCTCATTTAATAAAAGGTTATCGAAAATGTACAGAAGTTGCAGTTCAAAAAGTATGTACGATTAACTATTCCTTTTCTCATGCCTTTGATTTTGAACATAGACTTATTTTTATCTTGCTTACAATCATTCACAATTAAATGATAAAAATTCTTTCATGAAAAACAAAGAATTCTTTATATATTTACTTACCTCCTACGTATAGCTGACTGTGCTTTTCAGGAACTCATTACGAATCTGTTATTTTTGTAATTATTTTCAATAAATTAAAAAAATCACCAAACCGTATCAGTAATTTTCTGTAAGCTGTATATATATATATATATATATATATATATATATATATATATATATAAGAGTGGTTATTGTTTTCAAGCATGAAACAGACTGTCGGCCTCTGGGTGTTGACATCAATGTTGACTTTTATATTTACATAGCACTTGTTCAAATCGTGTAACTGCAAAATTGTCCAATTGTTAGATTAAACTTCGAACCGTTGTAACTTAGAAATTATTAAAAATATCTTACTGGAATAGAATATATATATATATATATATATATATATATAAAAATTCCAGGACCATTTTCCAACTTATTCAAGATGATATCCGTCCTCTCTAACCTTCTAGCTTTATGTATTGGAGTAACAAGTTGCCTCACAAGTTTCACGAACGATTTAATTTTTCAAGTTTTTTTCTGCTCTAAACTCCTCTCTGACATGCCAAACGTCTTATGGATTGAGTTGGAGCTTTTCTAATTGATCTCTTTACCTCTAAGTTGAAATGATGATCCCTTTTCCTGTTGTGACCTTCTGATACAGTTTTCTTTTCTACGTTTTCCCTTTTTTAAAAACTTATTCACCATTCTTTTGATGGTTCTTGAATAGAATTTGAAAATAGAAGCCAGAGTATGAATGTTGGTACAATTACTGAAGGCTTGAATGATCTTTTTCCGCCACCGTTGCTCAGTTGGAAAGACATAGTGGGGCTGACACAAAACGATTTTAACCTGTTCTCTTTCTAGCTAAATATCTCAAAGGGTTTTTCAGTGATTTTTACGACAAACGGTGTCAAGATGGCTAAACGTTTTATCTGAAAACCTGGAAAAAAGAAACTCAATTAGTGTAGTGTTCTTTTAGATATTAAACATTTTGTGGGATGGACAATTATGTTGAAATTTTTGCTGTTACACTCGGTATATATATATATTAACGGCAGATTGAAGGTCATTTTCGAGATAAGCTACCAATTTGATTTTTATCGAACCTATCAGACTTACTATTAATTTAGGCTATCAGTTGATGACGACATTAATGCATGATCATAGTAAGCTAAATATGTTTCGCTAAAGACTTCATATTTATGGCGTTGAAGTAAATTGACAAGTTAATCCAGAGAATCGATAAATAAACAGGATATTCGGTAGTTGAGGTCAATCTGAAGTACACTAAACAATCCGAGTAAATATTTGCTTTATTTTTAGATTTTTTGAATATGTTTTACAAGTGTTTTCATTTGGGGTCGTTAAGTGTCAGCATTGGGCGATCTTTTAGAATAGAATCTGTTGATCAGGTTTGTCCCGAATGCAGAAAGCATTCAAGAAAATTGTAGATAGGAATGAAAGGTGAAAGGATGTGGAGAAGGGAAGTGGATAGGTCAAGGCAACTGGAGATGTCGATTGACGTTACACTTAAATAGTTGGAGATTATATTTGTCAGGGAAACAGGAATAAGGAAGGGAGTTCCACAGGCGAGATGTGCGAGACATGAAGCTATTGGAGTAGAAGAGACGTCTACATCTAACAGTTTCCACGGTGTAGGGGTGGGAGCGGGATGCCAGTCTCGTAGAACGTTTAAATTCATATTTCTTACGTTATTTTCAAATTACCATTATTCGCCATCTTCTTACGATATCCTAAGGGCAAAGCATTCATTCCATGAAAGTTAAATTCAAAATAACATTGATTTTGTACATATATATATATATATATATATATATATATATATATATATATGTGTGTGTGTGTGTAATTTGGCAGCAACTTTTCTTTTAAACATGTAGTATTGAATGTTAAAGACAACATAGTCTTGCATATTTTCTTTTGAATTTTCTCATATTCTCTAATGAGACTTTTTATTTGAAAATGATTTCGAAATATGTATTGTCCATACGATGACCTAGCGCTTTCGAACATCATTGTTCATCTTCAGGGTCAATATTTTTAGTCAAAATTTTTTTAAACATTTGCCAATTATCTTGTAGCGTAATCATGTTGCTATTTTTTTACAAACTAAATAAACGTTAAAATCCTTTTAAATTCAAAAGACGCGATGATGTTATCACGTGCAGGGCGAAGATTTTTATCATGTTTACATAGTGTGTCCCTTAAGTCCGGGCACATCGGTAAAAATGCATATTTTCAAGAAATTAAATTTTGAACAACATTTTATTGAATTAAAATATTAACAACATCTTCAATATGGTTTCCATCATTTGTGATGCAAGGGTTGTATCAATAGCTGCATATTGCCTTCAATTTTAGCACATTCACTCTTTATGCGTTCAATCAAGTGTGTTGATTTTCATTGAGTACACTTTCTCCTTCAGCATACCCCAGAGAAAGAAGTCTATTCTTTCTTCTATGGACAAACCATGTTTAGTTTGTGGAGGTAAAAAAAAATAGTTAATGAGATTTTCTATGTGTCCAGAATTAACCCCGGGTTACATATAGTTTGCATAATGAAACTTGATACGGAAAACAAATTATTATGAACTAGAAAGACCTGTGAAAATTTCCCGCTTTTCCTATTTGAATTTTCTAATGAATCTTAATTCTCAAGTTGACGATTGAATAAACTCAGAGTGAGTTCTATGATAATAAAATATTCGTAGAAATTCCCCTATCGCATTGTTAAATATTGGGCTTTAAAAAATATTAGAATATTGCAATAATAATCATAAATATGAATGCTAGTCGTTATTTTAAGAAGTAAATGTATGCAAATAAAAATATTGGAAATTTACAACTTTTTCTGTTTCACTGAAACAGACGCTACTCACTTGTATTTTTCTTTCGTTTTCTCACTGAAACCAAGTGGGTTCCAAAATAAGGGATGTATGTACATTGCATAGAATCCATACTAATACCTAGTATATCCTCCTTGGGCATTAACACAGATACGGAAGAACTATATTCTTTGATTCCGCCATGTTTAACCTTTACAGCTAAGACCCGTCATGCCCCTTACATTGTAGCAGACCACACACATTCCCACCGTATTCCACTGGTGAGAAGTAACTACAATCTTAGTAGATGTTACTACAATCTTAACAATCTACCCCTTTACGTAAATCTCTACCTTGAGTGGCCCCTGGTCATTTTATAGAGCGGCCTTTACTGTAAAAAAAGTACTCTCGCGTGTATATGATTGTAAATGACGGCGAATGGCATCTTGCAATACATTATTCCACACCTCTTGCACATGTTAACGCAATAATGAAGACGTTGTAGGTGGGCTAACTGAACTAGCTTGGTGCTATCCCATCATTATAACTAACCCAGGGCGTTTCATTCGCTTCTGCCTACTTATGGTTAAGTTCTCAGTAAAATAATAATTATTATTTTCAATATAAAACATGGAAGTTTGCATGCAAATGTCGCAGTGTACGACACAAGACAAGTGCAATATGGAGACTGAGTCGGCGTTGAGGACGGTCTGAGCCATTTATACACATGTACACTCAGTTCGTTATTCAAATTTCAGAAAAGAAACGCTCGTTATACAATTTGTTCGTTTTTCATTTCTTTACGTCTATCCTACTGTGTATACGTGAGCATCTACACCAACAAAAACACACACACACACACACACACACACACACACACACACACACACACACACACACACATATATATATATATATTCGAATTCCAGTCGAATGTATTCAGTTTCTTGGGAAAGGTATGAATCCTCTTCTCCCTCCAGCTATGGGTAAATAGCAAGACAGACTAAGTTCTATAGCCTTGTATGGCAACTGGTCTAGGAGAAGGACAACTCTGAATTCAAAACCTGCAGAGGGTCGTTTGGGGACTTTGTGGCACGCGGCCTCTGTATTCGGCCATCCAAAAAGTGGGGAAGCAGAACCACTGCACAAAACCTCCACCACTATAATCAAATCTCCGTGCTGGTGTCAGTCTGTTGGCTCCTAAGAACTGATCTACTTGATCCTCATACGTCGAATTCGACGGGAGAGTCGAATATATTGTGTATTTAGGCAGCAATCCTTCATTTATTCATGTTTTATTAAAAACGACAGACAAGGTACTACGATTAAGCTTTTTATTTAATTTTTCTTGTGTCGAATAAGTGCTTTCATTTGGACATTTTCTACACACTCTGTGTCCAAAAAAGAAAGCACTTGTTCCTTGTCTGTCTTTTTAAACGAAACATGCATATATATATATATATATATATATATATATATGTATGTTATGGGAACTTAACCATAATAATAATGGACTATTCCGGACATCATAAATACTGCGCCTTAAGAGGGAGCAGCGTTCAGGTTCAGAGACATAGTCGAGTCAGACGATTACTGTAAGACATTGGAATAGTGATACTTGTCGAGACAACATAGTTCACTCTAACCAAATCTGATATTCATTACTAATACTTCTGCTTCTTTGTACATATTTCTGTTTGTAATATATCTGTGTTATTCCATACCTGTGTTCGAGTTATTCTTCATTGGTTCTACCTTGGACCGTCACTATATATATATATATATATATATATATATATATATATATATATATATATATATATATATATATATATATATATATATATATATATATATATATATATATATATATATATATATATATATATATATATATATATATATATATATATATATATATATATATAGGCGTGGCCGAGTGGTTAAAGCGCTCGCTTTCTGGCCATGAGACCCGGGTCGAATCTCGTCGATTTTTCATGAAGGAGGTCGATCCCGGCGATCAGCACCTTTGGGAATTGCCTAAAAACCACACCTTGTGAGTGATATTGGGTAGACAGAACTCTTGAGGGCCGTCGATAGCTCTGCTAGCACAAAGCCACAAGTCATCGTGGCCGAGGGCTTGAGTGTGCGTGCTTTGTTCAAATTGTTGATCACGCTATAAACTATATCTAAGGTCTGCTCTGCATAGTTGCAGTATAAACCACAGGTGGGCACTGTGGGCGTTGATCAAACACAAATGTGCCTCAGCGAGAGTCTGCAATAGGGATTGACTAGCCGCCCTAGTAGACGGATATTCTCGAATACGAGTGGCCTGCTATTATATATATATATATGTTTTCGCAAAAAAATGTTTGAAAACTAGAGATTGAATGCATAATTGTAAAGTTTTTCATTCAGCAAGTCTAGATAATAAAGAATGAACTTACTGATGTTGCGAATAGTTTACGAGAATGGTTTGGCATCAAGCATTCTACGAGGAGCACAGACACGCACACACACACACACACACGTGTGTGTGTGTGTGTGTGGAGAAAGAGAGGGAGTGAGGGAAGAGGGAGAAAGAGAATAGAAATCGAAAGAGAAATAAGTACACGAGATTGCGTATACTGGAGACAGATTTTTGTACTTCCTCCGACTAATAATTCTTCCGGTCCTCAGTTGCTTCCCAGCTTGGCCATCCAACTCCTGACCCCCGTGCTTCACCTCCATCGCCACCGCCATTGTCGCATAGCTCCCACGGGCCCGTTATGCAAAACTGTCAACCCCTCCCTATAAGTAGCGCCGCAACCATGTCCATCCCCTTCACAGTTTTGCGCAAAATCACAGCCGCTTCCCAAACTTGTTATCTCGCCATTATGACCCACTTCGGTAATGTGATATGTTTGGCTTGAACAGGGCGGATGGCCGATGTTCGTTTCTATTGGTATTCGGTGCCGCATTACACGCTTTCTGAAAAGGAAAGCATTTGGTAAACGGTTCGAAACCCGAAGCTTCATTTACTGTCACCATTGACACCTCAGCTCACTGGTTTTTTATCGCCGAACATCGAAAAGTGATCAGTTTCAAGTTTCCAATCTAATTTTTAATCCGTTTTAATTTGAATCACAGTCAGGATTTCTTGTCTTTTGCTTTGCCGAGACTAAAACCATAGACCGATAAAAAAAAAAAAAAAATATTGAAAAATAAAAAAGACCAGAAAAGTTTTAAAAAGTAAAATTGAAAAGAGGCACATAGAAGATATAAAAGAGAGAAAAAGAAACAAATTTATAAAACGGGAACAACACAATTTCAGCGACCAAATATCGACAGCAATAGCAATAGTTAAAAGTAAAGTTTTCGTAGGACAAAAAAGGCGCCAATTGACTTGTGGGCCGTCAATCTCAATCCGGATTGAAGGATGCTACCTCTGGCCGGTAAGAATCAACTTTTATGTTATTTTTCGCTTTTATCTAATAAACCATTCCTTTAGTAGTTCCATTTATTTCTTTAATTTTTAATGAAAACCATTCTTTTGAATATAAAAAAAATCTGCGCAGATGTCTCATGTATAATAATGATTAATAGCAGACGATAGTTTTTCTTTTGGGGCTAACCATCGAGTAATTCATACACAAAAATGTGCTCACATAGATACAAGTGTAAAATTGACACTTTGAACTATTTTTCTTTACTTTTACGTTGTGTTCAGTGCATATGAATGTATTTTTTGGTTCTTCCAACATTGGATTCATGTTTTTTTCATTTCTTGTTCTAGTCGGTCACAATGTTCTCTTGTCTAAACAATTGTCTAAACGTATTTTTTTGTGATTTTCATTTGAAGAAAGACATAATATAATATATATTTGGAACTGTGCACACACACACACACACACATACACCCCCTACCCCCCATATATATATATATATATGTATATATATATATATATATACATATAACACCTGAAAGTTTGGATATTTCAGGAAGGAGATGTCTACCTTAAAGAGATCAAAATTGAGGAATAAGCTTGTTCTTTATTCCTTGGTTGAATTATTTTGGGGAGAAGTGTCCAATAATTCGCTGAAAACGATGGGTGACTTGAGAGATGAACATCTGATTTTATTATAATTGCTTAAGCCTTTGCGTAACACCTTTATGTCTGTTTATTTCTATCTATCTATCTATCTATCTAATAAACAAGCCGATATTTTCACAATAAAATTTATATTAACAAAGCAATATATTGTGTGAGTTTTAACGCAAATTATCTATTCTTAATAAAAGGCTTCATAATAATTTATTTTTTAGGTGGGTTGTTCAGGCTTTATTCTACAGACTATGTGCAACATAAATTCTTATAAATAAATTCCAAGATCTCCTTAATAATGTTGAACTTTTTCTCATATTGTTTCAAACACAGCAACGTCTTGCACCTTAGTCGTTTTGGCTGAAATAATATGTGTGTGTGTGTATGTATGTATGTATGTATGTATGTGTGCGTGTGTGTGTGTGTATACTCTTCAAGTAAATGGAATTGAGTTATCCGAGCAGCCGCTGGCGTATTTCGTATAGAGAAAAATGTTAAAATTTCCTTCGTTTCTGCCGTGCGACAATGATCCTAGGGGTATGATATCTGACTGATGTCAAATCAGTCGGGTTTCGATCCCGGCTTGAAGTAATCGGACGTCAAGCCACACTGAGGAGCTGTGATACAGCGAAACAGTCTGTCTATGGATGACTAAATATATATATATATATATATATTTCGCATATACCTAAATAAATTATTATTTTATCTGTTAGTATGGACTCCTTGTCATTCCATAACCTTTATCTACTGTTTCGGCTTTAAATTTAGTTGCATCATTTTATTGCTTACTAAAGATTTTCTTTGCATAAATATTGTTTTTCATTGTCATATACACCTTTTTAATGACAGTAAACGCGTTTTCTACTAGTAATAGTATCTGGTGAGATTGGAGTTTATTTCAGTAATTTAGTGTCTTTGAAGCAATAAACAGCTTTACAGAATGTGAAGGAGAGTTTTGCGTGAGTAGATTCCATAGTTTAAATCTTCATGGTTATAAACATCCAAACAAGAACTTACAAGAATTCTTTAAATTTGTCTCGATATAATAAAATTTAAAAGGATCTATAATTTTACTGTCTACATACACCATCTTCCTCTTATTCTCTTTTAAGTCATGTTGGTTAACTATTTCCCCGATGGACTGTTTGCTTGTAGATGGTAACAGCAAATACCTGAAATACATTCGCTCCCTGCGTTTTGGGAAAACAGCTCGATTTTATAGCTAGCTGGCTAGCTATATAGATAGATAGATAGATGAAGAGACGGAGATAGATAATTTGGGATGCCATATGATCGTCAATTATGAAGTCAATGTTTTCAAAGTGAAATTCCTATTAACCAACCAATACTGGAAGAACAAATAAAATGGATTGCACATGTTACTTGAAGGGAAGATAAGGACATAATCAAGATGTTAACAGTCCACACTAAGTCAAATAAAAGGTTAGGTCGGAAACTCCTATCAATGCTGAAAAAGGCGATAGATACTGAACTTGAAAAAGAAACTGACACCCATTATGCAGTACTGATATCTATGACTGCAATTGCTGTACCTTCCTTCATATATACGGGAAATTTAAACAATACGATATATATATATATATGCATGCATGTGTAGGGCTGGTATAACATATATCGTGGGAAATAGGGGGTTGATATTCTTTTTTTGTAATGGTCTTATATAGAATATCCTTCCAATACACCCACGGTCTACAAAAAAATAAACACATCAAATTATTATTCCAACGTGACCATATGTATATATATTGTGTATATTATATTTAATAGCTGTGTCATATTAGATCGAGCACTATTTTATTAACACCGGCACCCTATGTACGTTATATTATATATGTGTGTGTGTGTGTGTGTGTGTGTGCCGCCAAAGATTCGCTAAAAATGAGCATACATGATGAAAAAAAGCCCCAAAGTTAATAAAAACAAAGTTTTATCGTCAAAATATTTTTATTATTATTAAGCGGAAAGACCAAAGGATTTTTGATTATTAAATTATTTTTTTAAATCCTTTTTGGAACCTTTCAAACTTTGCTAAAAAAATTATGCTTTTCTTGTGTATGCGGGTGTCCATGAATTAGTATTGGGAATTTTAGAGTCTTTTTTACGGTGAAAAGAACGTTGATTTGGAAAATCTAGCAAAAATCAAATAATTGTCGGATTTTAATGAACCGTTCGCAAATGTATTAAATTATTTTAGAAACGTTTCTTTTTTTTAAAGAAATCGTGATAAAAATATTGTTTTTGCATCACTTACTTGCCCCATCCACGTATTTAATTTTATGAAATTTTGAGTGATTCATTTTTTTTTAGTGTTTAATCTTTATATTATTTATAAGCACAAATCTTTGGAGAATTTAAATCATCAATTCTTTTATAAAACATGATCCCCAACTACAGAAAATCTGCTCCGAATCGTAAAATAAATAAATGCAATAAACTGAAACATTATAAAAGTAGGAAAGCTTTTAATTACTTTTTTAATTACTTTTATGAATAAGATATATTACAGACGCTATTGCCCCAAGAAAAAAATTTTTTTCAATGAATAATGAATTTTTAAAAGAAATGTTTTCATTTTTAAAAAAGTTTTAATTAGAATCATTTATGAAGTTTTAAATCTTTTAAAATTCTGTATTAATTTGTAGCGGTTAGATGATACTTTTACTAGGTAAAAACTATATTTACTAATCATAAAAGCAAAAGCTTACTTCAATTCCGCGATACTAAATATTTTTTTTTTAAATTGTTAATTTTTGTGTGTGTGTGTATAAACGTGCCGATTTTTGTAAATGCAGACGCCCATACACGACATTATCAGAATATAAGAGCGGTAACTATAGCAAATTTAAAGCCAAAGTACATAAAATTCAATCAAACATTAGATTACACAGAATATTCTCCTATATTTTTAAGATTACGGAGTAATAAAAAATTACATAAAAAAGCGATCAATTCGTCAAATAATTTTTAGATGTGTCTCCCATAGAAAAAAAAATTAAATTTCCGGCTGTCAATCTGTCACTAGATCTGTCAACACTTAAGCACCTACCACCATGTTAAAAAATGAATTTCTGCGAAATTTTAAACTAAAAGTAAGTAATATTTGTTTGAAATCAGATTAATTAAACTTTAAATCGGCTAATATTCCTCAAGTAAAGTTTCAAAAAAGTATATTTTATTTTTGAAAGATTTTTTTAATACAGAGAATTACATTGCGATGACAGATTTTTAAAAATGGTTAAAATCAGTGATGTTTAGCAATTAAAAAACTCGTTCCAGTCAATTTCAATTAGTTTTGAAATAGAGTAAAGTATTTTATTTATTGGAAATATTAAATTTAATCAATTTGTTTGAAATTAAAACTAAAATAAAAACTTTAAAAACTTTAGATTTTTTTTTTGTCTGTGTATAAATGTGCCGATTTAAAAAAAATATGAACGACCATACACGGCATTATCAGAAAATAAAATTGGTAACTAAATTAAATTTAAAATTTACTAGTAATTTTCTAACATTTCTTCAAAAAGTGTCTTCGTAAGCAAGACTATAAAAAGCCAAAGTACCTAAAATTCAATAAAGCATTAGATTACTTAGAATATTTTCCTAAAATTTAAGATTACTGAGTAGTTAAAAAAATCATATAAAAAAGGCGCTCACGTTAGATTCAAGTAATTGTTTAGTTATGTCGCCCATACAAGAAATTACCAAACGTAAGTCTATCGAGAATGTTGTCATCACGTCATAAAAAAAAAATCCACCACCGTGTTATAAAATGCTTTTCTGCAATATTTTAAACTAAAAGTAATTAATATTTGTTTCAAGTCAGATTACTTAAACTTTAAATCAGCTAATATTCCTTGCTCAAAAAAGTTTCAGAAAAGTACATTTTTGAAAGCACATTTTAATAAAGTGATTCTTGCCGTGTTTATAGATTCGCTAATAATTTTTTTTATCAATTTTTAGAAATATTAACGATTAAAAGAATAATTCCAATCGATTTAAAATCGGTTTGAAATATAGTATGCTATTATGCTTATTGTAAATATTAAATTTAATCTATTACCTTGAAATTAAAACTAAAATAAAACCTTCAAGAGAGATTTTCATGTTTAAATATGCATTTTAAATTTTAGGTATAGCTTTTCTTTGGAGGTATGTATATATATATATATATATATATATATATATATATATATTTGAATTGGAAAAAGTCCGACAATTTATTTAAAGACATTTATAATATGTTTAACGTTCTTTTTATACAGAGCATTTGCTTAAATACTTGTATCTATAAAAAGAACGTTAAACATTATAAATGTCTTTATATATATATATATATATATATATATATATATTTATATATAAAAAGAGAAAGAACATTAAGGTTTATAATCCGGTATTTTTATTAATTACTTTTATTTTTAAAAAACAGTGGTCAATATAATTCTGCAGAGCATAAGGTTCCAAAAATCGCTTGAAAATGAAACAGTACTAAGGATTTTAATTTAATTCTATAATTGAATTTGAAGTTTTGAAACATGGTAAATCCTGTGTAGCGATGGGACCATATTTTTAAATTAATTAATTTATAATATATATATATATATATATATATATAATGACAATTGTATATTTGGGCAGCAATCACTCTTTTATACATGTTTCTTTAAAGACGACTGACAAGGTACTGCGATTAAGTTTTTATTTAATTTTTCTTATGTTCTTATGCTTTCTGGACACAAGGTGTGTAAAAACTATCCAAAAACAGTGTTGGCTTTTCCTTTTTTCTTTTTAGAGCTTCCATTATTTTAATTTTTTTTTTATACATGAACGAGTCTATTATACTTGTAGTTTCTACTAGTATGTTTCGGATGGAGTTTGGTAACCACATGTAAAAAAGATTAAATAATAATGGAATCCCTAATAATAAGAACGGAAAAGCCAACACTCGATAAAATTAACTACGAACAAGGCAACAATGTGCTGACAGTATTTAGAAAATAAACATTACTATAACGTCAAACGCAGGCATAAACATCCACACATTCAGTTAAAAATAAAAAATAAATATCGTCCTTGATAATGGCTGAAAGAATAGCCGAAAGTCGTCTTTAACGAAACATATGTACCTCCGTGTATGGGTGAGTGAGTATGTGTATTTGAAGTATTACTCACGTTTGTCCTGGAGAGTGCTGAAAAGTTCTCTGCTCGGTCTATGTGTTGAAATCACTATTTTATTGACCAAGTATCTCGTACATAGTCAGAATTTGTTACAAAAGGTAAAATTAGATTGCGGATAAATTTTGAGCATGCAGTCGTTTTCTCAATAGACTATGCATGAGAAGAGGAAATTTGTCATCACACAAAAAAATCAATCTTATGTTTATAGACTGACAGTTACGTAAAGTCATTAACATTCAATTTGTCACGGTTTCTAGGTAATATTTAGTAAATTGCTTTCTATGAAAGGCGACTGGTATAAAACAATCCTTACTAAGCTGACGATGGTCAGAGAATAAATTCGAACCAGGCTTTTGTACTTATCTATCTATCTATCAAATGTGTTATGGTCCAAGTTCCTTGTACCACAGGGATGATCCAAGGTAGAACCAATGAAGAATAACTCGAACACAGATATGGGATAACACAGATATATTACAAACAGATATATGTACAAAGAAGTAGAAGTATTAGTACTATCAGATTTGGTTAGAGTGAACTATGTTATCTCGACAAGTATCACTATTCCGATGTCTTACAGTAATCGTCTGACTCGACTCTGTCTTTGACTCTGACTCTCTCTGAACTGACTCTCTCTGATCTCTGCTCCCTCTTGAGGCGCAGTATTTATGATGTCCGGAATAGTCCATTATAATTATGGGTAAGTTCCCATAACAAAATGTTAAATTATAATATACAAGCCGATATTTCCACATTAAAATTTATAGTCTAAGCAATATACTGTGTGAATATATGTAGGTAAGTCAGTTCATTTTTCAACATAATTTTCTTTCTCGTCAATGCACTTAACCTAACGGTTCCCTAATAAACACATTAATTATTTCAGATCAAAATTCAGCTTATAATTGTGTCAGGATGCTCCCATATATATATATATATATATATATATATATATATATATATATATATATATATATATATATATATATATTTGTGTATTTAGACAGCAATCCTTCTTTCATGCACATTTCATTGAATACGACAGACAAGATGCTTTTATTTAATTTTTATAAAATTTCTGATGCGATAAGGCTTGCATTTTTTTGCATGTAGATGATGTTATTATATTAATATTGTCAACAAGTATGTTACGAATAGTGTCCGGTAGGTCTCCATGAATATTTAAATGAGATCTAATTGAGCTATGGGCAGAAAGGTGTAGAGTGAGTCTGCGTGTCAAACATGCTGTAGTGTGGCCTATATAATTATTTATAAAACTTGATTGATTAGGAATACAATTCCTTAATGGCCATTTAAATTCGTAAATAATATTTGCCCTATTAAATGAAATGTGCATATATATATATATATATATATATATATATATGTTATTTTTAAGGTATGCTATACTTATGGGTAAAAGTGCTCAATATCAGGGATAGAGTGTGTCTAAATATAAGAGTGGACACTGAGATCAAAACCGAGTGGTGACTGTTTCATGCTTGAACGCAGTCTTCAGTCCATCCTGAATATATAATGAATATATTGATAAGTCTGGCCTGAAGATTGCAAGTATGAAACAGACTGTCGCTACTCAGTGTTGACATCAGTGTCACCCCCAACACACACACACACACACACACCTACATATATTTATTTGCTGAAATGATTGGTACAATGTAATTCCTTCTGTTTATGGAGAATACAACTTGAAATATTCTTCTAGACGAGTCTTTCTCTTAGGTTGGGGCAGATATAAGTGTTAAGCGCATGTATACACAACAATAACTTTCTCTAATGTATATTTAACATCTTCCCATAAAATGTAAAAATAATCAAACAACCTAATTCCAAAGGTAATGGCACGTGAAAAGTATAAAGAAGAAAATTATAATTTTTTCACATGTAAATGATAAATATTA
The DNA here is from genome assembly GCA_964036315.1 of Acanthosepion esculentum. Classification (NCBI taxonomy): domain Eukaryota; kingdom Metazoa; phylum Mollusca; class Cephalopoda; order Sepiida; family Sepiidae; genus Acanthosepion; species Acanthosepion esculentum. Next base: position 66,237,039 of record OZ038494.1, on the reverse strand, counting down.
ATCCATTAATCTATTTCGAGAAGATCCGATGTTTGTAATTTCAATCGCGCTATTAGTATTCACATTACAAAGTATTAGACTTGTTTTTCTGAAATATCATTCTTCAGAATGATGTTACGGAAAAACAAGTCCTCAAAAGAAAGAAAAATACAGTAACAAGTAAATGTGGACGTGTTAGGAAGAAGAAACTCTTTACCAGTGTGTAATCTTTTAAGAGTGATTGCAAAAGCCATATATTACAACAATTTATTTTTAAGGAATAAATTAAAAGCTTTCGGAAAGAAATTAACACGAAATACCATTACTAGAGCCCATTATAGAGCAGGTTTACGACTGTGACAACTTTGTAGAACCTATTTTCTAAAACATAATTATTTGAAAATTCGTCCAACAATGACAAGGCTATCTCATTCTGGGAGAATATACTACAGTCAAATGAGACAAAACTCGGACATTTTGGTACATTATGACAAGAAATTTCTTTGGAGATGTCGAAGTGATGCTTTCAACCCAAAGTACACTCTCCCTAGAACAAAACAAGGAAGAAGCAGTATCATGCATCCCAATATTTCTCTGCAAAAGCAACAGGAAGATTGTTAAGCGTTAATAGGATTATGCAAAAAAAAAAAAGAAAAAGAAAGAAAGAAAAGATAATTATTTTGAAATACTGGATGTCAACTCGAAAATGTATGAAATTAAAGTGTGATTAGAACTCTCTTTTTCAGTACATTAATCCAAAATATACTCTTAAATTTGTCCAGAAATATTTTCAATTTTATTTTTATTGTCACAACCTCAATTCAAATGAAAACTTAAAGGATGGATTGAAAAGTCTTGTAAAAAAAAAAAAAAAAAATTAAAACAAGTAATCTATAACAACTTGAAGATTATTCTCATGAAGCGTGTTAAAATATCCTTATAGATGTTTGTGCTCATTTAATAAAAGGTTATCGAAAATGTACAGAAGTTGCAGTTCAAAAAGTATGTACGATTAACTATTCCTTTTCTCATGCCTTTGATTTTGAACATAGACTTATTTTTATCTTGCTTACAATCATTCACAATTAAATGATAAAAATTCTTTCATTAAAAATAAATAATTCTTTATATATTTACTTACCTCCTACGTATAGCTAACTGTGTTTTTCAGGAACTCATTACGAATCTGTTATTTTTGTAATTATTTTCAATAAATTAAAAAAAAATCACCAATCCGTGTCAGTAATTTTCTGTAAGCAGTATATATATATATATATATATATATATATATATATATATATATATATATATATATATATATATATATATATTAGAGTGGATAATTATTTCAACCATGTCCACTTTTATATTTACATACGGTCTATCCCTGATATTGAACACTTGTCCAAAATTGTCCAAATCGTGTAACAGCAAAATTGTCCAATTGTTAGATTAAGGTTCGAATCGTTGTAAATGATTAAAGATATCTTACTAGAATTCTCCGAGTTTTTTTTTATAACACTATTGGGCTCTATGATTACTCTTCAAGCTTAACAGAAGAATCATGATGAAATCGATCATAAACGAAAATGACATGTTCATCATTAATTAATCATGCCTAAGATTAGGAAGCTCATGTAGGATTTAAATGAAGTTCAAATATATATATATATATATATATATATATATATATATATATATATATATATATATATATATATATATATTGCAGGATCATTTTCTAACTTATTCAACATGATCTCCAACGTCTCTAACCTAGCTTTCTGTCCTGGATTAACAAGGTGCCTTACAAGTTTCACGTGCGAAATTCATTTTTTTTCACTGCTCTTTGGACTGTCATAGCTGAAACTCCTCTCTCGTGTGACAAACGTCTTAGGGATTGAATTAGATCTTTTCTAATTGATCTCTTCAGTTCTAAGTTGAAATGATGATCCCTCTTCTTGACCTCCTGATCCAGTTTTCCTATCTACTTTTCCCATTTTTAGAACTTATTCACCGTTCTCTTATTGGTTCTTGAATGGACTTTGAAAATGGAAGCCAGAGTATGAATGTTGGTATCATTACTGAAGGCCTGAATGATCTTTTTCCTCTCGCCATTGCTTAATTGGGAAGACAATGAGTCTAAATATATAGCGCAACATTTTAAATATTTAATTTCTTTCGTTTGTCTCTTATTTAATCTTTTTGTTGTATTTGATCCATATTTTCAATTCATACTCAAAGTTCAATGGGAATGAATAATTTTAATCTCGGTCTACCAATAAAAATTTTAATAGTATTTTCTTAATTACTTCTTACGTTATTTTCAAATAATTATTATTCGCTATCTTCTTACGATACGGAATAGTCCATTATTCATGAGGTATTGGCTGGCGACGTTAAACCCTTGTGTCGTCCCTTCTTTCTTTCTTTCTTTCTTTCACTGAAACCGAGTAGTGTCTCTGATGTGTCTTTCCACGCAATACGGTTGTAACGGTTGTGCTAAGGGAAGGTCAAGTAGAATTATAAGGTCTTTTAAGAAGAGTAGATATAATAAGCGGAAATTCACAGAGCATATTGCTTATTTAAATGTATTCAGAACAATTTTCTAGTATCATTTGGTTAATAACAATTTCTCAGTAAAAATTTAATTTGTCCAGTAATATCTGACAATGGTGGATGCGAAATGATTAAATATTATTCCTCTCGTAGTTTACACGTACCATCAAAATGTGAAGGAAAATTTAAGCAATTTTTCATTTGTACGTCTTATATTTTCTGCATGAGTAATGTCAGAGTTGGTCGCGTTAGAAAGCTCGCTTCCCGGCCATGAGATCAGTATTCGAATTTCACCATTGTCGTTTTGTCAGGAAGGTGACCTTGATAATATCGGTCTGGGAAGGCGATCCCAGCGCGTTGTACTTTTGGAAAGTGACTGAAAACCATGTTACAGGTTGACCCAAGCATTGCAAGTGACACTGGTTAGATGGAACACCTCCGCCGATGGCTGTGCTAGCGCGAAGTCACAAGTCATCGTGACCGGGAGTTTGAGCGTACTGGCCTTGTTCAATCTCTCTCTCTCCCTCTCTCTCTCTCTCTCTCTCTCAGAAACTGTCACTAATGTCTGCTCAACATAGTTGCAGTATAAATCACAAGTGGGTTCTGTCGGCGTTGAACAAACACCAATGTGCCTGAGCAGGCGTCTGCAACAGCAGACAGATATACACAGATACGAGCGGCCGGCCATTAAGATGTATCTACTGTAAATACTTATCCATAAACCCGCTCGAACGGAATTTGGCACAAGGTCGAGTTTAAAGTGCAAAACCAGCAAACCTGGACTAGGGGCCAAAATTTCTCAAATCCCTTTGGTATTGCTATTTTTGAGACACACCAGGTAATGATTTAATACCCTTCGAGAGAGAGAGGTATTGCTTGGAAGATACAGCTACGAAGATATGATATCAAATTTTAATTACTCGGCTTTGTAGTAGCATAAAATAAAAAGGGGCCCTTTTTAAATCATTAAAAGAAAAATCATCCAAAGCTAGCGTGAAATAAAACGCAATTTACTTGCAACTTGATACTCCTTATTTAAATAATGAGATATTCAGTTGTTATGGTAATACGAGACATGTTAGCTTATTAACATCGAGTAATGCTTCCTGTTAACAACAGAATATTTCATTACTAAGAAGGGGAGATAAGGCTGTATAGAGGAAAGTTGCTCAGTATTTCATATCTCGATTGCGTGACAATGTCTGGGTCTCTGCAAAGCATTTTCCTGTCCACTCAGTGAAGTTGTCAGCCCATTTTTCCCTCTTCTTCTGTTGCCCAAGGTGATACCTTTTAGGGTGGTAGTGAAAGAATCGTTGCCTCTTGTGATGTGGCCATACGATTTCAACTTCCTCGTCTTGACGTACTAATGAGGTCTTCCATCGGGCTTTCTTCTTGTCTGATGGTAAATCGCATTGCATCGATATGGTCTACGTAGAAGATGCTACCTCGGATAGTTCTGTAGTATGCCATTTCTAATGCTTGTATTTTTCACTCATATCTAATGCTTGTATTTTTCGATTTTAATATCCAGGATTCGCGGACGTAGAAAAAGCGTGAAAAGGCCAGTACACGCAACAGTCGAATCTTTTATTTCAGGCAATTCTTCTTGTCTTTCCAGATAGTCCTTATGTTTGCGAAAGCTGCCGTTGTTTGTGCTGCTTTTGAAATATTGAATAATTAATGGATTTTATTTAATTCGACATTATTTCTTATTACTATAAACGTTATATTTAGTGGGTATATATGTCTAAATAGATACACCTGATTTGTTAAACTGTGAACTTTAATATCTACCGTCCTTGAGGTGTCTACTCAAAAACGTGTACCCACTAAACATAACGTTTATAATATATATATATATATATATATATATATATATATATATATATATATATATATATATATATAGTTTACGAAAAATTAGGTAATCCGTATGTAATAAATGTGTAAATTTCTTTTCAATTTTCGTTTCAACCTTTGGAAGTAAAGTCTGATGATCCGCGGTCCTATAAAAGGGCTGTGGTGAAATAATTTATTACATGGAACCTTAAAGTGGTCTGTTTTTTATTTTTATTTAAAATATATATATATATATATATATATATATATATATATATATATATGAGGAATTAATGTATTTTAATTTATAATTCGACATATTTTTATGACTTTAAAAGATATTTTTAGTGGATACCCGTATTTGAGTAGACGCTCTGTTTATTTTAAACAATATTTCGTATAACGGCCTTAACATTCGAGAAAACGCAACCTCCGACAGGATTCAAACCTGCGCTCCCCCTTTGCATGAGAAAGCGCCGTTTAATCTGACGTGCTTTGTCCACTCGGTTACGAAGAGCAAGGTTCTATTTTCCTTTGAAGCACATTTAACTCGTTTAGATTTTCTCGAAAGTCATAACTGCTCCGTTTCATATCTAAAACGTAAACAAAGCAATTTTAAAGAATTAATCGATTTTAATTGACAACCAGGCATATTTTTTTTTTTTTACTTTAAACGTTATTTTTGACCCGTATTTCAGTAGATACACTGTTTATTTTATTTCATCTACCGACCTTCAAATACGGGTAACCACTATAAATAACGTTTAAAATAATAATAATAATAATAAACCTTTGATCTGCGCCCAAAGAGTTGTGCCTCAGCTGCTGATGGCGATGCAGCATCTGTTATGGCTGTACAGGCGCACACGAGAGTGACAATCTCGATTGCAATGAATGCCTGTGAGGGCGCTCTCTACCGATGTTGCCTTGTTGCTTTCATTCCGTTGAGCACGCTTCTTCCCGGCAGCATGGCTTCGTTTCTCCTCTCCTCGCTCTAGCTATCGGTGTAAATCGTGTCTCCAGCGTGAGCGATCGATGGCTGCGTCGGCCCACCGCTTGATGTGCATGTTCATCGCACTAATGTCCCTTTTGCAGTGTGTATTTAGGCAGCAGTCCTTCTTTCATGCACATTTCATTGAATACGACAGTCAAGGTGTCTTGATTCAGTTTATTATACAATTTTTCATGCGATCTAATAATTTTTTTCTTTTGAGATGATAAATTATATTAAAACTGTCCTAATGCATTTTTTAATCCGAGCGCTTTCGGTTATACATTTAGCTATTTTCAAGGATGAAATATTTTAACTGTTAAATAAGAAATAGTTTGTTACATGTATGTATTTATATAATGTTTTTAATTTTTCAAAACACGGTCCATGTTCATAGTTGATATTAAGTGTTGTTTTTTTTCTTTTATTAATAAAGCTTCCATTATTTTTAGCCTTTTTTTTTGCATGTAGATGATGCTATTATATTTGTGTTGTCAACAAGTATGTTACGAATAGTGTCCGGTAGGTCTCCATGAATATCTAAATGAGATATAATTGAGCTATGATGAGAAAGGTGTAGAGTGAGTCTTCGTGTTGTAGTGTGGCCTATATAATTATTTACGAATTTTGATTGATCAGGAATACAATTCCTTAGTGGACATTTAAATTGGTAAATAATATTTACCCTATTTACTTTTGTTCTAAGAGGTGACCTTGTCTGTCGTATTCAGTGAAATGTGCATGAAATATATATATATATATATATATATATATATATATATAGCGTGTGTGCGTGCGTGCGTTTGTGTGTGTATAATTGTTATTGTAGCAGAATAAAAGCTACCGAAAGTAGACATATTCATTGTACACTGTGGCCGTATTCATAACTGATACTATTAAGGGTTGGTTTATTGTTTTTTATACCGAAGTTTTCCATCACTTTTAAACGCTTTTTCAGTTAGAGTTACGTATCAAATCCGTGTTCTTGACGAGTATGTTGAGTATTGAGGTCGGAGCGATTCCATGTTGGTTTGAATTCCTTCGTATTGACCTCTGGTCAGTCGTCGTGACAAGCGGGTGGTGGTATGTCAAACATAATTATTTATGGATTTGTTTGTTTTCTGAATGAAATTCCCTATGGGACATCTAAATTCATAATGTCGGACCGATGTTTTCTTCACTCGCAGATATTCTAAAATGTCATATAGGTTTTATAAGTGAAAAACCTAAATTTTTAGTCACCGGCATACTTTGATGGTGTGGAGGTTGCTCCAATTGCAGTGTGATGCTTAATGAGCTGATCTCATTAGGTCAGTCGGTATTATAGTCAGTATGTACCCAGCAACTATGGTTTCTGTCAGGCTAAACTAGTCCTATTAAATAACCCGAGTGTCTCGGTGTAGAGCAATCGTTAGATTGTAGACATACTGTAATGAGTTTTCAAGTTAACTGGGTATACCACATTTATGCCCTTGTGTCAAAGCTTATATCTGTAAATAGATCCTCGTGCAATCCATTGCTAAGGTAGTGAGCTTGATATTCAGAGTTCGCACTAAACCTATTAAGTATATATTTTGAAGGCACTCATTATCGATGCTAGCCGATTGCGTATTTATTAAAAGTGAATATTCAATATTGTGTATGCTTAGCAAAGTAGGTAAAGATCAATTTGCAATCGATGCTGTGTATTTTTTCGGTGTTGATTTATCTGTAACGCATGCACACATCAGTGTCCAGATCAGTGCGCGGACTCACGCCATGGCAACATCGCATCTCAAAACCAAAGAAACGGCAATAAACCGGGAGTTAAAATCATAGTAAAACGTCAGTTGCATGTATACACGTATGTGTATGTGCGTGTGGTATGCACATGTATGTTGGTATGTCTATAAGTAGATCTACTTATATCATAAGTATTTATCACTACTGCGCTACAATATTTGGATATCCATTGAAAACCAAACTCACTGCACAAGTGATAAACTGCAAGAGTAGCTTGTTATCCATCACGCAATGACAGTTATCTAGAATGTTTAAGTATTTTAATTACATCAAACGTTGATATACAGGGTGCGATGGGTAAATTGTCGCCATTATATATTTTTAATTTCGCGCATGCGCGTTAAGTCTTTGTTTTTGTCAACTGCACAGTACATTAGGCACCGTCTGTAAGAAAAACAGTACTATGATGCAATTCACTCCGCCAGAAATTTGGAAATGGCATGCTGTATTGCTTACCATTCGCGCCGGAAGCTCCAATACGAACGTTTCAGAGTGTTTGGGTATCAATCTGAGGACATTGCAGAGGATTCGGAAAGAGTTGGATACGTTTAATGGTGATTTCGAAGGTACAGCAACTCGGAAAACACACTCTGATCGTTCTGATAAGAAAAGAACTCCCGAATTTGTTGGTGAGGGCCTAAGACAACACAGAGGCCCACATCAAGTGCCTTGATGAGGTAGTACTGCCCTGGGTCAAGAGGGTGGTTGCTGGAAAACCCTATGTCTTGAAACAGGATTCTGTATCATGCCACTAATGCAGGGGAACCCGGTCATGTCTGACAGACAATTTCTGCGACCACATCACCCCTTACATCTCCACAGACTGCAACTCCCTTGATTATTATGCATGGGGCGTAGCTGAGCGAGAGACCAACAAAATTCTTTGTAACACCAAAGATGAACTAAAGGCAAGGATTGTGGCAACATTCACCAACTTAAAGAGACCGTCCAGCAGATATGCAGGAGATTCCGAAGTCGGTTGGAAGTCGTGGTTGAAGCCAATGGCGATTTTATTGAATAAATTTGCTCCTTAGTATTTCAAGATGTCTTTTTGTAATTTTGGTAAATATATTTGTTAAAATGGGATGTCAGCGTTATTTTGATTTTTGCGTAATTTAGTCGACAATTTATCGATCGCGCTGTGTATTTCCTGAAAGGCAGTTTTTCTCGCCAGAATCTATTTTGCCCATTTATATGTCTACCAATCATTCGTGCATCGAGTATTTCTGCCACACTTTGGTGTTTCTGATATGTATTAAGAGATTCTAAAGAACCCAAAAAATTATTTGCAATGTTATCGGTTCTGACATGGCGTTTCGGATTCAGTTTCTTTTCCACTACCGTAACGTAGATTCCCCCTGGCCTTTCTATAAATAATTTCCCGGTAATTTCTTATTCTGATGAATCCAAAACAATTTATCCAATCCAAACATCAAAATAATTACAACCACATCCAAAACTATTATGGATATGAACAGAATCAAAAATATCCAATAATAATTCTGAAGCAGGTATATATAATATAAAATAAACTGCCAGAAAACTGCTACTCACAATACATTGGGGAAAACTTGCAGAAATTTAAAAAAAACTTAGATATGAAAACAAATATACATCAATTTATTAATTGCCTTAGTTATACATAGAAATAAATTCAACCACAACTTTGATTTAAAGAATGCCACACTTATTAAAAGAGAAAGTAACTTACTTAAACGGAAAATTCTTGTAAGTGCTGTTATCGAATCTTATCAAAAAATTAATCTGCACCCCGGATTTTTTCAAATATCTCCATTCCTGAAAAAATGGCTACTCTCCCAAGGCAACATATATGGCTATAAAAATCTTAAAAATTAAAAGAAAATGATTAAATTCATATTAAAATGCATAATATATAAATTAATCCCAAACTAAAATAATTTACATATTAATTTGTATTTAAAAAATATCAAAAACATTATTTACTTACTTTCGTTTATTAGACATTGAATTTTGTCACTTAGCGTGCCTACACTTTTAAAAACTTTTGAAAACCAATAACACTTAGGTCTTGTATATAAATACTTGTTACAAAATAAAATCCTTGAATTTGCCTTGATAAAGTCTCTCAGATGGCTAAGATAATGTTTCCTTTTATCTTTATATATATATATATATATATACTAGGTGAATATTTACTAGTTGTTCTGTTAGTGGGGGTTAGAATACGCCAATTCATCTGTAGATGTGTAAGATCCCCACAAAAAAGAAGTCAGCCTGATCTCCGTCCCACTTTTTTTGAAAGTTCATTGTGATTTTTGTTGTATACGACTTATGTTCGGTATTAAATAACTCAACAGGACTTGATATGTCATTAAATTAATCAACTTATCCCAAATATTTTCCCTTGTTTGACCTTGTGTAGTATCGAGCCACAATAGTGGATCACTCACTGAGAATCAAACTTAGTAACTAATGTTCCGATCATTAACTAATGTTTCATCACTTTACGACAGATGTCTCTATTTTTTGAAGAATTTTCTTTACATCTAAATGTTGAATGCAATTTAGTTTGGTAATTTCTCAATGGAACTAAAAATGGATCCAAGTTTAATTTTCCTTTCAAGTACATGGCTTGCTGCTGCATTTCGCACCCATTTTGTCGTCTGTTAATTCTCGTATCACGTGATAATCTTGAACAAATCCCATACTCGTTTCGAATAAGTCGGATAACTTCTTTTTTTTTTTTAAAGATATCACAGAAGCTGCACATTATAATCATTGTCACAATCAGGCAGCCGTCACTGCGACAGTGACAAAGGTCATACCGCATTTACCGGAATTCGTGCAGTATTACGGTATTTGTGGCAGCTAGATAATCAACGCTTCTTTACCACACGCTAGAACACGCACATACCCACCCACACACGCACACAATCACATACAAATTTAGACAATGAAGCACATATATTCTCAGTTTTACATGCACACATACATCTGTATATATATTCAGTACATAAACATTTAGATGTATTCCTGCAAATCTCTCTCTCTTTTTTTCTCTCTCTCTCTTTCTCTCTCTTTTTCTCTTTCTCTCTCTCTCTCTGTATATATATATATATATATATATATATATATATATATATATATATATATATTGTGTGTTTGGGCAGCAATCTCTCTTTTATACAAGTTTCATTAAAAACTACTGAAGGCACTGCGATTAAGCTTTTTATTTAATTTTCCATGTGTTCATACAAGTGTTTCCTTTTCTGGGCACAAAGTGTGTAAAAACTGTCCAAAAGTTCTGCAGAGTCATCTGGATATATACCTGTACTATAGGTATAACGTGAGTCGTCTGGTTACATGCCAACCCAGACGACTCACGTTACACCTACCGGACCATAGCTCAATTAGGACTCATTTAAACACACACGGACACTTGCCAAACTCCATCCGAAACATACTAGTAGATAATACAAGTATAATAGCCTTATCCACATGTAAAAAATGATTAAGAATAATGGGAGCACTAATAATAAAAAAAGAAAAACCCAACACTCAATAACATTAACTATGATCACGGCCATGGCGTGTTGACTGTGTTTGGAAAATAAAACATTCCTATAACTTCAGGTTCATACATAAAATTCCCATACATTCAGTTAAAAAAACAAAATCGTCTTTGATAATGGTAAAAAGAATAGCCGAAAGCGCTCGGATATACAAAACCTTTGGAAAATTTTTACACACTTTGTGTCCAGAAAAGAAAATTCAGGTACGAACACAAGAAAAATTAAATAAAAAGCTTAATCGTAGTACCTTGTCAGTCGACTTTAACAAAACGTATATATATATATATATATATATATATATATATATATATATATATATATATATATAAACTCAATACGCTAACTATTGAGTTCGAGATTGACTGGGTACCATAATCTCATAGCCATTGAGTGGGTGCCCCCTATTGCATTCACTGAGTGTCCCATCATTGGAGACATTGACTAGATTTTCCTCTGTTATGGCCACTGACCGAGTGTCCCAGTATCGTAGCCATCGAGGGGGTGCCCCACTATTTTAACCAATGACTGATTTTCAAATTGTCGTAGACATTAAGTGAGTGTCCAACTATTGTGGTCATTGTCTGGGTATTTCAGCATTGTAGCTATTGTTTCGTTCTACCATTGTTGAAACACTTGACTGTCGGTCGCAATCGTAGCCATTGAATGGGTGTCCTAGTAGTGTGCCATATGGTTATATGGGAAACTAAATTAAGCCTGTTAAACACACGCGTGCGCACGCATGCACACACACACACACACACACACACACACACACATATATATATATATATATATATATATATATATATATATATATATATAGTGCCTTCCAATATTTTATGCCAATTAAAAAGCAATAATCATAAAAGTAATTGTTGGAAAGTTACCAAAATTCTTTTGTATATGGCATATATGCAAATCACTTGGGAATACCAGGTGCTGTAAGTTTGGATGTGCGGGTGGATGTAATGGATAATAGCTCGGAATTGTTAATCAGACAGCCGAGTTCCAATTGCTGTTGGGTTCATTATAATCACTTACGCACAAATGCCTTTGAGAAATGAATGCACCTCCTCTCCCCCATCTATGAGTTGATAGCACTTGTACCATGTAAATCATTATTATCTCAAAAGATTCTGACAATCTAAAAATGTTTTCTGGTTTTAAATAACCTACAAAGGGTTTATAAGCCGTAAAATAACAAAAAGGCAATCGCCACTTCCATTACAACATTTTCTTTTCTGGCACTCCCCTTCCGTTTGAATTGCTTCCCTGATAAGTATAATTTTCAAAAATATAAATGCAATGTCAATCGCCATCTTCTGTCTTTTTGTTCATTTTTTTGTCCTTTCCTCAACCCTCTCTATTCTCAGGGTGAAATATTGTGAACGAATCGACAATACTAATCAGAATGATTCATAGATTAATGACAGTACTTCATTACAGCCGTTCTGCTGTACATCAACGATAAATAATTATCTTTTGTGTCTGTTGTGATGTGGGGTCTGGCAAGACACAACATTTAACTCGACAGAGTCAGTCGTGATAGTAGTATTCAGTACTCAGCTAGACAAGTCACTGCAATAATATTATCTTCCTTCCCTCACTAGACAATTACCCAGGACTACTTAATGGTTCAGTTCATTCATAATAGTAAGGAGGGTAAGTGGCTCTTACTTTTTCTTATGTGCTGTTATTGCAAGTGACGAATTCCAATCAGAGAGAACATTGACACAAGTGCGTACTTATAATTTATTATTCAGGTTATTAGTGAGTCGAAACGCAGCTTAATTATAATAGAAAGATTGTTAAAAACACATGTATTTTGTTTATTTGCGCATTGATTTTGTTCACGTATAGTTAGTGACCCGAGCTATGGCTTTAATATCAAAATAGACTAAGCTATCAGGTCTATTAGAAGAACAACTCTGAATTCAAAACTGTGAAGTTAGCAACACGGGAAATTATTTCGCTTTCTTTCCCAAGAAGGTATGCTTATACAAAGTGGATAAAGAAAGTAATCTGTGGAGACCCATGATTGCCAATGTCTCGAAGGGACATGGCATAAAAAATAATTAAAGGATTTAATACTTCATTAAATATTTTTTCTAGCCTATACTATTCAAATGTACATAAACTTACTTGAATATATACGTAGTTACATTATTAAGAAGGTAGCGTAATAGTGAAAAATAACTTTATTATGTTTTGCATATCTCTCTGCGTAGTAATAGTCTTAGTACAGTTCTCTGTGTCCTGAATAACAACCGGGTTTGCTAGGTACAACCACCCTATGTTCGCTAGTTGTTCTCTATTTATACTTGTCTATCTAATTTGCATACGATACTGCAAACTTATTTTACCCGAATCTTCCTTTTTAATGCAGTTAATTTGGTGGTGAATATTAATCAGATCGCTTAAACATTATGCCATAAAAATTAAAATAAAATTGAGCTAATAACTTCTTGTTACTATTTCCGCCGTTGTACGTAATTCCATCAAGAAGTTCATATTCGAATGGTTAAAAAATGCATTTATTTTATAGAGTAAGTATTTATTTTTCACCATAATTTACTGCCACGTCAGTGCACTTAATTCTATGGTGAAGTAGGCTGAACAGTACGTTTGCAAATGTTTAGATTAAACTAAGCAAAAATCCACTAAAAAGAAAAGATACTGCGAGAGAAATGCTTCTAACACTTTCTCATTATAGAAAACAGAAAAATATTATGAATCCTTTTTCTTAGTACTGTGTGTAGAGAAATTGTCCATAGTTTTCATTTTCCAGAGCGCTTTCGGCTAACACTTTTGCTGTTTTTAAAGGGGGGTAATTCTCTGTGGTAAAAAGGCGACAGTCTGTTTCATGCTAGATGCAATCGTCGTGGCCTGACGATAGCATTTAGCATGAAACAGACTGTCGCCTCTAAGTGTTGACTACTATGTTCACTTATATATATATATATATATATATATATATATATATATTCATAAAAGCAATTAAAAGCTGCTCTAATTAAATAATGTCTTTGTTTTATTGCATTTTTTATTTTTCGATTAAGAAAGATTTTCGGTAAGAAAAAAATTGCAAAAAAATTCGGTGATTTAAATTCTTCAAAGAATTCTGCCTTTAGCTAATACAGTCACTAAAAATTATTTGAATTTCTCAAGTTTTCATAAGTGTTTTTAAGTATCACGTTTTTGGATTTCATTATTTAAATATTGGATTTCATTTTTAGCTGTTTTTTGTGGGTTTTTTCTGAATGTTGTAGTGTTACTTTATTTGTTGGCTGCCGGGTCATGTAATTTATGGCTCAATTTGAGTCACCCGAACTCAGTAAATTTTTAAAAAAAACTATGTTCTGCTCCACGTTTCCTTATATAGGCCATTAAAACTAACGCTCCCTATGGACTTTGGCAGATTTGTCGTAAACGGACAGATTACGTCCGTCCTAGACTATGAGGGCCTAGGACAGTCCGTCGTGGTCCTGCCAACCCGTAGATTTCCAACCAGTGTGTGTATAAAATTTAGAGATATTTTATACACACACTGGTCGGAAATCTACGGGTTGACAGTCTATGAAGCTGGCATGCTTCAATGCAAAAGGTTTGAAGTAAAGTTACCCACCTGCTTTGTGACCTCTTGTCGTTCGATGTGGATGTGGCTACAATCGAAGAGACTGACTTTGTTTGCGACGTCGATGCTCGTGTGTTGTTTAGCGAATTTGTCTATTCAGCATACGGGGATCGGCAGGCCAGATGTGTTTCCTTGGTGAAGCGTACCCTGGGCGCAAAGGTAGACCTTGTCCATGTCGATGCGGCGGGGTGGGGATGGCGAGAGGTTGATCGTGGCCGATTTTGCCGTGAAAAGTAGTTCGTTTCGGATCGTTGCGTTGTATGCGTCTAACAACTGGACGGAGCGTGTCTCCTTTTTCCGTCAGCTGGGGCCGTTCCTGGGGGATCCGGCACACTTGGTCTTAATGGGGGACTGGAATTCCGTCTTGAATCTCAATTTGGATAGGGGCAGGGAGCTAGCAAGGAGTTGACTGATTGTATTCTGGTCGATCTGATCGGCGAGTTTGGTTTCGTTGATAGTTACCGAGTCGGTCACCCAGGGCGGGAGATGTGGACATGGGGTCTTAAGTGGCCGTCTACCAAGGTAGCCAGCAACCTGAATAAAATATTAGTGAGAAGTGTCGATATAGATCTACTAGATTGTCCCACATTTCACTGGTTAGGCTATTCGGACCATAAAATTGTTTGTGTCCGGTTGGCGTTAGATTCTAGGCCTAGACTGGTTTGACACGAAGTTCAACTCGTCCTTACTGGACAGGCGGTACTTCCGGCAACAGCTGATTAGTTTAGTGCAGAGGGAGTTAGTGGGGACGGTTATTGGGAATAAGTGGTGGGTGATGCCTAATGATAGGATTAGTCTTTCACCACCAAATGTAGCCAACGACTCGCTCTAGATGAGGCTAAGAAGGTAATTAGAGTCTGACCCGAGCGGAGGCTGGGGGCAATGCCCTAGAGATAGGTTTAGCAAGGCAGGCTCTGGAGCGATCGGCTAGCGAGCGCTACCAAGGTTAGGTAGTTAGACATAGGTGAAACAAGATGTCTAACGAAGCCGTGAATATGGGCGCAGTGGTGTTCAGCAAAGGCTTCTGGCAGGGGTCCGTCCCCAACCGGATCTACAGGGATATGATCACGCTGTCGAGAAAGGCCAGGCATGGTGGGGTGCATTTAAACGATTACAGGCTCATAATTCTGCTAAACACAGTTAAAGATTTTGGCCAAGATCTTAACGAGGCGCTTGCAGTCAGTTACTGAGATTCTATTTGGGCCAGAGTAGACTTGTACTGTGAAGGGCCGAACAATTCAGAACAACCAGCATCTGATCCACACGATCCTAGAAGATGTAAAAGACGACGCTGGAGCCGCGCTGATCAATTTGGAATAGTCCAAGGCGTTCGACCCTCAGTACCTGGCTAATGTCCTTCGGGCTGCCGGATTAAAACCCGACTTCTGCAAGTGGATCAGCCTGCTGTATCTCTCCCCCAGTGCTGTCGTGTAGGTGAACGGGAAACGGTTGAGTGCTTTTGTGCTGTCACGGTCGATTCGTCAGGGTTGCCTGCTGTCGCCCCGATTTTACGCTTTGGCGTTTGGTGTCTTTCCTTCGCTAATGAGGGACAGGGCGTGCAAACTGGCCCTATGTGGAATCGGTGTTTCTGGTGGAGCTCGCGCCAGGGTTTCCGCGTACGCCGATGACGTATCCATTTTCGTGTCGTGCCACAGCGACATTGAGGTGGTGCAGAAGGCGCTTGAACGGTACGAGAAGGTGACGGGGGCCAAGATTAATCGGGACAAGTCTTCCGGCTTGCGGTTAGGTGCTTAGAAGGCGTTGCTCTTCCGGGACCCTTCAGTTGGACTGACGGTCGCATCCTCATTCTTGGAGTGTGGTTCGGGCCGTGTTTCCAGCTGAAGAAGAATTGGTCAGAGTTACTGGCAAAGGTCGGAGCGGCGATCCGAACTTGGTTGTCCTTAAAAGGTAGGACTGAGCTATGCTCTGTGTACGTCTTTTCCCTCATCCTTTACCGGTTGACAGTACTCCCACTCTGTAGAAACCATAGGAAGGCGATCGAGCGCTTGTTGTTCTCTCTATTGTCGGGCGGACGTAAGCCGAAGGTCTGCAGAAAGGTCTGTGTCCAACTGTGTCACGGGGGCCTGGAAATGCCACACCTGGAATCTCATCAACACACCTCGAGGTTACACTTGACAGACGATTCATTCTGGAGGAGGAGTGTTAGGATCGCCTTCCCTATCCTTACTATCACTCTTCCCAGTTCTGAGGATGAAAAGTGTCGAAAGCTGCGCACGCCTACTACCACTATCTTCAAGTGCTCCTCTTCTGGGATCATGTCGGTGAGTTGACGGCTCGTATCGATCCCGAACATCTTGTGCCCATTGTTCTCGCACACGCGTGCGATGATGTGTCGCCTCTGTGTTCTGGACTGAGACGGTTAGTCTTTCTGACGCTGCTAGTCGTGTCAAGCATGGTGGTGTGGACGACGCGGATGGAAAGAATCTTACGACACGAACGTTATTCTCATCAGGATCTGGTTGGATTCTTTCGGCATCAGCTCAAGAGGAAGATCAGAACTGACAGAAAGCGTTTGTTATCGGCAGATTTCAACGGAATATGGATAAAAGCGGCGTGCTTATTTTGTGTGAACGAGACCAGTCTTGATTTTCTTTTTTAGTTTCCTTTTGACACAACGGGGCGGTTTCCCGTTGAACCCCTTCCCCGGTTATGCTAAACACTTTTGTTTACCTAGTAAATGTAATTGTTGTTCCCGGTCTGCTCCCGGTTATTCTCTTTTGTTAGGATGCATATCAAGATTCCCAACCTCCCCAGTTTGTTTTTGTTTCCACCCTCTTTTCATCTTGACTGGATCAAACTTTGATAAGTGTCCACTCTCTAATTTATTTTGACTCTTCCTTTCCTCCAGCGAGTGAGCTGCTTGATTGTGCTTAGCGGCAGAATACTGTGGGATCTCATATATTTCTGTCGTGTGGACGGGTCCTACTAACATATTTTAATTTTGTTATTGGATATATCCCCCACTCCCCACATTTCATACCATAAATGTATATATTTTTATATACGACCTCCCCCTCCGAAAAACAACAACAAAAACAATTGTATATATTTTCATGTCATGGGTATTTTAGTAAAATCCCTGTGAATGTGCAGTATGATGGTGTGTGTTGGATTGAATAGTGATGAGTGAGCTCTTGTGGTGTATGAGTAAATTGTAATGAATGAATGGATCGTAAACCAGATTGACTAACTATAGGATAGTCAGTGACGACCGACTGTTCCCCACCGCCGTTTGACCTTGTGTCACATGAAATGTAATATTTCAAAATAAAAACATTTTCTACAAAAATCAAATGCATAGTAGCTATAAGTAAGGCGAATCTTTACTTAGAAACATCATAAAGAAATACACAACTCCAGTTGACAAAACAACAAAATTAAATAAATTATTTATTGCAAAAAAAAAAAAAATTAAAACCGCTAACCTCATAGTCAAAAATAATAATTCACCTGCAAGGTCTACATTACATACCCCTTGAGGAGTTGTGTACCTAACCAATCCAAATTTGTAAATAATTGTATTGGATATGCTACATGTTTACAAGACTCACATTACATCTCTCTGACCATAGCTCAATTAGGCCATCCTGGGTATGACGATAAACTACATCCGCGTCCTGGTTAAGACGGTAAAGGAGGTTTTGAGGAGCGTAGAACCACCTTTTAATTGCTGGTGTTCCCAGGTCTAACCTGACCCGGGGTGATAGCATCTGTTAGGGTCCCAGCTATGGGCAAATAGTTAACCCTCAAACCGCGGTCAAAACACTATGAAAGTGTAAAAATAGATTTTAATACCAGAAATATTTTGTAAAAGAAAAAAATTATTACCAGCAATACATTTTTGAAAAAATAGATATTACCAGCAATGCATTTTTGAAAAAAAGATATTGCCAGCAATACATTTTTGAAAAAAAAGATATTTTCCAGCAATACATTTTTGAAAAAAAAGATATTACCAGCAATACATTTTTGAAGAAACTTTAACCAGCAATACATTTAAAAAAAAAAAGTTGTTACCAGCAATACATTTTTGAAAAAATAGATATTACCAGCAATGCATTTTTGAAAAAAAAGATATTGCCAGCAATACATTTTTGAAAAAAAAGATATTGCCAGCAATACATTTTTGAAAAAAAAGATATTGCCAGCAATACATTTTTGAAAAAAAAGATATTGCCAGCAATACATTTTTGAAAAAAAAGATATTGCCAGCAATACATTTTTGAAAAAAAAAGATATTACCAGCAATACATTTTTGAAGAAACTTTAACCAGCAATACATTTAAAAAAAAAAAGTTGTTACCAGCAATACATTTTTGAAAAAAAAACTTGTTACCAGCAATACATTTTTGAAAGAAAATAAAAAGATATTACCAGCTATACTTTTTGAAGAAAAAAAATAGTACCAGAAATAGATTTTTTGAAGAAAAAAATATTGCCAGAAATACATTTTTGAAAAAAAAATATTACCAGCAATAAAAATTTTGTCGGCATTAAATAATTGAGGTTGATATGCAGCAAACCAAACCAAACCAAACCAAACCAACAGGTCAATTAGGTCTTATTTAATTACACATGAAGATCTACCAAACTCTATCCAGAACATACTCGTTGATAATACAGATATAATAACATCTTCCACATGTACAAAAGGCTAAAAATAATGGAAGCATTATTAATAAAAAAGAAAAATGCCAACACTCAATAATATCACGATGACAGCATGCTGAATTTGGAAAATAAAACATTCCTATAACTCTAGATACAAATATAAAACAATGCATATATTCAATTAAAAGTAAAATAAAATGAATCCTTGATAATGGCTAAAAGTATAGTTGAAAACGCTTGGAAAACATTGGGACAATTTTTATATAATTAAGTCCTGAGTAGAAAAAATGATACGAACACATGAAAAATATAAACTCAACCACCACACCTTGTCAGTCGTTTTCAAGGAAACTTGCATAAAAGAGGTATTGCTTCCCAAATACACAATTTATTTATATATATATATATATATATATATATATATATATATATATATATATATATATATATCAGCGCTCATTTGAATATAGAGAAATAAATTATTGCATTAGGTAACAATGGCATGTCAGATTTAAAAGAAAGATACTTTTCAAAATAGTAAACCAAGCGAGTCAGTTTGCCAATTTTGAAATCTTGCGAAATCGAATGTGAAAACAAAGGTATATTTAAAGGGAAATAACCAAAACATATATTTTTTTCGCAGAGGATTAAGAAGATGTAATAATTTAAAATCCCCAGAAGTATAATTTCATTCATAGTTTTAAAAAATATTTTATAGAACTATTGAAGTCTTTCCTTGAATTACTCTCTATGAATGAAAACAGAAATATTGTAACAATATTCATGTTAATTTCGACATTTTTGTCTGTATTTTAATCTTTAATTCATTGGTACAGATGACGCGTCTCTTTTTTTTTTATTCACGATAATAATCTTTTGTACATTATCGATGGTAATTCTGCCCACCCGAATCAGTCTATATCAGTAATATACAAAATACATAGATTTATAAGGTCTGAGGTTGTAGGAATACTTAGACTCTGGTTAGACAGTAGTAAACTGAGTGAACCTCTGCAGTGTTTTGAACTATCTAAAAACAACGAATATGTGGATATAAATAACATATGTGCGTAGACATACTGATAAAGCTGATATGACATTTACCTTCACACACACACACGCACACACACACGCACACACACACACACACACAAGCACGTTTTCAGTCAACTGCTTTTTCTTTTTATGACTGCTTGTTGTTATTTTCTAACACTTATTTCTCGGTCTTCGGATTAGAATCAAAGTGGAATATTTGATCCACAGATGCGTTATTTGTGTAGGGGGGTGGCGGTTTAAACGTTGCTACTTTGATATAAGTATTTCAACTGTGGCAGCACCTCTTCATTGCATTATAATGGGAGGGTCAGAAGGTAATCTGACGCCTTCGTGACACAGGTAGCAGAGGATGGATATTTGTTTGTCTTTTCTCACACGTACGCATATGGAAGCGGACATAAACCGATGTTGTGTCGAATTTAGCCATGCAACTGGGGAGGAGTGAATAAATATATATCCCAACAAGGTGTTGTGTAGTAGGATTTACAATAATCACAGCAACTGCAAGACATATTTCCTACAATTATCGGTTGTACAATTTTCATTACATTTTTATCTTTTATACACTTGGAAACTGACTTCTGTTTGAAACTCGGATATTGGTGCTCATCTGACGTCTCGTCTAAAGTCACTTTCCCGCCGCCGAAAAGTTGCTTCCTTGTGCCTTTTCTATAAATTACTTTCATTGTAATTGTTCGGATGAACTTTTTGCTAGGGGACCTAGACTTTATGGATTTAAGCGCAGCACTAGATTGCCAACAAAGTCTCAACAATTGACAGTTGAGTTGGCTAGATGTCATCGTACGTTCTATGCTAACAGTTTCTTTTCTCTCTTGTGGAAGCCTCTTCCGGTTTCATGCACTCCAGTTAACTTTGATCTTCAAAAATTTAAATGCAATGTCAATCGTTATCTTCCTGATTGCTCTTTTGTGTATCTCACACCTGAGTAATGTTTCTGTTTACTAATTCTTTCACATCCCGCAATCCCCTGTGTCTTAGTTGCTTTACTGCCTTGCTTGGGGTAAATTCGATTAAAAAAGCTTTTGTGTATTGACTGTTGTGTATCTCACTCAACCGCTGCCGACATTACCGCAGAGATTGGTAGGTCTTGTTTTCCATTTTGATAGTTTTATTTTTAAAACATTGAGTCTCTTCATGACATTGGTGATCATGGCTCTCCACAATTTCCTGTATTTTGTAGCTCCTAGTAAATTTTGTCTTTTTTGCTATATCTCCTAAACCCCGTTCTGCCATCCATTTACACAAGCTCGTTAGGTAGGTTATGCGCTGTTTTCCTTTTTCCCTCTTGCCTTCAATATGCCCTGTGAGTGTCAAATTTTTCAAGCTTTCTTTTCTCGTCATGTGCCCTAGAAATTTCAGCTGTCTGTTTCTGATGTTCAGTATAAGGATAATTTTGTTTCCATTTTCTCTAAAACTTCGTTGTTGCTCACATGTTCAACATCCTTTTGTAGAGCAAGGTTTCTGTTGCTTCGAGTCTCATCTTCATTTGTGAGGATATTGTCCAGCATTCACTGCCATATAGGAGCATTGATATTATTTAACATTTAAGTGCTTTTTTCTTCAATTGAATCTCAAAGTATCTCTGAGTATTTTATATTATTATTATTATTATTATTAGGCGTAGTGCTAGTAGTCGTAGTAGTAGTAACAAAAGGCGTAGTGTTAGTAGCATTTAGTGAAGTCAACAGTTGGGGGTTGAGGGTCTCCCCTTTGCAATCAACGGTCATGTGTCCGTGACCAAGGCGATTTTCAAACTGACCTGGACAGGGACGGACTCCGCCAACTAGATATATGGAAGGAGCCTGTCAGGTCCTTAGCTGTGCCGTAACCCTACAACCATACCAGGTCATGGGACTAATTATGATGATGATATAACTTGTGGATTTCTCTGTAGATCAAGTGACATCAAGTCTCCTCCATGTTCAAACAGTCTCCTCACTGTTCGAGTTGTTTTTAGTAATGTTATCGTCTGGATAGCTTCCAGTTCTTTCAGTCAGTTATTATATCCTAAAATTTCTATTATATCCTAAAATATCTTGACCTCTCACACGGTCAAGATATTTTTCCAGCTTTCTTCATTATGTGACCATTTTCCTTTTGGCTAACAACAAGCCGAGATCAAGTCTTCTGGGTTGGATTGGGCGACTCATTTCCGTTTTAAAGTCCTACGCAATTTTGTTTGTATTTTTTTAAACAGATTATTATTATTATTATTATTATTATTATTATTATTAATGATAATAATAATAATAATAATAATAATAATAATAATTCCTTAAGGTTTGAAAGATGAATTGTCCCAGGTGACTGCGAAGTTACATATAGATACTTGCGAACACCCTCGATCGGAGAAAGTGTGAACAAACTGGGTGACCCGTCTTGAAAGTATTTTTAACAGAAATGGCATTATAACATTTTCCACTGAATGTTTTTGTAAAAAAATAAAAATAAATACAAATAAAGAATAAAAGTAAAAGTAAAAACAGTATTTACATTAGTCGGACTATTGTCCTCATCTTTGTCGCCATTTTTGTCACAACGTTTCGGCCGTTGTACGCTCCGGCCTTCTTCAGGGGGTTGGAATTTCGAACCGAACCCTTTATTTCGATCACTGGGGTAGACTGTTCTAGTTCCACGAGCCATGTTTGATGGATGTCAGTTATCAGTTATCTCCTGGTAATTTTCCCTCTGAAAGTTCTCCACTGCCTGAACCGGGTATTGAACTAACACTCTTTGGGTCTGTCACTGGATCTAACCAACACCTTTATCCACTGTGCCATGTGTCCTTGAGGACAAAGATGAGGACAATAGTCCGACTAATGTAAATATTGTACATAATACCTCATCTCAGAAATATAGACACACTCTAAAAGTAAAAATAAAAACAAAAATGAAACAACCTAAGATCATGAACATTTTACATAGATAAAGCCCTTCGTAAGGTGTTAGGTGTACATGTGAGAACAATGTTTTGGTAATTCTTTAAGGCATGGAATACCAGGAACCCCTTCAATAAGTCTATTGGAACCTTTTCCAATCAAACCGAGGGCTCCAACCACAACTGGAAATATTGATGTTCTTAAGTGCCACATTTTTGAGATTTCCTATTGTATTTTGATATTTTTTTCTCAAAAAGATATTCAAGGATACATTACAGTCTACAGAGACTGCCATGCCTATAAGAAAACACGGAGGTAGATTGTTCTAATTCCACGTACCTTGCTTTTAATTGATATTTCAATTTCAGTTAATTCCCTTTAGTAACTCAACTCTCCAAGATTTTGTTCACCTCTGCTATGGCCAGGTAATGAACTCACAACTCTTTGAGTTAAGTCACTTCTATCCACTGGCCATAAAAGTGACTTGATTTCCGTGGACTAAATAAAGTGTTCCATGGTCGGAGCGTACAACAGCCGAAACGTCGTGAATATGGCAGTAAAGATGAGGACAACAGTCTGAACGATATGAATTGTGTAAATGATCGCCTATGTCCTTAAGGAAGAAAGACATGAAAAAGGCAATGGAAAAACCACTCCACTCCCTTTCCCAAGAATCCGTGGTAATTCACAGATAATAAAGAAAAGAAATATGCGGAGAGCCATGATCGCCTACATCCTGAAAATTTTTAATATCATTTTCCCCTCTTCGTTTATTTGCCATTTTATTTTGATAACTTTTCAGCCTATTCATTCATTGGCCTCCAAATTTTTTTCTAGTGCAGAGCCTTGTTATAGTTCAGGTTTTGTGCGTTGAGTTTCTCCATTCATTAATGTATTGAGATAGAAATCTTTGTTCTATTTTCATATCAATAACTAAAACCAAAGACCAAACTTCTGATGAATTATAATATCGTTACCATAAGAAGCAATTAAGCATTATGGGTCGTCCAATCAGAGTCTAGTCCTTTTTAAAGCAAGATATAATAGTTATTAACTGTTTTGCATCATATGATGCTTCTAACGAATAAAATAATCTATAACTCTGATCCCATGTGCTATTTTTTCTTTTGAAAATTAAAAAAAAATGATATTATGATATTGATCTCTACACTGGGTTTATTAATCCTATTTTTACAGACCGTATGTGTTGACTATTTTAGCTCCTGTATTTTCTAGTGTACTTCTGCGTTTTTTTTTTTATTATTGTGGCATCATCCCTGGTGGGACAGTGATCTTTTTTCCCCCAGTATTGCCACGAAATAAATCTTGGGAAAGATTTCACTTCTTTAATGCGTTGAATTAGCAGGCAACTATTTAGCTCTTCGTCTTCTTTCATTCAAACGTAATCCCAGCCATCTGAATGGCTTGCTGCATCGTCGCTTACGGATAATAAAACAAAACAAAAGAACTATCGTTCCATGAATTATATCAAATTTATAATATTTAGGCTTGCAATAGATTTAATGCCTCAAAGCGGGACAGCTTTCAGTTTTTATCATAGTTTTAGTTTTCTTGCTTAATAATGTCTTTGCAGGATTTATAGCTTAAGACCACTTAAGCTTCACACACACACATACACACACGCACACACACGCGTGCGCACAATGATATCTTCACCGTGATGCCGGAATGTACGGTAAGCCAGGCGCCTTCTCCCATCTCAAATGAAGAGTGAACAGATACTACGCTTTCATCCAGGCCAAAAGGTGATTCGAGAATTAACAAGATAAAGAAAAGCGAATATGAGAAGTGTATACCAGGCACATGCATTACAGACAAATGTGCACGATATGGTGGCAGGTTTTGATAAAAGTACCGTATAATCTTGCAGATGGTTTCCAGTTAGAAATACCTTCAGGACGGGTAACTAAGTCCTTTCACACGGTCGAGGGTGTTCGCAAGTATCTGGATGTAACTTCCAAGTTGCCTTGGTACTTCATACTTCAAACTTAAAAAAGCAATCTTCTTGACATCAGGCCATGGTGCTCTCCCAGTACTCCCGCCCATGAACAGAGATGCACAGTGCTCATTCCCTTAGAGGACTGATTAAAGTCAGTCAAATGACAAGCAAGGGAAATATTTGCTGGAACCCATCTTAAATAACTATGACAAAACATGTACATCTTAATATTTACAATCAATTTAAAAAAATAATTTAATTCCAAACAAAGCAATAAAACCACAAAGACGCAAAGGTGTACTGAATTTTAAGGAATATGACAAAAAAACCCCACTATTAAAGAGAGAGCATAATAAAAGAACAAGTATTAAGAACATAGAAGATAACGATTGGCATTACATCTAAATTTTTTAAGATTAGACTTGACTTGAAAGCAAGGAGTTGGAAGAGAGATCAATAAGCGAGAAGTGTAACTGAAGAAACTGTTAGCATAGAACTTACGGTTACATCTATCCATTTTAGCTGTAAAATGCTGAAACCTTGACGTTAATCTAGTACTGCGCTTAAATTCATAAAGTCTAGGTACCATAGAGGAAAGTTCATCGGAACAATTACCATGAAACTATTTATAGGAAAGGTGCAGCGAAGCTACGTTACGACGGTGGGAAAGTGACTGAAGCCGGGATGTCAGGTCAGGACGATTAACATTGCAGATTCTTCTTTGGATTTTATCAATAATCTCTAAATATATATAATCAGGAGCATCAGACCAGATGTAACAGCAATTAAGATCAGAAACCATGAAAGCTATACTTGATGTTATTATTATTGTTATTATTATTAATTGAATGAGAGAGTAGCACTCCAACAGAATGACCTTGGGGGTAAAAGTATACAATATATATATATATATATATATCATTCACAGACAGTACTGTTTCGCTGTATCACAGCTCCTCAGTGTGACTAGATTCCTCACGGCACACAGTCTGATAAGGGCATACCAGACATATCTATTACTGACTTCTAGTAAAAAGATAGGCGAAATAAATGGACATAATATGCAAGTAAAGGCGATTAGAGAAGAAAGTATGTACCTGACCTTCCTACTAAGGCAGGATGCGTCACAAGGTCTTTCTTAACCCGAGGCGCCCTTACACATGCAAACGCACACGGCCAAGGGCAAAAATTGTCCACTCTCCGTTACCACTGTCATGCTGGCGTCGATATTACACCTATCCCACTGCCCTTAATGCAATGAGGAAGGTACTGCCGCAGGGTTGTAATCCGAGGGACCGGGCACCTTTTACCGAAGCGGGAACAGATGCTACGCTTTCCACCCAGCCAGAGAATGAATAAGATAAAGAAAGGCGTGTAGATAAATGGGTTAAAGAAGGAATGGCGTAAGCAGAGAAAACTGTAAAAGAAAAGGTAAGACATTAAGTATGGCAGAGAAATAAAATTATATATTCTGGTGCAGAGGAAAAACTGAACGCGACGTCTCACTATGACGAATTAATTGACCCCCGGATATCCACAAGTGAATAGCAGAATAAAAGGAAGACTACCTCCGTGGATTCAACAGGGATTGTGTTTGAAATTCCCATCACACACACACATAGAATACAAGAGACAGAAGAAGGCCGCAAAATACAATGGACGAAAAAGACAAATTATTTGCTCTTTTTATAGTTACAATTTAGCATGGGTATAAATCCACAAAAGACTTGTCATTTACAAGAAGGATTCAAAGGGTTGAAATATTATTTTCGTTGTTAGTCTGATAAAGAGTAAACTGCTGTATTTGATGACAAAAGAATCCCCCACAAAAAATAATACTAAAATAAATATTTCTTTGGTTGTATATGCGAAGTTGAAATACTTGATAGGCTACTGTTCACTCCATCATACAGTAATATTAAATGCAAATGGCGGATCCTATATGTTACCAAATTTTTGTGGCCTTGTTAGGGCCAGAAATAAAGACAAAAAAAAGGAACTGAGTTAAACAAATATATTAACAGAAACAGTAATACAAACATATACAAACGAGAGTGTTACAGCAAGAATGTTCAGTCCGACTGTCAGAGCTGACTGCTGAAAACTTCCCTCTCCAAAAGGCAGTACCTGCTCCTATTTATAGCTGGGAGAGAACATGCGTGCGTGGGTAAATTACCATAACACAAATACAGTATGACCAAAAGATTTTTTCTCGATAACTTCTTGCATCTCGACAAAATCAAATCTGTAAAGATATTTAATGAATCATCTGTGACAATTCATTTAAACACATATTACACCAAAATCAAGAATATGTTTAGGGAATAATAATAATAATAATATTTGACATTCTTATTGACATAGCAGTCCCTGCAGATTGTAATGTCTCTTTGAAGATCTTAAAAACTATCAAGCTACAAGGACCTTGAAGTAGAATTCTGAAAAATGTGGCACATGAGGACATCATTAATTCCAGTTGTAGTTGGAGCCCTCGGATTGATTGGAAAAGGTTCCGATAGACTCATTCAAGGGATTCATTGTAGCCCATGCCTTTAGCAAGCTTGTCCCACTAGATCGATTACGGCTGAATAGTGAGTTCGATCCTCATTGGGTGCTGAATACTTTCGGCCTAATGCCACATCTAAGCTATGCTTAGAAAAATCCCATATTACATGGAATGATGGGGTACGTTCTGGCCTAGAGGTCTGTTTTATACCTGTGTGTATATACAGGGTGTGATGGATAAATTGTCATCTAAATTATGCAAAAATGAAAATAACACTAACTTATCATTTTAATAGATATATTTACCAAAATGATACAAAAACATCTTGAAATCCTAAAGAGTAAATTTATTCAATAAAATCGCCATTGGCTTCAACCACGGCTTCCATACGACTTCGGAACTTCGGAATCTCCTGCAGCTCTTCTGGGCGGTCTCCTTGTTTCAGTTGGTGAATGCTGTCATAATCTTTGCCTTCAGTTCATTTTTGGTGTTACATGAATTTTGTTGGTCTCTCGCTCAACTGTGCCCCACACATAATAATCAAGGGGGTTGCAGTCTGGGGAGTTAGGTGGCTAGATGTAAAGGGTGATGTGGTCGCAGAAATTGTCTGACAGCCATGAATGGGTTCTCTTGCTTGTGTGACATAGTGCAGGGTCATGTTGCTAGACATAGGGTCTTTCAGAAGCCACCCTCTTGACCCAGGGCAGCACCACCTCCTCAAGGCACTTGATGCAGGCCTCCGTGTTGAGTCTGAGGCCCTGCGGGAAGATGAATGAAAGCATAACGTCGCCACCACTAGTGATCACTCCAAACAACTTCGTAATCATCATTAGACTCATCCAACTCTATCCGAATCCTCTGCACTTTCCTCAGATTGATACCTAAACACTCTGAAATGTTCGTATTGGAGCAAATATCAGGTAGTACAGTATGCCGTTTCCAAATTTCTGACCGAGTGAATTTCGTCATGGGGATCTTTTTCTCACGGACGGTGCCCAACTGACCCTATTATATTGTGATGTTAACAAAATCAAAAACAAACAACACGCACGCGAGAAATAAAAAAAAACTAAAATGGCGACAATTTACCCATCGCACTATGTACTTGCTTAACCTAACTTATTACTCGGGTATAAAACAGCATAGCCAATAATAGACCGGGTATACTCTCGGCTAGGATTATACGGTGAAAAGGTGTAAATTAACACTGGGAAAAGTTACACCCGGAAAGCACAACGAAAAAATCTATTAGTTTGAATCATAAGTATTTTCTGTTTTGGGTAACCAACTGTAATGATAAATGTGTCACCTTAAATAACCGTTTCTTCAATATATATATATATATATATATATATATATATATATATATATATATATATATATATATATATATATATATATCATAGTAACTGATGAAAAATGGGTTACAAACGACAATGTTCAACGCAAAAGGTAGTGGACTGATAAGGTATATCTTCACAACCGACCTGAAAAGCTGGAAGAAAGGTAATTTTGGACGGTAGGATCTTCGGGTTATTATTTATTTAGAGTTCATGAAAAAAAAAAGTCACACTTATACGTCCAGTGGCTGCAACATGGCCATAAAAGTATGGTCCAAAAGCGACCTGTACTCGTCAATAGAAAACATGTTATTCTCTTCCATGATAACGCAAGGCCGCATGCAGTAAAAATGAAACAGGAAAAAATTTCGCAACTTGGCTGCTCCGTTCTACCCAACCCGCCATATTTACATGACATTGCATCAAGCGATTATCACCTTGCACCAACCAATGTTACATTGCACCAAGCGATTATCACCTTGCACCAAGCGATTATTAATTTGCATCAACCGATTATTACTTCTTTTGATCGCTGCAAAACGCTTTGATGGGGAAACTTTCTCTAATGCAAACTATATTGAAGCCTTTTTCGCATCAAAACCTGCTGTATTTTACTCAAAATTTACCGAAGAGCAGCCTTTTAAATGGTAAAAAGTCATTGAAAATAATGGTGAATATATAATTAAATATAAACGTAACTGTACTTTATTTTTTAAGAATAAATTTGATAGACAAAAACTGAAATTATTCGTAATTCAAACTAATATTAAGGAAACATTAATTTATTGATTACTTTTTTACGACTAGTCAAACTTTTGCAGGTTATTTACAGCCAGACAATATTTTTAGATTCTAAGAATTGTTTTAGAGATAATGACTTACTGATACAAGTTCTACTAGTTAACACATAACTGTGGTGGCTGGGAGAAGAGGTGCATTCATATCTTTACCAAGGGTATTGGCATGTAAGTGAATATAATGAACTTGACTGGATGGAGTATTGCTGCCATATATGGTCTGGGGCTCCTGCTGTTTGCCTCGGGGTTCTTGATAAGATCCAGAGACGGATAGGCAACGTGATTGGCCCTGATCTGTCATCTCGTCTGCAGTCGCTCTCTCACAGACGCGATGTTGCCTCGCTCTGCCTTTTTTACAAGTACTTCCACGGTAATTGCTCTGAGGAGTTGCGTTCGCTTGTCCCCAGGCCTCGTGAATTTAAACGCCTCACCAGGCTGGCATCCCGCTCCCACCCCTACACCGTGGAAACTGTTAGATGTAGACGTCTCTTCTACTCCAATAGCTTCATGTGTCGCACATCTCGCCTATGGAACTCCCTTCCCTATTACTGTTTCCCTGACAAATACAATCTCCAACGGTTTAAGTGTAGCGTCAATCAACATCTCCAGTTGCCTTGATCTATCCACTTCCCTTCTCCACATCCTTTCATTTTTCATTCCTATCTGCTCTCGCTCCGGATCTTTTGTGGCCCCCTTGCCTTGATCGACCCACTGTCTTTCTCTTTCTCCACATCCCCTCCCTTGCCACTCCTATCTGCTCTTCCTCCAACCCTTCTTTAACCCCTTACGTGATAGTGGCCTCCGGCCTTGCTTGGGGGCGATATGATTAAAAAAAAAAAAAAAAAAAAAAATTGGAATTTGGCTATTCGATTTCTACCCGCACACCCAAGATTACAGCAACTGGTATTTCCAAGCGGTCACCCATCGAGTTACTAACAATTGAGAATGATGATGATGACGATGATGCACACAAGTTACAACTCTTTGAATGATGGACGGTATCACTGTTATTTAGATAATAAAAATGTCATAGACGATGATAATGATGATGATTATGATTATGATGCACATAAGTTTCAGTCCTTTGAGGATGGACTGTTATTTAGATAATAAAAAGGTCTTAGACGACGATGTTGATGATGATGATGATGATACACATAAGTTTCAATCCTTTTAGCGATGGACTACACACTGTTATTTAAGTAACAAAAATGCCATAGACTATGATGATGATGATGATGCACACAAGTTTCAATCCTTTGAGCGATGAACGGCTCACTGCTATTTAGATAATAAAAAAGGCATAGACGATGACGACGACGACGATGATGATGATGCATACAAGTTTCAGTCCTTTGAGAGATGGATCACTCACTGTTATTTAAATAATAAAAATGTCATAGACAACAACGATGACGACGACGACGACGACGATGATGATGATGATGTATACAAGTTTCAGTCCTTTTAGAGATGGACGACTTAATGTTATTTAGATAATAAAAATGTCATAGACGATTATGATGATGATGATGATGATGATGATGACCATGATGAAAAATCAATGCCCGATGATGATGATTGTGAAAATAGTAAGAGTGCTATTGCTTATTATGATACTGCTGTTGATAGGAATAATTTTATTTCATGCAACCACCGGGGGCTATGTCCGTTTGTTTTTCCTTCCATTTCTTTTCTCACTGCTTCTATTTTATCTTATCTCATCATGTCTCTCTTTATTTTTCTTATTCATTTCCCTTTCTCTCTCTTTCTCTCTCTTTCTCTCTCTTTCGTTTTAATCATTCTTTCCCCGCTCTTTTTGATTTTCCTCTGCCCCTCTCTTTTTTCATCTTCCTTTTTCCCTCTCTTTCTTTGATTTTTCTTATTTTCCATTTTTTTAAATCATCCTTTTTCCTATTTCTTTCATCTTTCTCTTCCCCACTCTTTCTTTTATCTTCCCCGTCCCCTCTCTTACTTTGATTTTCCTCTTCTCCTCCGTTTCTTTCATTTTCTTTTCTTTCATTTTCCTTTCTTTCATTTTCCTTTCTTTCATTTTCCTTATTTTCCATCTTTGTTACCGCGAACCATTTTCCTTGTTCTCATATTCTCCTTCTAAAAATAAATCTTCTTTTCTATGACGTGTCCCTTCAGGATGTGGACGATAATGCCTTTCCATAACTTCTTATCCTTTGTAGCTCGAAGTAATGTCCGACACTTTACTATCTCTCCTAACCCATGTTTTGCTATCTTTTTACAGAAGTGCTTTAGGTAGCTTACTCGGTGCTTACCGCTATCTCTCTTGCCTTCAATATGTGTTAGTATCAAATTCATAAAGCCCTTTGATCTCATTATGCGCCCTAAAAATTTAAACTCTTTCTGAGTCTAATTCCAAGTGTTCTTTTAGTTCAAATTCTCCATAAAACTTCCTCGTTGCTCACATGTTCTGCTATTCTCAACATCCTTTTGTTCCCTTGTCCGGCATTCAGTACCATATAAGAGGATTGATATTATATAGCAGTTCAGCATTGCTCTTTGCTTCTAACGAAATTTTACTGTTTCGTAATACTTTGTTTAACTTTTGGAAAGACCCATCCTCTCCTTCTTCCAAACTGCTTCCTCACTCTTTCCGTTTCACTCTAACGCGCTTGCGCAGTCATACTTCCTGTTGTTATTGCATTATATTCCAATTCCCAATGTACTATATCAAAATATTCTTTGGTCTTTTCTTTTATCTACTGATTTAATTATCACTGTTTCTCGATCTTTCTCCTTTTTATTGCACACAATAATCCCTGCTCTTCATCATTTCACTGTATATAATTACCTTTTTCTATTATTCTTTCTTTCGGATAACGACCATACCACGTTGAAACACCAGTACAATCAGCGCAGTTAAGCAATGTCGAGACTAGTCAGTACCTAGATGGGTAACCGCATAGGAACGTGCTGTACGCTTAGGATTTGTGGGTAGTGTATGGGATAATGAATAGGAATTGGAAATCGGAGAGCCGAGTTCCAATTCTAGTTGAGTTCGTTAAATTCACTTAACGCGTAAATACTCCTGCGGAAGATATAAATCCATCACTAATCTCCAAGCTGTGGATAAATGTATAGGCCTTGTATCAGTAAATTATTATCCCCCCCAAATCTTATAATCTAAAAATATTTTCTGGCTTTAAATAACCTGCAAAAGGTTTATAAGCCGTAAAACAACGAAACAAAATATTACTTCTTACCTCTTACTTTTCCTCTTTTTTTCCCTTTTTTGTCATTTGATTTCTTTCTCTCTTTATTTTTTTTTACTCTTGTTTCTTTTTTTTCTTCTTTGATTCCTACTTTCCAACTTTTCTTTTTCTCTTTTTTGTGTCTCACATTCTTTCTGTGCCTTTCTTCCTCACTGTTTTCTCTCTTTTTTGCATCGCTTCTATCTCTTTTGCGCCTTACTTCCCTTCTCTATATTTCTATGCCTTTGTTTCCCCCTTTTACGATTTTACTTTTTCTCCCTAATATTATTTTTCTCTCTTTTTAACTTACTTTTTTATTTTATTTTAATTTCTTTCTTTTTTGTGTCTTTCTTTTTCTCTCATGCAAGCCCTTTCTATTTCTTGGTGCTCTTCAAGCTTCACACTTTTCTATTTCACACACGCACACATAAGCATACCGTCGTTAACTAGGGCAAAGGATAGCTTATCAATTTTAACGCTTCTAAAACTAAACTTCTCCCCATTAATCACCTGAGAGACCCCTCTCTATGGCTGATGCTAACCTCCAGGAAAGTGACTAGTTGTGCCTTCTCGAGTTAACTTACTCAACTGATATGAAATGGAAAGACTATATTGAATCCATTGATAGGTCACCAGCTAAAAAAGTCGGTTCACTAAGTCGTGCGAGACAGTTGTTTTCTCCGGAATCTATCTTGCATATCTATAAGTTTACCATTCGTCCATACTTAGAGTATTGCTCTCATATATGGCCCTGTGACCCTGCTATTTATCTGGAGCTCCTTGATAAGATCCAAAGAATAATCAGCAATATTATTGGTCCTGATCTGGTGGTTCGGCTTCAGTCACTTGCCAATAGCCGTAAGGTTGCCTCTATGAGTCTTTTTTATAAATACTTTCATGGTAATTGTTCGGATGATCTCTTCGCTATGGTACCTAGACTGTATGAATTTAAGCGCTGGTGGCAAGATCTCATCAATTTACAGTTGAGCTGACTAGATGTAGCCGTAAGTTCTATGCTGACCGTTTCTTTTCTTGCACTTCTCGCTTGTGGAAATCCTTTCCGGTTTCATGCTTTCCAGCCAACCTTAATCTGCAAGAATTTAAAAGTAATGTCAATCTCAATCTACTATCCTTCTGATTACGCTTTTCTCTGTCTATTCATTACTAATGTTTCTGCTCCTAATTTCTCCACACCCTGCAACCCCTTGCATCTTAGTGTCTGAACTGCCTTGCTTGGGGTGATACTGATTAAAAAAAAAAAAAAACTAAAAAAAAAAAAAATTATCCACGCCCATACAAACATGCATTATGATTACATGAGTACTTTTTTCCAATTTACTATTACTTATTAACAAAACACACAGGGTAGATAGAGGTTCGGGCCTTTAAACTAAACAACTGGAAATGGGAAATATAAAAGTATCTCCCTATCTGTTATTCACTCGCATCCTTTAATCCAAAAGCTCGTCTTTCAGGAACAACTTCGGCTACTAAATCATCGAAGACTGTTAGGATACAAACCAATAGTCACCGTATTACTCCGTCCTTGCCAATTTTAAAAATGTATTTACATTTCCTCTGTTTGAATTTCAACGATTAGAGCTTATCATTATTTACATGCGGTCTATTGTCCTAATCATCAAGATATTCATGGATATGGGCAACGGGACGAGAACGATCTATCCCCGTAGATTACATTAAGAGTTCAGTTCGAAATTCTTTGGAGGTTACCCGGATCGACAAGCACTTGGTGAAGGTAGTCCTATAGTGTATGTGTGTGTATGGGGGGGGGGAGGACGAGAGAGTTGTATTCATATCTTTCCCAAGGAAAAATAATATTCTACAATATTGTACTGGATTAAAGCGGAGGTCCTACCCACGTAGATCAAAGAAAGGGTTCAGTTCGTAATTCTCTGGAGATTACTCGGATCGACAAGTATTTGGTGAAGACCGGAGAGCACAGCGACCGAAACGTTGTGAAAACAACAATGATGGGGAAAAAACCGTTCCTAACAAAAGAGTTTTGTCCCCGTGTAAATAATGTAAATAACTTTTTTTCCGTCTGGAAGTAATAGCCTTTGGCTTTTTTAAATGTGCTTTACATGAAACGCTTTCATTGTTGCTTGTAATTTAAGAAAAGTTTTTTATGCATTATTTAGTATTTACAGCATGATTCTTTTACTCTGTGTATAATTAGCATCCCTGCATCATTAATAATGTATGTGTGCATATATATATATATATATATATATATATATATATATATATATATATATAAAAGTGAACATAGAAGTCAACACTTAGAGGCGACAGTCTGTTTCATGCTAGATGCAATCATCGAGCCATCATATTTTTTTTAAATAATTATAATATATATATATATTATAATTATTTTAAAAAAATATGATTCCAAATCAACGTAGGGTCGGGATGTCTATTTTCAAGCGAATGATGGCACCCATTTGACGCATATTTCTTCAAACTTTTGGCATTTAAAAGAATCGAATAAATCCCCAAAAGTAAAAATGGAAAATAATAAATAGAACAAGAACTGTTTAAACCCATGCCCTTTATGCCTACATGAAAAACTATACATTATTAAATTTTTAAAAACGAAAATTTATTAAATCACAGACATGAGTTAACAGTTTTTTGCTGACATCAACAAATTTTCGCCTTAAATAATTAGCTTAAAAATTTTAAAATTTTATAGTCTTTAAACAATTTCAATTAAAGCAAAAGGTTTAAAAGCTTAACCCAATCATAAGATAAAAAAAACCTTTATGAAGTCGTCAAAAAACAAATTTTAGTTCAATACAACGTATTTATATACAAACAACCCATTTAGAAAAAAAATCTTTAGGTATACAAATATGAATTTCACGGCGTAACAATAATGCCAATAACTCTCTGTCGTTGAAATAGACCAGACGATATGCGTCAAATGGATGTCATCATTCGCTTGAAAATAGACACCTCGACCCTACCTTGACTTGACCTCTTTCCGAAAGTAATATGTTGATACAATCTGTTAACCCTTACGCCCCTTATTAAAATAATTGGTTTCGCCGCTTCCATAGTAATTAATATTACGAATATAATAAATTATAAAGCTCCGTAAATTTCAAGATTAGTTATTCCAAAATTCGCTTGAGGATGAAACAGAGCTGCGTGCTTTAATTCAATTTAATTTTTATAATTAAATTGAAGTTTTTAGCTTCTGTTTTTGAAACTTGAGAACTCTTATGTAGCGACGAAGCATATTTTTTTAAAATAATTATAATTTAGGCTCTATTTATGTATTGAGCACTGTTTTTAAAAAATAAAAGCAAAAATACTAAAAAAACTTCGCATTATTAACCTAACGGTTCTTTCCTATTTTCTATATATTTGCACACACACACACACGTGTGTGTGTATATTTTCAGATATAGAGTATCTGTAGAGCAACAAAATGTATAAAAAGACAAGAGATAAAATTATTCTTAACCGACGCGTTTAGTCCTCAGAGAGACTTTATCAAGGTAAATGTAGGATTTATTTTGTTGCACGTGTTTATGTACAAGAGCAAGGATGTCACTGGTTTATCAAGGCTTTTAAATTTGAGAACGTTCATGAATATTCATCAGCATAGATTTATATTTTGATAAGATTCAATAGCGGCACTCTCGAGAACTTTCCTTCTGGGTAAATTATTTTCTCTTTTGATAAGTGTAGCATTTTTTAGATCAGGATTGTAGTTGAAATTATTTCTGTGTATGACTAGTGCATTTGATAAATTGTTATATATAAGGTCCCTTTTGTGTTCATAGATATGTTTTTTTTATAAATTTTCCCAATGTTTAGTGAGGAACAGTTTTGGCAATTTATTTTATATATGCCTCCTTCTGAATTATTATTGTTATGGATGTTTTGGGTTCTGATTATATCCATAATGGTTTGGGAAGTGGTTGTAATGAAGTCTTTTCTCCTCTTGTCCCTTTTTTCGTAGTTCGATCCAATTCTCAAAATCTGACTAAATGCCAGCAGAATTTATTTTGGAAGGTTTTTTTTTCGGTTCGTAAACTTTGCAGTGTCACCTAGTAAGATTCTTAGGTCTGATTAATCCTGTCTATCGAATCCATGAAGTAAATAATTTTTGGTGAATTCATTTTTCGCATTTAAAACTACTGGTTTTCATTCTGTCATGTTTTGTTTCTAAATATAGAGCTTCAAATTTGTCAATGAATCAGATGAAAAAAAGCTAAATTTTTAATTGATCTTTTAGTTAAAGACACATCAGCATAACCGGAAGTATTAAAATCTTTCAGCACTATTTCCGTGCGTGGACGCCATTAAAATTCTTCACGTATTTTTTCCTCTGCGAGTATTTTTAGTACCTACTCTACTTTTTTGGACTTTGCACTTTCTTTCGTCCACTTTATCATATGACTCTCTTTTTCTAACCGCCTTTCACTCTCTCTCTTTCTCTTTTTCTCACAATGATTTGATACTTTTTGATTCGTCCTTCTGAATAACTGTGATACATTTCTTCCTCCACATTTCGCGCGTTTTTTTTTATTGGCATCACTACAGATCCTTTTCACAGTCTTTTTCTTTTAAGATGTTTCTTCTTTCTTTCATGCATTTCTCTTTTTATTGACATCATTTAATCGTTTTATCGTTTTTCAACAATTTTTAGTTCAATGTCCTTCTCTTTCTCTCTCTCTCTCTCTCTAAATATATATATATACATATAGATATCGATATATCTCTTTTTATTGACATCATTTATCAGTAATCTTTTAGTTTAATCTCTCTCTCTCTCTCTCTCTCTCTCTCTCTCTATATATATATATATATATATATATATATATATATATATATTGTTTGATTGAGTGATTTGGTTTTACGGCTTATCAACCTTTGCAGGTCATTTAAAGCCAGAAATTATTTTACACCGTAAGAATGTTTTGGAGCTAATAATGATTTACTGATACAAGCCATACTAATTTTTACACTGTTATTTGCGCGTAACTGAATATAACGAACCCAATTGGAATTGGAACTCGGTTCTCCAATTTCCAATACCGAGCCGTTATTCATTACACCACCCGCACATCCAAGCTTACGGTACTTTCTATTCCTTTGGTACTGACCAGGTTCGTCGTCGCTTAACTTCGGAGATCGGACGAGAACCGCTCTTTCAACCTGATATATATATATATATATATATATATATATATATATATATATATATATATATATATATATATATATTCTGTAATGATATAGACATTCTCTCTCTCCATATATATATATATATATATATATGTATATATATATATATATATATATGTATATATATATATATATATATATATATATATATATATATATATTATTATTATTATTATTATTATTAAAGAAAAAACAAATCCTGCCAAAAGATCTAAATGTTCTTAAGCATGATCAAATTTCGAACAAAACAGCAATAAGATGAAAGAAAAACACCTACCGACTCAGTAAAGTGTCCAACGTCTAGATTACCTATACACTTGACAACTTTAATTTCCATGAAAGGATGTCCCTAGTTGTAACCAGATTTTCACGCATATGCGACCTTCAGACGGTTTGAACGTCAATAAAAGAAGGGGGGCACTTTTATGTAACCCATGACCATAAACTACATACCTAAAAGCATCACTAGAAAAAAAATTATTTAAAAACCTGTTTAAAACCACATTCTCACAGGGGAAAAAAGAAAATAAGCAAATAAAAATCCCTGTTGGTGGGCTGTACTAAAGAGCCGGGGTCAATAAAATAAAATAAAATAAAATAAAATTACATAACCCAATAAGCTAGTCAGGTGGCAGGTGACACGATAGGTATTTTATATTATGTCTACATCTGTCAATTAACTTCGTTTATTAAGTATTTTCTTATCGTTGCTCAAACTTAGTATAGCAAATTTTTCTTCTAGACAAAGCCTACATCTGTCCCTAGTGATTTTACATGTACTGCTTCTTTTTTTTTATAAATTCCCCAAGTAATTTCAGGGGCCCTATTTAATTCTCTTTTAATCTTCCAGTAATGCGGTAACAACTTTGTAACATTTCCGTATTTACTGTGTTTAAAATTCAAATTATTATTATTGTACCTTTTTCTCCATTTATTTTCAATAACTCCGATATATATTTTCTCTTCTGTGGCTTTATTACTATTTTCTACCTCTTTTTTCGTCAAATAAAATATATTTTTCGCTAAGCAATTACCTTACATAAGACAGACACATTTTTGTTTACAATTGTATCTGGCTTTATTTTGTTTACAATCACTGTTATTGAGAAACATTTTGTTATGGTTGTCAATTATTTTTCTCATATTTTTACCAAAACTATAACTAACTTTTTTTTCAGAAGTAATAAAGTGTTTTCTAATTATTTTCAGGAATATTCTTCCTATATTAGCTTTTACCAATTTACTAATATATATATATATATATATATATATATATATATATATATATATATACCATAAAATCTTAATAATCATAGATTATAATGATAAAAAATCCTGACAGTTGCAAGCCTGAGGAGCCATAGGCGAAAGCACGATACCGAATAATCGCAAAATATTTCTTTTTAATATGATTTTTGCCTTGAAAATCAGTATTTTCAATTCTGACATTTTTCTTGAAAGAAAAACTCACTCCTGGCACCAGGAGAAAATACGTATTTACTTCAATCATATTCATATATATATATATATATATATATATATATATATATATATATATATATATATATATATATATATATATATATATAATCCAGGTAGAACTCAATGTCCAGGAATTTGTAGGTCTGATGAATTGGATAGTATTTACGATTCCAATGGAATAAATTATGACCATGGAATATTAGTGTTTAAGTCTTTATATATATATATATGTATATATATATATATATATTTCCAAGTACAAATTTTATTTATTCTCTTGTCCCGCATTTCCCGCCGTTTCTTTCAGAGACGCTTTTCTTACCAGCCCGTACCTTCTCTTTTCTTTCTAAAACAACATTAATTGGTTATTTGCCTAATTTTTTTTTTAATTTTTGGCTTTATCCATTTTTCTCCTCTAAAAACAACTCTTTTCGCTAGTTTAGTTCCTTCCTTTTCCTTTTCACAAATATTTACTCGTTTAATCACCCGCCCTTACCGCAAAAAAACAAAACAAAAAAAAACAAACAAATCTACTGTTTTCTGCCTTCACTCTCTTTTATCACTCTTCATTCTCCGTTCTCTAAACCGCTCAGTCTTTTCTCTTTCTTCTTTTCTTACAAACAGTCGTCTCTCTCTTTCTCGCTCTCTTTCTCTCTCTCTCTCTTTCTCTCTCTCGTTCTTTTTACTCTTATGTTACCGTTTCTTTCTTTTATTCCTGTTTTATTCTTCTTGTCAAAGCAACTTTCACTCTCCTTCACTAACGGATAAAATTGACATTCATTCACTTTGTTTCCTCGGAATTCTTTTTCTCTTTTTAACTCTTATGCTTTTCTTTCTTTCTTTCTTTCTTTCTTTCTTTCATTCTAAACAAATCACAACAAACTCATTCGCTTATATCTCTTGCCACTGTCCAATGTTGCTTAGTTTTTGTCTGATACGAAGGCAGTGGTAATAGTAAGAGGAAGATGTGGAATTGGAAACAGTGTGAAAAAGTGACGACAGGAAGAAGAGAGGAAGAAGCGAAGAGGAAGGGAAGGAGGAGGAGGAGGAGGAGGAGGAGTTTAGGTAGCCGGTTCCTGGCGCACAGTGGACGACGGCGGCAAAAGCGGGAAAGCGTACAGTAGTCGTTTCAGTGATTGCGCGTTCGCGAATCCGTATTTTCACTCGGATTCGCTCGGCCACTTATTCAGCCCAGCATGTCCAAGAGCGTAGAAGACAAAGATGCCGAGGTGGGTGAGAATTGATTTTTGCATTTTGAGTGTATATTTATCAACTTTACTGTCTTATGCATTCATTTTTCATTATTCAATTAATTTCAAAGCCATTGTAAGGGAAAACTATCAGGAAAAAAATCTCAGAAAGAAATCAAGTTATCGAGCGTCATGTTTAAAAACAAAACGGGACACAATAGATAAACACGGCCAGAAAATAATTGACGTCACAAAAATACTTTAAATATATCGAATTATATAGATCAAAACAATGTAACTTATATGACTTCAATATACAGTTCTTATATGTTATAATACTTTTAATTTTAACAGCTCACACTCTCAGAACTATCAACTAGGCATTTTTAACTAGCATTTCCTTTTCCGAACATGACACACCACATATTGTTTTTCCTTTATTATTTGTGAATTACCAAAACTTCATAGGAAAGATAATAGAAAAGTAGTTTCTCGTTGCCTTCTCTACGAGTAGTCCTTCTCTTAGACTGGCTGATATCCAAGGCTAGAGAAACCTGTCTAAACTATATTTTGAAGAAGAGGAGAC
This sequence comes from Acanthosepion esculentum, assembly GCA_964036315.1. NCBI lineage: Eukaryota > Metazoa > Mollusca > Cephalopoda > Sepiida > Sepiidae > Acanthosepion > Acanthosepion esculentum. The sequence goes on along the minus strand of OZ038494.1, from coordinate 66,195,808 downwards.
AGATTCATGTCTTTTCTACGGGCACCAGTGAGAAAGTGAAAGCGATAGGTCAAACCGGAATTAGAACACGGCTTGCCCATTCCACATGCTGCTCCGATAATCGTGGCACATTCAGGCAGTAAAAACTGTAAAAGTTTGTTACATACATTTTCAAACATGACAGCGACCAAAATCTATCTATCTATCTATCTAGCTCTATATATATATTATAAGATCGAACCGTATGTATATATATATATATATATATATATATATATATATACAATTCCATCTTGAATATATATTTAGTTCGATATTAGAATTCATCCAATAAAAAGCTCGAGAGCCATTCAAGGTAGAGGATTACTGCTACATGAATATATTAATTAATTAATGAGTTGTGTAAGATGAATGAAAGTGGATGGTAGGAAGTGAATATTATGAGAATAAGGAGGATAGGTAACGATTAAACCTTGATTTGAACACGCACACACTGATAGATAGATAGATAGATAGAAGCCTTTTACATGATCCAAAATTTAATTAATATCGAGCCTTTATTAAGCTCGTAAAATATTTTTATTACTTGAGCTTATATATATATATATATATATATATATATATATACACACACGCACATACACACATATACACACACAAAGATACACACACACACACACACACACATATATATATAGAGAGAGACAGATAGACAGAGAAAGAGACAGAGAAAAGAAGAAAATACAAAGTAAAACTAATAATTTAATTCATACAAAAACCTTGCGGTTTAATTTTAAAAAAATAAGGCAATCGACAATTACATATTTAACCAACTAATAAAGCAAATACAGGACAATTCTGAGGAAGTATCCAATCTTTTAATGAAATTACTACAGTTGTTCTTTCATAATAAAAACACTGTTTGCATATCAACTCAAAAGTATTAAGAAAATTCCTCGTTTGCAAAGAAAATCAAAATACAACAAACGTAAGAAGAAAAGAATAAATAATTCTTAAACAAATGAGTATAAAATATGAAAAATTAAAGCCATGAGAAGAGTAAAAATTAAAGTTCCCATAAAACTAATACTAAACTAATAAGAAAGAAAAATAGATGTGTAATTTGCACAAATTATTAACCAACAAATATTAAACGATATGAAATATCTTAGAAATTCTCAACTGCAAATGATTTACGTTAGTAGAACGCAAATTCAATCTAAGAGTTATCATTCCGTTAGAAAACGGAACTATGGGTCACAGAAACGTCTACGTACTACGGAAAGAAGATAAATTGTTTTGTGAATTCTTCAAACATTGCTTGTGCAAGAAGCTACAGTATATCGGAAGAAGTATTCCTTTAATGGGATTTAAGTATAGAAAAGGAGTAATATGTAACAGAAAACTTAGGTGATGAATGCTCAAAAATATAACAAACATAAAAGAAACTGATCGATATATACATACATATAATATGAGTATTTGCGTATGAGTAAATGTAGTTTTAAATGCCCAAGTAAAGCAAAAAACTCAAGGCTTTTAACTTTCTTCTTCTTCTTCTTCTTCTTCTTCTTATTATTATTATTATTATTATTATTATTATTATTATTATTATTATTATTATCTCAGTGGGTGCCGACACTAGCAGTACCTGGTGACTTACGACGGAGCTTAAGTGACAGCAAGACCCCCTCAATATTTTACCACTCTTCTCAATATTCTAGTTTTCTTTTCAATAATGGCATTATCGGAATGGTTGAAAATTTTCTTCGAATTTCCAACTCTTCTCAGGTTCTTCAGGACTGTTATCAGTGTTCCGATAACAACTGGCACTACTGTGACCTTTATGTTCCACAAATTACATCTGCTCTTTGTCGAGGTTGAGATTCTAGTCTTTTCACTTTCAAATCTACCGGAACAGCGACATCCATTATCTGCCATGTTTTCTTATTGTTTACTAAATGCAGTTTGTTTTCTACACAGATTGGATGTTCCGTTTGAATTATTATTATTATTATTATTGTTGTTGTTGCTGTTGTTGTTGTTGTTGTTGTTGTATCAGACCTGTCATTTATGATCATTGACATCTTCACATCAAAGACAATCTGGTGGTTGCCACTGAGCAACTTCATATCCACAACACTCTTCTCGGTATTCTAAATGATTTTAATTTTTTTCCGCTCTTGATCATTTCAGTGTTTTCTTCGGATCTCATATATTCCATTGTAAATTGATTGTTTTTTCCCCCAAACTGTTCCAAACGAGTCTGCGAGACTTATGGCACTTATCTTCATGCATCATTTTTTGTTTTAAATTTTCGGTCAAGACAACAATTGTGTTCAATTATCACCTTAATATTTCAAACTTTAACGGAAAATCAATTTCACTATCAAATTATTTCTAAACTAATTTGCCTGTATGATAAAAGTAACATATTTTGTTAAGTCTTCACTATGATAAGAAGTTATCCTATCTAAGTCGTGGGGTATATTTTCCAATTGTTATTATGATATTCTGCACTTTGATGGATGTCAGTCTTTGCACATCCCTGCTTTTTAATTACCTTGGAACAGATCACCATTGTCATAACTAAAATATTGACACCTGGCGTCTCAAGTGTAGGGGAAATAACTCTACTGCAGCAGAAAGTTACATTTGTTACAGATGTATATAAATTCACTTAACGTCTTAGATATAAGTGCTTTTATTATTTTGTTAATTATTTAGAATTTAATAGTTCATCGTGATTTTACGTTGACATGGTTTTGGTTTTTGCAATTATCGACTTTTGTGTCAATTTGACTCGTACAATATCCCGTTTAGCACTCTCTCGTTTAGCGTTGATTCGATATAAGCACTGTTTATCAAATGTTTTTCATAATAAATTTAGCTATCGAAATAAATGATAACAGAAGACAATCCTGGACAGTCTCCGGAATAACAGTATACACTTTAGTTTAGTGTTATTGGGGCATTGCTTGACTTCGCTCTTAACTTAATTTTTGTTTCTTTCGAAAAGTTTGGTTGGTTCTGCACAAGCTTTTCCCAACTGTAATCAAATCATATATGTGTGTAGTCTGGCTTTTTGGTTCCAAGAACTGAGCTTCTGGACCCTCATACGCCGAAAACAACAGAAGAGTCCTTTATGTTTAGGAATGGGTTACTGGTTTCTTCTAAATTCTTTTCGTTCTTTTTCACTTCCGGTGGCCTCTTGTGTTTTGTTGTCGTTATAACCTTGCTTTGAGTGGTGCCTCTTACTCTATAATTCTCTACCTTGAGTGGCTCTTTGGCCTTGTGCAGGGTGAATATCATTGTTCTATCATAATATAGATTGTGAAGACAATCTTATGTCAATAAACAATTTTAGAGTACAAAGGTTAAATGTAACTAGAAAAACATCAATAACTTACGCGAGGTAAATGGAAATTATCAACCACACTTATTTGCTTATTATCCAAGTACTGGTTGTGCGAATAGGGTAATGGTTATTGGCTTGGAAAATAGTAATAAAAAATCCGAGTTCGAATTCTGATTGTTTCTGTTACGTTCAATTTCACATTAATGCCTTTGGGCGAGGCATAAATACATTTCTTGTTAATTCTCCAACACCTTTCTTGGTATCTTAATTTTAGTAATTCTGTCGCTTGGAAGGTTTCAATTTTTCCTGGTATTTTCGATTCTTTCAAACTCTTCCAGTCTCTGACATAATGATAGCTAAAACTGTTTCAAAAACAATTTTCCAGTTTCTCTCAATATTTATACAATTTATTCTAGTTTTAATTTTCTTTCACTTTCTTTGGTCAGCAGGAACAGTGACATATATCCGACATGTTCCTCTCATTGCTGACGAATAATTGATCTGATCGTCTAGCCTGAAATGGGTGATACGTTTGAATCTCGAACTCCTAGCGAAGTATATGCTTTATTTTCGAATAAAAAAAGCCGGCCTGTCAGGCGACATTTAAACAAACTCCCGCGGAGAGCCCTTGATTGGGCCTTCAGCTTCTTCATGAGTGTGCATATCAGCATTAGAAGCTCCCCTGGCTGCCGTTTAATCTGGGTTTTCATTTGCACTTTTCCTCGCTGCAGCCTTGGCTCATTTTGATAGAAACCTGGTGTACTGTTGGCGGAGATTTCTTTTTGTGAGGCATACTACTGTCATATGCGATAGGCAAAAATAAACTACAGAAGATCTGAAAATTAATCGCTGCATTTAAGTATTGCATTAATGTTTAAGCTTACGTTTTAAAAGTTCAACGATAATTCTTCTGCCGTCACTTAATTTAAAGACAATTTGATGTGCACAGGTCCTTATTTTTCCGTACAAACAATTTTTTTTATTATTTCATGGGTGACTTTCGCAATTAATTTCGATTATTCCCAAATTTATTTCCAAATTATAAAAATTGTTATCGTACAAAAAAATTCGTCGCAAAAAAGTCACGTAAAAAATCGCCGAAAACAATCGTAGTAATGAAAACTTGGGAAGCCAAAATTTCTATCACATGGCCTATTGGTCTCATCATTTTACAGTTGAAATGACTAGATGTAACCGTAAGTTCTCTACTAGCAGTTTCGTCTGTCGCACTACACACTGATGGAACTCTCCTCCGGGTTCCGAGTCAACTTTGATCTTCAAAAATTTATATGTAAAACCAAGCGTTATCTTCTGGCTTCTTAATTCTTGTTCTCTTACTGTTCTTTCCCCTAAATGTTATTTTTATAATGTTCTCTAACACATAGTAACCATCTTGCGTTTTAGTGGCTTTATTGCCTTTCTCGGGGTCTAGTGATTAAAAGTTATATTTTATTCACACTAGGAATCTTTTGATTATCGTTGGAGTTTGAGTGACGGCAAATATTCCCAGATTTCCAAAATCATTCTTAGGATTCTTGCAGACGCCAGCATAGCAGTGGTCAAGACAATCTCAGTGCTTTCTCAAAATCCCTAATTCTTTCATTCTTACTTCTAGTGATTAGTATGATTTTATGTGCTTCAATAGGTATAGCCTTAGTACTTATATACTTATACTTTATTTTCTAGGTTAGGTGTTAGTATAATTTGAAATTCGAACCAACTTGCTCATATTGGTTGTTATACTCACAACGTTTCGACTGTTGCACTCTGTGGTCTTCCTCAGGTGTCTACCTTTGAGCTTAGTAACCGTCTCGGACTTTCTATTAGAAGGAAGTAGATCGTCCTCATTCTGTTGGTTTTATTTAGCGGCCTATCAACTTCTGTGGATTAATGACGAAATCTAATTATTTTGTACACAATTTTATTTATTTATTTTTTAGAGATAATAAGTGACACAAGTCTCACTAATTAACCCATATCTTGGGGAAGAAGTGGTGAATTCATAGTTTTCCCAAGGGTATTTGCGCGTAAGTGAATATAACGTACCGAACTGGAATTGGAACTCGGTTCTCCGATTAACAATTCCGAACCATTATCCAATTACACCACCCACGCATCCAAGCTTACAGCACCTGATATTCCCAAGCGGTCACCCATCTAGTTACTGGACAGACTCAACGTTGCCTAACTTCGGTGATCGTACGGGAACCGGTGTTTCAATGTGATGTGGCCATAATCGCCCATGATTAGGTGATATTTCATATCAGTTAATACTCATCAGTTTTTCATTCTGTCAATTGGGGATAACAATACGTATCTCTGAAAGGACCAACTGTTTACTGTACCTATATCTACCTATTTGGGGTACTTCGATGTCGTGTAATGGTTAGCATGCTTGTCTCGCTAGATCAATTACGACTAAAGAGTGAGTTTGATACTTACTTGGTGCCCCATAATTTCAGCTTTGCGCCACATGAAATTTGTGCTTAGAAAATCGCTATATATCTACCTTTTTGACTCTCATGCAAACCAAACCCATTTCTACCTTCTATGTAAAATTACATGGATCTCGCCGTGGTTCGAACGTCTGATCTGACCTAAGCAAAGAATTGCTTATTAGTTTATAATTACTTGGATAAAATGCTTTATTTTGTCAGTATTGATGCGTTGAAATAATTGAAAACAAAACTAAATTTTCTGGGAAGTTTTATTACGTTTTAACAAGACACTTTTTATTACCGCTTTGATTGTTCTTGTAAAAAAATAGTTAATTTCATTAGAGTCGGGATCAAATACAGATCAAATATAGATCGGAAGCCGACAGAATGATAAGCTAAAAAACAAATAGGAAACGTTTATCAATCTCACAGGTTTCACTCTTATTAAAGCTTCACCAGAGAATAGAGATAGAGAGAAAAATAAGAAAGGAATTTTGGTATTCTTACTTTTATTAACCAATGAAAATCAAACAACACAAAATGAGATATGGAGAAAAAGATTTGGTATTTTTACTTATCAAATTTTTTTCTCCATATCTCATTCTGTGATGAAGCTTTAATAAAAGTGAAACATGTGAGATTGATAAACATTTCCTATTTGTTTATCATTAATTCCATTTGAAATATTAATTTCCATGAATAAAAATAAAATGCAATAATAATGCAATTTTTTGCATATAGAAAATAAGAACATTTACGGAAGAAGCTTTGTTTCTCCTGCATCCTGTATTCATCTATGGTAATGGTAACGCTAATATTAGCCGTTTCACTATAAAGAAACATTTTCTCTTAAAACAGGTTTTATAGGAAGACAGGTTTCTCAAGTCCAGTAGCTTTTATCGCTCTTTCCAGGATTGATGGAGGTTTCCTTCCTAACCGTCTATTTGAGGTGTGGAATGTTAACATATTATGTCATTATTTTCTCTTCGAGTTGCATGTGCCATCCATTTTAGTTGTTGCTGCTGTTGGTAGTCCTCAAGTGATTTGGTTTCTGTTATTTGTTACAGTTCTTGGTTTGTGATCCTGTAGCCCCAGTCCACAATATTCAAAGAAGGATGATCTTTGCCAAGACCCTCAGACTTGCTCAAAGCCTGTTTTCACCGTTGATCTTGGGAATCGGTTGTATGCAACTGAGAGTTTAGACATTTCTGAACGGGTTTGCAAACACCACCTAACTCGATAACCGTTGCTTAACCGACGCTAAAGACGTGTTTGACACTATAATCTATATGTAATCTTAACTCTTAATATCTTCCATGAGCAACCGCTTCAGAATACCAGATGCTGTAAGCTTAGATGTGCAGGTGGTGTAATGAACATTGGTCGGGATTGTTAATCGGAGCGCCGAGTTCCAATTCCCGTTGGATTCGTTATATTCACTTACGTACAATCCTCGGGAAAGGTATGAATCCATCTTTTCTCTCTCCAGCTATGGGTTAATTAGTTGGACTTGTATCACTAAATCATCATTATCTCCGAAAAGAAATTCTTACAATTTACAAATATTTTCTGGCTTTATATAACCTGCAAACGGTTTATAAGCCATAAAAAAAACGAATCAAACAAACAAAACTTAATATCTTTCTTTATTTCTTATCTAACGTATTTATTTTTTTATTAATTTTATGTACAAATTTATGTCTAACATGCATATGACAGCCATATTTTTAGTGATTGCAAACAAGATATATTTAAATGTAACGAGGGCCCCTTCGACATGGTGCAATGGTTAGCAAGCTTGTTCTTGCTAGATCAGTTACGATGGGAGTATTGAGTTCGATCCTAACTGGGTGCATCACACTTTCAGCCTGGCACCACATCTAAGCTACGCTTAGAAAAATTACTACATTCAAAAGTAATGATGATCATAATACTCGTGGAACATCCTTGAGTCCATTTAGTTATTGATTGCATTTTTTTTTGTAACCTTATAGAGGTTGTAAAAGCATCTCGACACCGCCGCAAAAAAACCTGATCTCTGGCCATTTGCTTAGATTTTGAGAAATGGGTTGAACCGAGAACTTTCTAGCATCCATCAGAGTTTGCACAATGTTCAACACTGTTGGCCTTATTATACGCCTATAGAATGAATACTTTTGAATGTACGTCGTTTTTTAGGCGAGTTTGTTGTATAAAGTCAAATCAGCCACGTTTTTAGCCTACCGAGATTTTGAGGTAAAATCTTTTTCTGAAGATTTCCACTTGGACCTAACATCCGTATAGTACTCACAATAAATTGAGAATGCTGGGATAATTACAGATACACTTATTTATGTTTTGTCTTGCTTTTAAATTTTACTATTTGTAATAAGAGTGTTTATTTTGCACAAAGGGGGAACGGGATAGGATTATAAGCTTTATTGATTAAACCTGGCTTTAATTTTCAAACATAATATCAGAAACAGACACTTCCGTCATTGGCATCGATCTCTGGCTGATACCTGTCCCCTACTCCTCACCGGCTTAAGGCCATATCACGTTAACAGACCGGTTCTCGTATGATCACTGAGGTTAAGTAACGTCGAGCCTGGTTAGTACCTAGATGAGTGACAGCTTAGGGATACCAGGTGCTGTAAGCTTGAATGCGCGGGTGGTGTAATGGATAATGACCCGAAATTGTTAATCGGAGGGCCGAGTTCCTATTCCCGTAGGGTTCGTTATATTCTCTTATATCGTATATATTTACGTGCAATTACCCGTGGGAAAAGTATGACTCCACCTCTCTCCAGCTAAGGGTTAATTGGTGGAAGTTGTATCAGCAAATCATTATTATCGCCAAAAATTGTTACAACCTAAAAATATTTTCTGGCTTTAAATAAACTGGAGACACGACGAGAATTTCATTATCATCCATAATAATGAAGTTTGAATTTGACCATACTGGTGCCATTGAGAGATGATAATGGGAGTCAATAATATCCCACAGGCAAGACTGGCCAATGATAGTTCCCGGACCATTTTCCTGTTGCTAGTTAGCCCTTTCCAGAATGTTACGCCACCGCTTCCAGCTCGACAGTTTGAGACAAAATTAATTGTATCATAGCTCTCACGTTCGTCTTTTCATGCCTGTTGGCAACCGTTGTTTTTGAAACAGTGTTTCTGTACTCCTCACTAAATAATGCTGTCGGTCAGTAATTAAAAATGATTTCGATCGAATGAATTCTGTAGGTTTTAAAGAGGGCAACACTTCTTCAAATATCGTGGAGTAGGGTTACAGAATCACATAAAAAAAATTGTACCAAATAACAGAAACGACATCACTTGAGGACTTTCAATAGCAGTCCAAAACTAAAATGGATAGCATATATAGCTCGATGAGAAAATAATGGCATAATTAATATGTTAACGTTCCACACTACTTCAAACAAAAGATTAGGAAGGAAAACCCCATTAATACTGTAAAGAGAAACAGCAGTTAGTGGACTTGAGAAACATATTTTCCTGAAAGATTGTTTTAATAGTACTACGAATAATATTACGAATTCGCAACGTGTAAAGGTATGAACCCCAGGTTCAAAAAAAAAAAAAAAAGGAAAAGGTGGGTTCGCTCAGATAGGAACACACGAACAACAAACACGAGATTAACATTTGTAAATGAATTTTTATAGCAAAATACAAAATATGGGAAAAGTATGCAGTGACAGACGTACAATTAATAAAAGAGCACTTAACTGATATTGGATGTCAGTTCAAATGTTTGTGTTTCAGGAATTTGGAGTTCGAATGTTCGTAAAGGCAGACAAAGTTGCTGTAGAATGTTCATAAAAGTTTTTTTTTCTTCCGCGATGTGAAATATAGAAAACCAGAAGAATGTTTGTGTTCCGTTTCCCCCCTCTTAATTGGATTGCATCCGAAATGAAAGTATGATGATTTCTTTTTATTTCTTTGGGTATGATCTTCCTTATCCTTTACCCAATAAATAGCCAAATAGACCCAAGATCTCCGGGACGGAATTTCCTTATTCCCTACACAACAAGTAATGGCTTGTAATGGCTTGTGGGTGTATTTTTCATCCCTTACGATCGCATGATCAAAGTCTATTTTTTTTCACGAACTGTTGTCGTTGGAGGTCATCGGGAAATTAAAAATTACAATACTAAAATCCCACTTAATGATGTATGTCACGTGATTCTCACGCCGTTTCTTAGAAGGTCATTCTGTTTGTTGTCACGCAATCCAAAATTCCCTTCCTACTATTTCTTAGGTCATTCTGTTTGTCAAGTGACCCCAAATTCCTTTCCTGACCTTTCTTCACTGAAACAAGACTCAGACCAGATCGGTAGTAAAACCAAAAAAAAAAAAATAAATAAATAAATTAAAAAAAAATAAAAAAGAGAGAAAAAGGAGAAAGAGAAACACAAAGACAATGTGTCGCTTATTAAATTGATTGTACGTCTGATTTGACAGTTAACATTGAGGGCCATGTCACAATAGAAAGATTTTATAAATTTCAATCGATATATCACGTTGAAACACCGGTTCTCGTCCGATCACCGAAGTTAAGCAACGATGAGCCTGGTCAGTACTTAGATATGTAATCGCTAGGAGATACCAGGCACTGTAAGCTATGCGGCAGGTCTAGGAAGCCACCGTTGGATAGAATTAGAATCTCACTACTTATAATGACAGAAGACCTCGATATGTAAAGGTGCTTCTACTTGGTGAGGATTGGTGAGCGGTGTGTAGCACTGGCTATTCAGTCAATGAATGCCGAATGTTTGCACATAAAGAAACTACTACAATAACGTTCTCATTACCATTGTGACAATGTTACTTTACATGAGGCCGGATCCATTGTTGATATATTTGGCACATACAAGAGCTGTCTATTATGTTGTGCTAAACAGTGAACCTTGTTGATATAAAGTAGGACTTCCTGTCTTCCCTACTACTGTGACCACGGACTTCTCCTATTTATAAATATGGCAAGTAGCCACATTAAAGTAGGATTTGAGGAGTAGTTGATTTTTTCGTTTTATGTATGAATATTTAATAAAAATCTTTGTTTTTCCTACTTAGACTTCTGTTCCTATGATGCTATCTCTAACTACTACTTTTCTCGTTCTCGGCTATTTTGAACAAAGACAAAATTACAAAACTGGCGGTATATTACATTTTCTGGCGGTATATTCTTTCTCTCCCACTAACAGCTCTCAGACGTGTTTGCAGCTAGGTTACAGTTTCATGGCGATGGCGCGGAATTATAGGTCCGGATGTACTGATCGTCATTACAATTAGCAGCACGTGCAACACCGGAATGTAGCCTCTGATGGACATGTTCCCGTCGTCTGGTGTCCGGAAACAAGTCGACTGATCAGATGTTATGATACATGGCGTTCATTGGCGACATCAGCCTGTCTACTTCCTGTCTGAATGAGAGCTAGGTGGCGTTACTGTTCCTTGAGCTTACGACAGTACATCGTGATCATAAAAATCAGAACTATCACTCTTCTAAAGTACTCCACAAAGATCTGTCAGAGCCGCTCAGCAACTTTGACATATTCGAGAAGGATATTAGAATAATCAAGGATCTAGGCTGGCAGCAAACCGCGTGATACGGACAGAAAATGAGTTCAACAGATATACAAAAATAGAAAGTCTGTAAGACAAGGATGTGTCTTCTCACCGGATTTATACAGCGAGGCAATTCTGAGAGAATTAGAAGTCCTACCAGGATACATTACTGGCGATAACAATCTTAACATAAGGTATGCAAATGACACAGTGTTGATAGCAGATACGGTAAAGAAATGACAAAATCTCCTACTGAAGGTAGAGAAGGAAAGCAAGAAGAAATGATTACGTATAAACTATAAGAAGGGAGAATCAGTAAAAGGATGAGCTCAAAATGCAAATTACAAATCGAGGATACTAAAATCAAACAAGTACAAAAAAATTAAATATCTGGGAAGTGTTCTAACAGAGAACGGAAAGTACGACACTGAGATCCGAAGATGTACTGGGATGGCCAAGGATGCATTCGAAAGCCGAGTTCTAATTCCCGTTGGGTTTGTTATATTCACTTATGGGCAAATACCCCTGGGAAAAGTATGAGTCCCTCTTTTCTTCCGGCTATGGATTAATTAGAAAGACTTGTATCACTAAAATCATTACCCCCCCCCCCAAAAAAAAATAAAATTGCGGACAAAATATTTAGATTTCGGCATTAAATTATCATGGAGGTTGATAAACAAAAAGAACCACCCAACAACTTCTTACGTCCATGCAACAAGCTCACTCAGTAGCCCTCTACCTTGAGTGGCTCTTAGGCCTTGTATTGGGTGAACATTAGTAAAAAAAAAAAAAAAAGTGAATATAGACTTTAGGGAAAAATCACTGGCCGTAAAATAAATCCTAGAGGATATTTTATTATTTATAAAAAGTAAAAAAAATATGAAGGCAAATTCTAGTTTTTATTTAGCGTAACTTATTAAACAGTTGACATAATCAATTATGTCTCTGAGTAAAATAATATTGCCCGTCCATAAAACGCGAAAGATAAATTAAGCGCTTGTAGCTACATTAGTCGGCGTTGTCAAGTACAGTCGTGTGCAACCGTGTGCAACTCCAGAGCAAGGTACCTATCTTTGGCGCATGCGTGAAATAGTAAACGCGGCTGCGTGACTGGTCATCAAATTGCGTACAGAAATGCACTAAAAGCTGCGGAAACAGCATTCATTGTAGGTGAATCGTGGTGGGAAATTATATCGCCAAATATCGTGGGTTCAGCAGCCGTTAAACTGACGGCTTAATGAGAAAAACTTTTAGTATGGCTTTTACTTCAGTGTTCGCGTTCTCCGTTTTTACCCACAGAATCAGGAATTCTTAAATTGTCATCCAATTACGCGCTTACTGGGAACATAACACTTTTTACAGTCTTCCAAAACATTTGGAAGCAGTAGTCACGAGTTATTCTATTACCCACGGATCTATGAATGAAGTTTATTAATAAAGAAGGTCCGGCTCAAGGTTTTGGCAATCTTGGAATATACTTGATACAATATGTGTTTAGCTCTGAGTAGTTTTATGTCTTTTTTTCATGTAGCATTGTAACATATAATCGATAAAATTATAGTCTACCAAAGGACAGTAAAACAGAAGAAAGTTTTTTTTTTATATAATCTTTTTCTCTTCTTTTTCGCGACGTTTCTTTTTGCAAATTTTTCTTCCATCTATTTTTTCTTTATTCTCATTTTAGTTTACTCTTTTTACTTATTTTTATTTTCTTCTTTTATATGATTTTCTTCTTTTTTTCCCATTTCCCCCTCTCCAAACATTGATCACAGACGATGCCCAGATTTGCATAATTGCGTGTATAATCAAGTGAAGCATTGACAGACGTGAAAAGTGCAAACGTTCGCTTACCGAATATAAATGCAAACAACCACTTGCCATGCCCACTAAAGATTTGAGGCCTTATCATAAAAGTGTAATCAAAGCTCCAGCGAAGGAATACTCCATTCATTTGCACTAAAACCGTTGGCGCTGTTTTTCGAGGGCGTTATTTACTGAACTCTTCTGCCGGGACACCAACGTAAAGTAGCCTACGCATCGCAGAATTTATGCCATTTCTAATTTTGTCTTTTTATTGTATCATATTTTTTTTCTTTATTTGGACCTGTAGACCTTTTTATATGTTTTCTTTCTCGTTTTTTTTAAACATTTTTTTAAAATATTTCTTTTTCTTTTTCTTTTATTCATTTCTTTCTTTTTATGTTCTTTCAATTTTGTTCTTTTACAAATCCACCTTCTTTCTTTCTTTTGATCTTTCTTTCTTTTCATTATGAATCATATCTTCCTTTCTTTGCATTAGACCCGATTTCTCTTTCTTTCTTTCTTTCTTTCTTTCTTTCTTTGCATTATGTCTAATTTTTTCTCCCTTTCTTTCTTTCTTTCTTTTTATTATACCTCATTTCTATCTTTTGCTATATTTCATAGGCTTAACGTAGTACAATACAATAATGAAAGTAAATCGAGAGATAGTAAGATTTTGTTGCCCCAATATACCAAGTGGAATGGGTATGCCTGCCTAGAAAATCAGAGTTCGAAATACTGTTGCTTTACTTGAAGCTCAACATCGACCGTTATCATTAGTGAGAAATACGTAACCGTTTCAGTCTTGAGTCAGGTCTTCTTTCTTTCTATCACCGAATATACCCGTGTATAGTAGAACTTTTTATGCTCAGTTCTTTACGCAAAAAATAGGGGGTTGCATTATACACAGGTAATTTTTTTCCGGAGGTGTTAAAATTAATTCAAAATTATCAGGGGTAGCACTATACATTAAGTCGACTTATACACGAGTATATACTCTAAAAAAATAATTTTTCTTGCTTTTTCCATTCATTGAACTTTCATGCATCCTTTCTTTCTTTCTTTCTCCAGTTTCTCTACTTCTTCATTTTATCTATTTTACAGCCTCTTTATTTTAATAAGCATCCGAAAATTCAAGTCCTCACAAGGTTTTATTTATTTTTCTCTTGCTATTCTCTCACAGGGTTCAAGTGATTAAACGTCTCAGCCTATCAGAAAAAATAAATAAAAGTAAAAGAGAAAGAAGAAAGTGTGATTCCATGACTTACTTGACATTTTATCACGTCATTTTATCACTTGACCCTATTTCAGTTGATAAGACAAATAATAAAAAAAAAAAAATAAAAGCAGAATCTCAGGTCGAGTCATTGTAAACACGCAGAAGAAATCTTGTCAGATAGTGAATGTCGCTGTTTCAGCAAACCAGAAAATAAACTGAAAGATTCGAAATTATCTAAACATTGCAAGAGAAATTAAAAGCTGTGGAACACGAAGGTGACAATTGTGCTCATCATTATTGGTGCACATGGAAGAGTCTGTCGCAGTTAGCTCCTCCTCAGTTCCTTAATCCTTCAACAGGGGGTCACTCTCCCCTGGCTATAAATACTGGCTGACCCATCTCTCTCTCTCTCTCTTTCGACTCAGGCCTTGGGCCGCAACCTTTCTCCTTTTCACTTAGGCCAATATGTGACATCTCACAGATACAGCGTTTCCCATATTCTGGGAACACGCTAAGGACAATACACGTACGTACGGACACTCAACACAACACACACACATACATAACTTCTCCATACAAACACTATGTAACTTTTCATGTTTTCGTGTATTAATATATTTGTTTACCCATGTATATCGGTCTTGTTTGTCTTCTTTGGACTTAATGTCCGACATTCTCATGTAGCTGGACCGGCCAGCAGGAAATTTTAACCTTCTGACATCTCTTCACAACATCACACCACGGTACGCTACAAGCCTCGAAGAACTTTACAAAGATGCCGGAAGAATTGGAAATTGGAAATTGGAAGTCCTTGTAAGAATTGAAAGTCTCTAAACGACAGTATTAGTAAAATTAGTTAATGTTGAGGTATTGAAGAGACTTTATTTATTCTCCAATATGTTAGCCACTGCTACTGGAGCGAACACTCAATGAGTGCAAATAATAATAATAATAATAATTAGTCTAGATCTTGTGGGATTTTAACATCCAAATAGATCGCATCCTTGAGGCTACGAAAGCAGCGGTTCGTTGGAAGAAGCTGCTCGAGCGGAACTTACATCTCTCCAATTGAATACGAAGGAAATGGGGGGGTCTCTACAATGTGTGTGGCATGGCGGGTCTTAGTCATGAAGGTAAGAACAGGTGGAACTAAGGAATGTAGTTCGGCTGAGCAATTTCCATAGAAATAGCAGTAGAGCAGCAAAGGTCTTGCGACGTTTCGTCTATGGGAAAAGGGTTGTAGGGTGGAAAATAATTCATCACCACCACGGAGTCGGAGACGCTTTTTGACTCGATCAAAACTGGAAAATGAAAATTGAGCAGTTCCTGCCCGTATATGGCAGCATTACTCCAGTTTCTGCCTGATCTGGCTCTTGTAAAGGTAGTGTATATTACCTGGAGTCAGGTACTTACTGGAGCGGTATAGGGAACCGCCCGTTATCTTTAGCTATCGACCGTATGTACGAGTTCCGCTTGAGGTCCATGTTGAGTTAAAGTCGCAAGAGTCGCTCAAGGCATAGGGCCTCCTTGAAAGAACATTCGTTCATCGTGACAGGTGAAAATTGAATGGCATAGACAAAGTTGTTTTTTTACCACATGATAGTGAAATAGTTAATCAATATGTCGCCCGTCCGTGTAAGCTTAGTGTGTAGGAATATTGAAAGCATTGAAAACTTCGTCCATAGGAAAGGGAATGTGAATATGAGACGACGACGTCTGTAATTGGTATCAATATAACATATATTATAAAAATTGTGGTCAGAAACTGAGTAGGTAAATAATTAATGACAAAGTAAAATTCTCGTGTACTCAAGCGTTATTTTTGCCCAATATCATCACATGCCAGTGACAAGACCACGAGCAAGATGACTGGCGATGAGACAACACGGAATACCAATGCGAAATGGAAGCAAAAACACCGTAGCATTTGAAAAACTCAGTGACTGATCTAACAAAGGGGTATGCTTTAAATGCATTATTACAATATCCTTCTCTCTCTCTCTCTCTTTATCTATTTATCTATGCATAATATATATATATATATATATATATATATATATATATATAATTATTATATATATATTATATATATATGCGCGTGTGTGTGTGTGTGTATATATATATATATATATATATATAATTAATATATATATATAATTTAAAAGTGGGCATTGAGGTCAACACTCAGCGACGACAGTCTCTTTCATGCTTAAACTTAAAGGCCATATGCGTTGTGTTTTGCCTCGACTATTTATATATGCTGCTCAATGGTGCATTATGAGTAGAAAGTCTATTGTATTATCCTAGCAGGTATTAAGGTGGGCGGTAACGGTTATATATCAGATTATTCCAGAGGCTAATGACTAGAAATAATTCTGGATCCGAATGCAGTTTTTGTAGCTGTTCTTTTGTGTTGTTGGTTAACTTTGTTACTCATTATATATTAATTACTTTATTATTTGTTTTTGAGTATTATTATTACACTTGTGTTTATGTGCGTATTTTTAGTTTGTTAATTTGTTTATTATTTATTCAATTTTTTGTTTATTTTATTTTTATTTTACTTATTTATTTAATTTTTCATATTCGTTTTCATTTTTCGATTTTTAAGTAACTTACTAAAAATTTGTTTTCGTGTTATCATTTTAAGATTCGTTCTGATTGTTTATTTAGTTATTTTTATTGATCTGGGAAGGTAATTATAGCTGTTATCTCCTCTTGACAGAGTTTATATTTTTTCATTTACTGTTGTAGGCTAATGCTGTTTTCTTATTTTCCATGATAATTTTGGCGTGTTTTCCTTTTTGTTTTTAATTTGCCATATATGTACAGAAAGTATTGTTCTGTTCGCGTCTTACGATTTGTAAAGTATGTTTTGTGTACGTTCTTTCTCTGTTTCCAGGCTTCTTCAGTTATTCCTATGCATATTTTTATTCGTTATCTGCTGATTTTACAATGGCTTTGTATATTACATTGTTTTGCATGCAATTTCCTTATTTTTTCTCTGCAGTTACACTTGGGTTTGATTTGTGCGGGTGGTTTGTTGGTAGTTGTTCCGGTGCAACTTTAGCTAATTCTTACTGTATTTATGTTGAAAACACGTCACACATGGCCTGAAGATTGCATTTAAGCACGAGACAAACTGTTGCCGATTGATGTTGGACTTAATACTCAATTTTATATTTCCATACGTTCTATCCATGATATTCAGCACTTTGACCCATAAATATAGCATATCTTAAAACTATATTTTTATCATATATGTATGTATGTATGTATGTAAGTATATATATATATATATATATATATATATATATATATATATATATATATATATATATATAAGGTGCGATGTATAAATTATCGTCTAAATTATGCAAAAATGAAAATAATACTGACATCTCATTTTAACAAATATATTTACCAAAATTACACAAAAATATCTTGAAATACTAAAGAGTAATTTTATTCAATAAAATCATCATTGGCTTCAAACACGGCCTCTAGACGACTTTGAAATCTGTTGCAATTCTTCTGGACAGTCTCCTTGTTTAAGATGGTGAATGCTGCCATAATACTTGCCTTCAGTTCGTCTGTTTGGTTGAAGCTTTCTTTTTTTTTTCCAGTTAACAATCACCCAGAGATTTTCGATCGCTCATGGTGCTTGTTTATTTTCTTTTTGCCCCGTGTAGGCTATTCTATTCGAGTTTTTTTCTCCATGGATTAGGTTTATACTAGGGTCGTTTCTTTCATTTCGACAGTCTGTGGATCGCTTCATAGCTTGAAACTTGAAGGCATGGTGAAGTGTTGTATCTCTAACATTTCTGAATCGGATTCAAGCTTAATCTTATGTTAGTTTTCTTACTGGAAATTTAAAATTTATAGTTTTTGAGACCTTTGTATCTTATTAAAATTAATTTTCTTTTAGTCTTTTCCTATATCTCTCATTTGGTTTCAACGTATCATTATATATATATATATTATACTAATAATTATACTCGGTTGGTAAAAAAGCCGGGTGGCAGAATTTGCCAGTATATAAAAAAAAATTGATATCCGAGGAAAAAATTTGAAAAAAATGAAAGAACTAGAGACATCCGAAAAGGCGAAAAAAGAATCGTCCAGTTCCTTAAATTTCCAGTTCAAAGGGAAAAAAAGCAAGCGAATAACTAAGATAAAACGTTGAGTGCTCAATACGCTAAGTAGACCAAAGGTAAATAAAATCCTTTAGGATTATATATATATATATATATATATATATATATATATATATATATATATATATATATATATATATATGACGTTACGCGTTTTTGTTCCTCAAAATAAAAACTGATACATAGTTGTTTTTATGTGTATGTTGTTAAACATCACAGATCAAAAATAAAGAATAAGCCCCCGGTGAGATTTGATCTCACGTTATTTATACTGGTATGGCTCGAGCTCCAATTTAAATATGTTAGCCAATCCTTCGTGTGCAAAATAGAACACTTTAGGAGAGAATAAAAAAAAAAAAAAATCTGGTTCATCCGTTATTAACTTTCATCGCAGGTCTGATTGGTTTAGAATTTCGTCCAATGAAATTCTCGCATCCTTCTAGATTTTATACACATAACAAGCCAGCAAAACATAATTATTTTTTCTAGATGCATGGCGTTTTTTTTTAATGACAAGTAAATAGGTTGCTATTGCTTCATTTAATTTTAGATAATCAATTCATTCTTTGTACGTCTTCATTCAATCATATTTCTTTAAAAATCTTTTTTTTTTTTTTCAATCATATTTCATTATAACTTTCTCTTTAAATTTTCACTTTTTCCTTTCACTTTACTCGTAATTTGTTTTCCTTAACCAACCTTTCGTCCTTCTTTGGGATAAGAGCAGCAAAGATTTCGTTTTCTCAGTGCATAAGAGAATCTAGTCATACAAACTTGAAAAATCGTAATAGAACATTATTTGTTTCTTTATTTAGCTGCATATCAACTCCTTATGTGTCATTTAATGCCGAAATTTAATTTTCTTAGCATCATTAGTAATTTCTCTGACAAATGTATTGCTGGTAATTTTTTTTTGTTAAAAAAGTGTGTTGCTGGTAATATTCTTACTATGAAAATCTATTACTGGTATTTTTATTATAATTTTTTTTAATACTTTCATAGTTTGTGAGTTAACTATTTGCCCATAGCTAGGGCCCTAACAGGTACTACTACCCTGGGTCAGGTTGGACCTGGGAACAACAGCAATTAAGAGGTGGTTCCACGCTGCTCAAAACCTCCCGATTAGAGGCCTTGCTGCCGGATGAATAGAACAACACAATCACATAACTAATATCAGCAGTATAGCTGCAATGTAAAACATGGCTTTGGCTCTGGGTGTTGAACAAATATAAATGTGCCTGAGTTGGCATCTGTAACAGGGATTAGTTACCCCCCCCCCAAACATGCATGTATAATCAGAATTTGGTATTCTGTGAACTTTCTAAACTGGGCAAGTGAAGAACTGAAAAAATTCGATCAAATAATGAGAAACCCGATTAAAGTGAATTAAACCGTGCTTCCTTGATATGCGAGAAGGGAAGTGAAAGTAAGGTACTCGTCATATGTGAAAAGGAAAGTGAAAGTAAGGTACACATCATATGTGAGAAGGAAAGTGAAAGTAAGGTACTCATCAACATAAAAATAAAGGGGACGAATCTATTATCAAGATTGAGTAATGATAGGTTATTTATAACAGCTAAAAGCTGCAGTAAAATTAGTAGAAGGACAGCGAAAGGATCGGAAAAGAAGAAGCCAAAAATGAGACGATTGTTGATTGGCTTATTCGTTTTCTACGGTTTATCAATCTCTTGCAGGCCATTCAAAACCAGAAAATATTTTTAGATTGCATTTTTTTTTCTGAGATAATAATTGATTATTAGTGATACAAGTATTACTAATTAACTCATAGTGAGAGGGAAAAGAGACGGATGCATACCTTTCCCAAGGGTATTTGCACGTGTGAATATACTGGAATTGAAACTAGGCTCTTCGAGCCATTATCCATTACACCACCAACACATCCAAGCTTACAGCACCTGGTGTTCTCAAGTGGTCACCCATATAGGTGATGACCAGGTTTCACGTTGCTTAACTTCGGTGATCGTACAGGAACGGTTTTTTTTACGTGATATGACCATAAACAAAAAATGGGAAAAGAAAAACAAGCACTGCATGTACAAACAAAAAGGGTTGTTCGTAAGATGGCATGGCTATAATTTGAAGGAGGAAATTTGAAGAGAAACAGAATCTTTATTAATGGGAACCCAGAACAATTCCATAAGAATCAATTATATTATGGCCTAGGGGGATAGGCCACAGCAAAATAGTGGCCAAATCAAAGATATAAATAGATCAGTAAATCATATAAACGAATGTAGTAGGTTTTCCAGAAGGAGTACAATGTGTACATGACTGTGTAGGAATGAGAGTCTTCTAGTAACTGTGCAAACGACTGGAATTTAACCGTGAAAACCAATACATAGACCAGAATCTTTACTATGGAATTAAACAAAATACGCTGGATATTTGAAATTCGAGTGAAATACTCCATCCAGGTCACATGACTGAAATAGTTATTGCAATGAGGAAGAAAATGAAGGATAGTGGGATTCTGTTGCTGCGGGCAGAGTAAATGGAGCAGGCATCTGAAAGCTGGAAAATATCTAGATTTTGTGAAATGAGTAAAAGAAATGTGGTAGATGAAAGTAAGAGAATTACCCATCATTACTGGCGCGATTTAATCAATGGTGAAAGTTGGGAAAACCGGGAAGTCAAAGAAGATTCGAAACTTATTGTAGCCATCATAACGAAATGTAGATTTTATCACAGTTACAACAAGTTTATCTTTGTAATTTACCCCGAGGATGATTTTGGAGGAATTCGAAAATACTTGGGTAGGAAAAAACTACGGCTCCAAGAAACTGATTAGAGAACTGGAAAGGATCAGTATAAATTAAATATACATAATATGTCTATATTATTCAATTAAACACACACACACGCACACACGCACACACACACACACACACACACATATATATATATATATATATGTATGTATGTATGTATACGTTATTTCTCATTACTAATATAAACGTTATTTAAGTGGGTACGCGTATATATATATATATATATATATATATATATATATATATATATATATATATATAAACCAATTTACTACCTGATTCCTCGTGTCAGAGTATCGATATATCTTTTTCTTGCGTTAGCATTCGAATCTTAGCAACAGTGTAGCCGTTTCTGTTGCAACTGGAATTCGATTTGTCTTTTATGTGTTGTAATTACATATAAAAGGAACCAAAATTAAAACAAACATGGCCAATATAAAATATATAACAGAATGTTTAAATTGACGTGGTTTCCCAATATTTTCAGCAAATTCTTTTATTTACTGTTTTTTCCTTTCTATGATCTGACATCATCTCATAATTAAATTGTGTATTATATCATAAAAGAAAGATTTCGCTTTGTTCCGATGAGTCCTCGGAGGAATTGCTCGATATCTTCAACTTGTTGGAACCATAAACAACATGGGAAGCGTTGTATGGATTAAGAAAAACAAGAGTCTGAAGAATGCGCCTTATCTGAAAGAAGTTCAAGCGTAATGAATTTCCTTTGAGTCCTACAAAACTCAGATAACTTTTCTCCTCATAGATTCCATTTAGGTTGGCGTATTTAGGAACCTTCTGCATGTAACAAAGATTTTCTCCATTTAGGGTTTTTGCAATAAATCATTAATACTATATACACTGAATATTCAATTTTGTAACAAATTATTTCCGTTATGACTTTGATTCAAGTCTGCTGACTAATAAACCACAACAAGTACACACACACACACAAACACACACACACACACACACACAAACACACACACACACACACACACACACACACAGAGGGTGCAGTAAAAGTAACGCCCTTTTTTGGGAGCTGATATGAATAAGACAACGTGAAACAATTGTGTGTCCATCACGATCATCATGACACCACCTGTTTACAAGCTCAAACAAAAAACGATTCCTGAATTAAGGCAAGCGATTTCTGATAGATTTTCTGAAATTAATGAAGAAATGTGTCAAATGATTTGTAGAAGTGTTGCTGATAGCGTTCAGCGTTGTATTGAACATGAAGGGGAGCATTTTGAACATGAAGGGGAGCATTTTGAACATGAAGGGGAGCATTTTGAACATGAAGGGGAGCATTTTGTACATGTTAAATAGTTTGTTATGCATAACAAATCATGTTTTGAGGTGACAATAATTATAAATTTGCTTGAAATACTGTAATTCATTTTTGTTCAATAAAAGTAAATAGATAAAAAGGACGTTACTTTTACCGCTCCTTTTACACACACACAAACATATATATATATATATATATGGAATAGTTGGTAGCAAGTATTAATTTAAACAACGTTTTTGAAAAAAACGATAAAAATGAAACAGACAAACTTTATGGGTTGAACGCACACACACACACGCGCACACATACATGCATACATACATACATACACACACACACACACACACACACACACACACACACACACACACACACACACATATATATATATATATATATATATATATATATAAAAGGCAGGGGGTGTGTAACGAATGCACGGCCGCAATTTTTGACGGATTTGCACCAAAATTTACATGCACATGCTCCAGGTTAGCGGGAAGGCCAAGACCCACTTTGCATTTCCCAACTCCCATCGATTGTGGAAATAATCGATTTTTTCATGCTTCTACGGCAGTTTTCATGTAGTTTGCGGCCATTTTCTACCGGTCCGAGTGAGAGCCTATAGCTGGTTGCCACGAATAGGCAGGAAGATTCTATTGGCCAGCGTGAGAGCCAACAGCTGACTGACACGAATGTTAACTAGCATGCTAGCATGCAAAAAAATCTATAGCTGCATTCGTCACAAGTGGGAAAAATTTAAATCTGCATGGCACTTTTCTCCAATTGGCTCATTTGCTTGCTTAAACTTAACGTTGATTCTGATTCCGCAGAACTGGGTTGGGTGTGAAAAAGTATTTGTTGTTAACATTCTTTTTTCATTCGTTTTTTCCAGTTACGAGTCCTTTTTTTAAAGATGATCGTTTTGTGTTCATTTTGTTTAGTTCTTTTTTTCCTAACAGATTTAATGTTTAGTATAGAGCTTAGAAAAAATTCGCAGTGTGAGATAGACAAGAAGTAAGGCATCTAGCAACATCATCACGGCAAAGGGCACTCCTTTAAAGGCAAGGAAGGGTAAAAATATTTTAAGTCAAGTGATAGCGATTGCTGTATGAGTCATACGATTTTTGAATCAAGCACGAGCAACGCCGGGTCATGCTGCTAGTTTTTATATATATATATATATATATATATATATATATATATATATATATATATATATGTATGTAAGTGTTGAAATGTTGCCACATTTTTTTTAATTTAACCAAATGGGCAAATGGCAGATTTGCAGAGAGGAACGAAGTTTAAAAGCATATTTGGTTTTATTATTTTATTATATTATTGCATAAAAATATTTAATTATAATTTATATATATTATAAATGATTCCAAAATCATCTTATCATCGTCAGATAAAGCAAAGCTTTTGCCACGATCTTTGTCTCTAACTCAACGCTGCTTCTCGACTTTCCCCGTCTCACTGAGCACAATCTCGGTAATATTTTTATCACGGCCCGTGAAGTCACAAGATTTATCAAAAGTCTTGACCCTAAGAAAGTTACTGATCCATATAAAATCCCAGTGGTAGTCTTTAAGCATTTTAATCTACTGTTATTCTCGGTCTTAGCGAAATTATTTAACTACTGCTTGAAGGATAGCCAATTCCCAGGTCTATGGAAGGTGTCAATGGTATGATTTATTTTCAAGAATGCGTCACAGTAAAGACCCATCGGCTTCCTCAGTGCTATTAGCAAACGTTTTGAAGTTACAATCAACAAGAAAGTTATTAATCACCTCATTAGGGACAACCTCTTGAGCGACAAATAATACGGTTTTCGATCGGCTCGGCTTAACTGCCATTACTCACAGAATCAGTACGACACTAGACACTAGACATCTCAAGGGTAATCACATTAGATATTTCAAAGGCCTTTGACAAGGTGTGGCATAAAGGGTTACTGGAAGAGTCCTTCCTAACGGGTAGGTCTCTGTAGGTAGTTGTTAAAGGCCAGTCCTCAGAGGCTCAAATGATCAACGTAGGCGTCCCCCGAAGCTCACTTCTCGGTCCAACACTCTTTTTACTTTACATAAATGATCTACCTAAGAGTATACTCTGATCATTTATGAATATCTATGTTGATGATACAATAGTATATTAGTGCACCTAGATGACCAGAACTTGGCAGTTGATATCTCCTTTGACCGAGCTCTAATAACTCAGTGGGGAAAAAACTGGCTGGTCACATTCAAAGCCTCAAAAAACCAAACTAGTTAGATTCCATCATCACCGAGCAGACCCAGAACTTTCATCTTTCACAATGAACAGGAGTTCCCTCGGAGTGGCCTCGTGTATTAAGCGCCTCTTGGGACTTCAATTTAAAGTAGAACTTGTACATACGATCCATCGTTAAAAATACTGGAAAATGGTCCGTTCACTGTACCAATCCAGTAAGTACCCGACTCCTCCTGATATCCTATGCCTTTACAAGAGCCAGATCAAGTCGAAAATGGAGTACTGTTGTCATATATTGGCAGGAACTGCCCAGTCTTTACTTTCCAGTTTCGATTGAGTCCAAAAGTGTCTCCGCATCCTTGTGGGTGATGAATTATTTCCGCCCTACAACCCCTTTCCCACAGTCGAAACGTCGCAAACCTCTATCACTATTTCCATGGAAAGTGTTCAAACGAGCCGCATTCCTTAGTTTCACCAATTCTAACCTTCACGGTTAAAACCCGCCATGCTGCGCACATTGTAGTGAACCACCCTTATTCCTTTCGTATTCCGTTGGAGAGATGTAAGTTATACCCGAGCGGCTTCTTCTCACGAACTGCTACTTTGTGGAGCCAACTCTAAAGAGGATGCTCCCCAATCAATACAATGTTAACCTAGTTGCAAGTGTTATCTTCCCAACATGTCCCTATAAACTGTATCACTTACTCTGTAACACTCTAACTCGAGTGAGCCCTTGGGCCTTGCACAGAGTAAACATGGTTGTAAAAAGAAAGAAAGTGATGTTTACGTTTATAAGGCACTATTCAACTTGGTTTCATCATCGACGCACTTCCTGATCGAGAGATCTAAAGCACGTCGGATCTAACGAGTGTTTGCCCTGCTAGGGGGGGGGGCAGGTTTGAATCCTGCTGGAGAGCGGATATTTTTCTTTAATAAGAATATTCTGGCCGCTAGACGAAAATAAACATACTATTTAATAAATAAACAGAGCGTCTACTCAAATATGAATATCCACTAAAAATAACGTTTAAGTAATAAAATCTGCCGGATTAATGAATAAATATGTATCACTTCTTTAGAAATATATATATATATATATATATATATATATATATATATATATATATATATATATATAGGTAACTATACTCGTGTCGAAAAACCTTCGAATTCTTGATTTAACAATAGCCAAATCAATCACGAAGGGAAAAAAAGGTTTTAAAAAAGAAAGAGCCAGGAACATGAAAGTCTGTCGAAAATAATCGCACAGATACAGGTTCAAGGCCCAAAGAAAAAACCCCGATACGAGTAAACAACTAACTAAAGAGCTCAATACAAACGTAGAGCAAACCTAGTCAAACCTAATGAGCCAGGCAAACCTACCAAGGTTTCACTTAGGCAGATCGTCGTTTATATATATATAAATTTCTAAAGAAGTTATATATATATATATATATATATATATATATATATATATATATATATATATATATATATATAACTATATTTTTATTTGGCAAAGTAGTTATTTGTTAATATGTTTACATTTGCATAGGAATTCATAAGGCTGCTTATCTTAAAAGTATTATCTTCCAGAAATACTCAGCTTGATAGTTTGTTTTTGGGCAAAACACAATCTTTGTTATTTTTGTTTAATATATATATATATATATATATATATATATATAGAGAGAGAGATTGTTTCGTCTCCTTTGAAATTACACTGATCTTTTAATCTTGTTTCAAACATTCTATTTTTTAATCCTTCCCAGGTGTTCACTTTCAATGTCCCTGAATTCATTGTTTCTTTCCCTTTTCTGTTTTTCTCTGACATATTTCCCAAGATATATTTGGAAAACTCTTTATACAATCTTTTCTGTCGTTTTTAAAAGATTTTATGTTTTTTTTCTCATTCTTTTTTAACTGTATTATTATAATTTTTCACTTTTTTATTCATCATTTTCCTGACATTTATTAGTATTTTTATATATTTATTTTTCAGCTTTACTCTGTCTAGGATTGTTTGCAGTATCAGTTAAATATTGATCAGGTTTTAGTCGGTTTAATTTCGATATAAGCGAGAACTTCTACTGTCAGTGACACTTGACCATCCATCAAGCCATTTTTCTTTCTTTCTTTATTTTCTTTCAAAATTTGTTCTTTTTTTCGTAATTTTCTGTTTAGTTCATATCAAATATCATTTATCCCTCTCTTATCTATCTATCTATCTATCTATCTATCTATCTATCTATCTATCTATCTATCTATCTATCTATCTATCCTTTTCCAACAGACGGAACTAGCTTCTCGCTGCTTTATCACTATTTTCAAATGCCTTGGTTCTATCAGATCTTCACGGCTAGGACCCGCCATGACGCGTACACCGAGTCGACTTATTCTCATATTTTATTGGTAATCAGTAAGTTCCACTCAGACAGCTTCTTCCCCAGAAACGCTGCAATGTGGAACGGGCTCCTGTCAGAGTGCTTCTCTGATAACTACAATTTTACCCACTTCAAGTTAAGTGTCAACAATTATCTATCCTACATATCCTAATAATATGCAAATCTTTCTCCATCCCTACATCCCATTACAACATACCTAACAGTAACACTTTACTATGAATGGCACATACGCCTTGTATTGAGTCAAGATTAATAAAAAAACCCATCTATCTATCTATCTATCTATCTATCTATCTATCTATCTATCTATCTATCTATCTATCTATCTCAGTTTTCTATTAACCCGTCGGTATACACTAGAATACACCGTGTATGTTCTGCAGATGGGCAAACCACTCCAAAGCGGCCACCTACCAGATGGATGTTTGCAGACTCAAGTATGAAAGACAAATATTTTCCTAGAGACTCAATTATAAAAATTTCCAGTGTTTACTTATAGAATCAAGTATAAAAACAACCAATGTTTGCCTATAGACTCATGTGTAAAAAAAATAATATTTGCGTGTAGACCCAAGTATAAAAGCAACCAATGTTTACCTGTGGATTCAAGTATGAATATAACTAATGGTTTCATATAGATTCAAGTATAAACATGGCCAATACTTACCTATATACTGAACTACATAAGACCAACATATACCTATAGACTGAAGTATAATAATAAAATAGAATGATTCTCCTATCACACTATTCCGCCCTGCTTCTGCCATTAGGGGTCTTCAGTTATGCTTCTATTTTCTTTATAATTTTGCTTTCTTTCATTTCTTTTCACATCAATCATGATCGCGATACCCATAACCCATTAGATTGTAGGGTCACTGCAACCGTAGCAGAAGTGGTGTTTCCTCTAGAATTCTTACCTAATCTTTTACTTAATGTACGTTTCCTTAGAAATCCCTCTGGATTTTACCGCTGACAACAGAACTCTTTCAAATTGAACCCTGCATTATTTTCTTCATCTTTGAATTCAGGGTTTCCTTCTCCTAGACCGGTTGTCACACAATGCTATAGGACCGAGGTCCTACTATTTAGCCATAAATGGTAGGAGAAGAGATGGACTCATGCCATTCCCAAGAGTGTTAACAGTAAATGAATATAATAAACTCGACTGGAATTCGAACTCGGCTCTCCGATGCCTCAATCCGAGGCCCTATCTATTACTCCACCGTGCCCACATTCATTTATCTTCTTTCGTTTCTTCATGCGGGATTCACCTAATTCTTCACTTAAGATACCTTTCCCTAGGAACACTAGCAGACAGCTACGCTTTCAAATTGAACCTTGAAATGTTATTTTTTATTTTCTTCTTCTTCTTCTTCTTCTTCTTCTTCTTCTTCTTCTTCTTCTTCTTCTTCTTCTTCTTCTTCTTCTATGTACCGTATCCTTTTAGCACTTTCGCGATCTTGACTCTACACAATTTCCTGTCCTTTTGCAGCTCTTAATAAATTTAATCTTTTTGTTATCTCTCCTAAACCCTTTCCGCCTTCCACTTACTCAAGCTCACTAAGTAGGTTATACGTTGTTTTCCTCTATCCCTGATTTCTCCAATTTGTCCTGTGAGTATCAAATTTTCCAAGCCCTCTTCCCTTATTATGTGCCTTCTTCCTGATGTTAAGTATAAGCGTCCTTTTTGTTTCTATTTTCTCTAAAACCTTAAACATTGCTCACATGTTCAGTTTATGGTATTCTCACCATACTTCTGTAGTACCACATTTCTGTTGCTTCAAGTCTCCCCTTTATCTGTGAGAAGATTGTCCAGCATTCACTGCTGATATTACGTAACCGTTCAATACTCTTTCCTTTGTTTCTTAATACTTTGCTTAGCTTTTTGAAGTTATCTTTCGTTAACCCAATGCACCTCCGGATTTCAGTGTCGCACTTTCTGTCCTCTGTTAAAACACTTTCTAGATATTTAAATTGTTGTACTCGTTTGATTTTCGTGTCTCCAATTTGTAAATTTGCATATTAGGCTGTTTCTTTTGATGACAATCATACATTCTGTCCTTTTGTAATTGATGTTTAGTCCTTTCTTTTTGCTTTCCTTCACCACCTTCTGTAGGAGTTATAGCAGGTTCTTTTCTGTGTCGGCTATCAACACCGTGTCGCCTGCATATGTTTTTAAGATTGTGGCCATCAATATTGAATCCTAGTTTTGTGTTATTTCTTCTTTTCTCACCCTCATCTATTTTACTTTATTTTTTTACTTAATCATTTTCTATTCTGATTTCTAATTTAATTTTCTCTTTTGTTTGTTTGTGAGTTTCTTTCTTTCCGTATTTTTGACACTTCGGATGCGAAACCTACATTATAACATTCCCATTATTAAAGGAGACCCAATTCAGTGTTAGCCTCATGCAATGTTTTGGTAGGTGAAAAGTAATGAGAAAGTGAGTCTTTGTGTCTAGAACAACCAGCAAAACCAGCAAACTGTGATAAATAAAGATAAATTGTTGCTTCGCTGTGGAATAATGATTAACAATGATTTCTACACGCCATTACTGCTAAAGTGAGTTCGATCCTCAATGTGGACGCTACACTTACGCCCTTATACCTTTCTAATTTAAGCTTACGGCCATATCACGTTGAAACATCGTACGATCACCGAAGATAAGCAACACCGAGCCTGGTCAGTACTTAGATGAGTGATTAATTAAATTACGCAAAAATGAAAATAACTCTGACATCTCATTTTAATAGATATATTTACCAAAATTAGAAAAAAATATCTTGAAATGCTAAAGAGTAAATTAATTTAATAAAATTTCCATTGAATTCAACCACGGCCTTGTTTTAGTTAGTGAATGCTGCCATAATCCTTGCTTTCAGTTCATCTTTGGTGTTGCAAGAAGTTTTGTTGATCTCTCGCTCAACTGCGCTCCACATATAATAATCAAGCAGTTGCAGTCTGTGGAGTTAGGTCGCCAGATGTAAGGGTTGATGTGGTCGCAGAGATTGTCTAACGGCCATAACTGGGTTCTTTTGCTTGTGTGGCATGGTGAAGAGTCCTGTTGTCAGACATAGGTCCTTCTAGCTGCCACTCTCTTGCGCCAGGGCAGCACTACCTCCTCAAGGCACTTGATGCAGGCCTCCGTGTTGAGTCTGAGACTCTGTGGGAACATGAATGGAAACATAACGTTTCCATTACTAGTGATCGCTCGAAACACTTTCGTAATCACCCTTAGACTCATCCAACTCTTTCCGAATCCTCTGCATTGTCCTCAGATTGACACCCAAACACTCTGAAATATTCTTATTGGAGCTTCCGGTGCGAATGCCAAGCAGTACAGCATGTCGTCTCCAAATATCTGGCGACAATTTCCCCATCGCAGCCTGTATATGCACAAAAGCTGAGTATCATCTACCATGTATTCAATTGTGAAAGTAGAATAACATATATTTTCATTACTTCAAAGATCCCAAGAAAATTAAATTTAGGCATTAAATGACCCATATGGATGTTGATATGCCGTTAAACAGACAAATCAAATCTAAACCAAATCATTTTTTGCATATTGAAATATGTCCTGTGACGGTCAAATTTTACAGTCCCTCTTTCCTCATTATGTTCCCTAGAAATTTCAATTGTCTCTTACTTGTTCTAAGTAGAAGTATTCTTTTTGCTTCCATTTTCCTTAAAACTTCGTCGTTGCTAACATGTTTAGTTCATGATATTCTCAACATCCTTCTGTAGAACCACCTTTGACGTCTCTTCTTCATTTGTGAAAAGATTGTCCAGTATTCACTCCCATGTAGGAGGACCGATATCACATAACAGTTCAATACTGTTTTCTTTGTTTCTAACGAAATTGTTCTGTTTCTTAACACTTTACTTAGCTTTTAGAAGGCATCTTTTGCTGTTCCAATGCGTCTTTGGATCCCGGTGTCGCATTTTCCGTCCTCTGTTAAAACACTTCCTAGATATTAATTTTTTTGCACTCGCTTGATTTTGGTGTCTACAATTTGTCGTGAAAATTATTTTAAGATTTTAGAGGGGGTACGCTTAAGATTTTAGAGGGGGTACGCTTAAGATTTTAGAGGGAGTACGCTTTAAAATGTAGGCAAACTGCTATACATCCCTTAGTAGCTTTAAGTTTTTAAAGTTAAAGATGCATTTTCTTTTTTTCTGCGATTATGTACTCAATTCTTGGTGTTATGAAAACCCCTAACTCTAATCCTAAACTCTCAGGTTATCAGCTCAATGCATTTTTTAGACGCCCGTACTTTCTGGGTTTGACGATAAACTACATCCAGCAGCAAGGGAGATTGAAACTTTTGTAGAGCGTCGAACTCAATTGCTCAATTGCTGTTGTTCCCAGGTCCACCCTAATCCGAGGTGGTAGCAGTTGTTAGGGTCCCAGCTATGGGCAAATAATCCCTTCCCCCCTAAAAAAACAAAACGCTATGAAAGTATAAAAATACATTTTTATAGTAAAAATATCTGCAATACATTTTTATATGAAACAAATTATCAACAATACGCATTTAATAACAAATTGTACCGACTTCACCCAAATCCGTTTAGAAAACTAGCAAACAAACAACATGAAGAACTTTCATGACATTAATCTATATAATATCTTATAATTTCTTAAATCAAACTTTATTCCAAAATATAACTTCAACAAAACACAACATACATCACCGCCTCTAGTAATCATGTCCACCTAAAACTGTATATACACAAATGCTGAGTATGTATCAAATATTCAGTTATGAAAGCAGAATATTATATCATATTTTTATTACTTCCAACCTCCCCACAAAAGTTTCATTTTGACATTAAATGACTCATAAGGAGTTGATGTGACGTTAAACAGGCAAATTAACTTTAAGATTACATAGATAGTTGCATAATTTTGGACATGAAATCAGGGTCAGGTTTAGCAGTACATTTACATTGTAAACTGAACATTCAACGTTATCATATCAGACACAAAGTCGGGAACTTGATTGGGATTATGCGTACATTTTCAATCTAATCTCCACTTGAGAGCTACTTCATTCACTTCCACTATAAACTTAAACTTTCTCGATAGTGAAAAAAGCACAGAAAAAAAAAACTACATCGGAAAATGCATTTTCTTTCAAAATTATACGTATTAGTTTGACCGTATATTAACACGTAAATAAATAAATAAATAAAACACTTTTAACATTTGGACAAAAATATTTATTTTACATACATCCAAAACAATGACACTGCGGCGGCCATTGTCACTGATGAATAGAAAAGGTTCCCATGAGGATGAATGGAATAATACCAATGTTTAAACAAGGAAAAGGATGCTGGATTGCTATGTGGTATCCCTCCTCTTATAGGGCAGTGAATGTTGGACAGTTTCCCTAATAAACTAGAGGCGGCAGAGATGTGTTTCTGCAGGAGGATACTGAGAATTCCAGGGACGGATCGAGTAAGCAACGAGGAAAGAAAGAACTGAAAACTAGGAAAAAACAGTTGAAATTTCTTGGACGCATAATGAGAAGGAGGGCTTGGGAAACCTAACTCTCGCGGGGCATATTGAGGGTAAGATAGATACGGGAAGGCAGCGAGGCACTTACTCAACGAGCTTATGGAGAATGGATGGCGGAACTGTCTTGACAAAGAGAGAAAAAAAGAGCCACATAAGATAGAAAGCTGTGGAGAGCCATGATCGTTTATGTACTAGAGGGACGTGGCAGATGATGAAGAGGAAATGATGAGGATCAATATTATTTTGTTGTTTCCATTTCTTGATGTTGTATTCATTACAAATAAATAAATAAAGAACTGAAAGAGAAAGAATTGAAAAACTAAGTTGACAGATAAAATTGAATAGAAAGAAATTGTTATTTACGGCTTATCTACCCTTTGTAGGTTATTTAAAGTCGAAAAACATTATTTGAATAGTAAGAATAATTTTTCCTTTTGTGGGCGAATATGGCATTAACAATTTATTTTGAGTTAACAATGTGTTTTCCAGATACAAGTTCTACTATTTAACCAATAGTTGGGGAGGGAGACGAGATGGATTCATACTTTTCCTAATGGTATTTCCGAGCAAGTGAATGTAACAAAATCGACTCAAATTCGAATTCTGCTCTCTGAGTTCTCATTCCGAGCCGCCGGCCATTACATCACCCATCAGGATGGTGATTTTCTAAGTGTAGCTTTGATGTGGCACAAGGTCGAAAGTATAGTGCATCCAGTGAGGTTCGAACTCACTATTAAATTGTTAATTGATCTAGCGAAACAGGTTTTGTATCCATTACACAACGTCGGAGTGCTCCCCCCACCCCGAATGACTGAATTGAAAATTCAATGAAGGAATAAAGAAAAAGAAAAAAAAAATCAAAGAAAAAACAGAAAAATCAAGTAAAGAAAGAAAAAATGAAAGAAAGAAAGATTAAATGTTGCCTGGGACTAACAAACCGGAAGTGATTTGGCGCCATTAGTTTATCAATTGACCAACTGATCAGGAACACCGGAAATGAAAGACACTTAGTTAGTTTTGATCACTTTTCTGATCTTAGGATTATTTGTGCTATTCTAGAATATTACTTCCTGAAAACGCTGCCATTTTTGTAGACTGACTCCGTGGCCGCTTCAAGAACAAATAAACCTGAATTCCAAAATGCTATTCGTTCAGTGATGTAGTCCAGATAAATAACCAGCAGATCTGTTGTACTTTTAATAAATTCGATAATCGAAACTTTTAAAAAACATAAATAACATATAACATTGTCTCAATTTGAATTAAATGTGCGCTCCGCCCTAGATTATAAGTAGGACTCGTCTGTTCGCCATTTGTTTTTTGTGATTATAAAAATACGCTCGAAGATTCCATGCCATTAATTAGAAAAATAAAGTTCCCTGGAAATATTGGTTTGTATGATATGCAAACACAATGAATCTAAGAAGTAAATCTTTTCTAGCTTCGTACTAAAGAAGAAAAGATTAGTGAATAAAATTTAAATTGAGGTTGTTTCTGCATATATTACTTATGCTCATTTCCAAAGAAAAGGCATAATCTGAAGTCTTGCTGCACTCTATCCATTGTGCA
>OZ038494.1:66148960-66156460 GCA_964036315.1 Acanthosepion esculentum | reverse complement strand
AGGTTCCAGTTGTAACGTTATTTTGTTTTGTTTATTTGTTTACAATTTGTTCAGTATAGACGATTTCTTTCCTTTTATTTATATTTCAGACATTATTAACAACAATAGTAAAATAAATGTTCACGCACACACACACACACACACACACACTCACACTTACACACATATATATATATATATATATATGACGATAATTTTATATTTTGTCTTCATTGATTGATTGATTGGCTTCTATTATGACATTTAAACAGAAATTGTGATAATAGTAATGTGGTACATTTGACAACGAACTGTTTACTCTGACGTGCAGTGTAAACTATATCTGTGCACGTGTGTTTATGTATTTGTGTATGTATATTTCTCTCTATCACTCTCTCTCTCTCGATATATATATATATATATATATATATATATATATATATATATATATTCATACATGTTTCATTAAATAATATAGATAAGTGTTGTCTATATATTTTATGTAAGTTCTTTTCATATCGTCTGATAAGCTTAATAACATTATCATTAAACGAAGAAAGAAAATCACAATATTGATACATATTTTTAATCCAATCTAAGCTTTCGGCTTACATAAGCCATTATCAAAGATGACAATTACACAATATATTAAGCAATACACGAACAAGAAATTGATGATAGTCTGTTTTTGTTTACATGGATGATTTCCAAGCAACGATAAACACGTGCATATAAGACGCTGAAAGCGAAAATCGCACAACAGCTCATGACGTCACACATGACCACGAGAGAGTGAATTCGATGAGTATTGAGTATGGAAAGCCGTTGGTATAAACCAATGGCTTCTGTTACCAATTATAGGCATTTAAGGATATTTGTGGAGATTTCATAGTTTATTTTGTTCAGGTTAGGTTTCAACTGTTTTATGTATATAGCTTCAAGAATTTTTAGTTTTTGTTTATTGTTTTCATGTTTAATTATAGTTGTGTTTTCGACGAGGATTGTCCGGAATTGTGTATGCGGCCAGGCATGTTGTTTTAAATGCCTAAATATGTTAGAGTTATCATTCAAATGTAGTGTCAAGCGTCGTGAAAGCGAGTTTGTGGTGTGACCAACATATATATATAATATATATATATGGTGTTGGGGCCTGTATTTCCTCTCAGAGTAAAAGACTGAGCAAAGGTAATCCTGTGTGCTTCTGAGTCACCAACTCCCGAGAGAAGGGCCACTCTCGACTTTTCACCTGTTTTATGGGGTTAGCATCACGGTATGTTACTGCCATAAATGGATGTCTTACTTGAGGTTAAACTCCATGACAATAACACGTTCAATTCTCGTAACTGTTTTATCTTGCTTTCGCTTGTCATTGGATATATAGTTTTAGGGATAGAAAGGGTGTTATATGTGTATCACAAGCATGTAGCACTATTATGTTTATGTGAAGACATCTTTTCACAAGACCCACAGCGATGGTGGGAGGCGACATGTGAAGATCTAACTGGTCGGAATTAACGCTTTCACGAATCTACACGTGGGCGGCTCTAGACTTACCCTAATGTCGTTGAACTGTTGACCTAATAGTAATATGTTTCGGCGGAGTATTGAGCGACTGATCAGCTCTCTTTGGTGATGCACTGCTCACCTATGTTACAGGGGATGGGTCTAGAAAATTTGACCTAAACAAAACCAGTTTAACAATCTAGTGAGAAACCTGCGGCTGGCAGCGGTTGACAATAGCTGGGGTAGAACCAAGAGATACTCAAGCAAAAGGTGTGGAATGAAGACAGGTAGATGGAACGTCAGAACACATGGCCGCAATGAATCTAGTAATTCTGAACGCCGAACTGGTATGGCGGCGAAGGAGCTGGTTCGGTACGATATTGATATAGCTGCACTCTTTGTAACTATGCTGAGGGAAAAGGGCCAGCTGGCAGAATCTGGGTGGGTAACATTTTCTTTTGGATGGGTAATCCAAAGGGTGAGAAACATCGGCGTTGGCTTTACCATTCGTATCGAATTAACCAAGATTCTTGAGCAACCTCAACGTATTAGTGTTAGACTCATGTGATCTATATCCATAATTCTCAAAATGTGTGTGTATGTGTGTGTGTGTGTGTGTGTGTGTGTGTGTGTGTGTGTATGCATGTGCGTGTGTGTGATCGGATGTTGTTTATGCATTTCCACAGTTTTCATCCGATTTTGAATGAAATTTATTTTGTTTGATAGATAATTCTTCAGTGCCGGTTTTGAGTCCAAATTGACTGGAAAAAATTACAACCTTGAAGGTAAAAAATTAAAAAAAAATGATTTTTTACACTTTGCTCAAAAATCAAAGGCAAAATTTAATGTCTGTAAAAAACAGAATACAATCAATTTAGAGAGTTGAAATCTAACGCAAAAGATTATTAGAATTATAAAAAAATATATATTATAAAAAAAATGATCGCATATTATTATTATGACGGTCTATGGAAGAGATTGTAAGATTGAGAACGCAAAAACCCCACACACACGCACATGCATACACCACACCCCATTCAAATTGTTAACCCCCTCATTTGGGGATGTGCCTCAGTTGATCCAATTGTTGTTACTAATATTGATTTTCGGAGGGGTGGGGGTGACTTTAAACTTAAACTGCTCCAAGTTTACGGCAAATATTCCCAGTAATGAAACACCCGCTCGAAGACGGGTTATACTGTTAGTTCGTTATATGACAGTAGTTTCCGTTTATACTCAATCTGTCATCAGTTCTATCATGGCTTTCTAAGATTCCAAAAGCAGACAAGATTCTCCTTGGTGATTTCAATGCTAGGGCCGGTAAGGATCACGACAGCATTGGGAAGGCATTGGGAAAGCACGACCTTGAAAAAAATGAATAGTAATGGAATGCATCTTTGGCTTTGCACTGAATTCGAACTAGCCATCTGCAAATTCTTCATCCATCAAAAAGTTGCCCATAAGGTTACTTGGATTCATCCATGTTCAAAACATGAGCACATTCTCGATTACGTCATTTGTCGTAAACGAGACCTTCAGGATGTATGCACTGTTCGAGTCATGTGTGGTGTTGAATGTGGGGCGATTGCTACATGACAAACTGAAACTCCCCCATCAAACGTAAAATAAGATATAATGTAACGAATTCCTAAATGTTTCGTGGTTGAAGAATTCCGCTATTTGCAAGGATCTCCAAGTGGCATTCGTGGATATCGAATTCAAGCAAGGTCTACAACACTAGTGTTGAAGTTCTTGGTCAAGACAAACATCGGGATTTTGATGAACATGGTCCTGAGACCAATCATCTTTTGAAGGTAGAAAATGATGCGCATCAAAAGCTTTTCAGTACTTCAAACACACACTGTATATCATTGCTCCAATCCTTCAAAAAGCTATATCATTGTTGCAACACAAAATCCGTCAGATGAAAAATCAGTGATGATTAAAAATATCCTTGCAAGCTGTTGGTGCTTACGACTGGAAGGACTCCAAAATGTTATATTACCTGATTAAGCAGACTTTTGGTCACAAGCCGCGCCTATGGTACCACTCAAGTCAAATTACGTACGGGTTTGCTCTTTTCAAGGACACTGAGAGCATCATAAAACGCCGGACTGAACATTTTAAGGATTTTTAAAAATAATCTCTCAGTATTGGATATTTGGATATCATTGATGAGATGTTGGCTCATCCTAATTTGGAAGATATCCAGAAAACAATAAAAGGACTTAATACTGGGAGTTCACCAGGTTGTGATGGCATTCCAGTTGAAGTTTTACAGCAATGGCGCAAGAAGCTTTCTGTAGAGATACATCGTGTGATTTTGGATGTTTGACCAGGACTGGGTTGCTGCAGTCATTATTTCCTTGTATAAGAGGAAAGAATCAAAATCGGCGTGTGGGGATTAACGAGGATAAGCCTATTTGAGGCAGTGGGTAAAGGTTTTTTACAAAACTTCTATATAATCCTTGACTTGTTTCAAGGCTTAAAAATAGATTTGCCTTCGTCATCCCTGAGACACAATGTGGATTCAGATGGGGAAGAGGCACAATGAATATAATCTGCCGGAGAAATACTTAGAACATCGTGTTGCATTGTATCAAGGTCTTTGACGATATGAGCAAGGCCTTTAACTCCATAAATAGAGATGCTCCTTGGACTATTCTCTGTAAAACTTTGTAAGAATGTTCATAGTGAGTTGAAAGGGCAACTTAACTTCCATAGGTCTTTATCAGAATCCATAGCTATCGACAATGGCGTTAAGCAAGGTGAGATTCCCGCTACCATTTTATTCTATATGTTCTTTGTTGGGGTTTGTTGTGGCTCTCACTTATGCTTTCCAGCATTGTGAATTCGGTGTGTACCTGTGTTTTAGAACCACAGGTATACTCTTTGACTTGACTTGTTTCAAGGCTATAGCAGTTATATGAGAGTTACTTTATACTGACGATGCGGATCTCATTGCTCATGCCGAAAAGGACATGCAAACAATTTCGAGGGCATGCACTGTGTTTGAGCTAACCATCATCATAAAAAAACTAAGGTTATGTACACACACCGTCTAGAGCAAAGCTATGTCGAATCTAACATTTTTGTTCCGGGTCAAAGGTTCGAGGTTGTTGATACTTTTATCTACCTTGGAGGTACTCTCGCTAGTGATGGTCCTTTGGGCCCCGAAATCATTCGTAGAATCGAAAAAGTCAGCAAAGCCTTCGGTAAATTAATAAAACAGGTTTGGTCAGACAGAGACATCTCACTCGACACTAAGATCTGTGTCTATGAATCGTGTGCCTTGACCGCTCGCCTGTACACTTCGGGGACGTGGACTATATATCGCCATCATTACCAAACCTTGGGGAGAGTTAACAAAAAGTACCGTAGGCGTATCTGAAACATAAAGTGGCAGTCTTTTTCACCAGGCACGGTTGTTCTGCACAGAGAAACTGCTCATTCGCAATCAACTGCACTGGAAAGGGAATCTCGGGAGAATGGGAGATGAGAAATTGGCTCAGTGCCTGTTTTATGAAGTACTCGATCTTGGTCGATTTATCTCGTTCAATAAAAATATATAAAAATGCAAATATCTGAATAAAATAATAAATTATGAATATATATATATATATATATGTGTGTGTGTGTGTGTGTGTGTGTGTATATGATTTCAAATATTATTAAAGTGGACACTTCTTATTTGGAGTCGACGCTAAATATGTATTTATTAAAATTTTACTATAATAAAAATGAGGCGTCTATTTCAAATAAGAAGTGTCCACTATATTAATGTTTGAATTAATAAACATGTCCGAGTAAAAATAATTATATTATATAATAATAAAAATAATTATATAATTATATATATATATATATATATATATATATATATATATATGTGTGTGTGTGTGTGTGTGTGTGTGTGTGTATATATATATATATATATATATATATATATATATATATATATATATAATGGAAACATTAATAATAAAAAAGAAAAAGCCAAAGAGCTCAATAATATCAACTATGAACACGGTAATAACGTGCTGACCGTGTTTGGAAAATAAATAAAAAATCATTCCTATCACTATAGATACACACATATAAAGATTTACATATTCTGTTCTAAAAAATAGAATAGCCGAAAACGCTCGGATATATAGAACATTTGAACAGTTTTTACACACTTTATACCCAGAAAAAAAAAACACTTATATGAACACAAGAAAAATTGAATAAAAATCTTAATCGCATTAGCTTGTTAGTCATCTTTAATGAAACTTATATATGTGAATGGTAACTCCGGTGCGGGTGGGGGAGCTGTCCTTCTGAACTCGAGTAGTTTACAATAGTCTCACACCGAACAAAATAACTTTCGACCGACTCATATTCAGAAATTGATATCGTCAGTATAAAACTAAATTGCCAAATTTTTTTTCCAACAACCGAATTTTAAAATAGCACAAATGGGGGAGGGGGATAGAAAAATATTTCCCTCAATTTATAAAAAATTAGAATAATTTATAAAATTGTATATTTAAAAAAAAATCTGTATTAATTTGTAATGGTTAGGTGACATTATTATTAAGTAAAAAGTATATTTACTAATCATAAATGGAAAAGCTTTCTACTATTCATCGTCCCGCAGTATTTTAAAAAGAATTTTGATTTTGTGCGAGTATGTATAAACGTGCCGATTTTTGTAAATACGGACATCCATACATTATCAGAAAATAAGAACGATAACTAGAGTAAATTTAAAGCCAAATATTCAATAAAATATAAGATTATTAGAATATTTTCCTAAATTTTAAAGATTACTGTGCTGTTAAATTATATAAAAAAAAGTGGCTCACTTTATATTCGT
Source organism: Acanthosepion esculentum (assembly GCA_964036315.1). Lineage (NCBI taxonomy): Eukaryota > Metazoa > Mollusca > Cephalopoda > Sepiida > Sepiidae > Acanthosepion > Acanthosepion esculentum. The sequence continues at coordinate 66,150,117 of OZ038494.1, read as the reverse complement.
CAAGTAACTTTTCACATATGACCACCGTAGAAAATATTCCCAAACATAAGTCTATCGAGATAGTTGTCAACACCTCATAAAAATACCCACCTCTGTGTTAAAAAATGCTTTTCTGCGATATTTTAAACGGAAACGTAAGTAATACTTGTTTTGATTAATTAAACTTTAAATCACCTAATGTTCCTCAAAGTTTCAGAAAAATATATTTTATTTTTGAAAGATTTTTTAATAAAGATAATTAAGTTGTGCTGACAGATTTGTAAATATGGCTAAAATCTGCCATTTTTAGTGATTTCAAAAGAAAAATAATTTCAGCCATTTTAAATTCGTTTTGAAATACAGCAAAGTATTTTGCTCTATGGGAATATTAAATTTAATCTATTAGCTTGAAATTAAAACTAAAATAAAAGAAAGATTTTTCATTTTTAAAAATTCATTTTAAACCTTAAGTATCGCTTTTTTCTTTGGAGATACCTACATATATGAATTCTAGGATGTGAATGGCGAATTCATTTTCTTAAGAGACGCCGCTCAAATTCAAAAACGACTATTTAGACAGATTCACATCAACACAGGCGAATGGCGGCAAGTATAAAATTAAAGTTAACATCGAAAACGTATTGATTAAAGTAAAGAGAAAAAAATAAAGAAATATCCTTGTATTGACTTTAAATTTTGCCTCTCCTTTCATGCACTTGCATTAATCATACTCTACCAAGTGAACCCACAAAGCCCCACCACCACTTTCTGATTGCTAGAAACGCCACTGGGCAGCATGATTATATTTCGAGAGAAAGTACATAAATATATATTCTATATTCGTTACGTATATTGTATACTAGTTACGTATATTCTATAATAGTTATGTATGTTCTGGATAATATAATAAGCACGAAATATTGACAAATTTCGAAGAGTTTGAAAGTAAAACAAATTAAGTATGGCAGCGCAAGCTATTTTACACATTATAAATGAGTAAGTCCGATGCTTTTATATATATATATATATATATATATATATATATATATATATATATATATATATATATATATACATATATACACCTACGTTTGGTGTACGACTTAACGACATCGAATTATGATGTCTACACCTCATGGCTAAATTTGGTAATTATTTATTTGCTTATCAACGTATGC
>OZ038494.1:66126460-66146460 GCA_964036315.1 Acanthosepion esculentum | reverse complement strand
AATGAGAGGATGCAAGGTCACTAAAATGGGTTAGAATATGTTTTACAGTATATGCCTCCCGACACATTGTGCATTCAGGAGGATGTTCATTTCTTAGGAGAAATGACAGGATGCAACGTCACTAAAATGGGTTAGAATATGTTTTACAGTATATGGCTCCCGACACATTGTGCATTCAGGAGGATGTTCATTTCTTAGGAGAAATGACAGGATGCAACGTCACTAAAATGGGTTAGAATATGTTTTACAGTATATGCCTCCCGACACATTGTGCATTCAGGAGGATGTTCATTTCTTAGGAGAAATGACAGGATGCAAGGTCACTAAAATAGGTTAGAATATGTTTTACAGTATATGGCTCCCGACACATTGTGCATTCAGGAGGATGTTCATTTCTTAGGAGAAATGACAGGATGCAACGTCACTAAAATGGGTTAGAATATGTTTTACAGTATATGGCTCCCGACACATTGTGCATTCAGGAGGATGTTCATTTCTTAGGAGAAATGACAGGATGCAACGTCACTAAAATGGGTTAGAATATGTTTTACAGTATATGCCTCCCGACACATTGTGCATTCAGGAGGATGTTCATTTCTTAGGAGAAATGACAGGATGCAACGTCACTAAAATGGGTTAGAATATGTTTTACAGTATATGGCTCCCGACACATTGTGCATTCAGGAGGATGTTCATTTCTTAGGAGAAATGACAGGATGCAACGTCACTAAAATGGGTTAGAATATGTTTTACAGTATATGCCTCCCGACACATTGTGCATTCAGGAGGATGTTCATTTCTTAGGAGAAATGACAGGATGCAAGGTCACTAAAATAGGTTAGAATATGTTTTACAGTATATGGCTCCCGACACATTGTGCATTCAGGAGGATGTTCATTTCTTAGGAGAAATGACAGGATGCAACGTCACTAAAATGGGTTAGAATATGTTTTACAGTATATGGCTCCCGACACATTGTGCATTCAGGAGGATGTTCATTTCTTAGGAGAAATGACAGGATGCAACGTCACTAAAATGGGTTAGAATATGTTTTACAGTATATGCCTCCCGACACATTGTGCATTCAGGAGGATGTTCATTTCTTAGGAGAAATGACAGGATGCAACGTCACTAAAATGGGTTAGAATATGTTTTACAGTATATGCCTCCCGACACATTGTGCATTCAGGAGGATGTTCATTTCTTAGGAGAAATGACAGGATGCAACGTCACTAAAATGGGTTAGAATATGTTTTACAGTATATGGCTCCCGACACATTGTGCATTCAGGAGGATGTTCATTTCTTAGGAGAAATGACAGGATGCAACGTCACTAAAATGGGTTAGAATATGTTTTACAGTATATGCCTCCCGACACATTGTGCATTCAGGAGGATGTTCATTTCTTAGGAGAAATGACAGGATGCAACGTCACTAAAATGGGTTAGAATATGTTTTACAGTATATGGCTCCCGACACATTGTGCATTCAGGAGGATGTTCATTTCTTAGGAGAAATGACAGGATGCAACGTCACTAAAATGGGTTAGAATATGTTTTACAGTATATGCCTCCCGACACATTGTGCATTCAGGAGGATGTTCATTTCTTAGGAGAAATGACAGGATGCAAGGTCACTAAAATAGGTTAGAATATGTTTTACAGTATATGGCTCCCGACACATTGTGCATTCAGGAGGATGTTCATTTCTTAGGAGAAATGACAGGATGCAACGTCACTAAAATGGGTTAGAATATGTTTTACAGTATATGGCTCCCGACACATTGTGCATTCAGGAGGATGTTCATTTCTTAGGAGAAATGACAGGATGCAACGTCACTAAAATGGGTTAGAATATGTTTTACAGTATATGGCTCCCGACACATTGTGCATTCAGGAGGATGTTCATTTCTTAGGAGAAATGACAGGATGCAACGTCACTAAAATGGGTTAGAATATGTTTTACAGTATATGCCTCCCGACACATTGTGCATTCAGGAGGATGTTCATTTCTTAGGAGAAATGACAGGATGCAACGTCACTAAAATGGGTTAGAATATGTTTTACAGTATATGGCTCCCGACACATTGTGCATTCAGGAGGATGTTCATTTCTTAGGAGAAATGACAGGATGCAACGTCACTTAAATGGGTTAGAATATGTTTTACAGTATATGCCTCCCGACACATTGTGCATTCAGGAGGATGTTCATTTCTTAGGAGAAATGACAGGATGCAACGTCACTAAAATGGGTTAGAATATGTTTTACAGTATATGGCTCCCGACACATTGTGCATTCAGGAGGATGTTCATTTCTTAGGAGAAATGACAGGATGCAACGTCACTAAAATGGGTTAGAATATGTTTTACAGTATATGCCTCCCGACACATTGTGCATTCAGGAGGATGTTCATTTCTTAGGAGAAATGACAGGATGCAAGGTCACTAAAATAGGTTAGAATATGTTTTACAGTATATGCCTCCCGACACATTGTGCATTCAGGACGATGGTCATTTCTTAGGAGAAATGAGAGGATGCAAGGTCACTAAAATGGGTTAGAATATGTTTTACAGTATATGCCTCCCGACACATTGTGCATTCAGGAGGATGTTCATTTCTTAGGAGAAATGACAGGATGCAAGGTCACTAAAATAGGTTAGAATATGTTTTACAGTATATGGCTCCCGACACATTGTGCATTCAGGAGGATGTTCATTTCTTAGGAGAAATGAGAGGATGCAAGGTCACTAAAATGGGTTAGAATATGTTTTACAGTATATGCCTCCCGACACATTGTGCATTCAGGAGGATGTTCATTTCTTAGGAGAAATGACAGGATGCAAGGTCACTACAATGGGTTAGAATATGTTTTACAGTATATGCCTCCCGACACATTGTGCATTCAGGAGGATGTTCATTTCTTAGGAGAAATGACAGGATGCAAGGTCACTACAATGGGTTAGAATATGTTTTACAGTATATGCCTCCCAACACATTGTGCATTCAGGAGGATGTTCATTTCTTAGGAGAAATGACAGGATGCAATGTCACTAAAATGGGTTAGAATATGTTTTACAGTATATGCCTCCCGACACATTGTGCATTCAGGAGGATGTTCATTTCTTAGGAGAAATGACAGGATGCAAGGTCACTACAATGGGTTAGAATATGTTTTACAGTATATGCCTCCCGACACATTGTGCATTCAGGAGGATGTTCATTTCTTAGGAGAAATGACAGGATGCAAGGTCACTACAATGGGTTAGAATATGTTTTACAGTATATGCCTCCCAACACATTGTGCATTCAGGAGGATGTTCATTTCTTAGGAGAAATGACAGGATGCAATGTCACTAAAATGGGTTAGAATATGTTTTACAGTATATGCCTCCCGACACATTGTGCATTCAGGAGGATGTTCATTTCTTAGGAGAAATGACAGGATGCAAGGTCACTACAATGGGTTAGAATATGTTTTACAGTATATGCCTCCCGACACATTGTGCATTCAGGAGGATGTTCATTTCTTAGGAGAAATGACAGGATGCAAGGTCACTACAATGGGTTAGAATATGTTTTACAGTATATGCCTCCCAACACATTGTGCATTCAGGAGGATGTTCATTTCTTAGGAGAAATGACAGGATGCAATGTCACTAAAATGGGTTAGAATATGTTTTACAGTATATGCCTCCCGACACATTGTGCATTCAGGAGGATGTTCATTTCTTAGGAGAAATGACAGGATGCAAGGTCACTACAATGGGTTAGAATATGTTTTACGGTATATGCCTCCCGACACATTGTGCATTCAGGAGGATGTTCATTTCTTAGGAGAAATGACAGGATGCAAGGTCACTACAATGGGTTGGAATATGTTTTACAGTATATGCCTCTCGACACATTGTGCATTCAGGAGGATGTTCATTTCTTAGGAGAAATGACAGGATGCAAGGTCACTACAATGGGTTAGAATATGTTTTACGGTATATGCCTCCCGACACATTGTGCATTCAGGAGGATGTTCATTTCTTAGGAGAAATGACAGGATGCAAGGTCACTACAATGGGTTAGAATATGTTTTACGGTATATGCCTCCCGACACATTGTGCATTCAGGAGGATGTTCATTTCTTAGGAGAAATGACAGGATGCAAGGTCACTACAATGGGTTAGAATATGTTTTACAGTATATGCCTCCCGACACATTGTGCATTCAGGAGGATGTTCATTTCTTAGGAGAAATGACAGGATGATATACGTGTGTCCTGTTTTGATTTTCGATGGAACGGACTCTTTCTTCCGAGAGAGTCTGCGACCATTATGCTATTTTTCTTAGAATTGGTCTAATTTTGTAATATTTGTTATTTGGTTGGTAGTTCCATAACTCTTGCCACTTGTTTTTAATGTACGAGTTTATAGATGGTTTGAAGTCTCCATAGGGGATTTCCAAATTTAAAATGATCATTTTTAAGGGTTCATTTGCTGCGACGTCAGCTTTTCCATTGATCCTGTTCAGTAATTAAAGTATTAATGGATTGTTTGTGTTTTCGCTTCCCAGTGATGTAAGTACGGATAGTGAATCTGAGAATCTGGTTTCTTATCAGTTATATGATGTCTGTAGGCGATCTGGTATTCCAAACGAAATATGTGTCGCAGATTACTTCACAACGCAGAGAATAAATCACTAAGTTCAGACTCGAACATCGGTGACAGAAAGAAATGCCGAAATTTCGATTCGCAGGTACCATCTCACAAATCACAATGCACGCAACCAGTCAGAAAAATAACTCACTCTCCAACAAACGCGGTAGCCAAAATACCCGAATTGTCCCTGATTCGAGAACACCAACTGCTTTTATCAGCCGAGCATTTTTCCATTCGTCGACAGCTTGCAGAGGAAGCCCAATTTTTGCATATCAAAATACTTTTATAGTGACTCCTGCGACGGACTTGTTTTTTTATTTATTTAAATATTCCGTTTTCAGCATGTCATGCGGAATATGTGCCCTTTTTTTGGCCTACGCCTGAGTGTATTAAGACAAGCAAGTGTTAATCGACGTGTGAACGGTTAAGTTTTTGATTTTATTTTCTAAAAACTCTTTTCAATTTTTCAGTTTTAACTTTTCTGTTTATTTGTTCATATATTTGTGCATTTTTGTTCTTTTCTCTTTTCGTTTATTTCCCTTCTTGTATTTTTACCCTCCCCACGGTTTTTGTTTGCATTACATTTTTCGTATTTATTTGAATTATTTATTTGAATTTGTCTTTGGTTGCCTACGTTCTTCTTTCGTTTTTTATTTGGTTTGTTCTTGATATTGTTTTTAGTTGTTAAAATAATTTAAAAAAGAAAAGAAAAAAGAAACAACCGGTTATTTGTTCAGTCATGGCGGTCGTTTCGGCCACCATGAGCGAGAACAACTCAACTAAAACATCGCCGGTATCTTCGTTAAAAACGGCCTGGGCTGAAAATAGGCCGAAGAAAAATGCAGAGTTTTATGAGGAGAAATGGAAAGAGTTTGAGGATTCGTTTAAAGAAAATGAATTCCTCACCATTCCAGAGGCTTTGGAGGCCGTCAATACAAGAATAATATCCCTGCTGACTTCCGACGTCAAAAGCCGTAAATTAATTGGAGTCAGCAGGGAATGAAGTCTTAAAGGCCTTAAAGATAAACCAAAAGGTTTTGGCGAGACACACAAATGCGATATGGGACATTCTCCTGCTCACCGAGCAAGATGCCAAACAGCTGGCTGGCTGTGTGCTATGCACGAAGAACTTAAGGCTGCAAACTGAGTACATGGGCACCCGTAGGACAAGGATCACAGTCCATGGGGTGCCCGTGGATATCTCAGAAGACTGGATTGGATCCTCTTTTCAAAATTTGGAAAAGTAGAGGAAGTGAAGGCGATTTTAGGAAAATCGGGCATTGCCACTGGAGATGTGGAATTGCAGGTCACGTTGACCAGAACAAATTTTGGGCTAATTCCTAATATTCTCTTGTGTAGAGAGAGAAGAATGTTGGTAGTCGTTGAGGGATGGAAACCGAACTGTTGGTCGTGTGGTGTCGTGGGGCACATGGCAAAGGAGTGCCTCGCGAAATGCCCCCAGCCTGTAACTCGGCCCACAACTACAACAACAGCAGCAGCAGTAGTTGCATCAACCGTGGTAGACAAAGACCCCAATGGTGCCTGGAAGGAGGTAGGAAGTGGTAAGAGGGCGAAAAACGTGTCTTCTCCCTCCCAAAAAAGGAGACAACTGAGAAACAACAACCACCAACGCAGCAGCAAGCAAAAAAAGAAAGCAAAAAAGAACGAGGGCAAGAAAAAGCCCGAAAAGGAGCAGACGCCAAAAAAACATCAGCAACGACAGCAGCACTAGCAGCAGCGGCAACAACAGCAACAACAGCAGCAGCAACAACAGCAACAGCAACAGCAGCAGCAACAACAGCAACAGCAGCAGCAACAGCAAACCACGGAGGAAATGGAAGTGGACAAAATGCCTCCACCTCCTGCAGCATTGCTGAAGAGAAATAGAGGAAGCACTCCGGGCGTAGTAGGGCGGAGAGGGACATGGACAAAACCAGGTCCCTTTCCGTCCCTTCTTCCCCTTTAGAAAAATCTGAAGCTACCACTAAGACTAGGAGCCTCCCTTCTTCCCCTTCACGTGCTGCGTCCCCCTCTCCCTCAAACTCTTCCCTTAGTTCCCTATCCACACCACCTCACTCGTCAACCGCTTCCCCTCCGCAATCCTCAAAGGCAACAAGGAAGAAAAAGAAAAACACTTTTTTCTGGACCTGAGTCAATTTGTAGGGTCGACGGGGACTAATTCAAGAAAGGCCTGTCCAGCCAAAAGAGGGCCCAGTTGCGATTGCTGTATAAGTTAACAAGCGTAGATGCAAAATCAGTGGAAGATCCACGTCATTTTCCAAAAGCCCCGAGTGTCATTACCTGCATAAGGGACACTGGGGCCTATTTAAAAGTTTGGGGTCATGTTGCAGAAGAAAAGGGGACATTTTGCAAAATTAGAACTGCAGATATTGATTCTCCGTATGTTAAATAGTTACGTCAATAGTGTGCTGGGAGAGTCCCTGTTATTCTCCACCCCTCCCTATATAGGTGTCTAAAATTAACTTATCCCACGGATGTCGGCGGAATTGTCCTGGATGGACGAATGACGTCAGATCTAGGTGTAGGGAGCCTAGGACAATCCGTCGGGATCCTGACTCAGATTTCCGTCCCGTATGTGAGTAGGTTTTTGATTTTCTTATTATTCTTTTGCAGGCCTAAACGATGTCAATCAAGTTAGCCAGTCTGAATGCGAAGGGCTTGAGGGATTGGGGTAAGGCGGCCCGCCTGCTCCGGGACCTCTTGTCTTTCGGCGTGGATGTCGCCGCGATCCAAGAGACTCACTTTGTTTGCAACGTCGATGCGTGTGTGCTGGAGAACGACTTTTTTCGTTTATTCAGCATATGGGGAACGAGAAGCTAGAGGAGTTTCTTTGCTGGTTAGACGTACTCTTGATGCGAAGGTGGACATTGTGCATACCGATGTCGAGTGCCGGTTGATCGTGGCCGATATTGCCGTGAAAAGTGTTTCGTTTCGAGTCGTTGCGGTTTATGCGCCCAACGACAATGAGAAGCGGGTCTCATTTTTTCGGCGGGTGGGGCCGTTCCTGGTGGATTTAACGCGCCTAGTGTTAATGGGGGATTGGAATGCCATCCTGGACCCCAAGTTAGACAGGGGGCAGGGAGCTAATGGGAGGAGGGGCGATCGTAGCCTGGGTGATCTGATGGAAGAGTTTGGTCTCGTCGGTAGATACCGGGTCGATCACCCCGGGGCGAAAATGTGAACGTGGGCTCTTAATTGGCCTTTTGACCAGGTGGTTAGCTACATGGACAGAATTTTAGTTAGAGGAGCCGACATAGACTTGTTAGATTGTCCCACGTTCCACTGGGTAGGCTATTCGGATCACAAACTTATTTGTGCCCGGATGGCGTTAGATCGTAGGCCTAGAATGGCTGGTTACTGGAAGTTCAATCTGTCCTTACTGGACAGGCGGGACTTCCAGGAGCAGCTAACTAGCTTAGTGCAGCTAGAGCTAGTTGGGGCCGTTATCGGGAATAAGTGGTGGGTGAGACTTAAGTGTAGGATTAGGTCCTTCACCACTGATTTCGGCAAACGGCTTAGGTTAAGCAAGATGTCTTCCGAAGCTGTGAACATGGGCGCAGAATTGCGCAAGGAAGAGATCCGTCGAGGTTCCGATCGTTACATTCGTGAGGTCAAATCCCTGGAGGGACATATTCTTCGGACCACTGACGACATGTGCGAGGCATTTCGGCGGCATTTCGAGGGCCGGTTTACCAAGGAGCCTGTTTTCCGTGAGGAGGAGTTTCGCAACTATTTGGCTGACTTTCCTCGGCTTTCGCCGACTGAAACGGCTAGCTGCGAGGGAGAGACCACGGAGGGCGAAGTCTACGTGGCATTAAAGAAGGTCAGCAGAGGCAAGTCGCCGGGTCTGGATTGTTTGCCCTATTAATTGTACTTGAGGCTGTCGCACATCTTTGTCCCGATTTTGATTGTGGTGTTCAACAACTGGTTCCGGTCGGGGTCCATCCCCAACCGGATTTCCAGGGGTGTGATCACGCTGTTGAAAAAGGGCAAGGGTGTTGAGCGGGATTTAGATGATTATAGGCCCATAACTCTGCTAAACACACAGCTAAAGATTTTGGCCAAGATTCTGCAGGAGCGTTTGCAGTCAGTTGCCGAGTCTCTGTTGGGTCCTGAGTAGACTTGTTCTGTGAGGGGCCGAACAATTCAGAGCAACCTGCATCTGATCCGCTCGATCATAGAGGGTGTAAAAGACGACGATGAGGCCGAGCTGATCAATTTAGATCAGTCCAAGGCATTTGATAGGGTTGACCATCGCTACCTTGCGGCTGTCCTGCAGGCCGCCGGATTCGAACCCGACTTCTGCCGCTGGATTAGCCTCCTGTATCGCTCCCCCAGTGATGTGGTACAGGTGAACGGGAAGCTGTCGGGCGCTTTTGCACTGTCTAGGTCGGTCCGTCAGGGTTGTCCACTGTCGCCCCTACTCTATGCTTTGGCGTTGGGGCCTCTCCTTCGCCGTCTAAGAGACAGGGCGTGCAGTCCGGCCCTACGCGGAATCGCCGTTCCTGGAAGGGCTCGAGCCAGGGTTTCTGCGTACGCCGATGACGTATCTGATTTCGTGTCGTTCCGCAGCGACATTGGGGCGGTACTGAAGGCGCTCGATCGGTACGAAAAGGTGACAGGGGCCAAGATAAACCGCGACAAGTCGTTCGGCTTGCAGTTGGGTGCCTGGAAGGGGGTCGATCATCCGGGCCGCTTCGGTTGGACGGACGGTCCTGTCCGCATTCTTGGAGTGTGGTTTGGACCCGACCTCCATCTGGAGAAAAATTGGTCTGAAGTACGAGCAAAGGTCGACGCGGCCGGTCAGACTTGGCGTCGACGGAGGTTGTCCGTGAAGGGCAGGGCGGAGGCGTGTGCTACATACGTTTTCCCGATTGTCCTTTATCGATTATCCGTACTTCCTCTCTGTGACGATCATAGGAAGCTGCCCGAGCGCTCGCTATCCTTCATTTTATGGAGGGGACGCGGGAATCGGGTCGACAGACGAGTCTGTGCACAACGTCCGTGTCATGGGGGGGGGGCTGCGATGTTGGCTTTCCTACGCTGCGCATTGACAGGAGATTCAAATTATGGCGGGGATGGTTAGGGACGCGTTCCCTTTCCTTACTATCAGCCCCCCCCCATCTCGCGGGTTGAGCGCCATCGTAAACCCCGGAATCAATCGGATTTCCTTCGCGAGTGTCGTTCGGCCTTGTTGGCTGTTCCTCGGTCCATTGACCTTTCACGGCCTAGGAAGGTCTTCTATCGTCTTCTAGTGGAGGGGTTGCGAAGGATTCCCTACGGGAGGAGCTCGGCTTGTCGGAGGAGGAGTTTCGCTCTTACTGGTCTTGGGCGCCAGAGTTTTCGCTTACCTGGCGATTGGCTCGGAATCGGCTGCCTCTCAATGACAAGGTCTTCACATGTGGCTTGGCGGATTTGCCAGACTGTGAAAGGTTTAGAAGAAACGGCTTCGCTAACATTCTACCATTGCCCACGGGTCCGCCCCTTATGGGTCCATGTCGCCGAGTTGACGTCTCGCTCCCGAAAAGCTCGTGCCCATTGATCGCGCATACGCGTGTGACAATGTCGCACCCGTATTCTGGGGTGAAACGAATGGTGTTTCTGACGCTGCTGGACAGTGCTCGAATGGTGATTTGGACGACGCGACAGGAGGAAGTCTTGTGAGGCAACCATCTTTCTCATCAGGATGTGATCCGATTCTTTGAGCATCATCTCAAGATGAAGATCAGAACTGATAGAAAACGCTTGCCTTCGATAGTCTTTAGCGAAAGGTGGGTGACTGAGGCGAGCTTGGTTCGTGTGAACGGGGCTAACTTTGAGTTTCTCTTTTAGGTCTACCTATGTCACATCGGGGCGGCTTCCCGTGGGGCCCTCCCCTTGGTTAGGTTAGACAAGCCTTGTGTACCTAGTTAATGTAAGTGTTGTTCCCGGTCTGTCCCCCGCCTTCATCTTTGGTTATGATCCAGGTTGAGATTCCTAAAATCCCCAGTTTGTTTTTGGCCGTTTTTATCTCGACTGGATCAGCTTTATATTTTCCCATGGCCGTATAATTTTTTATCCTGTTCCCACTCCCTTAGCGAGAGAGTCTCTTGATTTTGTCCAATGGACAGAATACAGCGGCCTCTCTGTTTTGAGGGTTGGACGAGCCCTACTAATATCAGTTATGTTTAGTTTACATGGTGTCGATTTTTAATTTATTATTGGGTTCATCTCCCTCTCCTCTTATTCTTCATGATTAGATTTTTATGTATAATAATTTATTATTATTAAATTTTCATGGTATGGGGCGCGTTTTGTAGGTGCCCCTTGAGAGGACGCGGTATTGTGGTGTATGGAGGATCGAGTGGTGACGGACGAGTTTTTATGGTGAATGTGGAAATTGTAATGAGTGAATGGGTTGTGAATCGGATTAGCTAGGCATAGGATAGTTAGTGTCAACCAGCCTCAACCCCTCCCCATTTTAGGCCATGTGCCACAATTGTATTTATATACAATAAATATCTACGTACCCTTTTGTTTCGTAAGTAAATTTCTTTTTCGCCATATTTTCCGTCGTAGGATACACGCGACGCGCTGTCGCTTGGTTTGATGAGGTAAGTCCCCGTTTTCTTCGCTGTAATGTCTGAAGACAAGTCTCTGGCTATAGCTTCAGCACGCAAAATAGATTATTTTTCAAATAGGCGTTTTTAATTGTTATGTCATCGAAAACGGCTGAATATCCGACCGTATCAATGTTTTTGAGCCATCAGCATATATATGCTTATAGTTTGGGTGCTCCTGTAAAATATTATTAATTTCGTTTAAAACGCTAGATGGAATGGTACTAGGTTTATGGAGGTTGGCATGGTTCAGTAAAACTGTTGGCTGTTTTGTTAGCTAAAGTTGATTTTCCACAGTAGTAGATTTAATACCGTAGAGTCTCAACCGTTGTTAATCCATAATTCTTGTATCACAAATAGCAGGTGAACCGCAGTCTGGCAAACTATTATCAGACATGAAAGTGCGTTCAAAGCAGAGGTGTATCATTACATAAATAAATTTGCACCTATTGACATTCAACGGCGTTTGCTGAACATTTACAGAGACCAGACAGTGGCTACAAGCACGGGCAGGGGATAATATGTTACAGCATCGCTGCTTTGATTAACTGGCTCACATTAGCTGCAGCAAAATTTTGCGTTGCGTGGTATTGAGGGTCGCGTTAAAAGCTGACAAAAATGCATTGCCAATGGTGAAAATTATGTGGAAAAATAATGCTTTGGAGTTTTAATTTTGAACTATTCAATCGTGTTATTGTTCTTCTGTTATGGGAACTTACCCATAATAATAATGGACTATTCCGTACATCATAAATACTGCGCCTCAAGAGACAGCAGACAGAGTTCAGTTCACAGTACAGTTCAGAGTCAGTCAGAGTCGAGTCAGACGATTACTGTAAGACATTGGAATAGTGATACTTGGCGAGACAACATAGTTCACTCTAACCAAATCTGATATTCATTACTAATACTTCTACTTCTTTTGTACATATTTCTGTTTGTAATATATCCGAGTTATTCCATACCTGTGTTCGAGTTATTCTTCATTGGTTCTACCTTGGACCATCACCGTGGTACAAGGAACTTGGACCATAACACCTTCTTGTATCAATTATAGTTATAGTTTCCGTGGAAATAAATGGGAGATATTATCTGCGGAGTGTCCTTTTTGTGTGCCTGTGTATATCTGTGTAAAATATTTGTTGCATTTGTGACATGATCCCGGTAGAAACGTTTAAAGTGATTTGATCAATAAGTTGTTTCTGTAGGACAACTTTGCTCACAGTTGGTCGCTTGGAATTTTATATTCTTAATAAAACATGAAATGTTTTTGTAATAAAAAAAACAAACTGAAGCAGTTACAGAATTAATAGTGTTGAAAATAATCAATTTCGAAAGAAACGCATGAATCCAATATACTGAGGATTTTATTTCTCTGCTCTCTCTCTCTCACACACACACACACACACACACACACACACACACACACACACACACATATCTATATATAGGTTGACCCAAAAAAAACGGGAACTTTTTAACAATCCAATAAAACCAAGAGTGATGGAAGAAAAATATTTAATTCATAGTAATTGAAACCTTAAAACATGCCATTTAAGAAACAATGATGGAATTTTCATTTTTTACAAATTACGTCCTGTAGATGGCGTCCTCCTGTACGAATGCATTCTTGAAATCTGCTGTTGAGATTCCTCATTGACTGCTGCAACATCTCAGCTGGGATACTGTGAATTTCATTCTCGTTACTAAAATGTCGAAATGTTTACTTGCTCAATGTCACTGTCTTGCAGAGTTGCCACTTGCTCATGTCTGGCAATACGCACTTCAAAAATTCCCGTTTTTTTGGGTCACCCTATATATATATATATATATATATATGTGTGTGTGTGTGTGTGTGTGTGTGTGTGTGTGTGTGTGTGTGTATTTGGTGTATCAAAAAATATTTTACAAACTTTTGGGGCGGGTTCCTCACACCAAAACAAGGACAAAAGTCTATATAAACGTACTGAGTGAAAGAGAATGAGATGGCTTTAGAAAGAACCGGAAACCCAGTTCTAAACATGAAAAAGGGATAAACACCTACTCCTGTTCAATGAATGGGAAAGGAATGTGAACACGGCAGTAGCCCAACCTATCTAATATCTAGTAATTAACAAGTTTGCTACAGTGTATGCAAGGAAAGTGTAATTTTAGACCTAACCAGCACATTCCTCAGTATCATATCTGCCTGCTCACGATATGAATATCTCGTCATTGTTAAACGGAACACTTCTTAATTAACTCACTACTACACACGTTAAACGTTGAAGACAGCCTAGCCACAAATGTACACGAATGACAAATATAAACTAGTCTATATGGCAACACAGCGTCATTTACCGTAAACATTTTAGAAATTTAATAACTCATAAACGAATGATTTGAGGACATGTCATCATATGAACTTTTGTCTTTGTTTTGGTGTGAGGATCCCGTCCCAAAAGTTTGTAAAAGTATTTTTGATACACCATATATATAATAATTTTTTTATATTAATATATAAATTATTTTTTAAACACTCCCCTCAAGAGGAATGTAATAAACAAACGTAGACTACTGTATTATCTTTTTATTTACTCTTTAATTAATTTTAGATAATTTTACATTCTCTTTTTACAATATAAATTGTTATAACTATCGTTTATATATATATATATATATATATATATATATATATATATATATATATATATATGATGGCCGGCTAAACGTTTGCGAACACGTTCGTGCACATTTCTGTTTGTTCAACATCTACAGAGCCCCTCTGGTTTGTACCGCAACTATGCTGGGCACACCTTAGTTACAGTTTCTGAGAGCGATCACATAATCTGGCTTTATCAACAAAAGCTTATAGGTGCCCTCAAAACCTGTGACTTTTGACTTCGTGCTCGCACAAACAATCGAGGGCTTCCAAACCAATTTCACTCACAAGGCTAGGGTATACATTTGGCATGGTTTTCAGCTATTTCTCTGCTCGCACAGGCGTACGCGCGCGCACGCACACACACACACACACACACACACACACACACACACACACACATATATATATATATATAAACGTTATCGGCTCAACCCATTTCCCAAGATCACAAATTCAGTGACCAAACATCGGAATACTGATTTGGAGAAATCGGTTAGGCACAAAACTTTTCAGCACATCATATATATATATATATATATATATATATGTATATATATATATATATATATATATATTTGTGCGTGCTTATGTGTGTGCGTATGCAAGAAGCATTCAAACAACAACGTCTCACTGTAAAAGCTTTATTGTACTTATCCAGTTTTCGAATATGCCGTTTTATATCCAGATGAAAATTGTGAATAAACTATTCAAACTTCTAAAAAACAAAAAGGAGTCGACCGTAATCGGCATCATCAAGTCAATGCGAACGGTCCTTTTATTAACTGCTTAGAGTGTGCTTCGCCAGGGCTCCATACAGTTTTGAAATCAGAGTTTTCCATCTTCTAGATCGGTTGCCACCCAAGACTATAGAACCCAGTCTGTCCTACTATTTGCCCATCTCTGCGGAGTGAGGTGGGTTGGAGTATTGGATTCATACCTTTCCCAAGTGTATTGGTACGTAAGTGAATGTAATGAACTCGACTGGAATTCGAACTCGGCTCTCCAGTTTCTCAATCCGAGCCTCATTACTTTACCGATTTATTATTATTATTATTATTATTATTATTATTATTATTATTATTATTATTATTATTATTTCTATCGACTGTCTCGTTCATTATCAGCGAAAAAATATTCTCAATATCGAAGTCAAGGGTTGTTGGCTGCATCCAGGATTGGAGGTACGTTTCATAGAGCTTGACAACATCGGAAACAAACATAAATGTTTTATGCATATTTTAATTATTAATATTATTTTTCGAAATGCTACCTCCTGTGGTGAAAGATGTTAATGTTGTTGTTTTTTTACAGTAATAGCTGTAAGTATTTTGACTCATTTTTTAGTGTGTGATATATCGTACTTTAGTACTATCTACTAATATTTGACTTGTACTACGAACTGTCCATTGGTTGGTTTTTGGTGATCGATCTGTGCGCCAATTGCACATATTGATGCACAGTTCGTGATAAGTGACAATGTTAACCCATCACAAAATATGATACCGAAAAAAATGTATTTGACAGTTCATCGACAACTTTGATCGGATGCGCAACAACTTATTCGAAAAGTGGGAACATTAATTAAGCAGAAAGACCTCACTACACACACACACACACACACACACACACACACACATACACATACACATACATACATATATATATATATATATATATATATATATATATATATATATATATATATATATATTAATTGCTAACACCCGTGATGAGTGGACGGTGTAACTCCCGGAGTGTCCGTCTACGAAACTCTGGAGACGGGATGCTGAAAGTAACATTAATCAGCTAAGCGACACTTTTTATTTTTATTAATTATATATATATATATATATATATATAATGAATATAATGAATATAAAATATTGTACATTGGGTGCTGGTGCTAATAAAATATTGCTAACAGAGCTATAATTTATATTAATACATTTTTCTTCACCGGCATGCATGACGCAAACGTCAGGTGCTGATGGAAGACACTTTTCAATCAGCACCTGACGATTACTTTATGCAGAAATTGCGTTGTGCTATAGACGAGGAATAGTCACTCTTCCACCGCCATAATGTTGCCTCTCTGTGTCTTTTCTATAAATACTTTCATGGGAATGGTTCGGATGAGCTCTTCATTGTTGTACGTAGACTTTTTTAATTTAAACGCAATACTAAACTGGCGTCGAGGTCTCATCAATTTGCAGTTGAACTGGCTAGATGAAGGTTTTTTTTCTGACACTTCTCACTTGTGGAATTCCCTTCCGGGTCCATGCTTTCCAGCCAACATTAATCTGCAAAAAATTAAATGCAATGTAAATCGATATCTACTGTCCTGGTCACTCTTTTCTTTTCCTGCTCATTATTAATATTTCTGTTCTTAATTCATCCACATCCAGTAACCCCTTGTGTCTTAGTTATTTATTTTATACATAAGGATCTCATCATTCAGTGGATTATTAGTAGTATAATGCTTATAATTATGTCTACTAGCGAAGGGATTTCGCCAACAATTGCATCAATATTGCTAATTAATTCAAGGTATGATTAACTCTTTGTAATATATATATTAAGTGTTCGGGTGTGGAGTTTGTAATGGTTGATTAGGCCAAGAGGAGAAACTAGGCATAGCTACATTTAAAGAACAAAGTTAATGTATTAAATGAAAAAGTGAAATAATGTCGGGTATTTGGATATTCATGATATTACCTATTGTTACGTTTCCAACCTGACTGAAAGAAACATATTAGAGTATGTATTTGTGTAAATAATCAAAATAAATCCAATGTGCAAATATTTGACATCCCACAATGTCATTGATATGTTTGAAAATTGAGCGGTTATTCTCAAACTGCCCGAAGATTTGGTAATCTTGGACAAGGATTTAGTAGATGGGTTGCAGGTTTTAAATCAATCTTGATTTCTTACATTTTGTTTAATGAAACATTTAGAAAGTGCTTTAATCGTTAGTAAATGTGCGTCCTGGTTCTTACAACGTTTCCATTTTCTTGACAGATTTCTATTATCACGGTGTGGGATATTACAAAAAAAAATTGTTGGAAACATAAACGAAAAGGAAAATAATCTAAACCAAATCAACTAGATTCCACACACAAAACATATTTTTTTAAAAATCAAAATTCTTAGCATCTGTTTTCCTTCGTACGCATGCGGGTTGCATTAATGTAAACATAGACTTAGTCCGATGAAGTCCTAACGGACGAAACGCGTCTCACGAAAACTTTTTCCACTTTTTCATACTTATTTCCTCTTATACATACATACATACATACATACATATATATATATATATATATATATATATATATATATATATATATATATATATGTATATATATATATTCAGGATACCTGTCACCCGTGGAAACTCAATGCAATCCGTGCACACATCGTCCAGCAAAATATGAACAACTAAAATACAACTGCCAACATAAGACGAATACTATTATATAACGACAAAATTCTCTACAGCAACCAGTGTAAGAGAAGAGTCAAGACTCTAGAAACTATTATCATACAAAACAAATGCCATACATTAAATAAAATATCATTCACCACAGGAGGATGTATCCTGAAGTGCATATGATATTAATTAATGTGCGCGCATATTTTATCAGTATTATATATTTAAAGATAAATAAAACAAATAAATCGCATACTATTTAGCTATGGTAATTGGTTAATTAATTAATGATAGAAATTAAAAACGGGGAAATACTTAAGGCGAGAAAGAGCTAGATCGAAAGACATACCGAGCGACATTGTTTTTTTAACAAAAGAAAAATGGTTAAAAGATTTTATTTCAATTACAAAGAAAGATATTTTCTTTTCGCAGAGGACGAAAATATTCGTAGGAGAAGCAGATTCCGGATTCTGTCAGAATTAATTAATGTCATGACGCGACAAGGGAGACAGAAATACGGGGAAGAATTGTGATTCACCACGCACGTGGCAATAATAAAAATTTCGATTCGGCCAGCTGCATGTAAACAAGAGATAAATCGAAATTCGGGTATCTTAAAAACCGACGAGAAAGGCAGCCGTATGAATACAGATCTTGATATGAAAAAAAAAAAGAAAAAAAAAGGAATCATTGTTTTTGCCTGTTCAAACTGTTAACGACAGACCTTCTGGCGCCAAGAACGGGCATCTGGAAATGCGACAATATTAAGACACTTGATCTCAGGTGGAAACGACGACCCAGTTAAAAGTTGACTGCGATCATTAATGAGTCGACGAAGAATTCCGCTAAAGAATTCCAGGTGCCCCAGGATAAGATAAAAAATTTAATGAGCCTCAATATGCGATTCATAAGAATTCTAGCCGATAGAAAAGAAAGAAAGAAAAGGAAAGATAATTTGGGGGGGGGGCGATGATGTAAACTAATGCCAGTCTAGCCACGCCCACACCACCAAGAGATCATTGGCCAAGTGGTAGCATGGGTGATAGGCGGAGGTGATTGTATGAGAAAGAAGGGAAACTTGTTGACGCCCACTGAAGAGATTGGAATGAGATACCAATATGAGAAAGGAAGAATTTAGGAGGATAATTCTCCTCCGACCTCTCCTCAGAAGAGGGAGAACCCCTTTAAAACAGAAAGCAATTGACTTCCAAAAATGGGAAGTGATAAATTTTCCTGTCCGAAGACAAAGAGAATCCTTATTGGGGATTTGGAATTATCAAAGAACCCAAACCACGTCCGGCCCCCACACCGGGTTTTGGTCGGCGTCCATATAAACGAACGTCCTCGGGCTTTCAAGGAGTTCAGTTCAGTTGAGTAGCGGTTCCAGAGGCAGTTGAGTTGAGTTGTAATTGGAGACCGTGCCTCGCAGAGGCTGACCACAAGATTCCACGTCTTTTCGACTTTAGACTTCCCACAAAGATCGACTTAGATTTTTGACCAGAAGCAAGTATTATTGAATATCAACTTAGATACCAAAAGCAGTTTTTATTGAAAAACAACTTAAGATATCAGAACTCGTTTAAGAACGCAAAAAGTGTCACGAATCCATAGAAGCGGGCTGGGAGAGAGACGTACTCCTGTATTAGACAGACAGATATAAAGATAATTGTTATTTCTTAACACACTTGAACCTCTTGAATTTGTTACATCATTTTCCTTCTATATACACTTGTGCGGTATTACCTTTACCCCGGATTCAGCTTGCACTACGTCCCAACGTCTGATTGATTTCGTCTACCTAAGATCAAATCACAACGTGGTTAGGTTAGACCAGAGATCAAAGCAGTTACTTCGGTAACCAAACGTGGGAAGCGAGCTGAGAACGACAAAGCTGATACCGAATCTAACCAGGCATCGACCGCGACCAAGACAACCAGAGGGGTTAGAGTGTCACATCTGGTGCTGCGAAAAGGATAACGGTTAGATCGTCACTATTGGCGCCGTGACCAGGACAAGACCCTGGATCAGTTGCTGCCATAGTCGTCACATAAATCGCATACTATTTTTGTGGCCTCGTTCCCAATTTGATGTCACGTTAGACTATTTCAAACGTCCACCTTCCCAGAGAATACCAGAATGCAGATAAAGAAATTCTAACTACTACAGAGACACCACATCGGTTCTTGATGATGAATGCGAATGTTGAAAGTACTTGAACAAAAATAACAAAATATGAATTTCTAAAGAATTCGTCTATTTATTTTTAATCCGACGATTTTATTACTTCAAACGTTATTTTTAGTGGATACCCGTATTTGAAATAGACGGCCCGTTTTTATTTTAAACAATGTATATTGCATCTATCAGTCTGTCCATTGCACTCACTGGAAAAATCCAGGAAAAAAAGGAAATGATAGATTTAATACACATTGTGTAAAAATAAAAACGAGTCATCTATTTCAAATATGTGCATCCACTAAAAATAACGTTGGAAGTAATATATATATATATATATATATATATATATATATATATATATATAGAGAGAGAGAGAGAGAGAGAGAGAGAGTGTGTATGTGTGTGAAAGAGGGAGGAAGAAAGTGCGTGTGTGAGAGAGAGAGAGAAAGGTAGCCTGGGATAATGATTTTTCGTCAATTTAA
>OZ038494.1:66091460-66123960 GCA_964036315.1 Acanthosepion esculentum | reverse complement strand
GGCGGTTCATAGCTCTGATGGTTAGAGTTGGTGGAGCTAACGAATGTAGTTCGTCTGAATATTTTCTCGTCTGTGGAATTAATGATAAAATAGTGTGTCTTACGTTTCGCCTGTGGGAAAGAGGTTGTAGGGTGGAAAACAATTCATCGCCCATATGTCTGCATTCACTTTGGATTAATGCTTTGTTGATGGTATGAATTTATCCATTCTACCTCAGTCAAATTTTAGGACTGACTGAACTCATTAGTCTTTGGAAGGGAAGGCAACTTGTTTAGGAGAAGTGCATCTCTGAAGTTAAACTGTGAAGAAAACAATGGGGAGTTACACCAATACGTTTTATTTGTTACGGCTCAGATGCCTATCGTAACACGCCCCCCCCCGAAACTCTGCACACAATAAAGAGGGCGGGTTGAGCTGACTCAACGCGCCCTCTTTATTGAATACCAAGACAATACAATAATTATACATCTTCGTATAAATTAACGTACAATTAGCACGTATGTAGTTGGCTATTCTAAAGGAGGAAAAGATATTAAACACACAGACAGACACACACACGTATATATATATATATATATATATATATATATATATATATATATATATATGGAGAGAGAGACAAATGGACAGTTACTGCGTTTTTATATATGTGGATAATTAAATTAAAGATAATTAACTATTTTAATACCATATCCGTTCAGGATGTGGCCGATTCTGGTTATGCACAGATTTCTTTTAATAACCATGAATTACCATGACTTCTTAGGCAAGATAGTGGACCGTTGTTTTTTTTTTTTTTTTTTTTGTTATTTTTTAAAAACTCCGACAAACCTCTTGGTATTTCTGCTGATTTCAATAGTGCTGGTGCCTGATCAGTTTCAATTCTTTCTTGTACTTCCAGTCTTTTCGCAGAAGCTTTCAGGGTCGTTCCAAACACTAATAATTTTGCCCACAATTGTCATCTTAGTAACTGTCAATTACTTCTGTTCTCCAACAATGTCCTGATATTCCAACGTTTCGCTCCTTTTTTTTTTTTTAATTTCATTTTGTCTCCTGCTGGAACAAATACAGCTACCATCTGATCGATTTTGTCTCTGTGATGACGAGATCTCGTCTCTTGGGCTGGGTTGAGTAACCAGTTTAATGTCAAACTCCAAAATTATTTTCGGTTCTCCGAGACAGATTCGAGTTCGTGTTTATGCCACATCTTGCGTGGTTTATGCTCTAACATATATAAAAATAACGAGAATGAAAGCCTTTATACAGAGCGGTGACTTCACTATTTTTCTAGGGCAGGGTTTCCAGTATTTTCTTATCCGATTTAGAAAGGATGATGAATATCAGATGTGTTGATACGGTTTATGTATTGCGTGATTTAATAAGTGTAGTTTAGACGCGGCACATGACCTAAGTATAGAGCGCCTAGTGAGGATCGAACTCACTACTAATTCGTAATTGATCTAGCGAGACAAACTTATTAATCATGGTATTTGCTGATGAATATGTACATCAAATGTGGCGCAAGGCTGAAATTGGGGGAGGGAGAAAAGCTGGTGATGAACTATCCTATGTTCAACATAGCTCATCTTAGTAACTGACTCTTCTTCTATGCGCTCCGTCCCTTCAGGACGTTGGCGATCATTTCCTTTCCTTTGTGGCTCTTAATAAATTTTGTCTTTTTATGTCTCCTAAACCTTATTCTGCCATCTATTTACTCAAGTCACTGACCCACTAATATCCCATTCACCATAATGCGACATTCTTGCATACCATTTTTACTATATTCACCAAAATACTACAACTTCTCCATGAAATTCTAACCAGTCCCAATATTATCTGTGGCGGTGTCACAAAAATAACAATATATATTCTCAATATGTAAAAAAAGATTATCTACAAAAACTAAACAAAACTGTGTTAGTAATTAAAATATCCGATGATCCTAAATTGCGACAGAAGTATGAGTTTACCAGACAAAAATAATGCCGGACTGAATAAATATAAGGGCATTCACGCTACCAAACAATCACCCAACCATGGCGCTCAGACAGACACAATAACGGCCACAAAATACACGCACACGGAAAGCGAAATAGCGATTTACTGAACGTAGCTTAGATGTAGCGCAAGGCCGAAAGTATGGAACACACAGTGAGGATCGAACTCACTACACAGCGTAATTGATCTAGCGAGACAAACTTGTTGGCCATTAAACTACATCGAAGTGCCGCTGATGTATCTAGCGTAGAGTTATTTAACTTCCAGCGAGGATCGAACTCACTTAACAGCCATTACGCCACGTCGACGTGCCCAGCTGTATTTATATATTTGCGAGTTATACGATTTCTGCTGTTAGGTCTTGTCTCCAAATTATTATTATACGATGCTTATACTGGTTCACGTTATATGGGGAGGGAGGGAGGGAGAGAGAGAGAGAGAGTGAAAGAGTGAGAGAGAGAGAGTGAGAGAGAGTGAAAGAGTGAGAGAGAGAGTGAGAAAGAGTGAAAGAGTGAGAGATAGAGAGAGAGAGAGTGAGAGAGAGAGTGAGAGTGAGAGAGAGAGTGAGAGTGAGAGAGAGAGTGAGTGAGAGAGAGAGTGAGAGAGTGAGAGATATATAGATAGATAGAGAGAGAGAGAGAGAGAATGACTTTACTCAAATCCCTTCTCAGTATCACTGCAGTACCACCTTATCCTAAACAGTTTCAATCCCTCCTTGAATTTCTCATTCATTCTTTCTTGATTTCTAGAGATTTTGACACAGTTCCAAGTGTGCCAGTCATTATGGGTGCAACTATCCTCTCCTGATGAGATCTTGTGGCCTTTCTTAGTGTTTCGCTTTTCTTTGCGATCAACTCGTGGTTCGCTTGTGCCACAAGCTCCACGGTCTGGTAGGTCATCCTTGGTTTTATCAACAGTTTATTGGGCACCGACTACTCCCTGGTGAAAAAGTTGACGTCTACTGAGCCGATTTACGGAAAATTTCTTGGCCGTTGGTGGGCGTGAATGACCGGATGCTGGGGTGGGACTTTGTCGCAGGAGCGCCGGATGATGTCAGTCGGCTTTTGCAAGCAACATCTAGAATGGATGAACTATCGACCAGCTATTGTCCCGAGCCCGATTCATTTGCAAGGAAGCGGAACCAGTGGTAGCGAACAGGAGACACGTGTTTGGATTGTTTGACTTCCATTGCTCTGTCGGTTGAAGGAAACGAATTAAGGATCTTTATTTTTATTTTTATTTTTTTTAAGCGTATCACCCCAAGCAAGGTTGGAGGCCACTATCACGCAAGGGGTTATAGAAGGGTTGGAGGAAGAGCAGATGGGAGTGGTAAAGGAGAGGATGTGGAGAAAAAGAAAGACAGTGGGTCGATCAAGGCAAGGGGGTTACAGAAGATTTAGAGCGAGAGCAGATAGGAATGAAAGGTGAAAGGATGTGGAGAAGGGAAGTGGATAGATCAAGGCAACTGGAGATGTCGATTGACGCTACACTTAAACCGTTGGAGATTGTATTTGTCAGGGAAACAGTAATAGGGAAGGGAGTTCCACAGGCGAGATGTGCGAGACATGAAGCTATTGGAGTAGAGAGACGTCTACACCTAACAGTTTCAACGGTGAAGGGGTGGGAACGGGATGCCAGCCTCGTAGGACGTTTAAATTCATGAGGCCTAGGGACAAGAGAAAGCAGCTCCTCGGAGCAATTACCGTGAAAGTATTGCAAGCCAGAAGTAACTGGCTACAGATAGATTTATTTTATCAAAACCGGCCATTTCGCTTGATTAGGATGGTCTATTATTATTACTAGTATTAATATTATTATTGTTGTTGTTGTTGCTGTTGGGTGAGGGAGCAGCGCACCAACAAAATACCGTTGGGGTACAAAAATTACGAAACCCAATATACCCATCATGACACCCAGTTTGATAACGTTATCCTAGACACATACTACGCAGCCAAATGTGCGCGTTATTGCTGCTACCTCTTCTTTCTTTTATAGCACCCCCCCATTCTTCATTACTATTTTAAATAGCCCGTTATCTTGAGCGGCTCTGAAGCGTTGTATGTGATGAATTCTACTATTAAAAAAAATATTTTATTGACTTTATTTTAGAAATGTAATTGTAATTTGTACCTTAATTCTATTATGAATTCATATCCTCAAAATACACATTAAACGTGATAATCAATTAAGAAAGTAGCGATCAGCCACATCGGTCGTCCAGGTAGACACCAAAAAATTGAATATCTCGTACGTATCTGCAAATATCTAAGGCGGAAAGGTTGTATGTACATTTGTATTAAGCTTCGCAGTTTTGAAACAAAATCCAGCTGCAGGACATTTAGGTGTTTTATGGATCAGTTAAAAGAGAGAGAGAGAGAGAGAGAGAGAGAGAGAGAGAGAGAGAGAGAGAGAGAGAGAGAGAGAGAGAGAGAGAGATTGAGAAAGAGAGAAAGAGAGAGAGAGAGAGAGAGAGAGAGAGACGTACCTATTAAACGATTAAGGATTTGTTTTATGTCGACTCAGGCCGTAACATTACCATATCAAGGGAACAGGTGAGTGAGCCACAACGAAAAGGGAAGATGCAGGGCAATATCGTTGGTCAGTATGCGTGATAATGCAAACGGAAATATTTAAAACAGGAAAAGATTTAAAGATTCGTGAAATGAAAACCCGATTGGCCTTCACCCGAATTTCAGACTAGCATTGTCTTATAAATGAAGGACTGCTGCTGATAACCAAATGCACAATTATTGAATTACACGACGCGGCAGCCAACAAGGAACGTAACACTACAACATTAAAAAAAATGTTTTATAAGAACAGAAGAAAAATTAAATAAAAATAATTACCTCAGTAATTTCTCAGTCATTTTTAAGGAAAATTGTACAAAAGAGGGATTTTGGGTATATATATATATATATATATATATATATATATATATATATATATATATATATATATATATAGTTTGTGTGTATGCCTGTGCGTGCATATATATATATATATATATATATTAAAAAGAAGAGAGAAACCGCAAACGTTTTTGGTTGTAATGTGGATTTTAAAAAAAATATATTATGCTTTATTTTAGTTCCATAATTTTTAATTATGGAAAATCAAGCATAATATATATTTTTAAAAAAAATCCACATTGCAACCAACAACGTTTATGGTTTCTTTCTTCTTTTTAATATATACAATTTTCTCTCGTTGGAACAACTATAACCTCTTCCCTTTATATATATATATATATATATATATATATATATATATATATATATATATATATATATATATATATATATATATATATATATATCACTGTTACGAGCCTGATTAGGGTTTTGGGTATAACATATGTATTGCAGTCATACCTGCAGTGAGTGTGGCTAGGTCAAGATAGCCTGATGGAAAGCATTCCTCTTCAGAGTGGTTTTGGATTCAGAATTTTCTTTTGCCCACACTAGTTAACAGGCTACCCTGCTATTTAACCCATAGCTAGTGGAAGAAGAGACGAATTCATGCCATTCACAATTATATATATACATATTCATACAAAAAACAGATATTGAAGTTAAGGATATAAATGGTGAGAATACATCTTCGCAAACAAATTTAATAAATGACATTAACCCCGAACATGTAGATGAATGTTATGATCCCTGTTTATAAATTCCAGTTGCATAAGGTCTTTTTTTATTTTTTTACAAGATTTCATCTGTGCATACAGACATCATCAGGTTTGAAAATATATTTGTTTTTTACATCCAGGTAATAACAGGACAACGAAAAAATAGATGTAATCCGAAATATGTTTTTAGAAATGTGTTATTGTTAATTGTAAGAAATTTTGGAGCGGGCGGTCGCAACGCTGAGGTTGAGTTTTAAAATTTTAAGATTGTGCAAAGATGTATTCTCGCCATTTATATCATTAACTTCAATATCTGTTTTTTGTATGAATGATTCATGTAATGTAAATTGAACTGCACCACATACTTGATATTAAAATAACTGATCCGACGTGCAACTTTCGGATAATAACTGTTACATTCCTCTATTTATTGAACAGTTTAGTTCATGCCACATTGACTGAAAAACCTACCAGTACAAAAGAATTCCCCTATTAATATATTAGTACAAAAACGCACAAGTAGGACTAGAGAAGACCAGTCTTTTCCCTCCTCCTCATTTTTAGCCCTTGTGGCACATTTTGTATTTTAAAATGCAAATAAATAATAACACATTTCTAAAAACATATTTCGGATTACATCTATTCTTTCGTTGTCCTGTTATTAGCTGGATGTAAAAAACAAATATATTTTCATATTCAGGCCGGTAAATGTTATTTAATACTGTTTATTATAAAACAGAGCATTTGCTTAAATACTTGTATCTATAAAAAGAACGTTAAGCATATCATAAATGTATTTAAAATATATATATATATATATATATATATATATATATATATATATAATTGTGTATTCGGGCAGCAATCCCTCTTTAATACATGTTTTTTTCTGGACTTTCTTTTTTTATAAAGAGAAGCAAATTGTCATTGTCCCTCGTCCATGGTAATACAAACCGACTGGAAAGTGACTAAGACTACAGCATAATGTATTCTTAGAGTTGTCCACCGGATGTAAATGCATGGACACCTATCGATGTGCAACATGGCATTGCAAATGACCCGATATTATGCGACTGCTGACCTGAGCAACCTCTCTAAGCGCCACCGAAACTCCTTACTAGTTGTCGGGATGCAGTTATCAGAAATTTACCAACCCAGTACCCTCAAAATAAAAATTAGCAGCCACTGATCAGTCAGATTACTAAAATGATAATACTGTTAAATGCTATGGAAGAAAGAAACCAGTAAACCATATATATGGTGATATACCCCGGCTCCTGTTCAGTAAACATGGAAGAAGTACGGGTCGGGAGATAGGCGAACCTATCTACTCCTATTAACCTGTTCACAGCACAGAAGGTTTTATTGAGACAACATCTTTAGGTAGGTTGCCGAACAATGCTCTAGACCTCTTCCAGACCAAGTGGGAATTCATAAATTACTAAAACTTCTCTGAAGGTTAACCCAGGTGTTGAAATCTAAGACATTTTACATAAAATGACATCATTTGAGGTTAAAGTTGAAATTAATTAAAGTTTTCACTTTGTTAAACCCAAAGAAACAAATATAGAGAAAATTAAGGAATTTCATCCTTACAAAAACGTCATTAATTTCTATTTTCATTAAAAAAAAACTAAATTTCACGCAAAGACATTAAAGCATCCCAGAGTGAAGTCCGATTTTGGCAAGGTTGATTTGACATAATATACAAGATTAATCTATAGCAGTATATATATTTATCTATAGATAGATTTTTTAATGGACTTCGGACGAAAACCGGTGATATGGCCGAAGGTTGCTGAGGATACCATGAACCGAACAATCAGTTATACAGAACGAAAAACAATGCGAATTAAACGTTAGGAATGCAAACGCCTGTCCTATATATTCGAAACTATCTCGTCTTCCTTTAAAATATTACGATGTTAAACAAAAACAGTCATTCATACAAAACGTATAAATAAAATAGTAATATAATGTATTAATTTATTACGAATATTAGGTATTCGTAATTAATTATTGTAATATTATGAATAATAATAGTATTTCTACGTCCCCGACACTATTCTATTTATTTAATAATAATAATAATTATTATTATTATTATTATTATCATTTAATTTTCTTTGATTTCTGGTGTATACTCATTTCTTTCCGGGTCCCAACCAGAGACCTAAGGTCAGAAATGGCATCATGACATTTTCCACTGAGCATTTATTTTAAATAACCTCCGACAGGAAAAAAATCCTAAGATCACACATATTTTACATAAAGACCTTCGTAAGGTGTGAGTTGTACTTATGAGTACAACTTTTTGTATTTTTTTAAGACCCTTGGGCTACCGGGGATTCCTTTAATGAGTCTATCGGAACCTTTTCCGATCAAACCGTGGGTTTCAACTACAACTGGAATTGTTGATGTCCTCACGTGCTACATTTTTGAGATTTCGATTTCAAAGTTCTTGTACTTTGATAGTTTTTTTTAAGATCTTCAAAGGTACAGTCTGCATAGACCGCCATGTCAATAAGAAGGCATATTCTGTTTTTTGAGGTCTCTGATCATGATGTCTGTCCGTCTGTCTGTTGTTGTTGTTGTAGTAGTAGTAGTAGTAACATTGTTTCGTAGTACATACATTCTAGAAAGAAATTTAACAAGTTAAAAAATATAAAACAAGCAGTTATAGCCCTAAAAAAACAGACGTTAGAATTAGAAACGCGTCTCCACTGAAAGCATAAAATACGTCTTCGTCTTCTTTTTCTTGAATAAAATAAAGTTATTTACAATGTTCGGACTGTTATCCCAATCTTTGTTGCCATATTCATGATGTTTCGGCCATAGAACGTTCCGGTCTTCTTTAGGTGATTGAAATTTCGAACCAAACCCTTTATTTTGTCCACCGGGATAGATTGTTCTAGCTCTACGTGTCATGCCTTTTCTGGATATCTTTTTTTGTTGTTGTTGTTTTCACTATGGTATTTGAAAGGTTGGGTGTTTTGTGTATTGAAGGTGTGTACCTGTTCATATGTAAACAATTATTTAAGAAGCATACAATAACTTTGGTTTCTACTACTACGGACCAATTATTCTCTGTTTTATATAAACTGTAGTGAAACAAAGTTGTCAAAATCTCTTGGGCATGTCCATTTTCTTTTTTGTCCAGTGGTTAAGGTAAGTAAGTGTAAGCATCGTTATAATAGTCTAGCTAAAGTCAGCCTTACGCAGAGATAGAACGAGCAAAGAAAGGTTTATGCTTTCTTCATCGTTGGAGGGTTTAAGCATAGCTATAATGGTCGAGTTCAAGTCAGAAAAAGGTTGATTTACTTCATAGGTGTACTTTTTGGAAGACACATGCGAATGCCATGAGTTGGAAAGTGGAAAGAGAATCCAGTCATTAAAGTGCCGGGGAAACTAACGTTCTCAGTGGGAACGTAATATCCACGTTGTGTTACATCTTGGAGCAAGGAGAATGAGAATTGTTTTTTATAGACTTCAACAGCGCAGCTTAACGGACGTTTGACGAAATCAAATAGATTAATCATATTTCTGTTTCCTTTATTACTAGCACCATGGGAAAATGTATTTCTTATTTTTATGCATTATTATTATTATTTTATTTATTGATTTTACTTAATTTTCCAACACCACTTGATTAAACAAAAGACAGTTGTTAGCAAAAAAAAAAAAAAAAACTTTCGCTCTGCTTGTTAGATCTGTTTTTGTTGCACCGGGGATTTTGTTGATTTGTTCTTGAGTTTCTTTCTTTATCAGACCCAAAGCTCCAACCACAACAGGAACAATTTTACTTTTTAAGTGCCACATTTTTTTCTATTTTCATCTCCAGGTTTTTGTTTTTGCTTCACTTTTCAAAAACATTCGCAGTGATGTTTTTGTCGTTTGATACGCTCGTGTCATTGTGCAAACATTTCTTTTCTGTCTCTTATGATAATGTCTGGGCGATTTGCTTGTATTGTTCGATCTGTGTTGATAGAAAAGTCCCAGGGGATGGTAACATTTGTTCATTCAATTACAGATTCAGGAGGATGTTCATACCAGATCGCAGCTGTTTTTATCCAGTAGTGATGACAGTTCTTCCAATGCAGTCTACCCTGTCATTGGGTGTGAGTATTAAGCATCCTGAGATCAGGTGATCAATAGTTTCAATGTATTGGTTACAGAACCTACATTTTGGTCTGTATTATTATGCAAGATATTAGCGTGGTAGTTGCGTGACAGTTCTTCCAATGCAGTTATTGGTCTACCATGTCATGGTGGATTTTGTATTCATTGGGTGTGAGTATTAAGCATCCTGAGATCAGGTGATCAATAGTTTCAATGTATTGGTTACAGAACCTACATTTTGGTCTGTATTATTATGCAAGATATTAGCGTGGTAGTTGCGTGACAGTTCTTCCAATGCAGTTATTGGTCTACCATGTCATGGTGGATTTTGTATTCATTGGGTGTGAGTATTAAGCATCTTGAGATCAATAGTTTCAATGTATTGGTTACAGAACCTACATTTTGGTCTGTATTATTATGCAAGATATTAGCGTGGTAGTTGCGTGTAAGCAGACTCTGCTCCCATGTAGCAAGAATAAACCCTTTAGTCTCACACTTAATTCTTGAACTTCTTCTTACTACCACTACTACTTTTATTATTATTATTACTGTTATTATTTATTTTCTGATAATTTTGAATGAGCTGTTTTGGTCATTGTATACAGGTTACTTTGGACTAATTTGAGATTCCAAAAAGTATGGCCCAAAGAAGTGTGAGTGCTGGCAGAGTTCAACGGGTTCGCTGTAAGGTCATGGGTTCAGCGTATAGGTCAGAAGAAAACAATCACAAGAACACGCAGACACAGACACCGGATGTGCTGTGTAAGGTGGGAGGAATGCATCTCCAGTGTAATATTCGACATTCCAGAACACAACTGAGTACCCGAGGAAAGCCGAAATGCACGCGGTTGAAACATTGTAATAAAACAAAACAGTAAAAACGAGGAAATTAGTTCTAATTTGTAATGAATAACTGCAATGAATAGTTAAAAAGAAATAGAAGTAAACCTGAGTGATCATCATTAACATTATTACTATTATATTCTACAGACACTAGAGGTATCTGGAGGACCTCGCCGGGGATTGAGTTATAGCCCAATGCTCTTGTCGATTGCATCGTGTCACATCTGATTTTTAATTCTTCCGTTTGCAAACCCTGCAGCCGTTTTCACAGCTCCAATGATGATTTTTTTTTTACAGATTTTAAGGACTCAAGCAAGGTCCTAGTATTTCCCCATTTTTTCACGCGACCTCTTTTGAGATCGGACAGCCGTGTTCTATATTTAACAGAGTTTTTAATTATTTTTATTTTTTTAGAGCAGCTAAATCTAATCTCCTAATTTGGATATTTTGAATTTCAAAGTCATAAAATATTTTACAATTGTGCTAATATATTTTTGTAGGGTCGAATGAAAATGGGACTCGTTATAATGAAGTTAGACGTACAATTTATTATTACTATAGTCAATAATGTTATAATTTTCTGAATCTTCATATCAGTGGGATCTGGCGCCTTTTTACTGGGAGACAAATGACTTGATAATTGGTCGAAACTTCAACACTCTCCTCTGTATTAATATTAAATAATTATTAGAAATATTGAAAAATTAAGTTTTAAAAATAATCAACAAGGAATTTCCGTAGTGTTTTAACCTAACATGCATTAATAACATATCAATGCTCAAAAGGACCTAATATATATATATATATATATATATATATATATATATATATATATATATTGTCATCCACAGACAGACTGTTTCGCTGTATCACAGCTCATCAGTGTGGATAGACGTCCGGTTGCCTCTGGCTAGAATCGAAAACCGGCTGAATTCGCATCAGTCGGAAATTTTACCCTGAAGCCGTTGGCGCACGGCAGAGAAGAAGGTGAATTTAAGCGTATTTATTTTTAGATAAACACACAGTGACCGAGAGAACTCGATTCGATTTACCGAAGAGTCTTGCATTATTAGCCGTAATAGTCACTGTTTACAAATCCACACATCTTCCCCAGAGAGCTCAACCGAAATAAATTTTTCAGGAGCATATATATATATATAAAGACAGAGAGAGAGAGAAAAAAGAGATAGAGGGGTTAGAATGTTAACCTTCCAGCCATGAGACACGCGTTCGAATCTCACCATCATCAGTTTTCAGGGAGGTAACTTCGTGATAATATCATAATATATGTGTCATATTTGGGAAGTACCCGAAAACCACAGCACTGATTGACACAATTCTTTTTGAATGAAATTAGGTAGACGAGACTGTTCGAAAGCCGTCGATGGTTGCGTTAGCACGAAATCACCATTCATTGTAACCTATTCAAGTTTTGAGCGTATTGGCCTCTTTCAAGACTGTTGATCACGCTGGATTATGCGATCTCTCCCCAAAACTATAACTAAAACCTGCTTAGTATAGTTGCTGTATAAACCACAGGTCGACTCCGTGAGTGTTGACGAAACATAAATATGCCCAAATAGAGATTTGCTAGCCACCCTGGCTGACGGGTATATTCAGAAACGAAAAGGTAGCTAGTATTATTATTAGTATTATTATTATTAGGGCGTGGGTGAGAGAGATAAACAGTCAGCTGTTGGACACATTAGCTCGCTTTTCCAAGAATATAGATATTTT
This sequence comes from Acanthosepion esculentum, assembly GCA_964036315.1. Lineage (NCBI taxonomy): Eukaryota > Metazoa > Mollusca > Cephalopoda > Sepiida > Sepiidae > Acanthosepion > Acanthosepion esculentum. The sequence goes on along the minus strand of OZ038494.1, from coordinate 66,111,632 downwards.
AGGGAAGAAAATCTGAGCATTCAAATCAAAAGCTTGAAATAATACCGAAATCCCTCGTTGTTAGAAGAGCTTTTGTCTATTCTGTACGGATCGATCTGCGTTCAATAGGGTTGCATTTTTCTCCATTCATTCGCCCATTTATTATTGTGAGTGCATCTTTGGCGGAATATTGAGTCATCTGGTTGAGATGATTGATACCCAGAACAGACAAAACTAAATGTCAATTTTCAGGAGAAGAAAAAAACAAATCCTTTTCTTCTATCAGCTTTCGACCAATAGGGATTCCCACTCTGGCAATATTTACACCCGAAAGGAAAAGATCCACCCGCTGAAGCGTTAAGATAATAAATATTTCACAGAAGCGGGGATACGAACCTTTGCATATTAAACATTCTCAACTAATTTTATCTTTCGAGCAATCAATTAATAATTTCTTTAGCTATACGCGCTTTATTTTTAAGTGCAAATTTTTAATTTCTTCATTTTTATTACTCTATGTTTAACCACCATATTGACACTTTAGTTTTTTACATATTTCTTATTTGAAGTCTTGTTGATTTATACACGGTTATATTTTATATAAATTATTAGAATATTTCAAATTAACCGCAGCAGTATGTATATCAAAGAGGAGATAGTGTAACCAATGAGTAAAATGGGGAAAAAACTTCAGTCATAAATATAATGGTAAAAAAATCGCAATTCATAATTTCAACCATTCGTCCATGCATTGAATATTGTTGTCACATTTTGGGCTGATGCTTCTGCTATGTATTTATAGATTCTGGATAAAATACAAAAAAAAATGTGTTAAATTTCCCAGAATAATTCTGAAGATAAGACAATTTTGAAAAAAAATAGGACAATTGGAAAATATATTTCTTAGTCATTGCCGACGCGTTTCGCCAATCCGACTTTATTAAGGTAAGTTTAAAATAGCGAAATGTTTTTTTAGTTACATTAAATTCAAATATAAAGGGAACGCTCTTGTGTAAGCCTCCTTCTGGATATTGGTAGCATTTTTTTTTTTCCAAAGAATTATTCTGGGAAATTTAACAATATGTTGACATGGAAAATTAAAACAAATTCTTAGTGAAAAAAAAAATGTTCCAGTTAACGAGACTGTAGGTCATTTTTTTTTTTTTAGATCGCTACCAATTTGACCATATCGTACCGATCAGGCTTACTATTAAGGCATGAGTAAATGGTTGTATTATTAGCATAGATACCGACTTGAGAACTGATGACATCAGGAATATTTTGATGAAAATTAGGTCCGGTTCCCCTGATATTTACCTGGAGTTCCTTGATAAAATCCAAAAAATAATCAGCAATATTATTGGTCTTGGTCTGGCAGCTCGTCTTCAGTCACTTTACCACCACTGTAAGGTTGTCTCTGTATGTCTTTTCTGTAAATAATTTCATGGCAGTTGTTCGGATGAGCTCTTTGTTGTGGTATCTAAACTTTTTGAATTTAAGCGCAGTGCGAGACTGGCGTCGAGATCTCATCAATTTGCAATTGAGCAGGATATATATAGCCGTAAATTCTATGCTAATAGTTTTTTTTCTCGCTCTTCTCGCTTGTGGAACTTCCTTCCGGTTTCATACTTTCCAGCCAACTTGAATCTACAAAAATTTAAATGTCAATCGATATCTCCTGCTCTCCTGATCACTCTTTTCTCTTTCCGCTCATTAGTAAAGTTTCTGTTCCTAATTCTTCCTCATCCAATAACCCCTTGTGTCTTTGTGGATTTTCTGCCTTACATGGGGTGAAACAGATTTTTTAAAATTCAAAAAAAAAAAAAAAAAATTAACCAGACAAGAGTTGACATACTGTTAAATTAACTAAAATCACCTAACTGGGAACTCGAAGGGGGGAATGTGAACTGGGACTCTGAGAACCACTGGTCTGACAAAAAGTCAAAGAATTGGGGCACCAAGTGAGGATCTAACTCAAGAATTTAGCTAACTGGCATACTAAACGATTTTTTCCAACCATCACTCTGGTCGGTTCCTCTCATGTCTTGGGCTCCCATACTAATAAATACTGTAATCGGCGGACGTCGATGCTGGTGCTGTCACAGTTGTAGTGACAGTAATAGTTAAATCGTTAGCCGTTAATACTATAATGGTAGCGACAGTCACAGCTTGGTGACTTATGAGATTTTTAGCGACATTGTTTCTACAGTGTTACTGTTACCAATGTCTCACTCACTGATTACGAGTTGCCCAATTTGTTGCATATAGCTGGAGAACACCGTGAAGGTTGTAGAGTGGGATTAACAGTTAATGACAGAAAAAAAAGGGAAAAGGCTATCCATGTTCAAATTCCGGTCGAGTTAGTTTATGTTCACTTTACACTAATGCACTTGGGAAAGATATGAATCCATTCTCCTCAATAGGTCAAATCAAGAATTAGTCTCTGTACAGGTGTTTTCGTATTCATTAGAGAAGAGACGAACTTACTTTGTTCCGACAAATAGCATGAAGGGATTAGCCTCTTTTCAAGATGATTTTCTAGATCACAAGCTCAATTGATTTGACTGAATAAGATGATCACTCCTTTTACCCCCCCTCTCTCTCTACCTATCTATCTATCTATCTATCTTTCTTCGACTTGATTTCTCATTTCATCTGTAGTTTTCTTTTTGTATACATGTTTTAAAATGGATTATGCTAACTTTTGAATTCTTCATTTTTCTCTCTCTCCCTCCATCTCTCCAGACACACACACACACACACACACACACACACACACATATATATATATATATATATATGTGCCTAACAAAACATATAGTTAAAAAAATTCATGGAATATAAGTTTAGATTTATTTGACCTGGCATGTGGTGTATCACAAAGTCGGAAAGAACTTTGTTCTCCCTCTCATTCACACACAATATATATATATATATATATATATATATATATATATATATATATATATATATATATATATATATATATATATATATAGAGAGAGAGAGAGAGAGAGAGAGACGGAGGGAGAGAGATTGTTGAAAAATATCTCAGCTTAACCCAATTCCCAAAATCTGACCAAATGGCAAATAAATTAGATTCGGGCGAAAAGGCTTCTTAGCAGATCGAGAATTTTTTAGAATTCCCTCGTACGTTCGTATATATATATATATATATATATATATATATATATATATATATATATATATATATATATGCGTGTGTGTGTGTGTGTGTGTGTGTAGACGAAAGATTTATGACAAAGCTGAAAAAGTTTTCGTGTGATGCGTTTCGTCCCTTAGGACTTAATCGGGCTACGTTTGTTTACGTTGATGTGACTATACATGCGCACGAAACAGAGACGCTGGGAATTTCAAAATTAGAATTTATGTACCCAAAATACATTATAAAATTTTATAAATTTAAAACTCCCTGCGTCTCTCGTTCTTGCGCATGTATAGTTGTATCATCGTAAACAAACTAAGTCCTATGAAGGCCTAAGTGACGAAACGCGTCGCACGAAAACTTTTTACAATTTGTCATACATCTTTCCTCCAAAAAGGTTCTTGATATATAATAATTTATATATCGTTATCACCCCCATACATATCTCTCTCTCTCTCTCTCTCTCTCTCTCTCTATATATATATATATATATATATATATATATATATATATATATTGTGTATTTAGCAGCATTCCTTCTTTCATGAATATTTCATTGAATACAACAGACAAGGTGCTTTGATTTAGTTCTTTCTTTTATAAATTATATAAAAATGTCCATTTGTTCTTTTTATCCGAGCGCTTTTGGCTATACATTTAGCCATTTTCAAGGTTGCAATATATTAACTGTTAAGAAGAAATAGATTGTTGTATATATGTATTTATATAATGTTTTCATTTTCAAGGAAAACTGTCAAGATATTCTGTCCATGTTCATAGTTGATACTATTGATACTATTGAGTGTTTTTTTTTTTATTAGTAAGGCTTCCATTATTTTTACTCTTTTTTGCTATTATATTTGTGTTGTTAACAAGTATGTTACGAATAGAGTCCTGTAGGTCCCCATGAGTATTTAAATGAAACCTAATTAAGCTATGGTCAGAAAGGTGTAGTGTGAGTCTTCGTGCCATGTAGTATGGTCTATATAATTATTTACGAATTATGATTGATCAGGAATACAATTCCTTGATGGACATTTAAATTCGTAAATAATATTTCTCCTATTAATATATATATATATGTATGTGTGTGTGTGTGTGTTTTGTGTGTGTTTTGTGTGTGTGTGATTGCCAGAAAATTGACTTATCAACTCTTTGTGGGTTATTTAACACAGACACGTATTTTGGGATAGTATGAACAATAGTTTTTATGAGTGAATATTGTATTAAGAAATTTTGGCATATATCAATGGTTTTCAGTTAGGTTATCTTTGAATTCATAGCTGAGGCTGGCGAGAAGAGATGGATCCATACCCTTCCTAGGGATATTTGCGCGTAGGTGAATGTAAGGCACTCGATGGTAAAGATCATTTTGAAAAATTGTAATATAAAGAAAAATATATATAATAAAAATAATTATCTTTCAGTATGGAAGACCGCTATCAGTTGCTCGCCATTATTTTGTATGGGAAGAGTTTTAATTTTTTTCTGACGGCCTTATGAGCAGAATTCTTCTCATTGTCTGGGAGAAATCTTCCGTATTGCACCAGATCTAGATTTGTTCTCTACAGTTTTCACCCTTTTATACTTAATAATAATGGAACTAATGGTATTACATTGTATATTCAGGATAGCTGCTATATTCCTATAGCTTTTGCCTTCTTTCCAATGTTTGATGATCAATTCTTTTTGCGAATTTGATAGTTCCTTACCTTTTCCCATGATGATAATTATTGTAAATGATTTATGTACGGAAATAACCTTATATAAGAAATGACTTGCGGACTGATCGAGATTGCTCCGGTAATAAGATAATTGTAAGAATCTAGCAAAATCTTACAAAGAATTATGTAAAGGTAAATTAAGCCTTTTGATATTGAAGACATATTTTATGCGAATACTTTTTCGGGTCGAAATTTTATAAATAACACACAATTTCATTCATGACAAAGTTTTCTAAATTTTTTTTTTTTTGCATATTGCAGCATTATGCAATGGTGTAGAAATATATAGTGTTTGTATCTCAATATATGCAATTGTCCATTCCATATGCTGAATCACGCACACAGGTACAAAAACAAATACACATGTATATGTATACTTTAATCATTTTGCAATCTTCTGTCTGTTCCTGTTCTCTCCCTATGAGAGTTTTCTCTTTGATCCATACAATATTTCCATCATCTCACCTCTCCACCATTGTCTGATAATAACAGAGTCAATGGACTCAAGTTCTGTTGCTGTACATTTTCTCCTTATCTCTTGCTGTCTCTCCACCCGCTCACTTTCTTTCATTCTCTCTCCCCGCCTCTCTCTCTCTCTCTTTCTTTGTGATTTCTCTCCAACTCGTATTTACGGCCTTCCACCTGCCAAAAAACGTCTTATCTTCGATCTAAGTTCACTGGTTAAACATTCAAATTGAGCGACAAAGTTTTCCAACATGGCGCTGCGTCTATCAACTACCCTCTGACCCTGAGATGGAGTGGTGGCGAAAGGAGAAATTTGGTGAGGTTCAGTTGGCTTGTATCGCGGGAAATTCGACAGGGGAGTGGAGACTGGACGAACTAGTCTATAATGTCAACCATTACACAAGAACTAACGCCGGAAACAAACCCTGAGAAACAGGTTCGAGCGGTAAGCTAATTGGCCCGATTATGATCTATTTCCTCTGGAGCCTTATTGGATGTTTGGGCATTGTCTCCGACGCACAGACTGCTCGGCCAACAACAAGTGTAACGAACTGGCTCGTTGATATTTATAACAATAAAGTCATGGGGTATTTGCACGCCTCCAGTCTCCAATCTCCTTTTCTCCTTCTCTCGCCTGTTCATTCTTCTCTCGCAGCACATGCACACACGCGAACGCACACACACACACACACACACTTTTAATTTATTATATGTGCTGTTTTCTAAGTTTAGCTATGCTTTCAGTATAAGGCTAAAAGTAGGTGGCATCCAGTGTGTATTCTTAATTTCCTAGCGGAGTGATCTCGAGAGGTGTGTGAAAAGTTCTGTTACATACAGGAAAAGCAGGATAACTTAGATTAATTACACAAAACTTTTTTCAAACTTCAAACCTTTTTGTTTAAAATTTTGTATATTTCTATGGTATGAATGCTCAATATCGAAGATAGTGCGGTTATATATATATATATATATATATATATATATATATATATATATATATATATATATATATATTTTAAACATGTAGTATTGAATGTTAAAGACAACATAGTCTTGCATATTTTCTTTTGAATTTTCTCATATTCTCTAATGAGACTTTTTATTTGAAAATGATTTCGAAATATGTACTGTTTAAAAGAAAAGTTGCTGCCAAATTACACACACACACACACACATATATATATATATGTATGTATATAGTGCGTGTGTATGTGTTTGTGTGTGTATGTGGACATAGGAATCAATACTGCATGGTGACTGTCAGTTTCACGTCTCAATGCGATCTTGGCCTGAAGATCGCTTTGATGCGTAAAACTGATAGTCATCATGTGGTGATGATTCCTATGTCATCTATCTATCTATCTATCTATCTATCTATCTATCTATCTATCTATTGTGTATTTGGGCAGCAATCTCTCTTTAATACATGTTTCGTTGAAAAAGACTCATACGATATTTTTGTTTAATTTTTTATTATATTTTTCTCTTCTCTGGATTTAATGAGAGTAAAAAAGTTATTCAAAGATTAGTGGATTACGAGCCGTTTCAGTTAAACTGTTAACCATTTTTAAGGAATGTTATTGTACTACTATAATAAATGGCGTGGAAGTGCCATTGTAGACGGTGTAAAAGTTCTTGAAACCAGACATATCTATTGAGCCAACTTTCTCCAATTATTATATGTTTCATGATAAGAACAAATTTGGTGCTTCTTAAATGTAGGAAGTTGGAGAGCGCTATGATGTTTTCTAGTTTGGTAAGGACAATGATAAATGGCGTTGGGTTCATTATAAGATCTAAGATTACTAGGTCATTCTCATCAATTCTAAAGGCCATCACTGATGCATTATGACGCTCGCCATTGAAATTGCCAATAGTAATTCTGTTGTCTTGGTAAGTTGCCATGCCCCAGCGTTGTATTCCTCCAAAGCTGAAACTGGAGCATTTTTTGATCAGCTAAGAAATTCAAGTCATTCAAGTCATTTGAAATATTCACCGTCATTCTAAAATGATCATCATTGGATATTCTAATGTTCTCGCAAGATGGAATCATCGTACGTCGCCTAGAGTGATTGGTCATCACGACGATGGCTCAGTGAACGGAAAGTGTCTGCTGCTTCTTTCATTGTGTAAAGAGTTTGATTGAAGCATAACAAATGAGCTTTTTTTTTCAACAACGCATAAACCGTAAAATGCCTTGAATGCATCTCAGGTTGAAACGACTGGTATATGAACGATTTTGTGATTACTCGCAGACGCCATTTGAGTAATTTCAGATGCACTCTTTCCTTTTGACTCTTGTGCTTCTTATCTTACCATTCTCTGTTACGTAAAAAAAAAAGTTAAAGTTAATTACTATCTGCCATCCGAGAAGCGTCATTGCAACTACTCCATTCCCAAGAAAGTAAATGTTTTATCTTTAAAATCTGTTGAGAAATTTAAACTCGGTTATGATCTCGACGCTATTGTTATTTGTAATATCACAGAGCAGTGGTTTTCAACCACGCTGCCTCGGCACATTAGTGTGCCGTGCGATCCTCTTACGTGTGCCGCGAAATATTGTCACTGCATAAATATATAGGGTGCGACGGACGGTGACAACTATGACCCTATACTGTGCAGTCGATCTATCTATCTATCTATCTATCTATCTATATATATATATATATATATATATATATATTTAAAGACATTTATAATATGTTTAACGTTCTTTTTATAGATACAAGTATTTAAGCAAATGCTCTGTTTTATAATAAACAGTATTAAATAACATTTACCGGCCTGAATGTCCGAGAAATTTTCATAGAAAATTTTTGTTCTTCGACATATTATAAATGTCTTTAAATAAAAATTGTCGGACTATGTCCAATTCAAATATATATATATATATATATATATATATATATATATATATATATATATATATATATATATAGGGTGCGATGGATAAATTGTCGTCTAAATTACGCAAAAATGAAAATAGCACTGACATCTCATTTTAACAGATACGTTTACCACAATTACACAAAAATATCAGTAAATTTATTCAATAAAATTGCCGTTGGCTTCAACCATGGCCTCCAGACGACTACCGAATCTCCTGCGACTCTTCTGAACTGTCTCCTTGTTTAAGTTGGTGAATGCTGTCATAATTCTTGCCTTCAGTACATCTTTGGTGTTACAGGGCGCCTCACATAATAATCAAGAGTCTGTGTAGTTAGGTGGTCAGATATAAGGTGTGATGTGGTCGCCTAAATTTTCATCAATAACCGGGTTTTCCTGCTTGTGTAACATGGTGCAGAGTCATGTTGTTAGACATAGGGTCTTCCAGCAACCACCCCCTTGACCCAGAGCAGCACTACAAGACACTTGATGTAGGCCTCTGTGTTGAGTCTGAGGGAAGATGAATGGAGACATAACGTTGCCATCACTAGTGATCACTCCAAACTCCATTAGACTCATCCAACTCGGAAAGATTGACACCCAAACACTCTAAAATGTTCGTATTTGAGCTTCCGGCGCGAATACGAAACAGTACAGTATTCCGTTTTCAAATTGCCCAACTGACCCTACTATACGGTACAGTAGACAAAAATTAAAAAAAAACAAAAAAAAAAACAACAACACGCATGCGCAAAATTAAAAATATAAAATGGCGACAATTTACCCATCGCACCCTGTATATGTATGTGTGGAAGTAGTAATGGTACACCGTTAGTATTTGAATAAATGAATAAGTATTAAACTTTTTTTTTTTATTTCACATTAGGTAAAAAGGCTTTATCAGTTTATTGGACTTTTCTACTTCTTATTTATGTGAATTAGGCTTCTCAACCATAAATAACATCAAAAATAAGAAGCGAGAAAGACTACGCTCAACTGAATAAGAAATGGGGGTTTGCTCATCGTACATTATCGCGAAAAACACCAGGCACAAGGTTCACACAAAATAAGCTGCACAAATAGTTGAATAAAAACATTGAAATAAAGTAAAGTACCCTTTAAATATTTTGCTAAGTGTTCCGTGATATTTTCATTTGCTCCTAGGTTGCTTACAAAAAGGTTGAGAAACACTGTCGTAGCGGTATCATGGAAATCTTTTAGGAGTGTAACTTTATATCTCTTGATGTTCTTAGACTTCCTCTTTCGAAGCACCAAGACTGGTTTGATTAGAACTATGTTCTGGCTTAATTGCTTATCGACAAAACGCATTAACTACATAGAACATGGAAGGAGTACAGGGACTCTGTTCCAAACAAGAGGACTTACAAGGAATGAAAACAGAATGTGCACTATTCGTTTAGGAGCATGAAGGAAGTCCAGTAGTCAGCAAAAACAGTTGAATTGCAGCAAGACGCTGACAGAAAGAGCCGTAAACCGTTCTATGACGGCCTGAAGGCAGTGTTTGGTTCATGATGGTATGCCGTCTGAGATTTTCACATTCGGTGGAAACCATCATGTAAGGTGACTACTCGACATCTTCCCTGTCCTCAGGAAGACTGGAGAAGTTCTACAAGATTTTTTTTAAAAATGCGCCCACTATATATCTCTACAAAAACAATGGCAAAAAAATAAGTTTGTGATTACTCTCAATAAATTTCACTTCTTTGCATTGTCGTCAAAATTCTTGCTCGTGTAATTTTAAATAGAATCATATCTAAATTAGTAGATAATCTCCATTCTGAAAATCAATGTGGGTTCTATTCTGGACGGAGTATCATAGGTATATTTCTTTCAATTTTCTCCACGGCAAGTTGCTGAAAAAGTGTGTGTAAAAAATTATCAATTCTTCGTATCTTTAGCCGTAATAATTAGAACTTTCCTCTATGTCTCCAAATCATGGAACTCTTGCCAGAAAAATATTCGCCAGATTGATGTCCTCGGTAAGCAGTCCCTTCGTACAATTGTTGACTATAGTATAAAAGACAAAATATGTAATATTATTTTCATGGAGGGATATTGGAAGCAGAGAGACATTTTTAATGTAATCGCCACTTCACAGGGCTTGTCATGTTCTGCGCATGAGTGATGCACGGACACCTGTTGAAGTACAAGTTTAAAATTAAGCGAAACTGAAATTCAGCTACCATCTCTCCGTCGACCTTTGATTGAAGTGGAAGAGTATATACATAAAAGGCATTATGACTTTTGAGGGGTCACCAATTGAACATTTCTGTATTACTGAACACCGCTCTAACACCCCTGCAGTCTTCACAAGGGATGATGGTCCTGGTCCTGCGGATTTCAAGCTGGCCTTAAAGTTAATCGAAGCTACAAACACAAGGGTGAAACATGGTGTTGAACCCTCATGTATACGTCGAACACTTCGGGGGGAGTCGATCATATAACTGATAAAATATTGATATCTGCAAAACATTATTAATGCAATATTCATTCGCAAAAGTGGATTATTCTTACAAAAATGTTTCAGCTTTAAATAACCCACAACCAATTGGTCAGGTGAGAAAAACAAATCAATCAATTAAAATTACTTGGCGTCCACATTTAATATATATATATATATATATATATATATATATATATATATATATATATATATATATATATATATATATACGCGGGAGGGTTAGTTTGAAAAGTTTGCGACTTGTCGAAGAAGTCGCCCCACCACATCACCAAACTAATATTTTGGTAAGTGAGTTAGGCTATGATCTTTTCCACAACTCCTCATATATATATATATATATATATATATATATATATATAAAAATTTTGCCGATTTTTCGAAATCATGGGATTGGCCCATTGTGTATATATATGGTCCAAAAGTTTTGAAAAATCGAAAAGTTTTTGAAAAATCGAAAAGTTTTCGAAAAATCGGCAAAAAAATGTGAAGGTTGAGTGCCTTTTTCTAAACTAATTTACTAACTCACTTTGGGGCAGTGGTACATTCTCTTCCTGAAATGTCTCATCACATATTCAATAATAATAACAAAATGAACGAATAAACGCATAAGGTTTCCCTAAACTTTTTAAGCTCTTTTTTTCCCCTAATATCCTTTGCTGGCTAATGGCAATCTTAGCGATGACGAATTTTAAATTGTAAAAATAAATTTTAAATTTTAGGTATTCCACTTCTGTAAAAGTTTGAACACCAATGTACTAATGGATTAAATAGTTTTAGCGTCATAGCTTAGTATGAGTTTTTCTAATGTAATTTTCCTGTTTTTTAATACTTCGCTTACCAAGCACTCAATCAAAATCCTATCTGTTTATCTTAGTCGTCAGATATGTACGCGTATGATGAACTGCTTACATTTCGTGGATGTTCGAATGTCGCCTCTGATAATTTAACTCATGTGAAATGTTCTAACAAGTATCACTATGTTTGTTTCGCCATCTGTGAGGAAACGAAGACTTTTGGGGTTTTAGAGGATGCAAGTGAAGCTCAGAATTAAACAAGTCTGTATTGCAGAAAGTAAGATAAGTAGAAATAATTGCGGGAGACAGGTGGAACTGAACTCCTCTGGGGGGACAGCTAGACGCCATACTGCCAATGCGCCGTAAACAGTGTAAAAGGGAACAAAGTTGAGGATGGAGTTACAATAAACATCTGCTATATGTACTTATGAACGCGATTATGAAAAAATATGCGTGTATTCACATGACACTATATATATATATATATATATATATATATATATATATATATATATATATATATTTAAATAGGGATTTCTAGATAATTGAGCACCTTGCCTCATAGACAAGTTGCTCTAGAAATTCCTATTTAAACATATATATATATATATATATATATATATATATAGAGAGAGAGAGAGAGAGAGAGAGAGAGAGATTCCTTCATGGTTTTTATCATATTCTTTTTCGTTTTCTCTGGCAATTTAAACTGATTTCTTCTTTTTTCTATTGTCTTCAAAGTTTCAGTAATTATGGTATACCGAGTGTAACAGCAAAATTGTACAAATCACGTATCAGCATAATTGTCCATCCCACAGAATGTTTAATATCTAAAAAAACCCATTAACGGTTTCTTTTTTCCAGGTTTTCAGATAAGATATGTAGCCATCTTGACACCATTTATCGTAAGGATCGTTGAAAAACTCTTTGGGTTATTCAGGTAGAAAGAGAACAGGTTAAACTCGTTTTGTGTCAGCCCCACTATGTCTTTCCAAATGAGCAATGGTGAGAGGAAAAAGATCACTTAGGCCTTAAGTAATGGTACTTACATTTATAGCCTGGCTTCCATCTTCAAAGTTCATTCAAGAACCATCAAGAGAACGGTGAATAAGTTTAAAAAAGGAGGGAACAGTAGAGAGGAAAACTGGATCAGGAGGTCAACAACAGGAAGAGGGATAATCATTTTTACTTAGAGCTAAAGCGATCAATTAGAAAAGATCCAACTCAATCCATAAGACATTTGGCACATGAGAGAGGAGCTTCAGCTATGACAGTTCGAAGATCAGTAAAAAAAAAAAAAATTGAAAATGAAATCGTACGTGAAACCTCTGAGGCACCTTGTAACTCCATGACAAAGTTAGAAGGGTAGAGGGCGAAGATTTGTTTGGTGGAGGGGGGGGGTTGCTGAATAGTCTTACAATGATATTTTCTGATGGCCATAGTCGACAACGAGTTGGCAGTCATAATGTATGCATACATGCGTGTGCGCGCGCGCGCGCCAGGAAGTCTTTTCTAAACATGTTTCACTGAATATATCAGATAAATCGTAATGTTCTACCCACACCTTCATATAATTGTGTCCTGTGAACACTGACCTAGTGCACTGTCTTTCCCCACTATAAAAGATTTCATGCACGAGTTACATGAATGCGAGAGCCAGGGTCAGAATGGTCAACGATTGGCTGGTGTGCCACATGGTGTGGGGGGGGCATTTGACAATGATGGATTGCGTTTGTCTGGGTTTTGAGTATAAGTCCAAAACGGCGCGAATTCAACAGAGTATCTCGAGAATTCTGCTGCGTCGATATGCCTCCCACACCCATGTTTGTGATCGGCTAATACCACCCGCGGAGTGACACTGAGCCAAAGTGCGACATCCGTTTCTACTACTGCCTCTTAGAATCCGAGCTGACAGAGTTAATAAAACGAATACCAAAAGTAACTGATCCTTTTCGTTTATACCGTTTTTGTTAATGGTGTGGGGATCCCGAAACGACACAGAACACAAATGCAATACACTGAAACTGTTTCAGATCAATTGTTGGCTGCTACTGATACAAAATATGACATGCATGTAGAAATTATGGCATACTACGTTAGTAACATGATGAGCAAAAAAAAAAACCATCAAGAAGGCTTTGGTTAATGCCGTGTGGTAGCCATACTTGATTACAATAGGATAGCCAATATATATAGTTCAATTAAATTAAATTGACAAATGGTGAATAAACTTTCCTGGCGAGGAGGGTGGTTAGACACGGTGAAAGGGTGGCTGTATCTTCTTACGAGGTCACACAGCCTAGTGGAAGTGCTAGACCCCTTAGCCTTCGTTAAGGTATTGAAATAGGAGAAAGAAACTCAACTGTAGCAGCTGTGGTTTACTAGAAACCGATTATGTATACTTGCTCTTCTTTTCGGATTATAACTTTTGATATTCAGAGATGGAGAGTTTGACCCACTGGAGCGTCCTTCCCAACTATCATAAAAACGCACAGGTATTGCTTGATATTGACATATTTTATTTGGTGATACACCATTTGACCGCAGTCTAAAGGGGAAACCAACTCAGTGATAACTAATGACATTATTGATATAAATAGCAATGGTCTGGAACGGTTCCAGACCAACAGCTGGATGCTGCTACTGATGAAAATGCGACTTTTACAGTTAGAACTTGTGTCAAACGATGTGAGTCACTAGCAGGGGAAAAATGCCATATACAATCATAACATCATTAAAATGTTTTTTTTTGTTAATTTTGTCCGATGGGCATACTCGATTACGAGGTGGATGAGTTAGTTCGTTCCTTTATAACTGGTTTTATAAGGCAGAGATTTACAAAACACACACACACACACACACACACACGCGCGCGCACACACACACACACACACACACACACACACACACACACACACACACATATATATATATATATATATATATATATATATATATATATTCAAACAAGTTTGGCCAAGTACAACCAACAAGGTCTGCCTGTTTAATTTTTGTATTGTATTTTTCCAATTTTTGAATAAGATGGTGTATATTTGCATCGAAATGGTGGATAAATTGTCCGAGTTCATGTTCTGTTGTTTGTTCAAACCATCTCAGTCATTATAAAAAAAATCAATTTGGTGCCAGGCAATAATCCGTTGGCTACTTCTTGGTATTCTTTTGAATGCTGACAATTTAATATCGTCTACAGTAGTGGTTCCCAAACTTTTTCCGGATTTAAAATTTGTTCGTGCCTCACCAAATTTTATGTGATCAAAAGTACATTTAAAAATAAAAAGCAGAGAGAAGGTTAAAGGGAGATAACCGTGAACTCAAAGCCAACATTGATAACTCTCTCCCAGTTTGCGGATCATAATTAATATATTTTTAATACTTGATTAATGTAAACTAAACATATCCAAATGATAAACTCGGTCAGTATTAAGTATGACTACCGTATATACTCGCGTATCATGCGACATTTGAAGACCTAATTTTGAAGATAATTTTAAGGGGGTCACATCATACACGAGATATAAAATTAGCGTATGTACTGCTGACGCTGGTTACACCATTGATCAAACTATATATCCATTTACTGTAGTCAAAATGTACAGATGTATTTAAGATAAACATGGTTTTGATGAAACTGATGATTTACTTAACTTTATCCAATAATAATGCATGTAATACTCACATATTAGTATCGTATTTTAAAATACAAATATAACAAATATGCTTCTTTTCGATTGTTTACGTTTATAAAATGTTTAGCTGTTTCTCATTTGGTTGTTTATGGCTGTACGCGTTTACGCAGTGCGTATATAGCGTTACTAACGATACTTTTATCATTCTCTTTTATTTTTTAACTTATTTAATTAGAAGATGGGATAAAGAGATAGAGAAAAAGAGTCCAGTCTATTGTAATTTGGTCTCTCAAAAAAGGAACTCGCAAGATACACTTTTTTATAAGTGAACATTCTAGGGTTGCACGATTATTTTTATAAGTGAACATTTTAGGGTTGCACGATATGCGAGATCGCGCGTTACACGAATTTAAACAGTATACTGGGATTGATGCATGCAATTACAAGTAATCCATAATAATATTTTAAATTTTGAAATCATATTTATTTTTGGCGTATCAATTTTTGAAATTGTTTGTAAGTCTTTGATTGTCTTTCAATCATCCCGCTTCACCTGCTATCCTCTTCCGCCGCACCTATGAGGCGTTTCGCACCTTTTGGGAAACCACTGTTCTACGGTAACGTCATGAGTAACGGTTAAGGTTTGTGAGATTGCACTTAAAACTTGCTGCTAGAATAAAAATCAACATAACAAACATGAACTTCGGATAGTTTATTCACAATTTTGATCCCAATATACATCTTATTCGAAAATTGGGAAAATACAATAAAATATTTAAACAGAAAGTTCTTGTCGGCTGTATTTAATAAAACTTGTTTGATTGAATATTTTCTGCCTAAATATAAACTTCAATTTCACTTTGTTTTGCAGATGAACAGGCGTAATTAGGAAAAAAGAATTCTATTTCACAAGAACAAAAACTACATTAGAGAGACAAAACGTGATTCCCATTAATTAGCGAGACAAAACGTAATTCACGTTAAACGTCCGAACGCTTGATTTTTTACTTTAACCGTGTCGTTAAAGAAATTAGATTTTATTTCATGTCAATTTGTTTATGTTACGCTTATCTTACGTTGTTTTTTAACTAATTCAGTACGAACGGAAATAATGCAGTCGTATGGAACCCATAGATATGGTACTTTCAATGAATCTTCGTTTGAATAAATTATATTCACTATTTATTAAACCATCACTTTCCAGGTCAAAATTATGATCACGAAATTTTCAGTGGCAAGCAGGCAGATTTAGTGCGTTGCTTAAGTGGAAGTATTTCGTCTTGTGTGTTGTTTAGTTGCAAGTATGTGTGTGATTCGTTGTGTTTGTCAAGAAGAACTACACTTATATATTTTTAAATATTTTATGAACCTTTTGTTTCGCAATAAACATAGAATAGTTAGAGCATTGAAGGAGCTGAAAAGTATTTTCGATACATTTCTCCTCTTCATGTAAATACTGAGGTTTGCAAATTCTGAACGCTCTTAAATACATAAACACACACACATGCATATATATATATATATATATATATATATATATATATATAT
The DNA here is from genome assembly GCA_964036315.1 of Acanthosepion esculentum. NCBI lineage: Eukaryota > Metazoa > Mollusca > Cephalopoda > Sepiida > Sepiidae > Acanthosepion > Acanthosepion esculentum. The sequence continues at coordinate 66,094,938 of OZ038494.1, read as the reverse complement.
ATATATATATATATATATACAAGTATAGGATTGGTGTATACGGAATAAATTCCAGTAACAAAAAATATTGTTCTTGAAAGAGTGCTCAATACAGAGTAGAGCAAATATAATTATTTATTCGAAAATTATGACATAAATTGTTATAAAATCACTACAAAAATATCTATTTTGCTTCAACACTTCTGGTGTTTTATCAAGTGATGGTGTTGAATGTAGAATAAATAGTTATTTTTGTAGTGATTTTATAACATATTTATGTTATAATTTTCGAATAAATAATTATATATATATATATATATATATATATATATATATGTATATATATACATACATATATATATATATACATATATATATATATATATATACATATATATATATATAATTATTTATTCGAAAATTATAACATTTATAGCATATTTATGTTATAATTTTCGAATAAATAATTATATATATATATATATATAATTATTTATATATTATTTATATGTTATAATTTTCGAATAAATAATTATATATATATATAATTATTTATTCGAAAATTATAACATAAATATGTTATAAAATCACTACTAAAATAGCCATATATATACATGTATTGGTTACCTTCTCGCTATCGAGCATTGCCATAACACAACATCCCGCATAGATTCACCGATGCCATGCACGGAAATGGTTGTCATATTGTCACGATGCCGAAAGTGACTTTTCAGTCCAACCTTGCCAAGACAAAGACGTGAGCAGATATGCCAGGTTAATTCAAGAGTATCTCTTTTCTCTGCTGGAAACTCTGCGACGATTCCATTCCGTACATCCTGTTTCAACTTTTGTTGGCAATACAAGAAGATTCAAAAATAATTCTACCCTCCTTGAACACCATCCTGACTACTCACTGCGGTCATCACGTTCCCATGAGTCAACTTGGATACTGCACTATATATATATATATATATATATATGTGTGTGTGTGTGTGTGTGTGTGTTTAATAACGCGCTGATAAATATATATATAAATGCCTCAATATATGCAACTGCACATTCCATGTACTGATTAACACACACAAGTAAAATACATACACAAGTACTTACAAACACACACACACACACACACACACACACACACACACACACACACACACACACATACAGGCAACGATGAATTTGTAAGCTTTAATTATTTTTATCGGCTTTCGTTCATTGTTCCTATTCTACTCCTACGAGAGTTTGGGTGTAAATGTTGCCATCATGGTCAGAGAATGGGACTTTGGTTGTGCATGCATGTAGTAATTTTTTACGTGTAAATGGTTTGATGGATGGCGGAGGGATAGAATTATTAGTATATACAGAATTGAGGAGAATGTCAGTGGTTTGATCGACGGAGACGTTTGTGAATACATTTTCGGTGTCAATGACACAAAAGAAATAGATATTCTCAAGACGACATTTGAAAAAACTCTGTTCTTAATTTTACCTACGAACTTGGCCCAAAGAATAAACTCCCATTCTTAGACGTTCTTGTAGAATATAGTAACAACACTTTTACCAGCTCATTGTATAAAAAACCCACTAGCAGAAACTCTTGCAAACCTTAACTTTAAGAGTGAATGCCCACTCAGATACAAAACAGCAGTAATAAAACACTTCATAAAAAGAGCACATCAGAATTCATCCTCTCGACTACACTTCCTTAAAGAACTCAATAATGTAAAACACATTAGTTAACAATTGCTTCCCTACCACCTTATAGACCACCAAATTAGACTATTTCTTCCCAAAGTAAATAACAATGATAGCGAACACAGTAAAAAATAACATAAATGTTTTCTACAAAAACCAAATGCATATCAACTACAACCGAGATGAATCTTCAATTAGAAATATCATAAAAAATTACACTATCCCAATTGACCCGAACAAAAAATCAGATTAATTATCTACTACAAGAAATTTAAAACAGCTAACCTTATCCTCAAAAATTAGAACACACTAGCAAAATCAAAATTACAACCAACGAACATTATTTATGAGTTCAAATACTCCTTAAGGAACTGTGTTCCTGATCAAACCGAATTCATAAATAATTACATCGGTCACACTACTACATGCCTATCCAGACGCGTTACGGTACACCTATCCGACCACAGCTCAATTAGAATCCATTTAAACACCCACACAAACTTACCAGACTCCATTCCAAACATACTAGTAGAAAATACAAACATAATAACCTCATTCACATGTAAAAAAAAAGATTTAAAATAATGGAAGACTTAAAAATAAAGAAGAAAAAGCCAACACTGAATAATATTAACTACGAACACGGCTACAATGTGCTGTGTTCAGAAAATAAAACATCCCTATAATTCAAGAAACATACACACAGCCTATACACCAAATTAAAAAGCAAAAATAAAATCGTCCTTGATAATGTCTAAAAGTATAGTCGAAAGCGCTCGGAATTACAAAACATTTGGACAATTTCTATACGATATGTGTCCAGAAAAGAAAACACAAGAAAAATTAAATAAAAAGTTTAATCGCAGTACATTGTCTGTCGTCTTTAATAATATATATATATATATATATATATATATATATATATATATATATATATATATATATATATATACACACACTCATTGGGGGTCGTGCGCAGGTATGTGTAAACGTAAATGCGTGTATCTTTCGTTAGTCTATTTATACATACTGTTGTTTTCAAAATTGTTTCTGCATATAAATATACATACATAATTATGTGTGTGCGTACGTGTGTGCATGTATGCATGTGCGTGTTTTTGCCTGCGTGTGTGTATCTACTTTCTGCGACTGAGTGTGATATCATAGGGGTGGGTTTGTACGCGTAATGTATTTCTCTGCCTTTGTTTAAATTCTGCCTGTACAAAGCACTTTATGTCTTAAAACCCTGTCTATATTCTTATACAGCAGAGGATTGGACTGACGATTATGTTCGTATATTCAGTTTCTCTTTAAAACTGATACAGAATAAGCAGGAAAAAAAAAACACCGGAATAAAGAATTAAGAAGAAAAAAAAAGCATCTCATCAAGAGCAGAGCATTGGTGTTTATTTTCATTCTTGACAGGAAATCCCAAACGATATCTTACTCTGGACCTGTTTTAGACATATTCAAAACATAAGGATGATGTACCCTAAAAGGTCGATGTCGCATAGGCTATGAAGAACGATAGTGGTTTGTACATATTTTGTTTTGTATTCTTAAAAAAAAAACATGTTTCGCGCGTGCGCATAATTGACTTATAATTATATCAATACGGAAATATACTTTATTAATGCGTACTGTTAACAGAAATTTGAATGTGGTTTAAAATAATCTCTATCGTTATTTATTGTAAATACGGCCTTCATTTACTGGAAATATATTTTCTGCTAATTCTGCTTCCAAGAATAAACAAGAAGACATGCACAGAGAGCAACAGGAAGGTTTTATGACGACTGGG
>OZ038494.1:66028960-66088960 GCA_964036315.1 Acanthosepion esculentum | reverse complement strand
TTGAATTACCTTTAGTTGGAAAGCGAGTGAAATGATTCGAAAAGCGGGTGATCGATTTACAGTATCTGCGTAATGTATAAATGCACTTTTATTTTGTGCCCCACTTTTCGAAATTCTGATGTTCAATTTACAATGTAAATATCTGCTTAACTGAACCCCTACTTAGTAATCGATCACCTATTTTAGAGCTAATTTACTCTAAAGCGAAAGTTTTCTGGCGAAACGAAGGTTAAACTCAGTCAAAGCAATTAAAAGTACATAGAAAAAATACATTTCTTAAACTTTTAAATCCTTTTCTTAGCAGCAGACCGAGCAATGGATTCAATATAGTCTTTCCACTTGAATTTTTTTACTAACTATACGAACATAATTTCAATTGTTAAGTATTTTCTGACTTACGGATCCATGACAATATCCTTATATACTTGTGATAAAATAGGTCCCCAACATAATTGGCTAAGAGCATCTACGAGGTAAAGTGAAATGTAATAAAGGACTTTATTTGGGTCCGAAGTGTAGCAGTTTTTTTTATAACTACGAATTATGATCTTCAAAGTGACCACCCGTTGACCGAAATCAAATAAAATGAAGTGATGAACAAATAAAAACTTTCGGGTTCAAGAATTGGTCGTAATTTAAGAAATTCGAACTGTTTATATTAACAGAGTCACGATTAGAATGGAAAGAGTTCCTGGCTGCTTGTTAAAGTGTTCTGAGCCACTCGTTAGAACAGTCTACCCCAGTGAGCGAAATAAAGGGGGGCACCAGTTCGACATTCCAACCACCTGAAGAAGGCTGGAGCGTACAGCGGCCGAAACGTCGTAATAAATATGGCGACAAAGATAATAGTCTAAATAATGTAAATAGTGTATCTAGATGCAACCGTCTCATTTGTTCTAACAGTTTCTTTTCTCATACTTCACACCCGTGAAACTCCCTTCCGATGTCTTGCTTCCCCGCCATCTAAAATCGTTAAAAGTTTAAATGCAACGCCAATCGCCATCTTTTATCTTCCTGGACCCTGTTCCTTTAATTATTTTTAGGAAAATAACATATTTTATTCGAGAGCATTTATTATCTCATCAACTACATAATCAATATCGTTATATAACATAGCTGTGCGTAACTTTTCAATAACTTCGTTGTAGATTGCGCGCTCGAGATTCGGGGAAATAATGGTAGCTTTTATGGACATCTAGTATATTTGGATTAGTACTGTAAATCCCTTTGCTGACCGTTGTTTCACTGTTACACACGAAAACCATGAAGCACGTAATGGCCCATATTACTTTCCTATCTTGTAGTATTTACCCAAGCCTCTCCACTGAGACGGGATGTCACACAAGGTCGGGTTTTATGTGGGGAACCCGGGCGCGTACACTCGGGCCAGGTACAAAAATTCCCCAGTCGGTTGCGCTCGTCTCGCTGGCGACCACCGATCTTCCTCTCTCGTGCAATGAGAGGGTGAAGCCTCGAGCAGACTTTCCTCTCTTGTATCGTTACTCATCTTGTACTGTAGTATTTAGAATAAGATGAGTTTGAAGAATAACGCCGAGTTCATCTGAAAGTATAAATAATTTCCGATTTTGTTTGTCAACGATCTGCTTTGTTCTTTGTTAAGGGTGTTTTAGAATCCCTGTGAATATGCGGTATTGTGGCATGAGTTGGATTGAATGGCGATGAAAGAGTTCTTGTGATGAATGAGTAAATTGTAATGGATGAATGTGTGACGACATGTTCCGCTCGTACATCACTGATGACATCTAAGGTCGGTTGCATGCGTATACACCCGGCTAGCTATGTTCACAGGTTTGTCCATTGGTAGTGATCGAATTCAACAGAGAATAAAAACAATTGCTTTACAAGACACTGGTTGGGAAATAGCAACAATGCAATTTCTCACTTCATCGTGGTATTGTTTTCATACGGCTGATCGAGGTGATAAACTACTATCTTGCTAACTTCCGGCCACGGAAAGAGGACCCTTACATTCCGTGACCGGCTAGGCAACTACTGATTTCTCACCGCTGATCCTTTTTTCTCTGAGTGCCGGTCTCTTCCTCACTGACCGCTGGTCACTTACTCACTTCCTGACTTCCAGCCTCTCTCTCTGTTTATATGGTTACTGACTCGGGTTCGACCCCGCTATCCATTCCTTTGTGTTCCGGAATAAAAGACCACTCATTCGGCTTTTTGAGTTCTAAGCTTCTTCAAAGGACTGTACATTTATGATTATCTAAAATCATGGACAAAAATTTATGTTTGCCAATTCAAAGGCGAGCTGGAGACAGGAATCCCGAAACCTCGGGCAATTAAGTTAATTCAAAGATAGACTGGAGACGAAATTCCTAAAAAAAACTCAGATAATTAAGTGGACTTAACAGAAAAAGGAATTTATCTACTTATCCCCTAAGGTTGTGTAAGAAATTGTATTGTTACAAATGGGTTGTGAAATCAGATTAGCTCGGTCTAGGATAGTCAGTGACGACAAGCCTTTTCTCCTTCCCCCTTTTGGCCTTGTGTCACATGAGATGTATTATTTAAAAATAAAACGACCCGCTTTGTACTTTTCGCTAAGGGAGTGTAGATCCCAAACATTCGGCTTGCTAACTTTCCCTATCTTTCCTAAATAACGGAATATCGTAGACTGTGATGTGTGTAACATCTTTGCTAACTCTTTAGTACTTTGTCGTGGATTGATTTCCACTGATGACCTTAGGGTTTTATCATCAAAATCAAAATCGGGTTTATCTAACGTTTCTGCAGAACGAAACGTTGCAAACCAATTTCGTACTTGCCAGTTAGTTATGACTCCTTGGACCTAAACACTAGATATATTTCTAGATGCACCCATAGAGTTATTTCCTTGTTCAAATTCCCATAACATTATATGAAGTAAATTCACTTTCGACACTTCCATTAGTGGGGATAAGTTTATTATTTAATCCACCGGGTACACGGCGACTGCCGTCCTAAAAATAAGGTATATTATTATACTCTAAACTTATTTTTAACTGCCACCATTAGTAGTTATGATATTACATTTGTCATTATCATTGGCTTCTAAAGACGTGAATTGTTATGACTCAACCAAACCTTCTTATGAAATTTTGGGCAGTAATAAATAATAAATAAATCACACCTGAAGTTAGCTTATATAAAAAAAAAACATCATTACTTTTACGTTTAACAATAAATAAATAAATCTGAATGTAAGCAAAAACACTAATTTATTGGTTCATCTCTCTCTTCATTGTCAATTCGTATCTAATCTATAAAGCTTAGTCTGGTACAAGGCAGCGTGTGTTTAGCACCGAGTGAGAAACGAAATTATTCCACTATCTGCGAGTGTCGCTTGTTACCTTTTTTTTTAATCATTTCACACCAGGCAAGGCGGGAATGCCACTAGTATGCAGGGAGTTACAGGGAGTGAAAATGAAAAAGACTGAGAATAGGGAGGATAGAAAAGGACAAAAGATGAAGGGGATTCAAGCAAACAGAAAATGGCGATTGACATTGCATTTAATTTTTTGAAGATTATAGTTATCCGGGAAGCAAGTAAACGGAAGGGGGTCTCACAGGCGGGAAATGCGAGAAAAGAAACTGTTGGAGTACAAGTGGTGGTTGCATTTAGCTATTTCAACAGTAAAAACGGTGAGACCTAATTGCCAATCTAGTAGCACACTTAAATTCATGTAGTCGGGTCACCAGAAAAAAAGAGAGCAGTTGCCATGAAAATATTTATAGAAAAGACAGAGGGAAGCCACACCTCGTCGGTGGGAAAGTGACTGAAGTTGAGATGCCTGGTCAGATTCGATTACATTACAGATCTTTCTTTGGATTTTGTCAAGAATCTCGAAACGTGGAGCACCAGACCAGGTATGACAGTATTTAATGCACGGACGAATGGTAGATTTAGTAAGCTTGACTTATGTCAGGTCACTCTACCTGTGCTACTGGTACTATGTAGCCCAATATTACCTGCTGCATAGTTGGGTTATCAGCAGCTAAACCGGTTCTCCCACCAGGTTTTTCCGGTGAGGAAGGTGGCTAGACACCCAGCAGGATTAAAAACAAAACCTGTCAAAGGGCTCATGAACCTTTTTGTTGGGTCAACGTTAATTTAGCACAACAGGTTCGACTGGGCTCATCACCTATGTATGCAGCCAGACTGAAATCAGTGGCCAGGGCAGAGGATTCTCTTGATGGAATTAAGTGACCAAGTGGGTGAACTTCGGCTGTGGTTTAACCTGTAGAGTGATAAAAAATAACCACATCTATTTATTCTAGACACGTTATACATGAATGAATACCTTTCAAGTTTTCAACTAAGATATGTAGGGAGAACTGGGATGGTGCTCAGCTGTGGCTAAAGTAAGATTTATAGGTTAACTGTCTGGTACAAAGCCATTGGTATTGATCATTGAGGATAGAACTATTATAATTGTCTGTAAGCATCGCTTGTTAACCATTATTCTACAGTGGCATGATCAAATATTCACTAAGATTAAGAACTGATACATGGTCATAGTAATAAGAAACTCTGTGTGGCTCACTCAAACGAACTGCACTCGCAAATGATGTACGATACGCCTTTGCTAAACATTGTGCTACATTAGATGCCTATGGAAACTTTGGAGGGTATTTACTAAGCTTAGATTAACCTAGCCTGTTACAAGTGAAGATGGAATTCTCTACACAGGCGAATATTCTGGGACTAGGTTGCTAATGATCACTTAGGTAGCCTGCTTTCAGTGACAGTATTATGTGTTAGACTGTGAAAATTAGATTCAAATTGCTCGCATCCTCTGCGTAGCTGGATCTTTAGATCAATGTTTTCATGTAGGAGCAATTACAATAATTTTCTATTTACGCTTACGTTATAAAACATTATTTGCTTACTTTATAAAGCTTTGTTTGCTTACTTTATGAAGCTCTGCTTACGTTGAAAAGCTTTGTTCGCTTACTTTATGAAGCTTTGTTCACTTACTTTATAAGACTTTGTTTACTTTATGAAGATTTGCTTACTTTATAAAGCTTTGTTCGTTTAATTTTTAAAGGTTTATTCGTTTACTTTATGAGGTTTTGTTTGCTTACTTTATGAAGCTTTGTTTACTTACTGTATGAAGCTTTCATTGCTTATTTTATGAAGATTTGTTCGCTTACTTTATGAAGTTCTGCTTACTTTATAAGGCTTTGTTTACTTAATTTATAAAGCTTTGTTCTGTTACTTCATAAAGCTTTGTTCGTTTTATAAAGCTTTGTTCACTTACCTTATAAAGCTTTACTTACTTTATGAAGCTTGTTTACTTACTTTATAAAGCTTTGGTCGCTTACCTTATGAAGCTTTGTTTACTTATTTAATGTAATTTCGATTCTGCATCCAACCGCTTTTTTAATCCCAATTGTCAATTAAGTTATCTTCTTCCTTGCAATTTTCTGGATACAAATCCCAAATATTCGACGATGTAGATCATTTTCTAAGAAAATGTTGCTACACGATCTTCCGGAAAATATTAATCACAACAGCATATAACGAAATATATATTAGCCTGATACTAACAAAATGAAACAGTTTCAGTAGCTATGGATGTTAAGATACCAAAAGAGACCAAAAAGTCATGAATCAGTTGTTATGTCTCTTGCGACATCTAAGCTACGCTTAAAAATCATTTACGGGCACTTCTACATGGTGTAATGATTAGCAAGCTTGTCTTGCTAATTCAGTTATGACTGAATAGTGAGTTCGATCCTCACCGGGTTCCCTATACTGTCGGACTGGTGCTGCATTTAAGCTAGGCTTAGAACATCGTTTTGGGTACTTCGACGTGGTGTAATGGTTAGAAAACTTGTCTCGCTAGATCAATTTACGTCTGAATAGTGAGTTCGATCCTCACTGGATGCCCTATACTTTCAAAATTCTGCCACGTCTAAGCTACACTTAAAAAGCCACCGCAAGTGCGTGCACGCCCAAAGTGAGTCAGTCTTCAGTAAGTAATTTTATTAAAAAAAATAACTTTGATCTATTAAAATATATTTATTCATACATAAAAAACATCGCTGTAAGTGCATTCCGTTATAAACAGTAGTCTGAGGCGAAACATCTAACGAAATTTACGTTATATTAAATATAAATATATATTTAAAAATTGAATGTGCGAAAACCAGTTCAGTGTTGAAATTATAGAGTTAAGCTTTCACTACGTGGGCATTTTCAAAGCACAAATGAAAACTCTAATATATTTCACTTTTACATACTTTGCCCTACACATTTTGTCAAATTAATATATAAATGTGCTTTGATTGTTAGTTTGAAATAGTGTTTTTGAAGCGAAAATTGCTGGTTTTTCAGTGGTTTGCTAATGAGGAGGCATTTAAGGCAAGCAGGCTTTGTGGTAGAGTGCTCAATATCGAAGGTAGATATAGAGGCTTAATAGAATTTTTTTTACACTTAACTCATTTTTACTTCGGAGTTTCTTGGCTATATAGGTATAAACACTCGTCGGAACAGATTTAATCTGCTGTCATTTCCCGATTCTCTTGTGCTTTTATTGGTATGAGTGTGTTATTTATTTCCTTTCACTTTGATGGGTGTTAATTGATTGCTGATTCCTCTTCCTTCCTCCTTTTTTTACTTTGTCGCTTTTATTTTTCTCTTTTATTCTTTCCTCAATCTTCTTCGTTGGTCTCTGATTTATTGTTGACTATTGCATATAGGTTATGGTTTGAATTTTGTGTGTGCATGTATGTTTGTGCAGGTATGTGTTTATGTGCCTGCATGTATGAATGCATCCACATATACAAGCATGTACGCACACACACACACACACACACACACACACACGCATATTCTTGTGTGGTCGTGTATGTGCATCTTTGTGTTTGTGTGTGTGTGTGTGTGTTTGTGTTTGGGTGTGTGCTTGTGTTAGCAGCATATGTATTTTTGGGGGGTTGTATTATTTAACTTTACTTAGTGTTTTAACTTTAATTAGTTTTTGAAACTTGTGTTTACTTGTGCCTTTTTGCTGGTTTGTATTTACGCATGCCTTTTATGTACGCGCACGCATGAACGCATACACACACACAAGCACGCACGCACGCACGCACGCACGCACGCACGCACACACCTACCCGCAATTAACCATCGGCAAAAGTTCTCCCGTGATGAGTGATCAAAGGGAGAAAGACCCCGCACACGTTGCAAATGATACGGATATCATACAGGAGCTGCTCTTGAAGTTTCCTGCATACGGCACTATGAGACGTACGACATGATAGAGGCACTTGACAGGTGCTGATACCTGGATCGTCTCCGGTAACCTGTAGAATGTGTTCTTCATGGCCAGGCATACGAACGGATCTCGGTTTTTCACGGATCCTGTCTCAGCAACGCGATGATAAACAGCAGGAAAGCTTAGATGACTCGGCTGCTTTCGTTCTGGAAATGCAATCTGATACAGCCGTACGGCCTCGCGTCCATAACCATTCGCGCGGCCGCATGTAAAAATCATATCTGCCTGCTCCCGATATGAATATCCTGCCATTGCTAAATGGAACACTACTCAGTTAACTCATTGTACACACATTAAACGTTGAAAATAGACTAACCACAGTGTACATGAATGAAAAATAAAACCTCGTCTACATGATAACACAGCGCCCTCTAGCGTAAATTTCTTCAAACTTAATAACTAAAAAAAAAAAGGATTTGTGGACATATGATTATATGGACTTTTGTCCTTGTTCTGGTGTGAGGAACCCGCCCCAATGTTTGTAAAAGTATTTTTGATACGCCTTTATATATATATATATATATATATATATATATATATATATATATATATATATATATATATATATATATATATATATATATATATATATATATATATATATATATATATATATATATATATATATATATATATATATATATATATATATATATATATATATCACGAATCAACTCATTAATACATTAGACTAGGTTATGTTTGAGTCTCCGAGAATTGTTCGTAATCTTGTGGAGTAAAGCGTTGATTTATAATTTTGACGACATAGTGGGTTCAACCCCTGGCCCGGGCGGTGTATAATTTAACTCAGTGTGACTGTGCGAGCAGTAACTGAACATTGCTAAATCAAGAACTAAACGAGATATTCCGAGACACATAAGTTTCTATTTTATTGTAACATTTATTTCTAATTATAAACTATTAAATAAAGTAGTTATAAATTTGTTAAATAAAATAAACAAAATACATTGATTGATAGATAGATAGATGTATGTATGAATGAATGAATGGATGGCTGCGACTTGATATCGAATAATGCCATCGCTTGAACTATTCCCTAATATGGGCAGCGCGGGTATTGTATTAGCTAGATATTCGTGAATTCGTTGTATTAGCTAGATATTCGTGAATCTTATCTTAAGGATTAAACCCACTACACGACCGATAAAATATGAAGTTAGCTAACTTAACAACAGGCGCCTAATCAACCATTTTCTAGGTTTTCTGAAAGTCTCCCTAATCCTGTAATCTCTGTAATCCCCTAGCTCTGTCAGACATGGGGAGTAATGGGCCTTCTCTCCGTCAGGCTAACCCATGACGTGTTGGCAGAGGGGTATTGAGTTTTCCGTCTTCTGGACTGGATAACCAACCCCGGTTGCAAAACCCACACTAGTTAGCTATTTACTATTAGCTATGAGGTAAAAAAAAATGGATTCATACCTTTTTCAACGATATTAGTGGGAACTGACCACAAAAGCCTCAAACGGGATTTGAACTCGGTCCGCCGATTCTATTTCCTGTGCCGATAACCGCTCATATATGTATGTATGTATGTATGTATGTATTTGTGTATTTGTGCTCGAATGTTTGTGCAATCATACGTATACGAATGTGTGGATACTTTTTTTTTATTCCCCTTTATGGTTATCTAAACAGACCCACACGTGTGCGCGTGCGCACATATGTACTTAAAACGATGCTAAAATCCCCTGTGCCGAAGTTGTAAGCTACTTTGTTTATGTGTCTTAGAATCTTTAACTTTGGGTTTCAGTGTCAGAGAGCCTATGACTTTGTATATATTAAGTGTATGTGGGTCAAATTCTAAACTGTTAAAAGAAAAAACAAACAAAAACAACAACAACGATAACAAAAAACGTCTTTAGCATTACTGATGCCCTTAGCAGAAGTAACATAGCGTGTTTGTGTACTTGTTAATGGTCCCCTACTATATCCCTGGAGGAATGAGTGTGATATGGAAGTGAAGAGGAGGCCTGTCTTCCGAATATCAAAGAGTTCCAACGCAAAACGAATCATTTCTCACGATAAGACTGAAGATGAATTTACATTTTCAAATTATTTTCTTCTACATATAGCGTTAATATTCACGTGCTAATGAAACCTGATACGTTTCGCCTTTACCAGAATAAAAATAATGCAAGGGTAAAACGTCAGATCAAATAATAAAGCCAACGGTTCAAATCTCAATAAACTGAAAAGTCAAAATTGCATCCCCAGCAAAGGTTCAAATTTCTTAATCAATTTCAATCAAGGCAAGCAATTTGAATATTGAATTAGTAAAACCAAATGATAAAGCAATAACATACAAAATTTGATTTTTATCGATTTAAAATTATAAAGGTAGTTAACTTGCCGTCCGACCCACACAGAAAAGTCCTCGGGCCCACCCACTTCCCAAAATCAGACAAAATGGATAACTATCAGAAAGGGATTGAACTCACAATTATTATGTCAGCAAATTAACGAACCAACACATTAATACACTAGATTAGGTTAGGTTTAAGAATCCAAGAATTGTTCCCCGAATTGTGGATTAAATAGTTGGTTCATAAATTTGGTGACATAGAAATTGTGAGTTCAATCCTTGGAACGAGCAGTGTAAGTGGACTCGATTGAAATGTGCGAGCAGTAACTGAACATTGCTAAATTAAGAACTAGACGAGATATTACGAGACGCATAAATTTCTTTTTTTCATTGTAACATTTGTTCTTAATTATAAAATAATTAAATAAAGTAGAGTTATTATGAACTTATTATATTAAATAAAATACTCATGTATTTTGAAAAGGCGCTTTAAATATATATAATATATTTTCTGTTTATATGTTATGTTTACAGATAAACATAACATATAAACAGAAAATATTTACCGGCCTGAATGTTCGAGAAATCTCTTAGAAAATATGCGTTCTCCGACAGGAATGAAACCTGTATTCCTATAAAGAAGCCGTTATTTGATCTGACGTGATATACCGTTTAGGTTTAAAAACAGTAATTTGGACTTTGTTAACCATGCGCTTCTCTGTAGCCAAATGGTATATCACGTCAGATCAAATGACGGTTTCCGTATAGGAATACAGGTTTCATTCCTGTCGGAGAACGCATATTTTCTAAGCGATTTCTCGAAAATGCAGGCTGGTAAATTAATTAAAAATCAGAGCATTTACTTAAATAAATTGTATCTATAAAAATAACGTATAAATAGAAAATATATTAAATAATTGTCCTTTTCATATATATATATATATATATATATATATATATATATATATATATATATATATATATATATATATAGGATCGGTGTATGCAGAATAAATTCCAATAACCAAAAAAACACTATTCTTAAAAGAGTGCTCAATACAGAGTAAAGCAAATATAATTTATTCGAAAATTATAACATAAATATGTTATAAAATCACTACAAAAATAGCCATTTTGTTTCAACACTTCTAGTGTCTTATCAAGTGATGGTGTTGAATGTAGAATGTAGAATGTAGATTAAAAAAATACTATTTGTTTAAACTCACATTTCACATTTCCTACCAAATGTGTTTAAACCCACATTGTACATTTTCCAGTAAATCATTCTGTCATGTTCTATGTGATGTTGAACTCTCCCGGGACCAGTTTACTGAAGATTATGTTTACTGATTTTTCTTTCCTTTTTTTTTTTTTTTATAACCGACGCTTTCGATTTTGTTGAATTTTTTTTCTTTTTTGCATTGGCATTTCTATTAAAAAAACGCATGATATCTGTCAATATTTTTTGCTTCGAGCTGCTATTAATAATGCTTCGATTTTGTTCCCCTTTTCAAATGTCCTCTACGTAGCCAGATATAGTCCATCCTTTTTAAAAATTCTTTTTTATCTTTATCTTTTCAACTTATTATTATTCGGTTTACATTTTCTCTGGTCTTTCGTTTTTTTTCTTTTTTTTTTACATAAACTTATTTTTTGTCATGTTCTGTTATAAAAATTATTTCTTCTCTCCGTTGTTTTAGTTAATTTTTTTTACCGTTATATTACCACAGTCATCTATGCTGTTGGGCTTACTCAGTGCTCATTTTGTATTTCTATGAGGAGGTGCTAAATAAAATCTCATAGCTCGACCAAGAAGAAATTTTTTAAATTCTGATATTTCGTCATTTGGTTAGATTTGGAGCATAGTGTGGCAGATGCGATATCACCCCTGAAATAATAATAATGATAATGAAGGAGAAGTGAAAGAGAAGCGTTTTCGATTAACCAAGATGTTAATATGACGTAAGGACTTTGAAATGTAAATGTTAGAAATAGTTAATTTAGAAAACGAAATACAATCTTTTTGTAAGTGTACAAAGGATATCAGATTACTAATAAAAAATTACCGGAACAATAATAATCTGGACTTTTAAAAAAAGGAAATTGATTTTGACACAATAAGAATCAATGTTAAAATCAAGGATGTTTTGATCTAGAATTTATTTTTAAAACAAGAATCTCTGTAGTTTACAAAGAGCGACAGAATAATTAATAGCGAGGTGAGAAAAACAATAGCGTCTTGTTGTGAACCTTAGAAACCAATTGATGAAAAAGTAAATTGTTTATTCTCGGAGGAGTGAAGTTGTACTTTGGTAGTATGTCAGTATGTTCGCACTAGAAAACAGATACGTCACCAGTTTGGGAAACGTTAGGCCAGTTCTCTTAATAAAAAGGCGAGTCAACTAGAAGAGAGAGTTTTTGGGTTCGCCTGTCTTCAAATGCAGTCGAACTGAGTGGAGAGACGTCAGAGATTGAAAAGGAAGCGTACGCTGTGTGTTGCTGAAGCTGAAGGAGGAAGAAGCGAAATACCGCCTCTAACATCTCAGTACCGCTGCTCCTGCTAATACTACTACTACTATTATTACTACTGAGAAAGGGATCATCTAAGATTGTAGTAGTTGCACTAAGAACAAACCAAAAAGGGTTAAAACGAATTTCTTTACCGAAATTATTCGAAGTATTTGTGTTTGGTTATTGTTCACATACAGAAACATTCAACCTTGAGCAAGAATTAGTGTGTGTGTGTGTGTGTGTGTGTGTGTGTGTGTGTGTGTGTGTGTGTGTGTGTGTTATATAAAAAACTCTTTTGTCCTTTTAAAATCGAATTGGTTATATTTATTTTTCTGTCAACCCGATTCTCACCCAAAGAACTCGCAGGTGGACCAACGGAGAGTTTCCGGATTTCTACGATCCGGTGACCACTCTCCAGGATCAAAACAATCACAATGTGGCTGGAGGGTGGCTTCGAATTGACTTTGGGAACCGGAGACTTGTGTCTAACCTGTAATACTGGGTAATGATACGGTGTTACAATAGGTCGCACCCAGAAAATTTTAGCACTCTGTCGTATATAGTCAATAAGCATCATTTTTAGGGTTTAATGCTTTATGCATATTCATTTTATCTACTGGGCCAGCTATTTTATTTTCTCCCTTGTCCAGTTTAGGAAATGTCCGGAGTATCTCGCTATGGGCAATGTGCATGTACGAAGGTGCCTATAGAATTTTTTTATTTCTATTTTTTATCCCTGGATTTTTCTTAATTCCCATGTTATTTTTCTTCTCTGTTTTCTTTCATTTATTTTTACTTTTATTTTCTAATAATCTAATATATATATATATATATATATATATATATATATATATATATATATATATATATATATATATATATATACAGCCATAATTTGCATTTAATGCACTTATTATTTTATTTTACATCATTTAATTTCCTTCTGGTGACATATGTTCCTCATTATACTCGCCTTATATGACACTATTTGAGATTACAAATTTGCTAAAAAGTGTATTATCATTATATTATTCATAATAACATTACCGATATTTTTTCTTTTTTTTAAGGGCAAACACAATCCAACAACGAGCATCCCATTGCCTATCTGCGCAACTAAAGCCGGCGAGGAAGCGAGCAGCACCCAAATGAACGGACACGATATTGAACTCCGAACGAAACAGAATTCTTCGGAAAGCGCTGGGGAAAACCAAGATCAGATCAATGGGCCACTGTTAACCTTGGTAGTGACTCCGGCATCGGACAAATGCCCCGAGGATAGCAATGAATGCCACGAAAAGACGACTGTGCTTTGCGGGTCATCAGGCGTCGAAGAGCCGGAAAAGGCGGAAGATGAGGAAAATCCCCACAAAGTGGAAGGCAATGAAAAACGGGAAACTTGGGGTGGAACTATAGACTTTTTGCTCTCAATCATCGGATTCGCTGTTGATCTTGCCAATGTATGGCGATTTCCTTATCTCTGTTATCGAAATGGTGGTGGTAAGAATTTTCGCTTTTTTATCATTGTTTTTATGGGCGTTAGTGTTATCATTAATCATACTTCCACGTTCAAAGTGATTAATAACAAAACGTGCGTATTTATGTGTATGTGTCTGTGCGTCTTAAATCCCTTTCTCTTTCTCACTCTTTCCTTCTTTCTCTCTCTCTCTCTCTCTCTCTCTCTCTCTCTTTCACTCTATCTCGATATAAATGGCTGCATATTTCTCTACAACGTTTATGGGGTTCAGTGAGTGCAATAATAATGCGTGTAAATAAATTTAAAGCAATACTTTCGGAGTTAGTATATATATTACAAAAGTGACTGTCAAAAAGGATAACAAGTTATTTGAAGGTTTATTAAGGCATGAAATTGACAATCCCCATGCAGCGTTGCTTACTTTATTTTACTAAGACACGAGGGGTTACTGAACGTGAAAGAATAAGAAAACCGTATCGAGAAAATCGTTAGAAAATAATTGTTCGAAGAACATCTATTCGAATTTGAATGAAAATTAATCGAAAGGACAATTATACTAAATGATAATTATTCGAAATACCTATGTTTGAAATATGTATGTAGTCTTGCTTTGAGAGAGTCAATGCTGATTTACCTAAACTTAATAAGTCACTTGAAGGATGGCATAGAGCATTTTTTGCAGCAAGTCTCATCCCATCATCCCACAATATGGAAATTCTTAGACGCTCTTAAAAGAGAACAGGACTTCATATTGCAAAAGTAAGGGCAGGTTGCCAAAATATCAATAGCGCCAAGAAATACTGCGACGTGAATGGAAAACGTAAAAAAATAGTGGCATCCTTTAACGTGTAGTTTTCAGTAGTTGACTATTTGCGTGCAGTATCAGATAAATTAAGGTCATTAGGATTTTTTCTTACTAAACTATTTTATTAACGATATTTGTATTTTGAATAATTATCATTTGTGTATTTCCTCTTTTAATTTTTACTTTTTTATTGCAATAAAGAATTTTGCATCTTAAATAATTATCATTTAATATAATGGTCCTTTTGATTAACTTTCACTCAAACAATTTACAATTCGAACTAATGTTTTTCGAATAATTGTTTTCGAACCATTATTTTCGAACAATGTTCACATAATCAAGAAAAAAAGAAACATTATTAAGGATCGAGAACAATAGAAGAGTAATTATGAAAACAGTAGATAACGGTTGGATTTATATTGCAAACTACTCATTAACAATTAACTTTTATAAAATTTGATAATCTTTTATATTCTTAATCTGAATAACTGAATATTCATGAAAAAAATTAAAGAAAAATGATTATTTATGATCGCAGTGTCTATTGTACAACTCTTTTAAATAGTTTTACTCTAATGAAGGCGACAGTGCTACTAAGACGCAAGGGATTACTGGGAGTGAAAGATAATGAGAAAACTTAAGAAAGGTCAATAAACGAACGGGCGTTAAGGAAGACATGTTTCTCTGATTTTTGTATCTGTTCCTTATCTCTTACTCGAACTCGCCATTAGCTTACTCAAACAATATTAAGGAAGAAACGGGCAAATACAATTATAATAGGATATTTGGGATTCAAGTGATATGAATATAAAAAGCTATTCTAAAACAGTCTAAATTGGCAATGTGTTTTGTCTTTTTGCAACACGCCATAACCTATTTTCGTTTTTATTGTGAAATATGTCGAAAATTTTCATATATATATAAGTCGTTACGTCACAAGTTCTTACACGAAATCTTTAATTTATGATATGCCTTGTGTTGTATCGTTTTCCATGGTTCAGATGAACTTTTGATTCAAACAACATAGAGGAATCAAATAATTCCATCATATCTTCATTAGCTGAAGTGTGTGAAACCATCTCAAGAATATCTTGAAAGAAAAACGTACACACATGGGACGGCAATACTAAGTTGAAAAGATGGATGCAAGAAAGAAAGAAATAGAGATGAGGAAAATAGTAAACAATTAACAAAGAAAAAAAAAAAAAAACTATTTTACTCTTTCTAAAACCAATATCTCCGGAAAATTGGAAACGAAATTAATGAAGTCATGATGGATAGACAACGCGTTAAAATGTGGAGAAAGATGAAAAAAATCGCAAATCAAATATTTCGGCTTGCTTCAATTAAACAAAAACATTTTTGTTCTTAACTTACTGGACGTAAATCGCTATAACTTTCTTTTGAATGTATTTTTAAAATTTTTACTAGGTCTCTCCACTTGCTCACTGAAAAACAGCATAGCATGAAGAATAAAAGGCCAAAAACTTAATAAAAACAAAGTTTTATTGTCAAAATGTTTATGTTATTATTAAGAAGAAAGACCAAAGTATTTTTAATTATTTTAAAAAAAATTTAAAACCTTTGTAACAGATTCGAAATTTTGGTTAAAAATCTTGTCTTTTTTACATCAGCGCGAAACGTAATTTTTACAATTACTTTTTTTTCCGCTATTTTTTTTAGTTAAAAGTAAGACTCCTTGGAGAATGTAAATAATTCATTTTTTTTTCAAACCTTTACTATTTGTACAGAAGATCTGCTTTGAATGGTAAGCTAAAAATGTAGTCAAACTATGACATTATTTAATTAGAAAAGCTTTTAATTGCTTTTGTAAATAAGTTAGATTAAGGACACTATTGCCTTAAGAAAAAGACTTTCGATGAATAATGTATTTTTACAAGAATTATTTTTCATTTTTAAAAGATTTTAATTATAATAAATTATAATAATTTAAAAGTGGTTTAAAATTCTGCATTTCTTTCTTTCTTTTAGGTGATATTGTAATTAAGTGGAAACGAAATTTACGAATCCAAAATTGAAAAGTTCAATATACGTGGTTTTGCTATTATATTTTTAAAATAATTTTTTATCTTTTTACTTTAATCATTCCCATATTTTTTATCTATGGTAGCCTAAACGTGGCATTATTATAAAAGTTGACATGTTGTAGGAGTTGTCCTCCATTTTCAGAAAAATTCGCTTTTCTGCAATTCGTTATTCATTGCATAAATTGATCTTGTAAACTTACGTCAATTCTGGTCATTAGTACTAGCTGTCAACCCCGCTGAGCTGATCGATAACGCCAATAAGACAAGAAAAACAGGACACGTCGTTAAGAAATACTTGTATACTATCTTTTATGCTATGAGTAAGTAATATTTGTTACAAACCAAATTAATTTAATTTTAATTTGCTAATTTTAGTCGAATAACGTGTCACAAATATATATTTTATTTTTGGGAGATTTTTAAAACCGATAATTAAATTTTATTTTAAAACTTGTTAAAATGTAAGAAATGACCGCTAGTAAATAGATTTTTTGAAATCGAGCAAATATTTGACATTCGAATCTATATAATTTTTATGTGAAATACACCAGAGTACTGGAAATAGTCAATTTAATCCTTTATTATTTAAATTAAAGCTAAAAAGAAATCTTCAAGAATGCGTTTTCATTTTTTAAAAATTATTTTAAACCTTGTGTATCGAAAGTCTTAGCGAAAAGTGGAGGTACCTAATTTGTACTTATATTTTTAAAAGATAAACCAGTTTAAGTTTTAATTATTTTGCCGAAAATTTTCGCTCCGTTGATTCGCACGCCTTAATAGGCAACACTGCAATAATATTATACTTACTTAGCATTTACTTATTTATTTTTATCACATTTTGTCATATGCACGTTGCAACATTCAGTAACTTTCCAGAGATATTAAACAGAACTCTTTATTCACTACACGGCGTTTTGCTCTCACTCCTAAACCTGTCGCTTATTTAGGGCACTTCGATGTGGTGTAATGGTTAGCAAAATGGTCTTGACTTAATAGTAATTTCGATCTTCCCTCAGTGCTCCATACATTCGGTCTTGTGCCACATCTAAACTACGCTTAGTAAATCAAGGGCTCTTCGAAGTGGTGTAATTGTTAGCAAGTTTGTATCGACTGAGTAGTGAGTTCGATTTTTACTGGGTGCTCCGTTCTTTCAACCTTGTGCCACATCTAAGCTACGCTTAGTAAATCGGTTGAGGCACTTCGACGTGATGTAATGGTTGTATCGCTAGACGAATTACGATTGAGTAGTGAGTTCGATCTTCATTGAGTGCTCCATTCTTTCGGCCTTGTGCCACATGTAGGTAAATGAAATATAGAGAATTCGCTTGGCAGAAAGCATCCGTCCAGTGTCGATCGCTGTTGATAAAAAAAATCATGACGTCATTAAAAGAAATATATTACTCATAAAAAGCATAAATGATTATTTATTGCAATATAATTAACAATTTTATCAAGGGAAAATGGGGTGAGGCTAAACCTAGCTATTCTGATTCGCAACCCATTCATTCAATACAATTTACTCTATAACCACAAGAACTCACCCATCACCATTCAATCCAACATATACCACAATACCGCATATTCACAGAGACCTACTAAAATGCCCATGACATCAAAATTTGATAATATGCAAATTGTCTTTCTATTTTGTAAAAATATATATGGCATAAAATGAGATGCGTATGAATCCAGTAGTGGGATGGTCAAGGACACATTCCAAAAGCTGGGCAGAGTATTGCGAGACAGGAGGATTTCTTTGGTAACAAAGAAAAGAATACTGAGCTGTTACGTGACATCTGTCCTTCTTTACGGCAGCAAATGTTGGACGATTTCCTCAAAGATGAAGAAGAGACTCGACAGAGATGCGGTTCTACAGAAGGATGCTGAGGATATCATGGACCACGCGTGTGAGCATCGATGAGATCTTAAAGAGGTTGCAACAAGGAGGAGGTTTATACTTAACATCAGGAAGAGGCAGCTGAGGTTTCTGGGACACACAATGAGGAATGAGGGCCTGGAGAATCTGAT
The DNA here is from genome assembly GCA_964036315.1 of Acanthosepion esculentum. Classification (NCBI taxonomy): domain Eukaryota; kingdom Metazoa; phylum Mollusca; class Cephalopoda; order Sepiida; family Sepiidae; genus Acanthosepion; species Acanthosepion esculentum. The sequence continues at coordinate 66,070,476 of OZ038494.1, read as the reverse complement.
ACTCACGGGTCGAAAAGAGGGAAAGAGAGACAAGGGAAAACAACGCGTGACGTATCTGGTGGACTTAAGCAAGTGGATGCCAGAACGTGGTCTGGAGGAGGAAGCAGAGGGAAGGGACTTGTTAAGAGGTGCAAGGGATAGAGGGAGGTGGAGGGCCATGATCGCCCACGTCCTGAAAGGACACGGCACATAAAAAGAAAGAAAGAAAGTGAAAATAAAGTACAACCAAACATTCAAAATAGAATGTGTTTTTAGTACCCGGCCAGCCCACAGAAAAATAAGAGTGGCCACTGTATCCTGCCGCTGGGCAGAATGAAGTAGCTCAGTTGGTAGAGGCAAGACAGGAACCAAATAAATTACGGAATGGGAAAGTCAAAGGCTGGTCCAGTCAGTATAAAAAGGAGACAAAAAACAGAATCACTAACAAAAAAACTGTACCAGATGATAGAATCTATATGTTGAGGAGTTTCAACAGCTAAAATGGATAGCATATATAACTCGAAGAGAAAATAAGGACATTCCACACTGCTTCAAATAAAAGGTTAGAAAGGAAACCCCTCCATCAATAATGGAATGAGCGATAACAGCTACTGGACTTGAGAAACCTATTTTACTGGAAAATTGATTGAAAAGAAAGATTTTTATAAATTTCAATCAACAGTAGTACTGGCTGTTCGGTCAATGAATGCTGAATGTTTCCTTATAAGGAAACAAATAATATTACCATTACCATTTCTTTAGTTCCACCAGTTTAGATCTATAAAACTAGGACACGCCATTCTTACTCCATCGAATCTCCCTTAGTTCATCCGTATTCCAAATATAGAGCGAAAATTCCACTCAGGAAGCTTTTCCCCTAAGAAATGCCACTCCTGTGTTGATGATTCTCAGAACAATATAATCTTAACCTCTTCAAGTCAAGGGTCAATCGCTATATATCCTCCTTATCCTCATAATCTTCACTTCAAATTTCTCTTTCATTCATATAACACACCTCATTCATCATAATCATTTTATCAGTTGTCATCGAGTTTGAGTGATTCTACCTAGATATAATCTAACAAGGAAACATCATAACAATATTCAACACTTTCAAACGCATTCCAAGAGACTTATAAAAATTTAACTTTTTCCTAGAATGTGAAGCTCCAGCAGCTTGGGCCACTGGGTACAAAGTTAAAAGTTTTCAGTGAAACATGGTAAGTTTCGGAAAACAAAATTTATTTGAATAGGAAAGTCAAAAGCTGATCCAGTCAGCATAAAAAAGGGGACAAAAAACAAACTGAAATGAAGGTATAATTGTTTTTTTGTTGTTGTTTTTTTTTTGCTATGTTTTGTATTTTTTAAAAATGACTAAAAATTAAAAAAAAATGATGATGACGAACTAAGCTATCGGATCTGATTGATCTCCCCCACCATCGACCCCCCCCATCTCTCTCTCTCTCTCATTATTTAATGATGACGAAGGGTGTGGCTGAATCATATCCACAAGCAACTTCTGGGTAGATGAAATCGTCACCTGCCTGAGATTGATCTTGAGTGTTGAAGTAACGGGTTCTTCGAGGTTTCTGAAACCGATCGATTCGCCGGCGTTCAAAGCCCTTTATTCCGGTGTGACAAATCTTTACTCACCTGGAAAGATTACCTGCTAGTTTTTCCCATGTGTTATTGACAATGCTGAAATCTTTGATTTTAGATTTCAAAACGTCTCTGTATTGGTTTCCTTGAGAACGCCGTTCGTTGCTTCTTTTTCTCTCCTTTGAGGACCTGGGCGATCATGACTCCCCACAACTTCCTGTTCCTTGCAGCTTTAAGTAACTCTCATCCCTTTATCATTCCTGTAGAACCACATTTCTGTTGCTTCAAGTCTCTTCTTCATCTTCGCGGAGATTGTACAGCATTCACTACCATATAAGAGAATTGATATCACGTAACAGTTCAGTACTTATTTCTTTGTTTTCAATGAAATTTGTCTGTTTCTTAATACAGTGTTTACCTTTAGGAAAGCCTCTTTCGCTATCCCAATGCGCCTTCAGATTTCAATGTCGCACTTTCCGTCCTCTGTTAAAACACTTCCCAGACATTGTACTTGTTTGATTTGGATATCTCCAATTTCTGATTTGCATTTCAAATTATTCGTGTATCGTTATCATGTAAATCAAGTTTTCCCAACATTTCAAAGTTTTTGTGTCGTCTCAAATGTTTGTGCAATTTATGAAACACAAGCATAATGTCTATTTGTTCTCAATTCGAACAATGTCCCGACCAGTTGAGATGACCTTTGATGAGGAAACATATGATTTTTTTTATAAATTTTATATCACTCAATAAATGAAAAATAACAATAAACAAAAATTAGTTAAAAAAAAATAAGTTACAATAAATTAGAAATAAATTAAAATGGTTTTAAAATGAAAAAAATAAAAATATATTCACGTCTTAACTAAAATTAATTCAAAATTTAAATAAAATTATTTATGAATGAAAAAAAAAATAAAGATAAAAATTAAAAAAAAAAACAAAGTTATGAAGAATAAAAATAGATATTTTTTCATAACGTATCTTCGAGATGTAATTTTATTTTTGGACTATCATTGACTTTAAAAGCATATTTAGGGCGAAGTTAAAGCGCCATCACCTCTTTTAAAAGTGCAGATTTACTACCGAAATTTGAATTTAAAATAAATAAATAAAATATTTTTCATTGTTCCTAGTTTTCATTTCTATTTTCTATTCAATTTGATTCTTATGATATTTTTATCGTTCGCAACGTTATTTCTCCTTCCTCTTTCTTGCCATTTGCTTTCCTTATATTTATTTTCTTTTTGCCTTTTCATAATAATTAATCATCGTCATCTTTTCAATAATTTCCAACTTCATTATTGAGATGATCTTCAGCATTTCATTTTTGTCGCAGTTCTGACGTCATCTTTTTCTTTTCTGACGTCATCTTTTTCTTTTCTGACTTTCTTGCTCGTTGGTTTTGTTTCCTTCGCTTTCCATCATTTTATTTTTTTATTTTTCATTAGCCCAGACGTTTTATTCATTTACCAATCAGCGTGCAGTTCAAAACCCGAGTTAAATTTTCTACTCTTTTGCTTTTCCCCTAACAACGACACGCCATTATGCCTTCCCGTCATTCTTTTCATCACTTGCATATTCTTTGTTTCCACCAGTTCTTTCAGCGCCATAGTCGGCCTTTCTGCATTTCCGTCATCCTTTTAAGATTCAACCTCATTCATTCTTTTATATTATCATCATATTATCATTCATCTTTCTTTCTTTCGTACATTTTTCTTAAATATACACATACATGCATACACACATATATACATGGTGGTGGTCAACCCGTTGAACGAGTATGACCATCCCTGACAAGTTTGATTCTTGGTTTTAGTTCTCATAAGAACGTCAATGGCTCTTGAAGCTGTACAGGGCCTGGCCTATTTTGTAAGTTCTGTTCAGGTTGTTCGTGAGTTTTCATGTGACAGGTAAAATACACACACACACACACACACACACACACACACACACACACACACACACACACACACATACACACACACATACATACATATCATGGCTGTCGACTCGTTAAACGATTTTGACCATCGCTGACAAAATTAGGAATGTTTTTGTTTCTCGTGAGAAAGACAATGGCTCTTGCAAGTAACTTGCAACGCATATTGCAGATGTGTTTTGTACAGTCTGTTCAGCTTGCCCGTGTGGTTTTCTAGTGATGGACGAGACTGGAACGTTTTCTAACGCACTCCGCATGCTAAATTATTTCCAGCGTAGTATTGATCGTAATTTGTGAAAGGTATACCAATGACTCGTCTTGTTGCTAACGAGGCCTGAATTGTTACATGCATACAAACACACACACACACACTTACACACACTTACACATACACACACACATACATACACACACACACACACATATATATATATATATATATATATATATATATATATATATATATATATATAGCGAGCTACACTCGTTTTCGACGGATTTGCACCGAAATTTACATGCACATGCTACAAGTTAGTGGAAAGTCCAAGACCGACTTTGCATTTCCCGACTCCCATCGATAGTGGAAATAATCAATTTTTTCATGCTTCTACGGTAGTTTTCAAGTAGTTTGCAGCCATTTTCTACTGGCCAGAGTGTGAGCCTATAGCTCACTGCCACGAGTAGGCAGGAGGATTCTAGTGGCCAGCGTGAGAGCCAACAGCTGACTGGTACGAATGTTAACTAGCATGCTAGCATGCAAAACAATCGATAGCTACATTCGTCACAAGTCAGAAAAATTTAAATCTGCATGGCACTTTACTCCAATTGGCTCATTGGCTTGCTTAAACTCAACGTTGATTCTGATTCCGCAGAACTGGGTTGGGTGGGAAAAAGTATTTGTTGTTAACATTCTTTTTTCATTCGGTTTTTCCAGTTACGAGTCCTTTTTTTTAAAGCTGATCGTTTTGTGTTCATTTTGTTTAGTTCTTTTTTCGTAACAGATTTAATGTTTAGTATAGAGCTTAGAAAAAATTCGCAGTGTGAGATAGGCAAGAAGTAAGGCATGTAGCAACATCATCACGGCAAAGGGCACTCCTTTAAAGGCAGGGAAGGGCAAAAATATTTTAAGTCAAGTGATAGCGATTGCTGTATGAGTCGTACGATTTTTGAATCAAGCACGGGCAACGCCGGACCATGCTGCTAGTAAGCATATATTTCTCATATCTTTCATCACTTTTCTTTTTCTCTATTTTTCTTTATTTCTCTGCTTCTTTCTACTTTCCTTTTTAGTGCTCTGCCTGTATATCCTTTATTTTAAAATATCTTTCCTTCGTCATTTTTCTTCCTCTTTTTCTTCCTCTTTTTCCCTTAGCTATTTTTCAACCATTTATTTATGAATTTATCACATGCATTTTTGTCAAACTTCATTTTCCTTTATTCTTTCTCACATAGCCTCTATACTTCTTTTATTTTAATCTATTTTTCTTCCTTTTTCTATTCTTCACTCTCTTCGCATTTCCTTCTGCTTTAGACTTCTTTTTCTGTTTCTTCTTTATCAGTTTTTTCTTTCCTAGCCGTTTTTTTTCTTTATTTAATATTATCACCCTTCCTTTCAATCCTATTTCTAGATTATCTCCCCTTTGATTCTTTTCTTTTTTTTCTTTTCCTGCCTGAAATTCCATTATATCACAAATCTAACTGCATTTAATCTACTCCCGATTCTCTAGCGTCTTAATGGATTCAGGTCATGACTTTATGTTCCGTCATATTGATTGCAATCACCATCTTAGCTTAATTCATTATGTGACGTAACGAAAATCGCCGTGGGTGATTGGCACAGCAGCCACAAAACCGGGTAATTCGTGAATCTATCTAACAAAGGTTTTCAACTTTACTTCGGACTATTCTAATCATAACCGTGGGACTTGAGTGAAAGGAAAAAGACTAGCAAATAAATCATGGTATTTTGACTAGGCATGTCTGATACACAGACACACAACGAAACGTTGATAGAAATACCTAACAACTGATACAACTTCTCAAATAGCATGACACTCGTACGTATACTCACACAAAAACGTGCACATACATTCACTCATTTGCATGTACACGTACATAAGTAAAAGCACATAGACAATTTCTCACGAAAAAGGCTGTAATATTTGCAATAGCCAAGTCTATGTTCTGGAACAATTATATCTTGGTAAATACGCGTTTGAACATTTGCTTTTTATGATCATATATAACTATGGAATAAACTGAGATAGATAGATAGATAGATAGATAGATAGATAGATAGATAGATAGATAGATAGATAGCCTGAATTTAATCTATAACCTGTAACGATTGTCACAAAGAATATATAGGAGAAACCTCAAACAATTTAAATTATATGAATACAAAAGTTATCTTTCACAAAACTAAAATTTCAATGCATTAGTCGCTTGTTGTAATGAGTGTGACCATAATTTCGATTTAACAAACGCTACTTTAATCAAAAGAGAAAACAATTTACTAAGGCGAAAAAGTATCGAAAGTGTTTTGATTGCTAAATTTGTACCCCGGTTCTTACTACATTTCGCTTTTTCTTGATATATATTCTGTTATCTGGAATACTTAATAACAAACGTGATAAAAAATTTGGAATACTTAATAACAAACGTGATAAAAAATTTGGAATACTTAATAACAAACGTGATAAAAACAACAAAACCACAGGGAAACTGAATGAAACAAATACTTGTTCAGACACCTCTGGGAAAAAAGAATTAATTTAAAAATTTAAAATTTCAGCGTTGTCATATGTTCATCGTTTCTTCTCAGTACATAAATATAACCGATACTTACGTTTTTATATTTGTCCATCTCCCTCTTATACATATATAATTCCATCAACAGAGCATTACTTTAGTCCGATGAGGTCTTTCTAGAGGACAAGACGAATTGCATTAAATTTTTCCACTTAATCATTCATTTGCCTAAAATTATTCTGATATATAAAAATATTATCACATTCTCCCATAACGTCAATCGACATCTCCAGTTGCCTTGATCTATCCACTTCCCTTCTCCACATCCTTTCACCTTTCATTCCTATCTTCTCTCGCTCCAAATCTTCTGTAACCCCCTTGCCTTGATCGATCCACTATCTTTCTCCACATCCTCTCCTTTACCACTCCTATCTGCTCTTCCTCCAAACCTTCTGTAACCCCTTGCGTGCTAGTGGCCTCCAGCCTTGCTTGGGGTGATAAGATTAATAAAAAAAATGTGTGTGCGCGTATTTATTCTTCTTTTATGTTCCATGTCTCTTCAGAACGTGGGAGTTCATGGCTCTACACAACTTGCTATCCTTTGTAACTCTAAGGAAAGTTTGACCCTTACTATACCCCCTCCCAGTTCCTCTTCTGCCATCCATTTACACAAGCTCGTTAAGTAGGCTACTCGCTGTTTCCTTCTACCTCGCTTGAATTCAATTCTTACTGCGTGTTAAATTCTCCAAGATCACTTTCCCCATTATGTCTAACAGAAATTTCAACTGTCTCTGATTCTAAGTGCAATTGTTTTTTTTGTTTCCATTTTCTTTAAAACTTCCTCGTTGCTCACATGTTCCGTTCATGACATTCTGAGCATCCTTCTGTAGATCTACATTTTTTTACCTTTCCTCTTGCTTCTCTGTTTCCTCCACTCTTCATCTGAAAAGAGGTTGTCCAAGATTCACTCTCATATAGGAGGACTGACATACCAGTACAGCACTTTTATGCTTCTAATAGGATAGATAGATAGATAGATAGATAGATAGATAGATAGATATGGACAGAATAGGATAGATATATATACTCATACACATATAAATACGTACAAACATGCATACATATGGACAGAATTAGATAGATAGATAGATAGATATATACATACATACATACATACATACATACATACGTGAAAACATGAATACATATGGACAGAATTAGATAGATAGATAGATAGATAGATAGATAGATAGATAGATAGATAGATAGATAGTGTTGTAGCTTACCTACAGTAGAATATACTGTATGTGGGTCTACAGTTGGAGATTCGTCTCTAGATGTGCTGGTCAAACACTCTGCCTCCGAGCAGAGAGGATCCCCAGATGAGGCTATGTCGAAGGGCAGAGTTTCATCTCGGGAAACAGCTACCCGACCCCGTTTTATACGGAACCTACGGGGAATTTTTGGCCGAGCATACGGGCTCGGATACCACACATTAAATTCGGCCTTGTGCCATATCTGACCGCGTGGGGTGGTTGGTAGATATCCTGCAGTTGGAGATTTTTCTCCAGCTGTGCTGGTCAAAATCTCTGCTTCCGGACAGAGAGGATCCCCAGACGAGGCTATGTCGAAGGGCAGAGTCTCGTCTCGAGAAACAGCTCCCCGACCCCGTTTTATACGGGGCCTACGGGGAATTTTTGTCCGAGCCTATGGGCTCGGATACTCTACATTAAATTCGGCCTGAGTGCTACATCTGACCGCGTGGGGAGGTTGGCAGATATCCTGCAGTTGGAGATTCATTGTGGAATTCACTTGACTCACTTCTAGCAGTTGACTACTTCATTTACGCACCTCTGGCGAATCTTATATTTGTTGTTATTGTCCTAAGTATTATCGTTCATTACCAACCTTTGTGTGATTATTCTATCCAGTAACCTTTCCTAGGTGACAACAGATAGATAGATAGATAGATAGATAGATAGATAGATAGATAGATAGATAGATAGATAGATACGACTTCTCAAATAACTTTACACTCATACGTACACGCACACTCACGTGAAAACGTGTGCATGCATCTGATCTCACGCAAACTTACGCCAAAATCTTTCAGGTGATATGTTTGAGAATTTTAAAACAGACAGTGGTCATGATAGATAGATAGATAGATAGATAGATAGATAGATAGTAATTGCTATAAAGTAGATTCACAATCAATTAATAATTGACGTTTCTTTAATGTGTAGTTAATATAGCATCATACGAAAGTGGCACCATCCAATAAATATCTATGGATAGATGTCAGTTTATCACTCAGTCTTTTATTACGATTGATAATTTGATCGACTTCAAGATGGCAGTTTGTAAAACACTCATCCATCAAAGAGCTGACTTTGATCAGTACAAAACAGCAGATGGTGCAGTCACTCAATTAGTTCTGACGATAAACCGAACCTCACCTAATAGCGATGCTTGTAGAAATTATGCATTGTTCAAAGCGTATTGCAATCAGAGACCATTCCCATATCGGGAAAGGATGTGCCATGCAAATAAACTCCTGCGTGTGACATGTCGCTTAGAACAATGACAAAAAAGCTACTTTGATAAAATAGCCGGTTTCAAAGAAGTTATAATTCTAAATTCTAAACAATCAAATTTTAATACATGAACAAATCTTACAGTGTAACTCTCACTATTCGATACTAATATAAACAATGGAAAAGGAAAATGGTTTATTCGGACTAATATCCTTATCTCTGTTGCATTTACCGCGGCGTTTCATCTCTAGATATCTCGAAGCCTTTTGACAATGTGTGGTACAATTGCCGAATAAATTGTCCAGCTATGAAATCTCTATCTGTTGAAAGGTGTTTTTTATCCGTTAGGTAGGTCTATAAAGGTCGTTGTTAATGATGAGTGATCATACTAAGAGGCGGTCGAGACAATGAGCTTCGAACGTTTACTAAGTTTAAAGATCACTCCCGACCCCAAATGGAACATATATATGATCCATCACTAAAGATACTGGGGAAATGGCTGGTTCCTTTTATCGTTTCAGAAAATACCTAACTACTGCCGTCATGCTCCATATTTACAAAAGTCAGATGAGACCAAGAATAAAGTACTGCTGCCATATCTAGGCTGGTGCTGCCCAATTCTCGCTTTCCAACCTCGACAGAGTTCAGAAGCGCTTATCTCGCTTTGTTGGGGATTTCTATCTCGCGACCCTTGTCCCACAGATAAAACGTTACTAGCCTTTCACTACCCCATTGCTGTTGCTATGGCAGATGTTCGAACGAGTTATATTCCTTAGTTCCATCAGCACAAACATTCCATGCTCCGCCATGCCAGGCTCACAGTGGTAAATCAAACCCATTCCCTTCGTGTTCCTTTGATAAGGAGAAGGCTTATATATTTATTTACACGATTTACATAAGAAGAAGGCTTATATATTTATTTACATGATTTACATAAGGAGAAGGCTTATATGTTTATTTACACTATTTACATAAGGAGAAGGCTTATATGTTTATTTACACTATTTACATAAGGTGAAGGCTTATATATTTATTTACACTATTTACATAAGGAGAAGGCTTATATATTTATTTACACGATTTACATAAGGAGAAGGCTTATATGTTTATTTACACTATTTACATAAGGAGAAGGCTTATATGTTTATTTACACTATTTACATTGTTCCGAATCTTGTCCTCGTCATATTCACGATGTTTTAGCCGTACACCTCGGTCTTCTTCAGCTAATCATAAATACGTTGGACACTATTGTAATAGGGTGGTAATATGCTATTTATATAGTCCATCACAAGCAGTGGTTTACCTACTTCACGTCATTGGCGAGTATTGTATTTTGTTGATCTTATAAAGATTACCATTTCATTTCCAACTTCCGTTTTGGTTATTTCTCATTCAGTAACCCTTTCTAGGTTACAACAGCAATATAAGTTGGAATTTCGAACCGGTCCCTTTATTTAGTTCACGTCTCATGCCTTTTCTCAGTTTCAGTTAATTCCCTTTAGTAACTCAACTCTCCAAGATTTTGTTCACCTCTGCTATACTGCCAGGTATTGAATACAATTCTTTGGGAAAGAGTCGTATTCATATTTAAATAATAAATATTAATTAATTAATTAAGTTTAAAATTGATTATTTACAGGTTGATGCTAACCTCCACGAGAGTGACCCATTGCACTTTCTTGGGCTAATGTTTGCCACTGGCATGAACTGGAAAGATTATATCAAATCGTATTGTATTTTTTAAAACAAATGCTGTTTTGATGTGTCCTTTTATATTTCATTTTCATTATGAAAAAATAGAAATAAATAATAGAAATAGATTTCAGATTTTAAATGTCGATTTTCAACTATAGAATTTTCTGCTTTAATTTGAACAAAACTTCTTAGCATTTACAGTAAGTGGCATTTGAACACGTGATTTCATTTCACGGGTGATTGAAATTTATGACATATTCTGAAAGGGGACATTTCAACGCGTCCTTCCATACAATTCGTATGTGGATTAAGGAAAGTGAAAATGAAGGAAAATGCGACATATTTTTGTCATTTGACGCTCTTTTATTTCCATCAAAGAAAAAAACGTTGTATAAATAAAAAATAAGATGTGTACCGTTTATGGGGATGGTGTCATAGCTGAAATAATTTTTCGTAAGTGGGTTGCTAGGTTCAGAAGTGGAAACTTTGATAAAAAAGACAGAGAACATTTCGGCAGACCTGCACTTGTTGATGATGAGCAGATTGAAACGCCTACTAAAGATTACCCAGGCTACATCACACGGGGCATCGCAGAAATACTCCACATATATAGCTTATGAGTGATTAAAGGCACTTGAAAATATTTGGATACGGGAATTACTCCAATGTTCGAGTGTCACACCATTTAACCGAAAATTGATGAACCGCCTTTTCATCTGCGATGCTCTGCTCGAACACAAAAAAGACACTTTTTTTTTAACAGAGCAATCACAAGCGATAAAAAGGGATTGCTTGCAACAATATGGAGCTAAAGATTTCATGGGGAAAGCAAAATAAGCCTACCAAAAGCCGGTCTGCATCCGAAGAACCTGATACTGTGTATATGGTGGGATCGAAATGGCATTGTGCATTACAAGACACTTCCATATAATCAGGTGTTAAATTCAGACAAATGCTGTTCTGAACTAGAGCAATCGAAGTGTCCGGAATTGTCCAGTCGGAAGTACTTTCTTCCATTCAGTTCTATGGAAGACTGTAAAAACCACTTAGACAATATCATCATCCATGAAGGGAAACCGCGAAACCGAGTTCGAATTCCGTCGAATTTGTTTCACTTACGCAGAATAACCTTGGGATAGGTATGAATCCATCTCTTCAACAAACCGGTGTAAGTTAAATAGCATTAAATAGATTCAACTCTTTAGCCGTGATTGGCAACCAGTCTGGGAGAATTCGAAATCGTGTGTAGCCCTAACGAAGCACCTACTACACAGCCAACAAAAGGATCGAGAAGTTCCCAATGTCATTATGATCCTGGCAGAAAGATAGGGATTCTGTCCTGTATCTTGGTCTGTTTCTTGATCCATGTTGACTTTATTCTATCTCCCAACGTTATGTCAAGGGTCACCGCTCTTTCCATTGATATTTGTGCATGTCCATGTTTATGACCGATTTTCTTAGCATTATACATTTAGTATACACCTTTGATGTTTTATCCCAGTGTGTCTCTGTTTTTATTAAAGTCTTTTCAACTAATCGTTACCAATCGTTTTATTTAATTTCTACTGTCCTTCTTTCTTGCTATTATCCGCCCTACGTAGGTGTAATCCAAGACTGCGAGTTATTCGTTCTCTATTATCATGAATTCTAAGGAAAATCATAACTGAACAGTACTTTTAAAAAAGTTAATTCCTTTTATTTCTAAACGTTCCTTAACACACGCGCACGCGCACAAACACACATACATATATATATATATATATATATATATATATATATATATATATATATATATGAGGAAATATAGTCTTAAAGTGTGCTATATTTATGGGATAAAGTGCTCAATATCAGAGATAGAGCGTGTGTAAATATAAAAGTGAACATAGAAGTCAACACTTAGAGGCGACAGTCTGTTTCATGCTAGACGCAATCATCGGGCCCGATGATTGCATCTAGCATGAAACAGACTGTCGCCTCTAAGTGTTGACTTCTATGTTTACTTTTATATATATATATATATATATATATATATATATATATATATATATGTATATATATATCAAGTATGTGGTGCAATTCAATTTACATTACATGAATCATTCATGCAAAAAGCAGATAGTGAAGTTAATGATATAAATGGCAAGAATCACTCTCGCAAGACTTATATCATTAACTTCTCTATCTGCTTTTTGTATGAATGATTCATGTAATATATATATATCTGTGTGTGTGTGTGCGTGTGTGTGCGCGTGCGTGTGTGTGTGTGATAAATTCAGTAAGTACTTCCAGATATTTGCATTTACTTTATATTCAGTGGGGGTGAATAATTCTGCCCACAACTGTATGTATGTACGTATGTATACACTGACCTGATTCGGCCAGCATCCAATCAATGCTCGTCAAGATACAAGCTCGATGGGCTGATCATGTCATCTGTATGGGGAAGCATCGAATTTCTGGGCGCATATTGTACGTTCAGATACTATGCGGCAGAATATGTCAAAGAAACAAAGAAAATGTACAAAGACTCAAACAGAACTAACCTTCACTGGTACAAGATCAGACCAAAGGACCTACAGGTGTGTACTGCCGACCGATCGCGTTACTGTACCTATGTCGACCAAGCCGCTGAAAACTTCTAAGAACACCGACACCAAAAAACTAACTCATCAAGGAGAAAAGCACAACCGTACAACTTTGGTGCTGATCACAATCACCGACTTCTAGTTTCCCCATTGCTTAAGACTCTGCGCGTTCGGACATGGGTTGAGGTTGCGGAGCCACCTCGGGATCCACCGATTCAAAGTTTTCTTCTGACCTGAAGGACTATCATATATATATATATATATATATATATATATATATATATATATATATATATATATATATATAATAATTTATAATCTCTCTTTATTGGTGTTATATATATATATATATATATATATATATATATATATATATATATATATATATATATATATATATATATATATATATATATATATATATATATATATATATATATATATATATATATATTTAAAGACATTTATTTAAAGAGATTCATGGAAGATTTAAGTTTAAAGATAGTAAAATCAACCTTGCTAACCAGACGCTCCTCTGTGGCCGAACGGTTAAGGCACATCACGCGAAATGATGGTTCCGTATAGGGTACAGGTTCGATTCCTGTCGGAGAGCGAAAATTTTCTATGAAAATTTCTCGGACATTCAGGCCGGTAAATGTTAGTTAATACTGTTTATTATAAAACAGAGCATTTGCTTAAATACTTGTATCTATAAAAAGAACGTTAAACATAATATAAATGTCTTTAAATATATATATATATATATATATATAGATAGGATTAATACAAATACAAAATTTTCACTTAGCTAACAGATGTTATATTTAGCACCCGGACCCAGAGTTACGAACATGAAGTTTTTTTTTAATCGTTTGGTCCTCTCGCAAGGAGTTATCAGCAAACAATTGTCTGCCGATTTTCTCATTTTCGGTATTTTTGCATTAAATTAAACATATAATAATTTATGCGCTTTTTATTGGCGCTTTTTGTGTGTGTGTGTGTGTGTGTGTGTGTGTGTGTGTGTGTGTGTGTGTGTGTGTGTGTGTGTACGTGTGTGTACGTGTGTACGCATGCATGTGTGTGCATACGCTCATGTGTAGGATGTCGTGGACATTTCTTCATTTCGTAATTTCCTTATCTCCTGCCCCATTATTCCTTTTTCCTTTTCTTTTTTTCTATCTTTCATGGCAAGTTACAGCTTTGGCTGAAGACCAACAGAAGTTCATTTTTTAAGTTTTTTTTTTATTATTATTATTTAATTTTTCTGCGTTTTTGATCAGCAGTCGTTTTTCAGAGGAAAATTTAAACATTTTTTCCAATGTCTTCTGAGTGCTTTCGGTTTTCATAAGCCATTATCAAAGCATTTTATATTTCTCTATCGATAGGGTTGTGTTTTTCTTGTGGTTTTCCAGCGTCACGCCTTCACGAGTTGGTGGCTGTTAAGTAGAGTTATTTCCTCATGTATTGCGTCTTTTCTTTCTTTTCTCTTTTTTATTATTTATTTATTTTACATCCTAGTTGTGCAATTATGTTTGGAAAAACAGACAAATCGCCCGAGTGATAAAAAAAAATGAAATAACATCTTAAATAATTAATCTTCGTTTATCTTTTGTAAACACCGGCATAAATGAAATATTGCTACCTAGAAACACAATATATTGCTTGGAGTTGTTTCCTTTCAAGGGATTGTATATGTGTGAATACATTTTTTTTAGTAAGAAGTTACACGAAATCAAACCCAACTTCCTAACATCCCTTTCGAGGTCTAATGGCAGAATTGGTGTCCATAATAGCTTCGACGAATAGCCAAAATAGGTTTAGGTTCAAGGAATGCTATTCGCACGATACACGGCACAGTACACTTGGTATGAATATAGATTTGTCCTTCTTGTATACTGGGCTAAACTTTTCTGTCTGCTTTGCCATTTGACCCATGGCTGGAGGAGAAGAACCTGTGGATCCATCTCTTTACCAATGACATTAGTGTCAACTGAACGCAATACACTTGGCCAGAATTTGAACTCGGATCGCCGATTCCAATTTCTGCACCAATAACCGTTACGCTTCTTCTCATCAATCTGTTGTGCACCTTCACGACGTAGGCGATCGTGGCTCTCCACAATTTCCTGTCCCTTCTACACATACAAGAAACTCCGATGAGAATAAACCTGCAAGTTGTATTCTTCTTTTTCTTCGTCTATGTGCTGGGTTCCTTCAGAGCGTAGGTGATCATAGGCCTCCACAACTTCCTATCTTTTGTAGTTCTTAGCAATGTTTGTCTTTTTACGATCTCTACCAGTCCCTGCTCTTCTATCCATTCGCACAACCTCGTTAGGTAGGTCACACGCTCTTTTCTCCAGTCTTCAATGTAACCTGTGAGCGTCAAATTTTACAAGCCTTCTTTCCTCATCATATGTGGTAGACATTTGCACTGCAAAAGTATAAGTGTCTTTTTCGTTTCTATTTTTCTTAAAACGCCCTATTTGCTTACCTGCTCTATCCGTGGTGTCCTCAGTATCCTTCTGTCGAAACATATCTCCGTTTTCCGGAGTTTCGTTTTCATCTGTGAGGAAATTGTCCAACATTCACTGTCGTACAGGAGAAGTGATGCTGTATTATTGTCGATTTGTGTTTTATTGACATTTTACAAGGGAAATGAATGTATTACTGTTTGTTGAAGTCTTAAATATAAACTGATTGGAGTCATGTACATAGTTTCCTTTCTTGACCGGCATTGTGTAAAATTCTAGCTAGTAATCACCAGATACTGGATTCAGTAAAGGATTGCTGGGAAGTCGACTGAGTAAAACGTTAGAATAAAAACAAAGAAAGATTAAAAAAAAAAAAAAGACCAGACCGAATAAAATATCACGTCGTAAATATTAATTCATCTCATTATTTACGAAAAACCTTGAGTTGTTTTATATTTTTCATGATGATGGTAAAATAACGTCCCCCAGATAAGTAAAGGCCATCTGTTATAATTATTAAAGCTTATTTTATTAACTATTGAATAATCTTTAATACATTTTTGTTGACATAACATTGTTTCTTATTTGCAGGTGCATTTCTCATTCCTTATTTCGCAGTGCTGACCCTATCAGCCCTTCCATTATTTTTTATGGAATTGGTCCTGGGACAATTCCACCGACAGGGACCAATAACGATATGGCGAATTGTGCCGTTATTTAAAGGTAGGCCATCATTTTTCAAGTATGAAATATTCAAAAAATATAATTTCACATTTATTTCATTTCTTGTATTCTCCACCAAATTTTATCACGACATATTTTTTGTTAATCAAGTCAGTAATAATTTTATTGTGTGCCGTGTGGAGTAACGGGTTCGGAATGAGAAATTGGAGAGCCGGGTTCAAATTTCAGTCGGGATTTTACATTCACTTACGAACAAATGCATATGGGAAAGGCGTGAATACATCTCTTGAATATGCAGGACAGACTAGGTTGTCTAGCCTAGCTTGGCGACGTGTCTAGCGCAGAAAGAAAGGGCAAACTACTGTGGGAAAATATTTTGTCTTTTCAGTCATGAATCCAAAGACACGTGATCGTCCGAGCGTGTATCACGTATGGCACTTGACTGGCTGAAAAGTTTCGTTCCATTTACTTCCTCTTTTTCCTAATTATTTGAAGTAAGCTCAACTTTTGGAATAAAAACTTTGATAATACTTTTTAACGTAAAAAAAATCTTATTAGAAAGTGAGAGATAGAAAGAGAGTGAGCATATTCTTCTAATAAAATTTCTCGAATATTCGATATTGGTAGATGAAAATAAATAAACTGGTTAATAAATAAATAAAAACAAATCATCTACCCAAATATGAGCGTTCATTAAGAATAACGTTTAAGCAATAAATTAATATATATGTAGATATAATTATGTATTTTAGGCAGCAATCCCTTTTTTAAACAGGTTTAATTGAAGACAACAAAGAAGGGTTTACAATTAATATTTCTTTGCTTGCACTCGTACAAGGGATTCCTTTTTTGGACAGTTCTTATACACTCTATGTCCAGAAAAGATATCCCTTGTCGGAATGCAAAAAAAAATGTAATAAAACGCTTAATTGCATTGCCACTTATGTTTATGCGAGCTGCAATGTGTGGACGTGTGTGTGTGTGTGTGTGTGTGTATGTGTGTGTGTGTGTGTCTGTGTGTGTGTGTGTCAGCGTACGTCAATGAGTGAACGTGCGTGTGTGCGTGTTGCGTACGTCAATGCGTGAACGTGCGTGTGTGTGTGTCTGCGTACGTCAATAAGTGAACGTGCGTGTCTGTGTGTGTCTGCGTACGTCAATGAGTGAACGTGCCTGTGTGTGTGTCTGCGTATGTCAATGAGTGAACGTGCGTGTGTGTGTGTCTCCGTACGTCAATGAGTGAACATGTGTGTGTGTATGTCTGCGTACGTCAATGAGTGAACGTGCGTGTGTGAGTGTTGCGTTCGTCAATGCGTGAACGTGCGTGTGTGTGTGTCTGCATACGTCAATAAGTGAACGTGCGTGTGTGTGTGTGTGTGTGTGTCTGCGTACGTCAATGAGTGAACGTGCGTGTGTGGTTCTGTACGTCAATGAGTGAACGTGTGTGTGTGTGTGTGTGTGTCTGCGTACGTCAATGAGTGAAGGTGCGTGTGTGTGTGTCTGCGTACGTCAATGAGTGAACGTGCGTGTGTGAGTGTTGCGTACGTCAATAAGTGAACGTGCGTGTGTGTGTGTCTGCGTATATCAATGAGTGAGCGCGCGTGTGTGTGTCCCCGTACGTCAATGAGTGAACGTGCGTGTGTGTGTGTCTCCGTACGTCAATGAGTGAACGTGCGTGTGTGTGTGTCTGCGTACGTCAATGAGTCAACGTGCGTGTGTGTGTGTCTACGTATGTCAATAAGTGAACGCGCGCGCGTGTGTGTGTGTGTGTGTGTCTGCGTACGTCAATGAGTGAACGTGCGTGTGTGTGTGTCTGCGTATGTCAATGAGTGAACGTGCGTGTGTGTGTGACTGCGTACGTCAATAAGTGAGCGTGAGTGTGTGTGTGTCTACGTACGTCAATAAGTGAACGTGCGTGTGTGAGTGTGTGTGTGTGTCTGCGTACATCAATGAGTGAACGTGCGTGTGTGTGTGTCTGCGTATGTCAATGAATGAACATGCGTGTGTGTGTGTCTCCGTACGTCAATAAGTGAACATGCGTGTGTGTATGTCAGCGTACGTCAATGAGTGAACATGCGTGTGTGTATGTCTGCGTACGTCAATGAGTGAACGTGCGTGTGTGTGTGTTTCCTTACGTCCATGAGTGAACGTGCGTGTGTGTGTGTCTGCGTACGTCAATGAGTGAACGTGAGTGTGTGCGTGTTGCGTACGTCAATGAGTGAACGTGCGTGTGTGTGTCTGCGTATGTCAATAAGTGAACGTGCGTGTGTGTGTGTCTGCGTACCTCAATGAGTGAACATGTGTGTGTGTATGTCTGCGTACGTCAATGAGTGAACGTGCGTGTGTGAGTGTTGCGTTCGTCAATGCGTGAACGTGCGTGTGTGTGTGTCTGCATACGTCAATAAGTGAACGTGCGTGTGTGTGTGTGTCTGCGTACATATGAGTGGCGTTCCGTCGACAATTTTCCCTTCCACTACCATAAAACACTGATATACGCAAACATAAATAAATCCAAAATTTCAACATTAATTAGTTTGTCTGACGATCGCAAAGGGCGTGAAACTCAGGGTCACAAGCTCACATCAGCGCAACTAAATATATGCATGAATGTGTGTGTGTGCGCGTGCGTGTGTGTGTGTTCATAGGATATAGGATATAAAATCCAGTCAACGTTTGATAAATTAGACAAAATATAAACTCTTTTAGTGAGTTGATTATGCGTTTTGCCATCCTCAGATCAGAACGAAATAAATATATGTGTGAGTATTTGGCTGTGTGCTTCAATATTAAATCGTTAATACTTCTCCAGTTATGTGGGCGTCCCTCGGTTGGGAAGAACGAATAAAATTATGTGACTTCTGTTATTTTAATGTTTACTATATGCTTTTCTTTTCAATATTGAAGCACACACCCAAACACGCACGCATATTTCTTTCGTTCTGATCTGAGGAAGTCTATTTAACGATGGCGGAACGCGTAATCAAGTTAACAAAACAGTTTCCAACTTCGTGTAATTTATCAAACTTTATCCGGATTCACTATCCTATTAATACACATCAGGTCGATGTGGAAAACACAGTCATGCCAATACTTAATCAGAAGATATATGAATCTTTTACTTCCGACCCATTCAAAAAAACTTGGATAAGAAACACACACACAGACATACAATCTTACATAGATTGTACATACATATGTGTTGGCATACATATGTGTTGGAGGCCCTTTTTTATTTTTCATATACATGTATACATATACATGCCCATCAATACATAACTGTGCACCGAATAACACAGCATACACATACACAATGCACATCATAGAGGTTTTTTTTTAATAATATATATATATGCATACCTGTATACACATGCTCATACACATCACTATTTATATATACCTGTATATACCTGATTTTGTTGGCCAATATAATATACATCGATATTATTTGATACCGGATTTCATCCCGGAATCCACAACACCTGCTGTAGCAAGAAGTCATATATATATATATATATAGAAGTCATATATATATATATATATATATATATATATATATATATATATATATATATATATATATGTAGAAGTCATATATATATATATATATATATATATATATATATATATATATGACTTCTTGCTACAGCAGGTGTTGTGGATTCCGGGATGAAATCCGGTATCAAATAATAACAAACGCCAAGAATGAATATAGGAAAATAATGTATTAATGTAATAATACAAACTGGTAATACAGGTTAGTAGTTCCAGGAACGCGGGGTGAGTAGCAACATATTTATATACAGTCTTTGATATCGACGTATCGCTGTATGACTTCTTACTGAGTCTAAGTGCTCGTGACGGTGACTCTTGTCGCTACGTTATTCTACTCGACCGACTCTACGTTCTCTACTTGACTGTTAGGGTATTCACTGGTAGTAGTATATGTATACCTTATGTGAGTCCATTTGTGTAAAAAGGGGAGATCCTTCAACAGTAGGCAACTCTGTTTTTTAAAAAAACAAACAGTAAATTGACAGCTCCCAACCAAAAATTTCATAAAAGAAAATTAAATAAAAAGCTTAATTGCAGTACTTTGTCAGTCGTCTTTAATGAAACCTGTATAAAAGAGGGATTGCTGCTGAAATACGCAATTATATATATATATATATATATATATATATATATATATATATATATATATATATATCCGATGCGATGAGAACGAAAGTAATATATATAAGCCCATATATAAATTCCAACGTTCACGGCATTAATCCAAAAGAGGGCTCGATATCGATAGTAGAGCGATCATTATTTATTTATTATAATTTTATCATATAGACAAAACCATTTTACTCACTACAAATATGCAACTTGGTTTCAGTGCATTTCAACTGCACTTCGACGGGTGAGAGCCGAAAATGATTATGAACAATCCTGCTTGTAGGCAAGCCATATGTGAAACGTCACTTCTTTTTTTCCATTTGTTCGAGAAGAAAAATATATACATAAAAAAATATATATAGGTGTCGGAGTGAAACAATAGTGCTTGTTGATAGCAGTTTGGTGATGTTGATTGGTCTGTGGAAATTTTTTCCCGCTGATGAACATCGGTCAAGAGTTTAGGCACATCAACTCACAAGCGTCCTAAGAGTGAGAGGTAGGCGAGGGGAGATAGAGATAGGGGATAATATTACATTTGAGTAGGTCAAAATTGTGGAGTTAGTTCTAGTAGTAATTGGGAATGTTATTTTTTGGCTTACTATAAGATTTCTAGATTTGAATTGCATGTATTTATGTTGGGGTTATCACTATTAATTTTGTAATCAATGAACGTGTTTTGTGGATTAAAATTTAGAAGTGGTGATCTCTAAGAAAAATAAGGGATGTTAATATAACCTTTTATAATCAACTTTTAAAAATATTCCTGGATCGTAGAGCGTGTAGAATAAGTATGGGTGTAAAACGATTTAATTGAAAATATTATCAGTAATATATATGAAAGAAAAAATTAGGATCATAATTATATTAGTGGAGAGGTACATAAGAGAGTAGGGAATACATCGAAGGAGGTGATTTATAATTTTAAAACGTTTATAGTTATGGAATTAAGAATTTAGCAAGATTGTAGTGTTAGATCCTTAGTATGTTTACAGAAAACGATTGTTTCATATCTTTGGTTTAATAATTGGGTATTATTCAAGAGTTCAATGATACATATTTTCTCCTGTAAGCATAACAAGCAAGGTTCGCTCAGCGAATTGCAGGTTCTGGCTTGTCTTAGGATTTTCCATTTAACCTTTGGTGTTTTTCCTTCTTCCTTGTGTTTCCAAAAATATTTCGAAAGTGATGTCATATTTTGTTTGGCTGTATTTGTAAAGGAGTTCAAGTGATTGTAATACCTATCCTTAAAAGGTCTGATAGTAGACCCCACATAGTTTAATATCGCTGGGGTTCTCATTTGATGAGATATAGGCCATATACACTATGGATTTGGTTAGGCATCTGTTTAATAATGGACATTGATCGGGGATTCTACAGTTGCATAGTCTTTTTTCTTGGGGTGTATTAGAACTTGTATTTAGGTTTCGTTTATTATCACTATGTAGTTTCAGTATTCTATTGTTATGTTATTTAATAATTTTATCTTGGTACGGACTAACTTGTTGAAGGGAGGTGTATACCAAATTATTCTCATTCCTCTATTGTTTTTTTTTAGAATAACTACAATTTTCTCTGTATTTAATTTCGGAAGATCTGTAATCACTGTCGGTAAGGATTTTGTTATAGATAATTTTGTGTTTATCGAATATTTCCTTGCTAGAAGAGTGCTTGTTTATACGGCGTTCAACGGATGATGGAATATGTTTAATAACTGGCGTTGGGTGATTGGAATTAGGGTTTATATAAATGGAGTTAGCATTATTTTTTAAGAAGGGTTGGAAATTATTTAAGTGCAAGTCTAAGGTTACATCTAAGAAGTCTACTTGCTTTATGTTAGAATTAATTTTAACCTTGAGGTGTAAAGATTTAAACACTCTATGAATCCATTTCCTCAGCTTGTCAACTTTGCTACCGGTAGAATTATTCACTACCATCAAACCATGGTCTCTATAAATCCCTATATTATTTAGACTAATTTTATTGTGAACTGTGAGATTGTATGGAATAAACAGTCTTACCAAGTCTGATGATTCAGCAGAATCCAGCGATCCCAGCGATACATCAAAGTTTTCACCAGATTTTTTTATCCATTGTTCGTTGTTGTGTATCATAATTGATTTCTTGCAATTTAGGATGATGTCGATTTCATTCTTAGAAATATCGGAGTAAAACTCGGCAAACTCCAAGGCTGTTTCAAAAAGGTCTTCAGATATCGATGGATAGAAGTCCACGATGTCAAATTGGATGAAGGTATATATATCACTTTAAACGTTATTTTTAGTGTATACTCGTATTTGATTAAACTGTATATTTATCTAATTTCGTCTACCGACTTGTGTGTTCCAGAAATCTTATTAAAAAAACCTTGCGCTCTCCAGCAGTTTTAATACAATTTAATAAATAAACGGAACGCCTACTCAAATATAAGCATCCACTAAATAACGTTTACAGTAATAAAAGTCTATTGAATTGATGAAAAAATGCATTCAAATACATACATACACACACACATATATACGTTATATATTCGTTCTAGGTAGGCTTCCCTCTGTGGTCTTAAGTTATTGTTTTTTAAAGGTTGTGTACACAATTTACACGTTTTTCCTCGATTGACACCGAAGACCGAGGATCGAAAACCGCTTAACCCCATTTTTGTTATTTTCTCTTTTTATTGTTGTTACTATTTCGATCCACTTCGTTACGATTATTTATTTTATTTCATTTGCTGTTCCTCCCTCTGTTTGTGGCTTGGTTGTTTTTGTTATATATATATACTTATAATATATCCGTTTTTATAGTATTAATATTGTTTTGTACCCCTATCGACTCATATATATATATATATATATATATGTGTGTGTGTGTGTGTCTGTGTGTGTGTGTGTGTGTGTATGTGTGTGTGTGTGTGTGTGTGCGACGATGGCCAAGAGGTAAGATATCTGACTGTTGTCAAAGCAGTCCAGCCACACCGAGGAGCTGTGATAATGAGAAGCTGTGAATGAATATATATATATATATATATATATATATATATATATATATATATATATATATATAATGTAAAGAGTAAACGCAGAGTTAAAATATCGAGTGGCGATAGTCAGTCTAATGCTTGAAGTATGAAACAGTTGATGATGACCTAAATGTTGACTCTTTTATTTACACACATTCTATCCTTGAGATTGAGCATGTCTAGCCGTGAATATAGCATAACTTAAAATTAGAATTTTATTATGTATACCTAAAGACTTAATTCGATTAAGCATTTTATCTGTTTTTCTTGTTTTTATATAAGTGCTTTTCTTTTTGGACATAATGTTTGTAAAAACTGTCCAAAAATTCTGCATATCCAAGCAATTATTCAGTCCTTTTAATGAATAACAGAATAACTGAAAGTGTTCGGATATGCAGAGCTTTTGGGCAATGTTTACACACTTTACATCCAGAAAAGAAAAAACTTATACGAACACAAGAAAAACTAAATAAAAAGCTTTACCGCAGTAACTTGTAGGTGGTCTTTTACGAAACTTCTATAAAAAAGGAATTCCTACCCAAATACAATATATATATATATATATATATATATATATATATATATATATATATATATAAGGCAGAATCTGTGTGTGTGTGTCACGAATGCACGGCCGCAATTTTCGACGGATTTGCACCAAAATTGACTTGCACATGCTCCAAGTTAGCGGAAAGGACCAAGACCGACTGTGCATTTCCCAACTCCCATCAATAGTGGAAATAATCGATTTTTTTCATGCTTCTACGGCAGTTTTTATGTAGTTTGCAGTCATTTCCTACTAGCCAGAGTAAGAGCCTATAGCTGGCTGCCACGAATAGACAGGAAGATTCTATTGGCCAGCGTGAGAGCCAACAGCTGACTGACACGAATGTTAACTAGCATGCTAGCATGCAAAAAAATCGATAGCTGCATTCGTCACAAGTGGGAAAAATTTAAATCTATATGGCACTTTACTCCAATTGGCTCATTCGCTTACTTAAACTCAACGTTGATTCTGATTCCGTAGAACTGGGTTGGGTGTGAAAAAGTATTTGTTGTTAACATTCTTTTTTCATTCGTTTTTTCCAGTTACGAGTCCTTTTTTTAAAGCTGATCGTTTTGTGTTCATTTTGTTTAGTTCATTTTTCGTAACAGATTTAATGTTTAGTATAGAGCTTAGAAAAAATTCGCAGTGTGAGATAGGCAAGAAGTAAGGCATGTAGCAACATCAGCACGGCAAAGGGCACTCCTTTAAAGGCAAGGAAGAGCAAAAATATTTTAAGTCAAGTGATAGCGATTGATGTATGAGTCGTACGATTTTTTAATTAAGCACGGGCAACGCCGGCCCATGCTGTTAGTATATATATATACATATGAGATAAAGGCGAATTCACTTCGCTAACTAAATCTTTAAAATGCATTAACCCACTAAACACTCGATGAATGTTATGATCCTTGCTTTGTAAAATTATAAACTCTATTATTGGGTCTTCCTTAAATATGCAAGTACTTTCGACAGGTTCTCCGGTCTTCATCAGGTATGGAAACTATTTTGTTTTTGGCAAAATTCAGGTAGCATCCGAGACGAAAAATATAATGCAAATCAAAATATGTTTTTCATTTTTTTTTTTAGGTGTGTTATTGTTAACGGATACAAACTAGTGGAGCATGCAATCACAACGATAAGTTTGAAAATTTAAGTGAGAGCATTTTTTCCAAATATGGCAATTTAAGAATTTTTTTGTAGGCGTTTATCTGTCAACGTAGCATGAACTAAATAGTTCAATATCCTGAGCAATGTCTCAGTTGTTTTCCTGAAAATTTACACGTCGGATCTGTTAGTGAAGTGAATTCGTTATTTTATCTCATTAAATTTACTAATATACATATATATATATATATATATATATATATATATATATATATATATATATATATGAGAGAGAGAGAGAGAGAGAGAGAGAGAAATTCATCGAGTCTAGAAGAAAAGCCGTTTCGTCCTATTTGGGACTCAACAGCAGTGTGCATCCAAAAACCGAGAACCAAACTTGAACCGTTACGATACAATGCAGGCGTTATACCACTGGACCAACAGGCCTCGGTGATGAAGAAGAAAATGACTAGACTTGATATAGCGCCGCTACTCACTAAATTCCGGTGGTGACTCAATGGATTGTGCCCCAAGAGCCACGTCTTCTAACTCCAAGCCGCTCACTCCAGGGCGTTAGAAGCTGGATCAAGCAAGGATATACACGTGTTAGAAATTTTTAATGGATATATATATATATATATATATATATATATATATATATATATATATATAAGCATTGGATTTAGCGGATTTAAATCTTTAATACATAAAACGTTATTTTTACTGGATACCTGTTTTTGAGAAGATACCCCATTTTTAAATATTCTGTAACGTAAAAAACTTAATAGATATTAATAAAATATTATCTAGAGCAGGGAAAATCTACCAAGAATGGTGATATATTATAATTTACGTCCAGTCTCTTACAATATATCATCATTCTTGGTAGATTTTATATTGTCACAGTGGGGGTTAATCAAGAACAAAGGTAGTGGAGAGATAAAGAAAAAGAATACAGATGATTTCGGCTAGATTGAGAAAAAAAATCTTTCAAAAAATATTCTTTCAAAAGATTTTGAAACTACCTGCATCTCTCGTTTTGTGCGCATGTGTAGACAAGGCAACGTCATCAAAGCCCAGTCCAATGAAATCCTAACGGATGAAACGCGTCAAAACCTTTCAAGTTCAAGTTTGTCATATTTTTCTAAATATATATATATATATATATATATATATATATATATATATATATATATATATATATATATATATATATACAAGCTAACCAAAAAAGTTCTGTCCGTTTTTAAAGGAAAAAAAGAAAACGCTTCACAGTATGTGTAACTTATATTTAGTCTTCGAAGTAATCGCCATCGGCATCCAGCACCTTCTGCCAACGTGTCCCCTGCTGTTCAATGCCCTTGCAGTAGAACTCAGGGTGGTTTGACGCAAAGAAGTCCGTGTGGGCTTTGCGCAAGTCTGCTTCATTGGTGAAGGATTTCCCACGAAGATGATTATCCAGGGAGTGGAAGAGGTGGTAATCGGATGGCGCAAGGTCAGGTGAATAAGGTGGATGGCACAAAGTCTCCCACCCAAGTTGCTGTATGGTATCCCTGACCACTCGCGCGATATGCGGCCTGGCGTTGTCATGGAGGAAAAGCACACCTTTGCGATTCACCAGTGCTGGCTCCTTCTGGCGCAATGCCTGTTGCACACGTTTCAATTGCTGCGAGTATAGGTCTCCAGTGACCGTTTGGCCCGTTGGTAGCAGTTCATAATGAACCACTTGACGACCTGTCCACCAGACACAAAGCATAATCTTGCGTGGGTGCATAAGCGGTCTTGCGGTGTGAGGGACAGCATCGTGAGGAGTCAACCAATGTCTGGAACGCTTGGGAGTTTCGTATAGAATCCACTTTTCATCATTGGTAAGCACTCGATTGAATAAGGATGCGGTACGGTGGCGAGAAAGCCGTGATACGCAGGCTGCCACTCGTTGTCCCTTGTGGATCTCCAACAGCGTTTGCGGAACCCACTTGCTCAGTTTGTACGTCTTACCTAGGCGGTGCAGGTGAAGTCTAGTCTTTCATCGGAAACGTTGAACTGTCTTGCAAGTTGACCACACGTTAGACTACTGTCCTCTTCAATGACCGCTTTCAGGACTCCGTCATTCAAGACCTGTGGTCGTCCACTGCGAGGATCATCATGGAGAGACAAATCTCCCGACTTGAATTTTCGAAACCAACGCCTTGCAGTACGTTCACCCACAGCACTATCCCCAAACGCTTGACATATGCGGCGACTTGATACAGCTGCTGATAAGCCCACTTTGAAGTCATAAAGCAAACAGCCCCGAACGAGATCTCTAGACACGTCCATCCTTCTCACAGCTGTCCGGGTTATAACTGATGGCCGGGCACGGTGCGCATGATTTTTATAATGTCTGATGTTCCTATTTCCAGCTGTCCGAATTTGAAAACTATTGCTACACGCATTTGGTATATATTTCAACTAGTTTAATGACTAATCAAAAAGCGGACAGAACTTTTTTGGTTACCATATATATATATATATATATATATATATATATATATATATATATATATATATATATATATGTAGAGAGAGAGAGAGAATTAATACAAATATAGATTTTCACACTCAGCAGATATATATATATATATATATGAAAAATTTCTCAGTTAACCTGTAGAAAAAAACAATATGTATAAAGGTAAAAGACAATAGGAAAACTGTATTATTAGCCGATGCGTTTCGTCCAATGTGGACTTTTTCAAGGCAAAAACGAAATGAATTTATTGAAAACAAAGTAACTATTAACAATAAAACAAAATGTCCTTAGCAACTAGAAGAATTTAGAAAACGCTGTTGTATTCATATTGTCAACTGAAAATTACGTCAAGTACTTTCACGTGTGGAAATATTGTTTTTGTTGTTTGTTGATGGATTCAACCATTTTATTTTGATTTCTTGATAGATTTGTGTACGTTGGCTTAGGAGAGTAGTAATTCTGTTAGGAAAGGAGATATTGGGAAAAAGCCTGGACGTAGATTACTATTTGGATAATATTCAATGGCGGCACACTCAAGGATTTTCCTTCTGAATGAGTTATTTTCTTTTTTATGAGTGTAGCATTTTTAAAATCAAAATTGTGGTTGAATTTATTTCTATGTATGTCTAGTGCATTAGTTAAGTTGTTTTTGTGAGGTGTACTCTTAGATGCGATTTTTAAAAATTCTGCTTGTTTCTCCAATATATTGGGAGGAAAAGTTTTGGAAATTTATTTTATAAATGCCCGCTTCAGTAATATTATTGCCATTAGTGTTTGAGGATCTGAGTATATCCATAATGGTTTTGCCTTGAAAAAGTCCACATTGGATGAAACGCGTCGGCTAATAATAGTTTTCCTATTGTCTTTTGCCTTTTCATATATATATATATATATATATATATATATATATATAGAGGGTGCGGCTGGTATTTGAGGACATACAGATTTAAGATTAATACTGCTTCCCACTAACTCAAGAATGGCAAACCCTATGATAACAAATGAAATGAAAAGGCATGCTGTGATTGTGGCATTAAAGGCTGATCATAGCGATTTGGATATTGCACGTTTTCTCAGAGTTGCAAGAATGGATGGCTGGCCATTTGTACGACCACATCACACCCAACATTTGGCCTCCTAACTCTCCAGTAGACTATTATGTGTGGAGCGTTGTTGAGAAGGAGGTTAATAAACAGCCTCATAACACCAAAGACTCTCTTAAAACTGCAATAGTTCGAGTAATGTATGACATAAATAAGGACCAATTAATCAGAACTTGCAGCCAATTTCGACCTCGTGTAGAGGTAGTTATTGATGCTAGTGGTGGCTTTATTGAATAAAATTAACAATAGTTAGCTAAATGTCATGTTTACTTGTTTGTAATCAAATATAATTATATTCATTTGTTCAGCAAGTTTTTTACTAATCGATAAAATCTCAAATACCAGCCGCACCCTGTATATATATATATATATATATATATATATATATATATATATATATATATATATATATAGCGTTTCCTACATTCCAATTGCTAAGAATACTCTGTTTTTTGTTTTTATTAATTTTCTTTGTTTAATTAAATTCATTTCGTTTCTTGCTTTGAAAAAGTCCACATTGGACAAAACGCGTCAGCAATTACTGTTTTCCTATTGTCATTTATTTATAAATATTGTCTCCTCTAAAAGTTAACTTTGAGAAATTTTCACATATATATATATAAAATAATAATGCTAGCTATTACTATTATATTATTATATGTAAAATTATATAATTTAACATAGTCCTCTACCTCGTGTGGATCCTGGGCTTTGTACAGAGCGAACCTTACTGCACAAGAAAAATATCAAGGCGAAGAGAATTTCGGCCAATAAAATGCGCGATATTTGACTAGTGCAATAATTATTGAATCCGATACAACAATATTCAATATTATCGATGTCCATGCAATCTTTTCAATTATTACTCGTCGTGTCAGTCGATAAGAATGACTGCATTTATTACTGAAATCTATTTTATTATTTTATAAACGCCTTTACACTAAACTTCGATATATATATATATATATATATATATATATATATATATATATATATATATATATATATATATATATAATCATTTCACCCCATGTAAGGCAATAAAGCAACTAAGACGTAAGTGGTTACTGAGTGTTAGAGAATATGAGAAAAAAAAGACAAATTAGGAATTAAGAAAACAGATGACAATTCACATTGCATTTAAATTTTTGAAGATCATAGTTGACTACAAAGCAAGAAGCCGGAAGAGAGTTCAACAAGTGAGAAGTGCAATAGAAGAAACTGTTAGGATAGAACTTACGGTTACATATAGCCATTTCAATTGTAAAAGAATGAGACCTTACCGCTAATCTAGTACTGCGCTTAAATTCATAAGGTTTAGGTATCATAGAGGAAAGGTCCTCAGAACAATTACTATTAAAGTATTTATAGTAAAAGTACCGGGAAGCTACATCACGGCGGTGAGAAAGTGGATGAAGCCGAGATGCCAGGTCAGAACGAATAACATTGCAGATACTTATTTGGATTTTATCAGGAATCTCTAAATATATAGCAGGAGAACCAGGTCAGATGTGGCAGCAATATTCAAAGCAAAGACGAAGTGTAGACATATTTATATGTAAGATTATGGTGAGAAAAATTGTCAAACACTACACAGTGACCTAATTTTTCTAGCAAAAGATTTAACAATTGATTCAATATAATCTTTCTAATTCATGTAATCGGAAAACGTTAGTCCGCGAGGGTGCAATGTGTTACCCTCCAGGAGGTTAGCATCAGCCATACTGATGGAAGGTAAAAAGGATTCTGTCAGACGATTGAAAGAAAGCCGTTTCGTTTTGGAGGCATTAAAATTGACAAGCCATATCGTGTTCAACAAGTTCATTCTTTAGATCAGCTGCGTATTTGACCATATCAAATTGATCAGGCTTACTATTAAGACAGGGGTAAATAGTTTTGTCATCAGCATAGATACCGAGTTGAGAACTGATAACATCAGGAAAGTTGTTGATGGAAATTAGAAACAACGTAGGTCCAAGGATAGAGTCCTCAGGAACACTTGCATTAATACAAAAAGATCTAGAAGAATGGCCATTCAAAGATTACATTTATTTCGCGATTTGGTAAGAAAAACAGGAACAGTTAAAAAAATTCGCCCAGAAATATGCCTTGATATTTTTTCTTTTACAGTAAGGTACGCCTTGTACAAGGCCCAGGAGCCACTCGGTTTAGGGAGTTATGTTAACGTATATTATAATTTTACATGTTGTAATATAATATTAATAGCGAGCATTATTACTTTATGTTTTTATATATATCAGCTAAGTGACAAAATTTATATTTGTATTATCTCTCTCTCTCTCTCTCTCTCTCTCTCTCTCTCTCTCTATATATATATATATATATATATATATATATATATATATATATATATATATATATATATATATACATGTGTGTATAATTTGGCAGCAACCTTTCTTTTAAACATGTAGTATTGAATGTTAAAGACAACATAGTCTTGCATATTTTCTTTTGAATTTTCTCATATTCTTTAATGAGACTTTTTATTTGAAAATGATTTCGAAATATGTATTGTCCATACGATGACCTAGCGCTTTCGAACATCAAATAAAAAGTTCCATTAGAGAATATGAGAAAATTCAAAAGAAAATATGCAAGACTATGTTGTCTTTAACATTCAATACTACATGTTTAAAATATATATATATATATATATATATATATATATATATATATATATATATATATATATATATATATATATATGTATATATATGTGTGTGTGTGTGTGTGTGTGTGTTCGGGATTGTGAGTATAATGCAGTTTTTTATTTTCTGTCGGGTAAATTTTTTCCAGTTCCTGACTTGTACGACCTCCATTAAAAATCTGGTCGTAACTTTCATTTGTTTTTATGTTGAATATGTACCGATTTTATTTTTACATATGAGGAAATATACAGATCTTTGCGCCTATTAGCGGTCGCGTGAAATTGTTTCTTAATAACAAGGATAGGCTGAAAATGTCCTGGTAAATCCTAATACGCAATGTTGATGGAAAGTCTGTTTGATTTTCGAGTGTGAGTTTGAAAAATAAGGGTGTATGAAAAATTAAAAATAAAAATCTGTTGAGGTCTGGATGTGAATAAAATATCCATAAAACTATGTATAACGATTTAAACTGATCAGACTTACTATTAAGACAGGGGTAAATAGTTTTGTCATCAGCATAGATACCGAGTTGAGAACTGATAACATCAGGAAAGTTGTTGATGGAAATTAGAAACAACGTAGGTCCAAGGATAGAGTCCTCAGGAACACTTGCATTAATACAAAAAGATCTAGAAGAATGGCCATTCAAAGATTACATTTATTTCGCGATTTGGTAAGAAAAACAGGAACAGTTAAAAAAATTCGCCCAGAAATATGCCTTGATATTTTTTCTTTTACAGTAAGGTACGCCTTGTACAAGGCCCAGGAGCCACTCGGTTTAGGGAGTTATGTTAACGTATATTATAATTTTACATGTTGTAATATAATATTAATAGCGAGCATTATTACTTTATGTTTTTATATATATCAGCTAAGTGACAAAATTTATATTTGTATTATCTCTCTCTCTCTCTCTCTCTCTCTCTATATATATATATATATATATATATATATATATATATATATATATATATATATATATACATGTGTGTATAATTTGGCAGCAACCTTTCTTTTAAACATGTAGTATTGAATGTTAAAGACAACATAGTCTTGCATATTTTCTTTTGAATTTTCTCATATTCTTTAATGAGACTTTTTATTTGAAAATGATTTCGAAATATGTATTGTCCATACGATGACCTAGCGCTTTCGAACATCAAATAAAAAGTTCCATTAGAGAATATGAGAAAATTCAAAAGAAAATATGCAAGACTATGTTGTCTTTAACATTCAATACTACATGTTTAAAATATATATATATATATATATATATATATATATATGTATATATATATGTGTGTGTGTGTGTGTGTGTGTGTGTGTGTGTGTGTGTGTGTGTGTGTGTGTGTTCGGGATTGTGAGTATAATGCAGTTTTTTATTTTCTGTCGGGTAAATTTTTTCCAGTTCCTGACTTGTACGACCTCCATTAAAAATCTGGTCGTAACTTTCATTTGTTTTTATGTTGAATATGTACCGATTTTATTTTTACATATGAGGAAATATACAGATCTTTGCGCCTATTAGCGGTCGCGTGAAATTGTTTCTTAATAACAAGGATAGGCTGAAAATGTCCTGGTAAATCCTAATACGCAATGTTGATGGAAAGTCTGTTTGATTTTCGAGTGTGAGTTTGAAAAATAAGGGTGTATGAAAAATTAAAAATAAAAATCTGTTGAGGTTTGGATGTGAATAAAATATCCATAAATCTATGTGTAATGATTTAATTGAGGCAAGTGACATATATATATATATATATATA
Source organism: Acanthosepion esculentum (assembly GCA_964036315.1). Taxonomy (NCBI): domain Eukaryota; kingdom Metazoa; phylum Mollusca; class Cephalopoda; order Sepiida; family Sepiidae; genus Acanthosepion; species Acanthosepion esculentum. The sequence goes on along the minus strand of OZ038494.1, from coordinate 66,037,355 downwards.
TATATATATATATATATATATATATATATTAAAGACGTTTTTGATATGTTTAACGTTCTTTTTATAGATACAAGTATTTAAGTAAATGCTCTGTTTATAATAAACAGTATTAAATAACATTTACCGGCCTGAATGTCCGAGAAATTTTCATAGAAAATTTTTCGTTCTCCGACAATGTCCGAGAAATTTTCATAGCTTTCGGAGAACGAAAACTTTCTATGAATATTTCTCGGACATTCAGGCCGGTAAATGTTATTTAATACTGTTTATTATAAACAGAGCATTTACTTAAATACTTGTATCTATAAAAAGAACGTTAAACATATCAAAAATGTCTTTAATAAATTGTCGGACTATGTCCAATTCAAAATGTATATATATATATATAATGCTGCTGCCATATCCCTACTGGAGCTGCCTTGTCTTCACTATTCAGTCTTGGTAGAGTCCAAAAGCGCCTACGCGGACATGTGGGTGATAAACTGTATTCCACTTTACAGCCCCTTTCCGACAAGCGAAACGTTGCAAGCCTCGTACTGGACAGTGTGTACTTGGACACAGTGGAAGCAGGGCGAGCTATAACTGAAGAGTAATAAAAATAAGAACTAGACGAAACATCGCTAGGCATGTGCAGTGCAACGAGAGCAGTCTACCCTATAAATTAAATAGAGGATTCGGTTTGGAATTCCCCATAGATTACTCGGATCGACATACACCTGATAAAGGCCGGAATGCACAAAGACCGAAACGCCATGATAGCAACAACAAAAATGCGGACAATAGTCGTTATGTAATCAGTGTATCTTACGTCTACCAAACTATACACTCGAGAAAATCTAAAAAAAAATGCTCTCCGCCAGGGTCCGAATATTCTCCTTCTTTATAGGAGAAACTACCAACTAATCCGGCGTACTCCCTGAGGCGATGCTGCGTGGATTAAAGCACGCTAGGTGGTACTGTAGTTGCTCTTACAACGAGGGACGCAGTTTCGAACGCAGCCTTAGAGCATATTTTCTGTATTAAGTTTTTTTTCAAAGTGTGTAGGCCGGCAGATTTAATACACGCCTTTAAAAATAGGGTGTCTACTCAAAAGCAGGTATCCATTAAAAATAACGTTTCAAATCCATTAATTCTTTAGAAATTGTAGTTGCTGTGATTATGTCATACAATAAAAATGTGCAGAGTTAATTCACATTAATCCTTAACCTGTAAAGTTATTCTATCAATTGCTTTCGTGTCATCTTCCTCTGTTCAATTATTACATGCCCTTTTATGAAGGCTTTGCAATCTTTACAATGGCTGACAAATTCCAGAAAAATAACTACATCCAATTTTGCATTAAGTTCGGCAAATCTTGTACCAAGCAATAATTAATCAGACTTTCTTTAGCCCAAACACAGGTCTTTGAATGGCACACTAATTTTAAGGCCTGTTAAACGCTTTGATACCACCTTGTAATATAGACTGAACTCCCTAGCTTGAGCACATAGCTGATTCCAGTGACTTGAAATGAATGATAGATTGTTCAGCGGCAGTTCTTATGGACGAGATCACGAATTCTTACATTTGTCGGCTAAAATTGGCTAAGAATATGTTCCAAAATAAATGGAGGACTGGAATTTCTCTCAATAGACAATAAATGGGGGTAGTGTTTAATAAAAGTGAGAGGTCGAAAAATCTCTTTTCCTATGCGTCGTATATATACCATGGAAACGCATCTCAATTTATTTTTTACTTGTTCACGCTACAGAATGTAATAGTGAACTCGTGCATTAAAAATAGCAAAAAATGTTTTAAAAACGTTAAGTTTATTAAGGAATGAAACGTGGTAATTCTGAAAAGCATTTTAAAAAAGAAAAATAGAACGCTTTCTTTTTTAAGCAATGGAATAGTATCTTTCAACACACGTCATATCCTAAAAGCGTGCATATCTCCGTAATCTGCACTTCTTACCTTTTCTTCTTACGTTCATAAAGTAACCTCATTCAGTCACCCTCTACCTTGAGTGGCTCTTGAGCTTTGTGTAGAGTGAAACGAGCCGAGATTAATTGAAATATTGGTGCGAATAAAAGGTTATGTTAACTGTTAAGGAGTCACCTATTCTTCATTAGTCGGCACACCCACTTCAATTCATCACACCGCTTTTGTAGCGTTAAACCAAACTCGGTTAAACTTAGTAAATGTGCTGTTTCTCCTAATATTCTTTCTTTGTGTCCAAAAATTAAAACTAATTTCAAAACTATGCGCGCATTGTAATACGATTGATCAATATACTCGTGTATAAGCCGATCCGAATATAAGCCGATCCCCTTATTTTATGTATAAAATATGTGCAAGAATTCAAATCCTGTGTATAAGCCGTGGCAGTTCGTCAACAGAATATGTTCTAAACTGGATCCTCACAAAGCATGTAGACTTGATGGCATCCCTGCAATAGTCCCTAAGAAATGCGCTACTGAACTGTATCCTGTTCTCTCTCAACTCTACAATAATGTAAGTTCTATGCTAACAGTTTCTTCAGTCGCACTTCTCACTTGTGGAACTCTCTTTCGGTTTCTTGCTTCCCAGCATTTTAAATGCTCTCTTCTGTCTTCTTCTTATTCTTTACCGTATTCTCTCCTTAAAAGTGGTTTTTCTCATATTCTCTAACACTCAGTAATCTCTTGCGTCCTAGTGGCTTTATTGCCTTCTTTGGGGTGAAATGATTAAATAAAAAATATTTAGATAGCGCAGTTGTTTTAAATTCCGGAGAGTGAAGAATATATTTTTATGAAGTTTTAATACTCCGATATCTAAAATTTATTTAATTCTCATTTATTTTTATAGTTTTTGTTTCGTAACTCCATTGCACAGTGATTTTTCTTTTTACCATTTCATTTGTTTTACAAAGTTTTAACAAGTATCAAGTGTATCACATATGACAAAATGGTGTCTGTATTTAGAATGTTATCAGTGTATTCAAATTCTGGAACAATTCAAGGATAATAGAACATCCGTATAGCATTTAATATCTAATAAATTGAAATTAATTAGGAAACGGACTACAAACATATTGAGAGAAATGAAAGCAAAGACTGTGAGTACTAAAAATATTCCGTAAAATGGTTCTAAAATCTAAGTGAAACTGTGGTATGCTGTAAAACAATCACTCCAGATGATTTGTCGCTTTTTTTTTTTTTTTTTTTTACATTGATGTTGAAGCTGGTAAAAATCAGCAAGATATTGACCTTGGCTATAAGTTTACTTAGCATGTATTTTTTATCATATATTTATCGACTTCTAGTCGTCTATATACGGTATTTATTTATTGTATGTAATAACTCTTAAAAAATAAAATAGGATTTATGTATTTTGTTGAAATGGCCAAGAATTCCGTTCGGTTTATTAAGTACATTTTGTATTTAGTATGCTAACAAATTTTTGGCATATATATATATATATATATATATATATATATATGCGCGCGCGCGTGTGTGTGTGTGTGTGTGTGTGTGTGTGTGTGTGATGGTTGACCTTCGGGTCCGAAGAATACTTTGAATCAGTGGTTCCGGAGGTGGCTCCGCAACTCAACCCAAGTCTGAACGTGCCGTGTCTTGAACAATGGGGTCACTAGAAGTCGGTAATGTAACCATCGCCAAAGTTGCACGCTTGCTCTTTATATATATATATATAAATATATATATATATATATATATATATATATATATGTATGTATGTATGTATGTATGTATATGTGTGTGTGTGTGTGTGTGTGTGTGTGTGTGTGTGTGAATAAAGACAAAAGGAGAAGGAAAACTTATCTAAACGGCTTGTTTCGTCCTCTGGTGAACGTTATCAAGGCAAATGTGAGGATTTTATTTTGCAACAAATATTTATAAACAAAAGTAAAAATGTCAGTTTTTCAACATTTCTAAATTTAATTTAAGAGACGCTCATAAATATTCATCAGATTAACTGAAAATTGTAGGTAAATTATGGAGGATGCTAAGTGACATAATTTTATTTCTAATAAACGAAAGTGAGTAAATGATGTTGATTTTTTTTCTGTTTTATAATGCAATTAATATTTAAATTACTTTATTATGACTTTTGACTCTTAATTTTCGCTGGTTGCCTTTTCACCTTCTCTCCTTCTGCAGGTGTTGGCTATGCATCATGTTTCATGTCATACATCGTGGCATTTTATTACAATATTGTAATCGGATGGAGTTTTTACTACCTTTTCTCATCATTCACTACGTCGCTGCCCTGGATGACATGCAACAACAAATGGAACACGAAAAACTGTTGGCAACTTGATTGGTTCAACGAAACAACACTACTGTCCAACGTCACATATAACTCAAGTGTCTCGGTGTCCTCCACAACGGAATTCTTCGAGTAAGCTTTCACCCTACGCCATATGACGTACGGCTTTTTGTTATTCACTAATATTTTTCTCACAATATAAGAATTGCTATTAAACACCCGTTGTCAAAATTTTATTCACTTTAGAATTTTCATAATGTTTATTTTTATTATAACATTGGCTAGTGAAAAATTCACAATTGCTTTTAGCTTATAAAACTCTATATATATTACATATATTTTCAATAGAATGAGAAAATGTATTTATATAATTCATGACTGCTGAAATTGTTATACTATAGGCATGTAAATGAGATCGTCATAATGCGTATTACTGTATCACAATTAGATATCGACATGGTTTAAAAATATCTTTGCTTCGACAAAATATAAGAAAAATAGTTGATTGATCAATTGATTTCTTTTATACGGTTTATCAACGTTTTGAAGGTTATTTAAAGCCAGAAATGATTTTTAGATTGTAAGACATTTTTGGAGATAATAAAGACTTTAGTGTTACAAGTTCTATTACAGTGTAACCCGGATATAAGAGAGTTGTCGAAACCGGAGAAGTCTCTCATATCCTATTTTCTCTTATATCCGGGTTTCTCTTATATCCGGGTTTGGTCTATTTTATATACATTGACACAGGCTCTAATTTGGGACCAGATAAAACCTCTCTTATATCCGGGTTTCTTATATCCGGGTCTCTTATATCCGGGTTACACTGTATTAACTCATATCTGGGAGAGAAGAGGTGGATTCATATCATTCCCAAGGGTGTCTGCGCGTAAGTGAATATAACGAACCCGACTGGAATTGGAACTCGGCGTTCCGATTTTCAATTCCAAGCCATTACCCCACCCACAGCATCAAGTTTACAGCTCCTGATATTATAAATCGGTTACACATCTAGGTACTGACCAGGCTAGACGTTGCTTGACTTCGGTTATCGTAGGAGAACTGGTGTCTGAAAGTAATAGGGTCGTAAGCCGACAAAAATTGAACATTGCTTGACCAAAAATTGAGCATTGCTGACCAAACCTCACTTCCCAGCCTTGACGGTGTTTAAAAGCTTTTACGCGACATTGTGGCTGACAAATTACTTCCAACCCCCACATCCTCTTTTCTACAGACGAAACGTGGAAAACCTTTCGCTACTCTATCGCTATCTCTATGGCAAATTTTCAGACGGGTTTTATTCCTAAGTTCCACCAGTTCAGACCTTTACAGTTAAGACCCATCATGCCCCGTCGAATCATTCTCATCCCCTTCATATTCCATTGTTAAGAAGGAAGTCAGGTTCTTCCCAAGAACAACTACTGTGTAAAACAAGCTCCCGAGAGGATGCTTACCCGATCACTGCAATCTTAACTTCTTTAAGTCTCGAGTCGACTGTTATCTATTGCATATCCTCATAATCTTTATATATTCTTTTCATTACGTCTATACAGCAACTTCAATCATCTATATGACAAGTTCAAGCCTATTTCTTGAGTTCTTCTTTATATTGGGTGAATATTTAGTAAAGAAAAAAGTATATAACATTTTATTGTACACACACACACACACACACACACACACACACACACACACACACTTTCTCTCTCTCTCTCTCTCTCTCTCTCTCTCTCTAAGTCTGTCCGTCATTGCTGACGACGACTCTGTCCTTCCATCCACATCTGTCTTCTGTGGGCTGCCAAATGAGATAGCAGCCCTATCTGCGAACGACAAGTTCTCGGGCACAGGTGGCAGGGAAACTTGACCGGTGCGGAATTGGAAGGTTGCAGATGACGCTGGCGTCGCCTCCCCTCGAGCGCTTCTCGTCTCTTTTACTCGAAGTGCGCCACTCCAACGACGCAGAGAGACCGCCAGCCGATCCGATCCCTTGCGAGGTTCTCCAGTTGTGTTGGGTCAATATTGCAGGAGACAAGAGCACGCGCATACACTCACATACACATATACAACCAGCGCAAACACACACAAAAACACCTCCCAAACTCACGCACCACACGCACACATATATATGGATGTGGTGATGATGTAATCGATACTGAAAATGGAATCGACGTGCCTATTTCAAATTCCAGCTGAGTTTATTGCGTCCACGTCCCATTAATATCCTTAGGAAAACTTGAATCCATCTTTTCTCCCTTACCAATCATGGGTAAAATAGTAGGGCAGACTTGGCCTTAAGGTAAACAGTAAAAGAGAAGGAAAACTCTGAATTCACATTCCCTGCTAACGCGTTATGGGCTAGTATAAGAGGTTTAGGTTCATGATTCTGACGGACGTTAGTGAAGAACTATGTTCTGCAATGGGAGAGAGAGAATGGCTGAATTATAATTATATATATATATATATATATATATATATATATATATATATATATATATATATATATATAGTAATAAATAAAACTGCGTCTTGAGTATGACAATAAACTACATCCAGCATCAAGGCTCCCTGATCGCGAGATTGGAGGTTTTCAGGAGCGTGGAACTAACTTTTAACTGCTGTTGTTCCCAGGTCCACCCTGACCCCGGGGTGGTAGCACCTGTTAGGATCCAAATTATGGGCAAATAGTAAAAACATAAATAAAAATCAATAGTACAGTTTTATCATAAAATGACCAATACATTTTATAGCAAGATGACATTCAATGCAGCACTAAAAACATATTAAAATACATTTTATAATAAAATTAATAAGAATACATTTTTTAAGGTATGTCCTTCGCAAAGTGTTTGATTGTTCTTAATAAAGGAATTCCATCGATAAAAATTCTTAAGTGGTCTTTGTTAGGAGTTAAATTATTTCAATGTTTTAGATATTCAGTAAATTTTCCACGCCCGTAATAACTTTCAAATAGTATGGCATTGTTAACAAATCTAATAATCAAACAAGAACGGGGATGAAGCGTCAGAGTTTGATTCAACTGCAAGTGCAAACGCATGAACACCCGCTTCTTCTCCATACGTTTACTGTAAAGCTGGAGTTAATAAGAAGTTCTTCGGGATTTTTCCCATTTAACGCTTCAATAATCGTTCTTAAACAATCCAAAGATTGTTTGAGAAGGATTATTAAAAGTTGTTCGAATGTCAATTTAGGATGGAATCATATGAAGAAACTATTGGCTAAATGCCAAAAGCCGATTTGGGGCCAAGTTTATCACAGATTTCGTCCACTTAACCGAAATAATCTAAAGCAAACATTCACGCAAGACAATTTGTGTGCCATTGTAATTTACATTTGAAAAGCATCGGATGAAAAACCAGGGAGGTATGTCCGAAAATGGGATTTTGAAGAGTTTTTCATGGTTTATCGTTATACGCAGGGAAGCGACGAAGCAGGACGTAAACCACACTCTCTTATTTCGTGCTTGATAACGAATTTTTGCGACATGTTTAAAGAAAATCGGATAAAAAATGAGGAAGTTATTCAAATTTTTATTTTAAGTAATACAAAAAAAAAACTCGTTTTTTCAGTTTTTTTGCAATTTTTTGTGTGAAGACAATGTTGCAGGAAAACCATCAAGCACTGTACATAAACCTCGTAACACGAGGCTGATGTTCATTGCATTAAATGCAATGAACATCAGCTCATCCAGTAAAAACTTTGTTCACGTGTAACTTTGCCTTGGTTTTTGCAAAAAACTTGTAACCACCTTCAGTTTTATCGATTTTTCTATAAAACCCAGTGGAGGGTGGGGGGAAGGGATTCAAAAGTTGGTTTTGAACTAACTTGGTAAATTTGCAACATGTCGAGAAATGTGTATGTGCCATAAACAGCACACCCACACACCCACACATGCACACAAACATACACAGAGAGAGACGCACACACAGACATCTATTTCATATATATATATATAATTTTTTTAATATTTTTTACTGTTCAACATATATATATATATATATATATATATATATATATATATATATATATATATATATATATATATATATATATATATATGTATGTGTGTGTGTGTGTGTGTCTGTGTGTCTGTGTGTGTGTGTATGTGCGTGTGTTGTGCTGGGCAATT